>CM045560.1:14592895-15231906 GCA_024721245.1 Mitragyna speciosa | reverse complement strand
TTTATAGGTCTTCATAATTCAATAAAAATATCAGATTATTCTTCAAAAATTCGCATGAATAGTGCGTGCTCTTTTTAAGAGTGTTTTCTTGGTTCTTGGATTAGAACTACTCTTGTCTTATCAATCCTTAGATTGTGGCGACAACAAACCCTAGCTTAGAGTTCATTCTTTCGCGTTTGATCAAGTCTTTAGAACTTTAGTTTAGGCATATTGAACTCACTCATATTGGTCCTAAATTAGAGTTTTAGAACTTAGTTCTTCGTTGGAGAAGGGTTCGAAGCAAACAACTTGGATTCATCAAGCGGTCTTGGCAATCTCACTACCCTTGCGCACATCAATTGGTATCAGAGCCTTGGTTCTTGATTTTCCAGGTTTATTCAATCCGAATTTTTCCTTAGAAAAATCGGATATATCCCTCTTTTATTGCTTTTAATTTGTTGTTTTGTCAAGTGCTTCGTGCCTCGTCAAACAACTTGTGTTTTTGTTTCTTGTTCCTTGTGATCGTGTCTTGTTCTTCCTAATTTTGTTTCTATCCAGCTTTGTTTCTTATCTATTTGTGTGTCTTTTTGTTGTTTAATCGTGTTTCTTGAAGAGTCCTAGGGTTTTAGAGTCGTTCTTGGTTGTCCCCAATCAAGAATTTTAGGTTGTGTGTGGTGTTTTTGAAATCTTGACTGTTTTTAGTGTTTTCTTGAATTTCTTGTGTTAAAAAAAAAACTTTTCAAGAAAATTAATTCTTGGACAAACAAACCTTGGATTGAAGTTTCTTGGGGGTTGAAGGTGTTGTGTTGTGTTTTGTTGTGATTTGCGTGTGAAAAAAAAAATTCCAGAAAGAGGCGTGCCAAAAAAAAGGCGTAAAAGAAAAAGCCAAAGCACCAGAAAATAAAAAAAAGGGGAATAAAAGAGGCTGCACAAGCGAAAGAGCTGTGCAATTAATTTTATTCAACTATTTTTGGATTGTTTCTTGGTGTTACAAGGGGTTTTCTTGAACAATTTTGGACTTACTTGGTGTTAACTTGCAATCTTGAAAGCTGTCCAGATTTGTTTGTGACTTTCTTGAAGTTCTTGAATAAATTCTTGTACTTTCTTGAGGGTCTTTGCACGTTTCTTGAAGGTCTTGGTTGCATTCTTGAAGTTCTTGAATCAAAAAATTGAAGTTCTTGAATCCCATTGTGCTGGAATTTTTGGATTCTTGAAGTTGTTGTTTGTAGTCCGAGTTTTCTTGGAAGAAGTTTGTGGTGTCTGCTGGTTCTTGTGTTTAGCTGAATTTGTACAAATTTCTGGAGGGGTTTGGATAGAAATTGGAGTAGAAAAGAACCTGATTTCAAGAGTAAATTGGTAGGAACACTTACTTGAACTTAATTCTTGAAACTTGATTGAAGGTGCTTGCTTGAATTGTTGTATTTTTGGCAGCTACGAATTTCTGAAATTTTCCAGCGTGTTTCTGATTGTTTAAGAGGGTATTCTAGAAGTTTTTGAGCTGTTTTGGTGGTACTTTGCTTCAGGTTTTATAAGTGAATTGATTGGATCAAGTTCTTGAACTTGATTCTTGGATCTTGATTGAAATTGTAGTGCTGGGTTAGACACCAAATTTTGACACACCATTTATTTTCAAACATTGGGGGGGGCAGTTTGCACTTTTGGGACAAAATTTTTTAATTTTTCCATAATTTGGGGGCAAATAGTAATTTTATCTGTAAATATTTTTCTATCAACTTTTGGGGGTTTTAAATTCATATTTTTACTTTTATGTAATTTGTTAATTTCTTATGATTTTTTCTGGATTTAATTGGTATTTTTTTATTTTTTGTGTACCAGTTAAGGGCAAAATCGTCATTTTACAATTAAATTCAATTTTCACCAATTTTTGAGTCAAAAATTGCATTTTCCAGTAGTTTAAGCTTATTTGTAATTTTTGATAATTTTCTTGAGAACAATAACTATTTTTTCTGTGATTTTCATTGCCCAAGGGCAAAATCGTCATTTTACAATCTAAGTTCATTTTTTTGTCAAATTTTGAGTCAAAAAATGCATTTCCAGTAGTTTAAGCATTATTTGTAATTTTTTGATAATTTTCTGAGGTCGATAATTATTTTTCCGAGAATTTTCATTGCCTGAGGGCAAAATCGTCATTTTTACAAATTAAATTCATTTTTTCACCAATTTTGAGTCAAAAATGCATTTTTCAGTGTTTTAAACTTATTTGTAATTTTTGATAATTTTCTGAGAACAATAACTATTTTTCTATGAATTTTCATTGCCCAAGGGCAAAATCGTCATTTTACAATCTAAGTTCATTTTTTGTCAAAATTTTGAGTCGTAAATGCCTTTTCTAGTGTTTTAACCTTATTTGTAATTTTTGATGATTTTTTGGGGTCAATAGCTATTTTTCTACAAATTTTCATTGTTCAGGGGCAAAACCGTCATTTTACACCCCGAGCGCGTTTTTATCAGTTTTGAACTCTAGTTTTTATTTCTTAAATCTAATATGAATTCTTTTTGAAAATTTAGAGATTTCTGTCAGATTCTTTGTATTAATTTTAATTTTGAGGTTAAAAAATATTTTTTAATAAAATTAGCATTTTTAATACCGGTAGCATTTCTGTTATTTTACAGTATTCTTGGCCAACAAGACAAGTGCAGTATAAATACCCCACTTAGGAGGAAAAAAAGGAGAAAAAACCCTAGAAACACTTTTTCTTTATGTTTTAGAAGATCAAACACACACTTATTCACAAAAAAAACACACACAAAAAACACCACAAAAACACACACTAGCGCCGTTCTTTATTTTTCATCAACTGTTCATCGCCTCCAACCTCAGATTCTACTGTTCATCGTTCTCCCCTCATCATCGATCTATCCTCATAAAAAGGTGAGTTTTTCAATTTGTTTTGATGCATTTTCGTCCATTTTATATATATATGAGAGTTTGATTATGTGTTTTGAAATTATAATTGGTTTTTTTGTTTAAAAAAAATTTCTTTTGTTCTTGTTCTTGGATTTCTATTCTGTCTTTCTTTTTTTTTTGTGTTTGTTTCTGGGAGATCAGTTCTTCATCATTTTCAATCGTTCAGCCTCCTGACCACTCAATCAAAGCCCATCTCCACCAAATCACCATAACAACAAATCACCATAACCAAGCTCCAATCACCACCGTCTTCAACTACTAGCCCCATTCAATCTGCAATTTCAACCTGCACGCACATACAGAAACAGATCAATCTCATCGTCTCTCCCTCCCCACCTTCAAAGCCACACTTCCACCACCCAAACAACCTGAAACTATCACCAATTACAGGACAATTGAAGCCATTCACCATTGTCTACCTCTATTTAACCACCAGTTTCACCCCCCTGTTAAACTCAAACAACAAACCATCGAAATTTCATCACCAACGCCACAACCGGAGCTCCAAATTTCACTTGCCCACAACCTGTAATAGATTCAATTGACCATCTCCATTTCCATTCCGTTTACCCTACCAATTGCAGCCTCAAATTTAGCCAAAATCAGTCCCAATTGTAGCTCAAAAACATTACAAAACAGCACCACAATTGCTAAAAAAAAAAAAAAAAATTCATCCAAATTGCAGCCCAAAAACATTGCCAAACCGCACCTAATTCGCTGCGATATTAATCCCATAAACTTGCTTATACAGCCACTTAGTCAGCCACAATTCACCAAAAATAACCCACAAATTACAGCCATAAAACAACTCAAGAACAGCCCCTTACCATCAGCCATCAGCCCCATCATTGACACCCATAGATAGCAGCAATTAATTACCTAAAATCCAACCAAAACAGCTCTATTGAAGCCCAAACAAGCTAAAAAGTTGCAGCCAATCAACCCCGAACCTGCAAAAATCGCAACCACAGCACCACCGCAGCCCCCACCTCCTCAAGGTTACACCGCCACTGCCAAGCCATTCCTCCAATCACTAAGACAAAAATCACCGACCTGAAATTTCACCACCATCAGTAGCTTCATAGTGGTTTCGTTTAATTTGTTTTCTTGGCATAAACATTAGTGAGTTGGAGAAAAGTTTGTCTCACCCGGAAGATTTGAACATAAAAATGAAGATGTAATGGTTGATTTGGAGGATGTTGGGTTGAAATGAACTTGCGTTTGGGGAGTATATATATATATATATATATATATATATTTTTTTTTTTAAGGACCCGATTGGAGAATTTGGAGAAGAAACATTGATTTGAGCAAAATTTTGTTTGGGGCGTTTGTCTCTTTTGGGAGAGAAAAAAAATTGAGTCAATGAAGAGAAAGACTTGATTTATGTTTTTGCAATGGTGGGTTCGGTTTTCGAGAGTAAAAAGAAGAACGCAAATCTGATTCTTTTTGGTTCAATTTGAAAGGTTTTACATTATTCTTTCTTGGGGTATTATTTTAGTATTGTTCATTTTTTAGTTTGTTCGTTTACTGGATTCCTTCTAATTCATTTCTATTTTGTTTCTAGCTTAGCTTTTATTCTAGAAATCTAGCTTTGTTTATGTAGATTATTCTTAATTAAAAATTTTGAGCATTTTTATTAATTGATTTTATAATGTATAGATTCATGTACTCTCCCCATTTTAGTATTATCCGTATGCTTTCTAAGATTTTTTACTTTTTATACAATTTAGCCCATATTATTTTTAGATTAACCCCCTAGGCTTTAATCCTTTTAAATTTGACTCTATTTGTTCACATTATTTGTCCATATAGCTGCTGGAATTTTCATCTAGGCCTTTTCAAGTTGCTAAAAAATTTATTCCTAGTCTTCATAGTTGCTGGAATTTCAGTTATGGACACTTATTATTGCTGGAATTTCATGTTTAAACCATTATTATTGTTGGAAAATTTATTTTTTTGAGCTCCAGGTTGCTGAAATTTCTATTCTTGAGTTCCTAAACTTGTTAGAATTTTAGTCCTAAGTCCTAGTTACTGGAATTTCATTTTTTTTGAAGCCTATGTTGCTGAAATTTCATTCTACGTCAATAGACTTTGCTAGAATTAGTATTTTGATTTTAAGCTCGCTGGAAGTTATGTTTATCCCCGTAAACTTGCTGTGATTCATATTTTACCCCCATAAACATTGCTAGAAATCCAGTTTTGGCCCCTTTAAATTGCTAGGAATTCATTTTTGGTTTGCTAAAGTTGCTGAAAATTTATTTGTAGCCCTTATTGTTGCTGGAATTTAGTTTTTTTAATCCCCATTGTTACTGGAAGTTGTGTTTTAGTACTTGTATATAGCTGTAATGTTATCTTTAGTCTCTTTAAGTGGCAGGATTTTTGTTTTTATCCACTAACGTTGTTGGAATTTACATTTTGAGCCCCCACACTTGCTAGAATTTTATTTTTGCCCCCTGTCTTAGATATAATTTACAATTGTGTCCCAATTTTGCTTTAATTTTCAATTTCTCCCCATAGACTTACGTGCATTTTCAATTTTACCCTTTAAGCTTTAAAGAAATTTATTTTAGCCCCCTTAGTTGCTAGAATTTATTTTTTATCTCAATTCGCCAATACTTATATATTTTAGGTTTTGTTTGTTTATATTGCAATACCTTGACTCGTTTGTTCATTTTGATTAGTATTTGTACCGGATCTTCAGAGAGGTATATCTATTTCTTATTAATTTCATCTTTTTGTGCTCCAATGTGCTCCAATGTGATTTTTATGCATTATTTTTATTATTATTATTATTTATTTCTTATTCTTACATGCTTTTCGCGTATTTATTTTATGTTATTTAAGTTCAATTTTATTATTTTGGAAAAATATAATATTTTTGTATTTAGCTAGTCAATGTAATAGTTAGATTATTTTTCTCATATTTTAGCAAGAACTGTGTAATTAGATAGAAAATGTAATAGATAGGCCATTTTTAATTCCCCCATTTAAATTGTAAACCAAGCCCCCCGGTGTAATAGTTAGGATTTATTGGCTTTTGTGTGCTTATATGTTTATTTATTTCTTTTACCGCTTTTCTTAGGATTTTTGCATCTAAAATATTATGCTTATGTGTTATGTGCTCCTATGTGATCTTATATGTTTTTTATGTGTTTACTTGCTTTTAATTCATGTTTTATTGCTTTAATTCATGTTTTATTAGTTCCGTCACCACACTAGTTCAACGCTAGTTGTGGCTTCATTCTTTTCCCGCTAGTCCAACGCTAGTGGAATTTTTAGAACGGGCTAGTCCAATGCTAGACTCTTAGGGCATTTTAGTGTTAGGTACATTCGTGTGCATTTTACATTTCACGCACTTTTAGTTTTCTTGACATTCGGCATAATTTTAATTATTATTATTATTATTATTATTATTATTATTATTATTATTATTATTTTGACACATTGTTAAAATGCATGACATTTAGGTCGCATTTCACTTAGAAATTAGGACATTTGTGTGATTCGACTAGAAATAGTCGTCTACTCACGTGGGAAGCAGTGGCGTACATGCCGTTCCCCCCTCCGTGAGTAGAAATATTCAGTCACGAGTTATTAGTCCCTCGTACCCGTCATGTTGCATGCCCACCTTCTTTCTTCACTTATTATATATTATTATTTTCTTTTCCTTTTGCATCACATTTTGCATAAAAACTCGTGACTCCCTTGAGGTCTCGACTCGGGTTTCGCAATTAATGCGATAATTCCGAACCAAGCCTCGACGGGACATTTCGACCCTTTCGATACCCACATTTAGACTTAGGATTTGCATTCATTTAAACACATCCAAAACGCGATAGAATCTAGGGTTGATTTAGGAAAATTTGATTAAACCTCGCAACTAGCATCGGCTAGGTTGAAAGGGTGCCTTAGGCGCAAGCTTTTGCCTTCCCTTTCTTCAAATGTGACTCCCGGACCTTGTTTTCTCTCGTTTTTCGTAGACCGGAGTCGGAAAAGGGTTTTTAAATGATTTTTCTAAATTTTTTATTTTTGTTATGTTAAACGATTTTTCGGGTGACTTGGTACACCGTAACTTAATACCAAGTGGCGACTCCATTTTCTAAAAATAAAAACCCTTTTTCAAAGATTATTTGGCTAAACCTGTCACATTTTAGTCCCGGCCTTGTTTTTTTCTTTTAAAATATCATTTTTCTTAAAATACACTTTTTTACCAAAAATTTGATTTTTCTCACACACGCACGGTTTTTCAAAAACCTTTATTTTCAAAAGAGTCACCGAGACCGGACCGTCTTTTCGGGACGCGATAGTCAACGACCCCACCGGCACCCCTTTTTCCCTTTCCTTTACGATTTTTTCGGACGTGACAGCTGGAATTTTGGTTGCTTGTTAGCTACGAATTTTTCTGAATTTTCCAGCTTGTATTGATCTCAAAAAAAGGAAGAAAAGAAGCTGATTTGGTGTTTAAATAGAAAAGGAATCCTAGTCCTAAAGGATTAGGAAAGGTGTTGACAAGGAAAAGGGAAATAAGGAAAGTAGTTACCAAAAGAAAAGGAAACAAGGAGACTTAGTCAAAACCTAAGGGTGATTGGTTTCCTAATTGTTCAAGCTAAGTTGGTAAGGGTTTCCACTTGCAATTTGTTTCCTTTTGACCGTGCTTTTTGAGTTTCCTAATTGGAAGTGGTTTGTTTCCTTTTGTGCTTAATTGTCCAAGTTGCCAAAACCTAATTGAGCTAGGGTTTCCATAAATCCTATCTTTATTAGGAAATCTTGAATTTTTATTTTTTGCGCAAGAATATTATTTTCTTTCAAGAGATCATTAAAAATCAAGATTTTACACACAAGAATACCACACATTAGGGTTTCCAAATTGTGTTTTCTTGAGTCAAATCTTGTCTTTTTCATCTTTTCTTGGACTTCTCTTGATCAAACCCTACTCTAAGCTTTCCACATTGATTACTCTCATATTTATTCTTGTGTTTGAGTTGCTATAAGGTCTTGGTGAGATTGATTGAGAAGGTTTTTATCTAAGAGCCAACAAGAAAGCATCTCAAGAGTGGAAAAAGGCTTAGTGGTGAGCTCACTAGAGGGAAAAAGCTAACAAACTTGAGTGATACACGAGAGAACGAGTGTATACACTAAGGGAGAGAAGTAAGGCAATTTCCTTTTTATTTTTTTATTGTTACTAACTTGTTTTCTTTGCAGGAATTTCTTTGTAGTCATGGCCGAGCAAGTTGACCAAAAGCTTAAGGGCATTGAGATCTTGTTGAAAACCATGCAAAAGGACTTTAGGAGGATGCATACTCGCATGGATGATGTGGAATTAGCCGTGAAGGGAAAAGCAAAAGTATCCAACAATCCAACTTATGAGGAGAGGAGCTATGAAACTCATTCTTATGGAAGGATTGACAAAGCTAAACTGTCAAGGGGGATCCAAGATTCATCGAGTCACATCAATTGGAGAAATAAGAGTGCCTTTGATTGGAGGGATGAGCAATCAATTCCAAAGTCTAATAAGATCATGAAAGCCAATGATGATGAGAAGATGCAATCATTGAAAGATGGCAGTGATGATAAACAAGTGCAACATGAAAGTCAATTCTATACTAGATGCACTGTGCATAACAAGGTATGTAGTATGCATATCAATCATAATAGTTGCACTAACTTGGCTAGTACTATGTGTGTTGGAAAACTTGGATTACCCATGTTGGAGCATCCAAATCCATATAAATGGTTGACTGACAATGGAGAATTCGAGGTGACCAATCAAGTGGAGATAGAGTTCTCAATTAGCAAGTATCATGATAAGGTTTTTTGTGATGTGGTACCAATGAAGACTTGTCACATACTCTTGGGGCATCCATGGCAACTTGAAAAGAAAGCCAAGTATGATGGACTGAAATATTCTTTCATGTGGAATGGGAAGAATATCAAGCTAAATCCTTTGTCACCACTTGAAGCAAATAAGGATAGAGAGAAAATTGCAAGAGATTGCAAAGATTGGGAAAAATCAATGAGTACACCATCAAAAGAAAAGAGTGAAGAAAAAGGAGAGTGCGTGCTAGAAAAGAATAAGAGTGAAAAGAAAAAGAGAGTGGAAAATAGTAAGAGTAAAAATAAGAGTGCTTTAGTTGTGAAGTCTAAACTTCTTGTACCTTTGTACAAGGAAGTAGATTATTTTGTTAATACTCTTAACACTTGTTTTCCTAGTGCTTTTGTTTCTCTTTTGCAGCAACATGGAAATCAATTTCCAAGAGAAGTGCCACTAGCAAATTGCTCATTCAATGGTGTAAAGTTGCAAATTGATGGAGCATTATCATTATCAAGCAAGAAGATGAAAGTGATTCAAAAGCATGATTTGGTGAAGAAGGAATGCTTTGACATAAAAAGATGGTCACATGCCATCAGCACAAATTGGTTGATCAAATACATGTTTGATTGGTGGCATGGTGTCAATTGGTTTTCTGACTTTGAGTTTATACGTGTTTTGTGTTTTAACTTAGTTATGCATGATTCTCTACATTTTGTCTATAGCATTAATGTGAATAATTTTACATTGCATATAGTGTCTCGTGGTAATCTATGTGACAATTTGCATTTTGTGCATAGTATTTCTCCTAGGAAATTCATTTTGAGTTTTAGTAATCATAGTGTTCTAAGTCATGATGTTCATCTTGTTTTTTGTAGTAGAGATAAGTATGTGTTGCATATAAAGTTTCATTATAAGTTGCATGAATTACATTCTAATTTTAATGGTTTAGGTTTAGTTTGTTCTAGTAATTTCATTGTTAGTAGTGCTTTAGGTTGTTTGTTGCATGATGCATTTACATATAGTAAACATGTTTATTCTATTTTTGAAGCTTTCCTTTGTGTTAATTCTTTAGGTTCTTTATACATATGTTTTAGTGTTTTTAGTTTACACTTTAGTTCTATTTTGCATGTTTATCTTGTTAGGTTAGATAATTACGTATTGCATTTAGCATGTTTAACTTCTCATAGTTCATTCTATCTTGAGAAAGTTCTTGTGTTTCTTCATGATGTTTTAAATGATTTTTGGTATTTCTTTTATAATTTTTTATGCTCTGGTAAGCATTACATGCCTATGTATGCTTTTTATCCAATTGATTCAATTGTTTTAGTTAGTAATCATGTTTTGCATTCAGCATATTTAGCTTTGCATGGTGCATTCTATTTTAGGGATGTTAATCATCTACACATGTTTATTGTTTTTACGTTAGAATCTGCCTTTGCATCTTTAAGTGGTGTTTTTGAGCTTTATCTAGTTTCATCTTTGAAGAACATTGAGTTTTTGTCTACTAGTGTTGAAACAAGCATGAGTCCATCTGAATTTTATGTAAGAATTCATGTGTTAAGTGTTTTAGATAGTCATAAAGATTTTGTTTTTGAGTTTTATTTGCATTGCGAGCATACTAGTATTATTTATAATCTTCATCATGTGCTTATTCAAGATATTCCTCTTGAATCATTTCATCTTGTTGCTAGACATTGGAGTTTACTTTTGAATCCATGTTTGCTAAGTCGTGTTCATGTTTTTAAAGATGACACTCATCAAAATGAGTTTATTATTCTTAAACATGAATTTGTCCTTGCAACATTCTTGCATGTATGTAAATTTTACATTGTTGCATCCTTAGGGAATGTTGAATGTTGTCTTGTTTTCGTTGATGCATGCATGGGGATAAACGGGTTTTCTGAGCAACTTTGTGTACTAAGTGTTCTAGCTGAATATGTTTATTTGTTTATCACTCCTAGTGTCACTTATGTTGTTGTATACCATGTAGGTGATTCGAGGACGAATCCTTTCGAGGAAGGAGGGAATGATAGGATCCAAGGAGCACCTACATATGTGAAGCATTGCCTAGCACGTTTCAAGCTAAAAGGACAGTCATTCATCAATGATATAGGCGTGCATGAATCATATCCAAGTGTTGCATACGAGTTGAGCATGAATGTTGGGCTTGAGTTATGTGATGATCAAGCTAGTAGATTGGGCCAAGGTTTAATGTATTGGCTTTGGATCAAATCTAATTATAAAGATAGCCCAATTGAAGGTTCTAAGTTGTCCATAACAAGTATACAAGGGGCTGGTTACTTGGGCTCACTTGGAGGGCTCTTAAACTTGCAAGATGGAGGCCCAATAGTGCACAATGGAGACGTCCAGCCCAAGGAGACTTTTATGGACGAATTTTTAATATTTTCTAGAGCTTATTTTGTGTTTTGTTAGTTTTCCAAATTGTTTACAAATTGTTTTAGTTAATTTTCCAAATAGTTGAGTATTTAGTTTTAGTAGTTGTCTTAAACTTCAAGTTCTAGAATTCTCTTGTAAGCCTATTTATAGGTCTTCATAATTCAATAAAAATATCAGATTATTCCTCAAAAATTCGCATGAATAGTGTGTGCTCTTTTTAAGAGTGTTTTCTTGGTTCTTGGATTAGAACTACTCTTGTCTTATCAATCCTTAGATTGTGGCGACAACAAACCCTAGCTTAGAGTTCATTCTTTCGCGTTTGATCAAGTCTTTAGAACTTTAGTTTAGGCATATTGAACTCGCTCACATTGGTCCTAAATTAGAGTTTTAGAACTTAGTTCTTCGTTGGAGAAGGGTTCGAAGCATACAACTTGGATTCATCAAGCGGTCTTGGCAATCTCGCTACCCTTGCGCACATCAGGGTAACTCTGGATTGAATTTTCAAGTATCTCAGACCTGAGATTTTACCTCGGTCCCGATATCCTTGTTATCTTGATCATGATTGATACTCCTGCGGTTGACTTTGCTCCCGTAGTGAGCCTGTATCCGCCATTGATTATATGACACTTTCACATTGCTTGTTCACCATTTATTAAATTTGTTAATTATTATCCTTAAAGGTTTATTTGTTATTGGTATACTGCATTGACTTGAGCACTCACTGGGCTATTATAGCTCATCCCTGTTCATTTGTTTTCTTTAACTAGGTTTTCCAAAATACTAAAGCTGGAAAAGCTGATTTTGGACCTTGTACATGTTTTGTTTAATGTATCTGGACAACCTAAATGTGTAGGCTTTTATTGTAAATATTATTTATATTTTGGGATGTAAAACCTCTTGTGATATTTGTATTTTCAAATGAATTAAATGAATGCATTTCTTTATGAATGTATTTTATTTTGCATTAAGTATGTTTGTATGTATTGAGCGAGTGCGTGATTTGAGTCCTGGCGAGAGTTAGGCAAGCAGTCCGCTAAGCCCTTTGGTGCGCCTCTGGGTAAGGTGGGGCTGTCACAGGCCGTTTTTAGTTTTTCCCCTTTAAATGTAAGTTAAATCCCCCCGGTGTAATAGTTAGGGTTCACATGCTTTTGTATGTTTATGTGCTAATTTGTTTTATCTCTTTCCTTAGGATTTGCATCTAATATCATGTCCTACGTGTTATGTGCTCCTATGTGCCCTTATATGTCTTTATATGTTTATTTGTTTTGATCTATGCTTCCCTCTTTTAATTCATGTTTTATGTTATCCCGTCGCCACACTAGTCCAACGCTAGTTGTGGTTTTATCGTTTCCCTGTTAGTCCAATGCTAGTGGGAATCCCTAGAAAGGGCTAGTCTAACGCTAGACTCTTAAGGCATTTTAGTGCTAGGTGTACTCGTGTGCATTTTACATCATTTCACACACTATTCCCTTTTAATTTTTCATTATTTTGCATGATTTTTACATATGTATATAATTATCATTATTATCTATTTTTAAGTATTTAACAGTACATGACATTTAGGTTGCATTTTCACTTAGATTTTTAGAACATTTGTGTGATATGACTAGAAATAGTCGTCTACTTACGTGAGAAGTGCTGGATTGACAGGCCGTTCCACCTACCGTGAATAGGAACATTTAGTCATGAGTTATTAGTCTCCCGTACCCATTATGATGCATCCCCACTTTCTTCGACCACTTATTATCTATATTATTATTTTTCTTCTCTTTTTGCATTTTATTTTGCATAGACACTCGTGACTCCCTCGAGGTCTCGACTCAGGTTTTCGTAATTAATGCAATAATCCCGACCAAGCCTCGATGGAACATCTCGACCCTCTCGATAATCACATTTAGACTTAGGATTTGCATTCATATAGATACATCCAAACGCGATAGAACTTGGGGTTAATTTAAGAAAATTTGATTAAACCTCAGCAACTAGCCTCGGCTCGGTGGAAAGGGTGCCTTAGGTGCAAGCCTTTGTCTTTCATTTCTTCAAATGTGACTCCCGAACCTTCTTCTCTCATTTTTTTCATAGACCGGAGTCGAAAAAGGATTTTTAAATATTTTTCTAAAATTTTTTTATTTTATTTTTGTTTTGTTAAATGATTTTCTCTAGTGACTTGGTACACCCTAACTCAATACCAAGTGGTGACTTTATTTTCAAAATAAAACCATTTTTCAAAATCAATTGGCCAAAACTATCTTAACTTTTAGTCCCGGCTTTATTTTCCTTTAAAAATATCATTTTTCCAAAATACTTTTTCACTAAAAACTTGATTTTTTTACACACGCATGGTTTTTTCAAAAACCTATATTTTTGAAAAGGATCACTGGACTAGACCGCTTTTTGGGATACGACAGTCAACGACCCCACTAGTACCTTAACGATTTTTAGGACGCGACAAAACTATAGTTCTGCAATTCATGCATGATCAATTTGAGCATTTATTTCATGAACCATAGATACAAATTCATAAACATCAAGGACATTTTTTTAAAAATAATAATAATAATAATTTAATAGATCACCAAATAAATTCATAACACGAATTTTATTCACATGGTCCAATTTTATATCTTTACCAAACTTTATCTTAAAACAATTATTTGCAATAAAGCATACTTGCACAAAATTATCCCATATAAAATAAAACCAAGAAAAATAACATTTAAAAAAAAGTACCAGAGGAAAGTATAGACCACTTACTTCTCACTTAAGGTGATACACCCAAAAGCTCTCTTGATACCCGAATGTAGATTACAAACCTATATAAAAAAATAATATTTATTTTTTCCATTATACTCATCTATGTTGGTTAATCTCCTATTGAATTCAAGAGGTCGTTCTATTAATCCATGTTCTCTCTCTCTCTCTCTCTTATTTATTTATTTATTTATTTTTGCCTGGTTTTCTCACTTCATCGTGAGCAGTAATATGCTCTAAAACTATTCACTGCTGCAGCCATTAAATTCACTCCATATTGCAATTATTTCGGTCCACAGATTGATCAAAACTTCAAGCATCAAATTAACATTCACTTCAGAAATCAATAAGGCCTGTGATTCCTTTATTTTATTATTATTATTATTATTATTATTATTATTATTATATTATTATTATTATTATTTTAGTTACCTTCTGATTGACCCAAAGTCAATCCAGAAAACTGTAAAGTTGAAGCCATCTATACTGCACAATTACTACTCTAATAGAAAAATCGAAGCCATACAGCTAGCGATCATGACTAGTTGATGGTTATTTTTTTTTTCTCCTTTTTTCCCACATTAAAACAATCTGACTAGATTAGCTCTTAAATTGGCTCAAAACTAACTCAATTCCTACATTGATCTAATAACCAAAACAATCCCATACTAATCTTATTATGAAAAATTCTAATTCCATTTTAATTACCTAAAAAAATTCTTTTCTAACTAAACTAATACTAAAAAATTACTTTGGTTTAACTACTACAAAATCTATTCAAATTAACAAAAACAAATTCTAATCAAAGATAATTTTCTAAACCAATTATCAATCGTGACTAGAAGGTGAGAAAGCATGTTTTTGAAATATTAAAAGTCTGCCTGACTCTTTTCTGCCTAGCAATCTTCACTTAAGAACATCATAAGGGACTCCCTAAAGGTAATTAGCATTTTCTGCAGTACCTTTTGTCAGTCAAAAGTATTTTCGTGTGAACCTAATTCTATGTTACTGTGCTAACTTTAAAGCTTATCAGATTCTTCTTCCCTACCAAATCACGGCCAATAATTCTTTCACTTTGATTCTATGTTACACTTTGATTTTATTCTATAGTTTAATTCTTACAAGTGGCCCGTCAAAAAGCAATTACAGGAGCCACGGCCAAAAAACTTGCTTTCATGCCATTTGTTTTCGGTCAAAAAAAAATTTCCAGCATGTTGCTCTCTTTTCTTTCTTTTTTTTTTTTCAAACTTCAAAAATCAAGATCAAATTTCCTATTAATAAATGTTTTGGAAGGGACCTCATGGATTCATCTATACTTAAAGTAGTAAAAAAATTCTGAATCAAAGTTTAATTATGAACTTAAACTAAACTCACTTACCCCTATCTGTAGATGTGAAAACCAAAGAATTGTGTTCTCCTTCCCTTTCCTCTTCCGTTAGAAGTTTCTTTTGTTTGAGTTCTTGTTTAGGTGACACTCCTTCCTCTCTATCTACTAGGTGAACGTCTGAGGAGAATTGTGGCAGACTATAAGCATTGTAGGGAGTTTTAAATTCTCAATCTCTCAGTTAAAGAGTTAGCATAAAATCCTCCACTAATCCACTAAGTAACTAATAGATAGAGCCCTATTAGTAGTGAAGAAGTGGGGGAGGTTATGCCCCAAAATGTCATAACTTCCTAATAGGTATCATGTAAGGCCTCTTGAAGTCATTCTTGATAGTCATTGGAGAATTCATAGTCCAAGGAGTCATCCAACCTTCATGCGTGTATTGATGGATTTGCTTAAGGTGGATCACGACTTTTTGAGGAGGAAATTGGGCTTAAAGATGGTTTATTGGATTTGGATCAAGCATATCTTCAAAGAAGGTTTTAAGTCCAAAAGGTTCAAAAGGTCCAAGATGGTCCAAATAGGCTGGCTTTTGTTGTGGTTGTTGATCAAGTTTGTTTTTAAAGAGAGAACAAGTCCAATTGAAGCCCACAACAGGACAGTCAGCCTAAGACATATATTTGGATGAATTTTCTTTATTTTTATTTTATTTGGATAAATTTTTAGTATTTTAAGTAATTTAGCTTTACAAGAGTTTGTAAGCCTATAAAAGGCTAGGCACTGTTCATCAGAATTTTCATTCATTTATTCTGTGATTAACAATATTGAGTATTTCTTTTAGAGAGTTTTTCTTTGGTTCTTGGATTAGAACTATTCTTGGTCTTATCGAGTGATCTCGTGACGACCATACAACTAGCTTAGGATTATTCAAAGGGTTTGATTTAGGTCCAATTAGATTAACTCCAACTAGATTGCTTCCTTTGATAGGTAGAGGTCTGGCATTTATTCTAAGGGATTGATTCAACAAGCTTGAATCAATTCAAGGCAACCAACCTGATTTCTTCCTAATTGCTTGGACGAAATTCCTTGAGGTTAGGCATTTCAAGTTGTTCTAGCAACATCTATTGTATTGATTGTGTTGGACGAGCTACAACAAGGTCAAATTCATTGAGTTGTTCAAACTAATTTTCAAGAGTTTAGGCTGTCATAATTCCGTGCGTATCAATTGGTATAAGAGCTTGACTTCTTGAATTTCAGGTTCTTCCAATCCAATTTTCTTGAAGATCTTCTTCTTGAAAATTTGGATATATCCCTTTTTTTTCTTCGAATTTTCGTGACCTTCTTGTTGTTCTTGTTCTTTCATGCTAAAAAATTTTTTTTTTCCATATTTTTTGCTTGTTGTCCTAATTGTGTTCTTTGTGTCTCTTGTGTTTCTTGAAATTCTTGTGTCGTTCTTGATTATTTCCAATCAAGAATTCTAGGTCTTGTGTGGTGTTTTCGTGAATCTTGATTGTTTTTATTGTTTTCTTGATTTTCTTGTGTTAAAAACTTTCAAGAAAAGAAGATTCTTGAACATAAACATTCACAAATCAAATCTTCTTGGGGGTTTAATTCTCCAAACATTCATCCAAACTTGCTTGGTGAAGTTTGCTAAACATTTTCAAGCTCTCTAGAGTAAAAGCGCATCTTGCCCTAGCTCCTTAACCAATTTCTTGGTACCAATATTTGTAGCTTCTTTCTCTTTCAGGTTAAGCTGGGATTCCATTTTGTACCATTCAGATTCCTTAACACAAAGTCCAAATTCCTTTTCAGTGTCATTCTAATTCTCCCTTGCAATTTGCATTATTTTGGAATCAGAAAGATACCGAAGTGGCAATTATCAGCTTCAAATAAAATGACATCTGAAGACCTCAGGCATTTATTTTCACCATCAAAACATACAAGAAAATTTTTTTCTTTTCATTCAATTTGAACTCATTAACTCATCAAAAGAGAAAACCTTACAATTACACAAACCTAGTATTAGGTTTTGAGAAAAATGTGATTTATTTTGAGGCCTCATCAAAGAATTATTTGCTCAATATAACAAAAAGATTTGAAGCAAATCATTTACAAAAACTAAATACAAAAATATGAAGGGAAAATATCATTCTACAAACAATTTAGAAAAAGCAACTTGTTTAGCGCTTCATCTAAGAAAGAATTTTGAACACAAGGCAATCTTAAATTTACAAAAAGAAAACCATTATTAGTGTCCAAGTTATTCCTATTCTTATTAAATCTAAATGAACCATTATCTAGCTACAATTTCATCTATCACACTAATCATTCAAGTCAAACTCATCAATCTGGACCCTTAGCTCTATCAATTCTAAAAAACTGGTTTCTCCCGGTCATTCATATAGTTCGAAAAGAGCATTGACATTGTAAATGTCAAGTGTATGGCGCTTTACTAGAGTAAAACTATGATTTAAAATGCTTGAATCAAATATGTATCCGATGTGTTTCCCAATTTGTTGCCTCCCTAGAGGACTTGTAAAAAAAAAAAAAATCGAAGTTAGTATAAGTAAAAACAAAAACGGATGCATGTCCTAGGGTGAGCTCTTATTATGCCAAGGGTAGGCTTGTTGGCATAAAATGCAATCCTTTAGGGTGAGAGCCCTCTTTTTAATCGTAGATGAGACAGATCCGCCGGGATGAGATGCCTCCATTCTGCTCATATTACCTTACCTAGGGTCTCACCTGCCAAGATTTACCGAAAATATAAACGTGCATATCTTTTAGGGTGAAGTACCCAAGACAAAAGGACGGCTTTCCTATCATGGGATTCCTAAAATGGCATTCCCTCTAGGGTTTATGCATGATTCCAGTTTATTAAAGTACGTTAAAATATGCAAATATGCAAAATGTTCTAAAATTTTATTCTAATAATGATGCATAATTTCCCCAAGAAAGAAGGCAAATGAACTGTACAAAGGATTATTGACTTCAAATTTGTTTGATTGAAAATCGAGCCTTCATGAGGTTACAGGACACCACATTGAAAGAAAAATAAAAAATCATGGCTTTATCTAAGAACCTACAAGTCAAAAATGTTAGTTTATTAAAGTATGATGAAACATGTTTTCAAATCACTTTTTGTGCAATGTGGGATGGGAGAGTGGGGGATACGACAAAAATGACGCATTAATGTCTTTGAAAAAAAAGGATAAATGCAAACTATGCAAAAGTTCGACCACTTGGGTACATTTATTGATTTTGAAAAAATTTGGTTTGGACAAAACTGAAAAGTACAACAAGGATGAATAAACTTTGGAAAAGATCTGATATTACACCTCTTATTTACGAATATACAAGCCAAAAAATTAGATTTTCGAACACATTTTTAAAACCTACAATGATTGAACCCTTGTACTTTTCTAAAATTTTATGAAAATCTCATTTCCATCTTTCTCAAAGAAATTATTTATAAAAACTAAATTTAAACGTGCCAAAAGAGGGTTGGGCTTCCTACGAGAGCACCATGCTAGGGCTCTTTATTTTATAGTTGTGAATGCAATCAAAGAAAGAAGGAAATTGTGTTAGTTTATTCAACAAACAAGACATAACACACTGGTAAAAACAAATAATATACATAGATAACAGTAAATGGCATGACAAGGAAAATAAAGGAGGTGGGTTCCCTCCTCTCGTGTTTGGTGTGCCTGATAGGGTAAGGCTAACTCTACTCTAAGTTATTCTACATGGATGCATGAGGTTGGGCTCACTAATGCATCTAGACTCAATAAGGCTTCGGTTCCCAAACCTTCAGGCTAAGGGATCCAAAAAGTAACAAGTCCGTCAATTCCAAGGATCCCAGGTCGGTGGTTCGAGTGATCCCCTAGACACTACTACGAGCACGTCGGGCCACGGCCACGTGTCCAAGCGAATTGATTTTTAAAGCCCGAATCTCTAGACTTATGGACTTAAGCTGAGAGTTCGGGTGATCTCCTAGACAATGTTACGTGCACGTCATGCCACAGTCACACGCCTAAGTAGATCAATCCTAATTCCTAAAGGGATGGGTGGGTGACAGCCACCAAAAATAGAAAAAGGGTAAAAAACATCGAATGCACGTATGGAGTGCTTCTTATGAGAGGAGGGAATGATAAAGCGTGGGCTCTAAGGGTGACTGATCCCCTCCCCAAATGCAAGTGCGGTCGACTAAAGCAATAACAATTAAACATACATCACATAGATAGACGAGAGACGAGGTGTGTGAAAATGCAAAAACAAACCCTAAAAACCTAAAACAAAAATGCAATCCTAACATCCAAATGCGATAGAATAAAGGGTTAAAGAAGGAAAAAGCGATTAAGCCTTGTGTTCGGACTCACTAGTGATCCCTAGTGGAGTCGCCAAAATCTTGTCGCATCCGAAAATCGATACGTAAGCACTAGTGGGGTCGTTGACTGTCGCGCCCCAAAAGGCAGTCTAGTCCGGTGACCCTTTTCAAAAAGATAGGTTTTTTGGAAAAATTGTGAGTGTGTGAAAAAATCAAGTTTTTAGCGAAAAAGTGTATTTTTAAGAAAAATAGTATTTAAAAGAAAACAAGGCCGGGACTAAAAATGTGACAGTTTTGGCCAGTTATTTTGAAAATGGAGTCGCCACTTGGTATTAAGTTAGGGTGTACCAAGTCACCCAAAATCATTTAATAAACATTTTAGGAAAAACATTTAAAAACCCTTTTCTGACTCAGGTCTACGAAAAAAATGAGAGAAAAAGGTCCGGGAGTCACATTTGAAGAAAGGGAAGGCAAAGGCTCGCGCCAAAGCAACCTTTCCACCTAGCCGAGGCTATTGCAAGGTTTAATCAAATCTTCCTAGAATTAACCCTAAACTCTATCACGTTTGACGTGTCTATATGAATACAAATCCTAAATCTAAATGTGAGTATCGAGAGGGTCGAAATGTCCGTGAGGCTTGGTCAGATTATCGCATTTAATTGCGAAACCTCGAATCTAGACCTCGAGAGAGTCATGAGTTCTATGCAAAATAAATGCAAAAAGAAAAGAAAAAAATAGTAACATAGATAATAAGTGGACAAAGAAAGTAGGTATGCAACATAACGGGTACGGAGGACTAATAACTCGTGACTGAATGTTCCTACTCACGAAGGGGGGAACGGCATGTACGCCACCGCTTTCCACATGAGTAGGTGACTATTTCTAGTCGGATCACACAAATATCCTAAAAGTCTAAGTGAAAATGCAACCTAAATGTCATGCACTGCCAAATACTAAAAAATAGATAATAATGATGATTATATACATATATATAAAAATCATGCAAAATGATGAAAAACTAAAAAGGGAATAGTGTGTGAAATGATGTAAAATGTACACGAGTGCACCTAGCACTAATATGCCCTAAGGGTCTAGCGTTGGACTAGCCCTTTCTAGGGATTCCCACTAGCGTTGGACTAGTAGGGAAACAATAAAGCCACAACTATTATTGGACTAGTGTGGTGACGAAATAATAAGAATTCATAAAGCATATATCAAAATAATGAAACATGAATCGAAAGCAAACAAGCATATAAAGACATATAAGAACTCATAGGAGCACATGACATGTAAGCATGAAGTCTAGATGCAAAATCCTAAGGAAAGCGGTAAAACAAATAATCACATAAGCACGCAAAAGCAAATAAGCCCTAACTATTACACCGGGCGATTTAATTACACTTTGGAGAAGGAGAAAAATTAAAAACGATCTATCTATATTACACTTGCTATCTAAATACAAAAATTTTTACTAAAAATATGAGAAATACTATCTAGCTATTACATTGACTAGCTAAATACAAAATATTGCAAAAATAAGGGACATTTAATAATAAAATTTGAAACTAAATAACATGAAGTAAATAAATATGCAAAAGCATGAAAAAATAAGAAAACATTTGAAGAAAATACATAAAAATTACATAATGGCACATTGGGGCACATAAAGAAAATTAACGAAAAATAGGAATACCTCTCAAAGACCTGGTACAAATAATCAAAATGAACAAACAAGGCAAGGCACCTCGGTATAAACAAACAAAACCTAAAATATATAAGTATTGACAAATTGAGATAAAAAATAAATTCTAGCAACTAAGGGGGCTAAAGAGAAAATTCTATAAAGCTTAAGGGGTAAAATTAAAATTCACGTAAGCCTAAGGGGTGCAATTGAAAATTAAAGCAAAATTGGGGAAGACAAAACAATAAATTGCAGCAAGCATGGGGTAAAATCGAAAATTCTAGAAAAACAATGGGAATGATGTAAGGATGAAGGACCTAATTGGAAGAAAGTAAAATCTGGGGGGATTAATCTGCAAATATGAAGGACTTAATTGCATAAAATAACAAAACACAGGGGATTTAACATACTGGTAAAAAGTCTAAGGACTAAGACTCAAATATTTATTACACATAAAATCAATTTAACAAAATCCTAGACCTATAAACATGATTTCTAAAGTTTATGTCAAATAAAAAGGATCAAACGCCCCTTTTGCTCAAATCGTTTTCCTCTCACCAGATGCTAACTATTCTCTTGTTTCTCTTCCCTTTTCTCTATTTCCCCTATTTTCTCCTTTTTTCTCTTTGCTCCATCTGATCTCCCTCCATCTCTCTTTCCATTTCTCTCTTCGATCTTCTTCTTTCCCTCCATCTCACTCTCTTCTTCCTCTCTTCTATTCTGGTTCTCACTCTCTCTACTTCTCTCACCCTCACCGTCTCTGTTATGAAATTCTCTTGCTCTACTCTCTTCTTCTCTCTCACCATTTTTCTCTCTCGGTCTCTGTCAAGAGGATATGTAGGGGCGATTTGGGGCTGCCATTGCAACTGCGATGCAGCAAAGTGTGGTGGGGATTAGGTGGCAGTTTGGAGTTTATGGGGCTGATTGCGGTGTTTGTGGTGGAGGATTGGCTTGCAATTTGGGAAATTGACTTGTGCATTTAGGGTTGCTGGAGTTGAGTGGTGGAGTTGTGGGTGACTTCAGGGGGCTTGGTTCTGACTATGGCTTCGATGGTTGAGTGGGTTGATGGAGGTTGTGTAGTAGTAGTTTGCTAGTGTTTAGGAAACTAATTGGGGGCATTTTCTGGTGGATATTGGGTGAGTTTACAGACTGTTTGGGGCCTGATAGGAGATGGATTGGAGGTGCTTGGCAACGGCTATTGACTTGTGGTTGTGTGAATTGCATGTTCGGATGCTGTGCTCTGTACTTCTCTTTTGCAGGTTTGTCAATAATGGAGGTGAGCTGACAAATTTGGTGCTGGTAAGGTGGTGATTTGCAGTTGTGGTGTCGCGTCCTAAAAATCGTGAGCAAAGAGTGCTAGTGGGGTCATTGACTGTCATGTCTTGAAAAGACGGTCCGGTCTCGGTAATCCTTTCGAAAATAAAGGTTTTTGGAAAAATCGTGCATGTGTGAGAAAAATAAAATTTTAGTAAAAAAGTGTATTTTAAGAAAAATGGTATTTTAAAAGAAAACAAGGCCGGGACTAAAAGTGCGATAGATTTGGCCAAATAATTTTTGGAAAAGGGTTTTATTTAAAAAAAAAAAATGGAGTCGCCACTTGGTACTAAGTTAGGGTGTACCAAGTCACTCGAAAAATTGTTTAACAAAACAAAAATAAAAATTTTAGAAAAATATTCTAAAACCCTTTTTCAACTCCGGTCTACAAAAAACGAGAGAAAAAGGTCCTAGAGTCACATTTGAAGAAAGGGAAGGCAAAGGCTTGCGCCTAAGGCACCCTTTCTACCGAGCCAAGGCTAGTTGCAAGGTTTAATCAAATTTTCCTAAATTTACCTTGATTTCTGTCGCGTTTGGATATATCTATATGAATGCAAATCCTAAGTCTAAATGTAAATATCGGGAGGGTCGTCATGTTCCGTCGAGGCTTGGTCGGAATTATTGCATTAATTGTGAAAACCGAGTCGAGACCTCGAGGGAGTCATGAGTTTTTATGCAAAATGTGATGCAAAAAGAAAAGAAAATAATAATATATAGTAAGTGAAGAAAGAAGGTGGGTATGCAACATGACGGATACGGGGGACTAATAACTCGTGACTGGATATTTCTACTCACGGAGAGGGGAATGGCCTGTACGCCACCGCTTCCCACGTGAGTAGACGACTATTTCTAGTCGAATCACACAAATGTCCTAAAGTCTAAGTGAAATGCAACCTAGATGTCATGCATTTTTAAAAAATGTGTCAAAATAATAATAATAATAATAATAATAATAATAATAAAATCATGCCAAATGGAGAGAAAAACTAGAAGTGTGTGAAATGTGAAATGCACACGAATGCACCTAACACTAAAATGTCCTAAGGGTCTAGCGTTGGGCTAGCCCGTTCTAAAAAATCCCACTAGTGTTGGACTAGCGGAAAAGAATGAAGCCACAACTAGCGTTGGACTAGTGTGGTGACGAAATATCATAAATCATGAATTAAACATTAAAGCATGAATTAAAAGCAAATTAAACATATAAAGACATATAAAGTCAAGTAGGAACACATAACACATAGACATAATATCTAGATGCAAAATCCTAATGAAAGCGGTAAATCAAATAAGCATGTATGCACGCAAAAGCAAATAAACCCTAACTATTACACCGGGGGTTTAAGTTACAAATTTAAAGGGGGAAAAAGTAAAAACGGTCTATCTATTACAATTGCTATCTAAATACAAAATTTTGTTAAAAATGTGAGAAATAATGTCTAGCTATTACATCGGCTAGCTAAATACAAAATATTGTAAAAAAATAAGGGACATTTAATAATAAAATTCGAAACTAAATAATGTGAAGCAAATAAATACGCAAAAATGTGTAAAAATGAAAAACATGAAGAAAATGCATAAAAGTCACATAGGAGCACATTGGAACACATAAAAACAAATTAATGGGAAATAGGGATACCTCCTTGAAGACCCTGGTACAAATGCTAATCAAAATGAATAAACAAGTTACAGTACCACTATTTTGGACAATAAAACATAAAATATAAAAATACCAACAAAGTGAGAGTAAAAAATGTAAATTCTATTAAACTAAGGAGGCCTAAAAACAAAATTTGAAAACCTAAGGGATTGGAAAGGGAAAAACTAAAGATTTTAACTAATCAAAAATTAAACTAAACTAGGGGGCTAGTGATAAAATTCTATAAAGCTTAAGGTGTAAAAATTGAAAATTCACGTAAATCTAGGGGGTGCAATTGCAAAATTAAAGTAACTTGAGTGAACAAAACAATAAATTATGACAAATATAGGCAAAAGACATGATTGTAATCATAGGACCCAATTAAAAGGAAACAGAAATCTGGGGGGTCAATCTATGAACCTTAGGGATTTAATTACAAAAGATAACAAATCCTTAGGGGAAGTATAACATCATAAGAAATTAGGGGCTGATAAATGAATATTTCGTAAAACTAGCAAAAATTAGAATTGTACAATAAAATGCCTAAATTAAACTAGAGGATAAACTGAAATAATTAATCAGATTAATCAACTGGATTAATGAATTAAACCTAATCAGGAAGTAGATGAAACAAAACAATAATCTAACTAAAAAAAACTGCGAATAAAATTAAAGAGAAACAAAATATTAAAACACTCCCTTCTATTCACCCTTTACCCTAATTCAACTTCTTCTTCACCCGGCCAAAAATGGATCTCCCCAGATTTCAAATTCTCCCTCACTCATCCCATGTTCATTCTCTCAGTCTTCTGCCACCTCTCTCTTTTCTTCTTCAACTAATTTTCTCTCTGAAATTCCCTCTCGTTCACTTCTGTTCTATCTTCCTCTTTGTCTATCTTCTCTCTCTCAGTTGATTCTCTCTCTGCTTTCTTTTTCCTTGTTTCTATTCTTTCTTTTCTTTCTTTTTCTATCTTCCTTTCTCTCTCAATTCTCCGATTTCTCTTGCTCTCTAAAATTCCTTCCTCCTGTTTCTTTTCTCTTCTTCCCTCCCTGTATTTTCTTTGCTTTCTAGTTGCATCCCAATCACTCTCTCCTTCTCTTCTCTTCTTCCTCTTTTCTTTCCGTTCTCTATCCTCCTTCTCTCTTTCTATTTGCTTTCTGATTTTTCCATTTCCCCTTTCTTTCCCATTTCACTCTCTATTCTCTTTGTTTTGATTTTACTTGTTCCCCCCTTTGCATCTCTCTGTTCTGTTTCTTTCTTTCTTTCAATCTCTCTCGCCCCTCTCTGATCTCTCTGTTTTTCCAGTTCTTCTCCATCTCCGTCACTTTTTGGTTTGTTTATTTTCCATTTTTTTTAGCCCTCAATCAAAATACCCAAACCAGGTTTCTCTTTTCCTCGGCCCTCCAATCTCTGTTTCTCTCCGTTTAATTTCGTTCTGGAGGCCGACGGAATCAATTTTTCCAACTCAGTGGGGAGTGAGATGATTTTGATGATTGCGAGTGTGATTGTAGTCGTTTGGTTCTGTGTTTTTCCTTTTGCAGGTGAATTGTATGACTTGGTATGATAAGAGGGATTGATAGGTCGATTGTGGCTTTGTGCTGATGGTAGTGCTTGTGGGTTTCTGATTATGTGTGTGTTTTTTCAAGTATGGGTGACTGATGGTGTATGTGATTGATTGTATGTGTGTGCGTAGAATGTGTAATGTGTGTGTTCACTGACTGCGTGTGTATGACTCTGGCTGCCTGCGTGTGTGATGTGTGTGTAGTGTTGTGTAAGTTTGTGAAAGGGAATCTGTGAGTGTGTGTGCGTTGTGGTAGTGAATCAGTGAGTGTATTTGTGTGCCTGGCTGATTTAGTGTGTGAAAGTGTGTGAATTATGTGTGTATGACTCTGGCTGCTTGCGTGTGTGATGTGATTGTGTAAACTGCTATGTGAGAGCTTGTCAATGAAGACGGTGGTGAGGCAGTGTGTGTGCTATGGTGAGTTTATGAGTGTTTGATTGTGCTGGTGATGTGATTTTGGTTGGTGTTGGGTTGGTCTATTGTTTTTGCAGGTGGCAGGGGTGTTTGTGGTGGTATCTGTGTGGTAAAAATGGAGATGGATGGTGATTGGTTGTATTGCAGGTTTGGAATGTGGCTATTCCAGGTGGTTTGAGGTTGTGACCTGACTGATTTTGATGGATGAAAGAGTGGAAGATGATAGCCTGGTGAATCGATTGGCTGGGTCTGTTCAACGGTTTGGAATTGGGCAGCTGCAGGGTGGATTCGGTTGTGCATTTGGAAGCTGTCTTGGGCTGATTTGGAACTAATTCTGGATTATTGGGTGGTGAATTAGCTAATTTGTGAGGCTGCTATTGGATAATTGAGGAGGGTAGCTATTCAAGGGAGGTTGTGGGACTGACTTTGGGCGTTGGTTTGGTCAGGTCTTGCTGGTTGTAGGAATGGTATTTGTTAAAAGGCCAGTAATGGTGGTTTTGTAGTGGTTTGAGGGATTTGGGTGGTTTACGGTGGTGAGGAGAGGTGGTGGAGAGAGAGGGAGAGAGACTGTGGAGTATGAGCACAGAAAAATAGAAACCCAAAACTAGAAAAACAGAACTAAAATCATTAGAAAAACAAAGGAAAAATTCAGCAAAATAGAAACAAAGACCCAGCAACAAGAACAGAATAACAGTTCAATGGATTAAATAAAATTCTTAACAAACATATAAAGATTAATCAGATTTGTCTAGAAAATGAAAGAAAATTCAATAAAATAAGGAGAAGAAATTACCTTTTGAAGCTTCAAAAATGACCTGATGATGAACAGTGAAAATAAAGACCCCAGTCGTTGTTGAAGATGAACAGTACTGAAACAGTAAAGAAAACGATTGAAAGAATGTGTGTTTTTAGGTGTCAAGTATGTGTGTTTGATCTTCTTAGATGAAAATCAAATGTGTTTTTTAGGGTTTCTAAATTTTCCTCCTTTTTTTTCTGCTGATTAAAAGGGGTATTTATAGGCCACTTGTCTTGTTGGCCAAGAATGCTATAAAATAACGAAAACGCCACCGGTATTAAAAAATGTTAATTTTATTAAAAAAAATATTTTTTAACCCCAAAATTAAAAATTAATACAAAGAATCTGACAAAAATCTATAAATTTTCAAAAATAATTCATTGTAGATTTCAAAAATAAAAACTAGAGCTTAAAACAGATAAAAACGCGCTCGGGGTGTAAAATGACGATTTTGGCCCTAAACAACGAAAATACACAAAAAATAGATATTAGCCTAAAAAAATTATCAAAAATTAAAAGTAAGCTTAAAACACTGGAAAATGCATTTATGACTCAAAATTGGTGAAAAATGAATTTAAATTGTAAAATGACGATTTTGCCCTCGGACAATGAAAATTCATAGCAAAATAGTTATTGTCCTAAAAAAATTATCAAAAATTACAAATAAGCTTAAAACACTAGAAAATGCATTTCTGAATCAAAATTGGTGAAAAAATGAATTTAATTTGTAAAATTACGATTTTGCCCTTGGGCCATGAAAATTCACAGAAAAAAATATTAATCGTCTCTAAAAAAAATAAGAAAATTCAGAAACATGCTTAAAAAATTAGAAAAATAAATTTGAACTAAACATGAGCTAAAATGGTATTCGCGAGGCGAAATTACCATTTTGCCCTTGTGCTGGTAAAAATATAAAGAATACCAATTAAATCCAGAAAAATCATAAGAAATTAACAAATTCACATAAGAGTAAAAATATGAATTTAAAACCCCAAAAGCTGATAGAAAAATATTTACAGATAAAATTACTATTTGCCCCCCAGATTATTGAAAAATTAAAATATCCCAAAAAGTGCAAACATGCCCTTCCAATGTTTGAAAATAAATAGTGTGTCAAAATTTGGTGTCTACATGTGGCTTGCCGATCGAGATGGCTGGTGATGGAGAAGAAATTGGTGGTTAATTGGTGTATGTGTTTTGATTGGGCTTGCAGTGATTGACTAGAGTTGCTGCCTATGATTCAAGGTTGGAATTGATGAGGCTTGGGTAGAAGAAGAATGACGGATGGTAGGGATGATTTGGGTGATGAACGATTAGGGCTGTGGAGTAGTTTTTTTTTTTTTGGCGTTCTATAGGGGGTTGTGGTGGCGTGTGGTGGTGGCTCCAATGAGTTTTTGGTAGTGGTGGTGGATGTTTTTGGTAAATTGAGTGGTGATTGCAGGGGTTTGGTTTGGACAATTTTGATATCTGAAGAATTGGCATTGGCTGCGAAGACTTGTATTGGCGTTTTTATGTTCAGGTTGTTGAGCGTTAGTAGGGGGAAATGGTGAGCTGATGAAGCTGTTTTTGTTTCGATGGGTTTTCAGTGGGGTTGTTGGTTAGCGACGTGAGTGGTGTGTTGGGTTGCTGGTTGTAATTTCAAATTGTTCGAGGTTGATTGTGGGTTGTTCTTGGGCTGATTGTGGGGCATTTGTGTGATGGAAGAAAAGCTACGGAGTCTACTGCTTGACGATTGGTTGTAATCTGGAGGTTGTGGGAACTGTCTAGTGGCTTTAGTTAGTGTAGCCATGGGTTTGGGCTGATGAACTAGGTGGAGTCGATGGGAATTGTGGGTGGAGATAAGTGTTTGAGGGTTTTGGGCGGTGGTGAAGTGGTGGAAATGGATGAAGAATGGTGGTGGGAGATATGAGGGGATGGTGGATAGAGAGTGATCGGTGGAAGGGAAAGAAACCCAGAAAACATACGCAGAAACATAAAGAACAAAACCTAGAAAGAATAAAACCCAGAGAAAAAAAAAAAGGCAAGAAATTCCAGATAAAAAACTAAAATTCAATCAACACTTTCAAACAAATTGGATTTTATAGTAAAAATGGAATACAACGAAATGAAACAAGAATAAAAGAAGATAAAACATGATAAGGTATTACCTTTGAAGCTTCCTTGAAAACTTGATCAACAGTGAAAAACGTGAACAGTAGCCAAAGATGAAGATGGCGGCTAAGTGTATGTGTTTTTAGGTGAAGGAATGTGTGTGTTTGATCTTTCTATAGATAAGAGTGAGTGTTTTTAGGGTTTTTTTTTCATTTTTTTTCTCCCTTTTTTTCTTATTTTAATGGGGGATATTTATAGAGTTAGTTGTCTTGTCACTAAGAATACTACAAATAACAAAAATGCCACCGATAATAAAAATTCTAATTTTATTTTTTAAAAAAATATTTTTTAACCCAAAAAAATCAAAAATTAATACAAAAAATGACAGTAAACTCCAAAATTTGCCCAAAAATTCAAAGTAAATTTCAAAATAAAGGTCAGAGCTTAAAACTGATAAAAAATGCGTTAAGGGTGTGAAATGACGATTTTGCCCCTAGACAACGAAAATACACGGACAATAGCTATTGGCCTCGAAAAATTTTAAAAAATTAAAAATAAGCTTAAAACCATAGAAAATGCATTTATGACTCAAAAATTGGTGAAAATGCATTAAAAATGTGAAATGACGATTTTACCCCTACATGCAGTATTTACAGAAAAAATAGCAATCGTTCTCAAAAAAATAAAAAAAAATTTAGAAACATGCTTAAAGAATTAGAAAAATAAATTTGGGACCTGAAATGAGTAAAAATGGTGTTCGCGACATGAAATTACCATTTTGCCCTTGTATTGGTAAAATATAAAAAGAATATCAATTAAATCTAAAAAAATCACAGAAAATTAAAAAATACTTATGAAAGTCAAATTATGAATTTAAAACCCCCTAAACTAATGAAAAAATATTTATAGATAGAGATTTCTATTTTGCCCCTCCGAGATTATTGATTTTGTTCCCCCTTTTTATTAAAAAATTAGAAATTGACCCCAAAAATATGAACACCTCCCCACTGTTTGAAAAATAAATAGTGTGTCAAAATTTGATGTCTACAGGATTGCTTGAGTTTTTGTTTTTTTGCACAAGAATACTTATATTTTTCAAGAGAGCTTTAAAAATCAAGATTTTTCACACAAGAAAACCACAGTTCGGAATTCCTACTTCGTGTCTTCTTGCTCTATCTTGAGTTTTAATACTTTCATTGATCTTTCTTGTGTCAAACCCTAATTTTTTGTGTCTTAATTCTTGACTACTTCTACTCTATTCTTGAGCTAATTATTTTGGTTGTTATAAGGTGACTTGATAAGGTTCAATTGAGCAAGTTCTTGTTTAAGAGCCTTAAAAGAGGACTCTCTAGAATGGAAAAAGGCTTAGTGGTGAGCTCATTAGAGGGAAAAAGCCATTAAACTTGAGTGATACATGAGAGTACGAATGTATACACTAAGAGTGGTGAGGCTATTTCTCTTATTATTTTCTTTTGCTACTAACCTTTTTTGTGCAAGTTTTACATCATGTCTAGAGAAGAAGAAGAGTCACGTACTCCACCACCTTATGACATGAAATACATGATGGACGTAATGCTCAAGGAAGTGAATAAGGCTGTCACCAATGCAATGGAGGGTATACATGCTTGAATTGATAGCATGGAGAGGCCAAATCATTCTAAGGCTTCTAGAAATCCTTTTGAAGAGGATGAAGGTGACGTGTCTGACTATGAGGATGTCATTACTAGGAGAGGAAGAAGAATGCCACATACCCAAGACAACAACTTGGGAAGCATCAAAATGAAGATACCATCCTTCCAAGGAAGACTTGATCCTGAAGCTTACTTAGATTGGGAGTGTAAAGTTGAACATATCTTCGAATGCCATAACTATTCTAAGGAGAAAATGTGCAATTGGCAGCCATAAAGTTCACTAATTATGCTAGCATATGGTGGGACCAACTTGTGAAGAATAAAAGGAGATATGGAGAGGAGCCCATACGCGCATGGAGAGAGATGAAGACCATCATGCAAAGGCGTTTTGTATCTAGTTACTACACTAGGGATATGCATAGAAAGCTATAAACATTAAGGCAAGGATCCATGTCAGTTGATGAATACAACAAAGAGATGGAGATGTTGATGATCCATGCTAACTTGGATGAAGATAGAGAAGCTGTGACAGCCCCACCTTACTCAGAGGCGCACCAAAGGGCTTAGCGGACTGCTTGCCTAGCTCTCGCCAAGTCTTGAGTCACGCACTCATGCAAACGTCCGAGCGTACTTAACTTAAAATAAAATAAACTAAAATAAAATGGAATAAAATAAAATACCCTCATTTTATTCAACATAAAGGTACAAATCACATCAAAAGTTTACATGTCATAATATACATGATTTTTCACAAAGATAGCCTAATACAGTTCGACTATTACAATAACGAAGACATCTAGCATACTCAAAATCAGTCGTTCCAGCTTTAATTTTTCAAGAAACTTGGGTAAAGGAAAACAAATAAAAGGAATGAGCTATAATAGCCCAGTGAGTGTCGGAGTCATGCAATCATACCAAAAATCTAATATTTTATTGAACAAAATAATTGACAATTTAAGTAGACAAGTTATGAACATTTCAATTAACAAGTAGTCAATGGCGGATACGAGGCTCATCTACGGAAGCAAGCTTAACCGCAGGAAGAGCATGCACTGACCATGAAATCATGATGTTAGGACTGAGATAATAGGTCAAGTCTGTATCAAGAGTCATGCCAGTATTATCAAGCAAGCAAGCAAGAACCCTAACCGCTGTTCACCTTATAACCTCCGTACAGGCTACCATATCCAGGGAGATATTCTCAACCCTGGAGGGCCAACAAGCAAGCAGGTTCAATCCGGAGTTGGCCTCTTTGAGGATTCACAACTCAAAAGGGAAAGAACATCAAGCCCTAAAACACCCAACACCTTATGTCCTCCCACGTGCAGTCAGGTTGACCATCCGTGAAATAACGGTGAAGTTAGTCACGGACGTCTCAAGCACAAGTAACACATTGGGTAAGGAAAGCATGTAACACGTTGCGGAATAGATGTGATAAAGTACACATCTTTCCTCAAGTAGCACATTTAATCATATAGCGATTGCAGTCATGACATAATATTTACAAAATAGAAATAGCACATTACATGCATCATGCACACATAAAGACACTCACCTGGAATGCCTATGAAAATATTTCGTAAGGTAGTCGCGATTCGCTCTCGGGTCCTGAAATTTAAAGGAAATAATCTGATGAAAATCCGATTTAAACCCTAATTAATTTAGTAGAGAAATCCAAGAAATATCCCACTTATTCCTAGGATTTTGGTTTTAGGGTTTCTAGGGTTTAGGGTTTTAGGGTTTTCTTGCCCTAAGAGGATTTTGCTCATTACTTGGTCATTTTATCCAAAAATTTCTGCAAGCTAACTCTCCAATTTTAACATGTTCTAGGTTAGAAATCTCTACTAGCATTTTTCTTACTTTATTTCAACCAAAATTTCGGCAGCATCTCCCCTTAAAAATTGGACTAGCCAAAATTTCCCTGCATGAAAAATCAACCACCCAATCCATTTCAACATGTTCTACAACTTCTATGTTCAATTTAAACTCAAATTCAATCAAGATTCCACTCAAATTCAAAATTCCTACTCCAAGAATAATCACCCAAATCTGCACAGGGTTGATTTTCAGCCAACTTTGTGCCATTGTTGGGGTCACTCCACCAAGAACCAGGGAATTGTGATTACATGGTTTGAAAGTACGTTTATAGGGCTACAACTTTCATGAAGATCATCACTTAAAATTCCAACTAGAATAGGTTCAAAATCAGCCCCCAAGTTGGCTCTTCATCAAAACTGTTTACGCAGAACCGAATTTCAGCCAACTTTGCAAGCTTTCTGCGGTTAATACACAATGAATTACCATGCAATCTTTATACTGTTTGAAAGCCCTATGAATCTAGTTTATAAAACAACAAGAATCACTCGAATCCAAGTTATCTACATCAAGTTATGAAAGTTTTACTAAAGCTGGTCCAGCATGACTTCAAGTACTACTAACAAATACTTAGTATCAAACTTGAACAAAAACTAAATAAAACTTAAAATTAATAGCAAAAGTTCATAGTACATACCTTAAACAAGCTTAGAACCTTGCTTAGAAAAGAAAGAAGCTCACTTTTTATGGTGAATTTGCCCAAGATTTAGAGAATAAACTCCAAGAAGTTGAGAGCAAAAATGAGAGAAGAAGAGAAAAGAGAATGGCCGGCCAAGAGGGAGAAGAAAGAGAAAGAAATAGGCTAGAAAAATGGAAAAGAATTAAAGAAAAGGTGAGAAAATGAAATCATAACAAGAGTAAAGTAAAAGAGGTAGTCTTTTAATGCAAGAGAGCTAACTTGGGTGAATTTGATTGGTGGAGTTCATTAACCTCTTATCACTTAACACTAGCAATATTAAGATACAAATTATTAAAGGAAAAAGAGAGTAAAAATAGAGAGAGAGAGAAACCGGCCCTAAGGGGAAAGAAAAAGAAAAAGAATTTTCGGCCAAAAAGAAAAAAAAAAGAAAAAAAAAGAGAAAAAAATTTCAGCTAAAGGAAAAGAAAATAAAGCAAGAAAATAAGTGAAATTTTTTGAGTAAAATTGAGCTAAAATTCAAGTAGTCAAAAGGCTAGAAAATATTAGAATAAATTAAGCAAAATTTAAACACTAATATAAATTAAATGGTCAAGTAAAATTATTCTAAATTTAGTACTTGGGTGTCCTTGCTTGATAATGAAAATCTTAGTTAACTAACCTAATTAACTCAAGAAATCTCCCGACTAATAAATCAAAGATTAACATTTAACCCTAAATAAGAAAAAAAATGTCTCTTGTATGTGCATTTTCTAGGGTGCTACAGAAGCTACTATGGCTAGATTCATGGGCGGTCTTAATCCAGAAATTAGTGAGAGGGTAGAGTTGCAACACTATGTGGAGATAAGGGATTTGGTGGACATGCCATCAAAGTAGAAAAGTAACTCCCAGCAAGAAGATTGAGGAGTGGTTCAAACTCATCAAGTGGAGTAAGATGGAGGTGTAATGCAAAATTTGAGGAGAAGGAAGAGCGTTCCACCTCTAGGGCTAAAGAGATCGTGAGCTTTAGGAATGAAACAAAGTCTCCAACGCCACCAACAAAGACTAAGTTCAAGGCACCACAAAGGAGTAGGGATTTGAACTGTTTTAGGTGTCAAGGCATTGATCACATAGCTTCTCAATGCCCTAACAAGAGAGTTATGCTAGTGAGAGATGATGGCGAGTATGAAAGTGCATCTTCAAGTGATGAAGATATGCCACCACTAGAAGTAGAAAGTGATGAAGATATTGGTGCCGCCCATGGGGAATTTTCGGTCACTAGGAGGGAAATTGGATTTGCACCTAGAGAGGTTGATGATCAAGTGCAACGTGAAAACATATTCCATACTCGATGCAATGTGAATGATAAGGTACTTAGTATGATAATTGACAATCGAAGTTGCACTAACATTGCTAGTGTTCTTTTTGTTGAAAAGCTAGGATTGCCCACAAGGAGACATCCTAAACCATATCATTTGCAATGGTTAGCTGATAATTCTGATTTGAAGCTGACTAAGCAAGTGGAAGTGGAGATTTCTATTGGTACTTACCATGACAAAGTATTGTGTGATGTTGTTCCTATGCATATTTTTCATGTACTATTGGGGAGTCCACGGCAATTTGATAGAAACGCCATGTACAATGGGTTGAAGAATAGGTACACTTTCGATTGGCAAGGTCAAAAGATATCACTTAAGCCATTATCACCGTTGGAAGCATATGAGGATGAAGTACGCATAGCTAGGGATTGTGAAGAGAGGAGGAATTCTTTGAAAGCACAAGCAAAAGTAAAGAATGGTGAGAAAGTTGAGAGAGTGCTTAAAAGGAATGAATGTGGTGAGTTGAATGAGAGAAAACAAACTGAAGTTGCAAAAGAAAAAGGAGTGCAAAATAGCAAAAGTGAAAATAAAAGTGTCTTACTTGTAAGACCTAAGCTTCTTGAACCCTAGTGTTTTTGTTTCTCTTATGCAGCCACTTAGAGATGAATTTGGAGGAAGGGAAATGCCACCACAAGATGGCGAATTCAATGGTGTTGATGCTCAAATTGCTCCAGTATTTCAAAGTCAAGTTTTGAACAATGAGGGAGTTTTCTTGTCCTATGTCATCAATAACAATTGGATCATGAATTATATGTTTAATTGTTGACATAGTATATCTGATTTTTCTATTGTTTTGCATTATAGTTTAGGAGATTTTACACGTTTATTCTATTTTCTTCATGCATTCTAGTAGGTATACAATATGTGTAGTATTTTGCCTTAACCTCTATGGCTTAAATTCTAATTTTGGCATTTTAATTTGTTTCTCTATCATATTGGAGTCCTTGTCTAGTGCTTTAGGATGCATTACATTAGATTCTGTAGAGTTTAATTCTTCTATTGTTAGATTGCATGAAAACCGTGTGTTGCCTATCTTCCTAAAAGACAATTTTGATGACTTTTCTTTTGTAATTTGTGTGCATCCAGAATTATGTGAAATCATGTTAAGTGATTTATACTTAGACAGTGCATTAGCTTATTCACATGGCATAGACTTTGTTGTTAGCATGCATGAGTTTAATTCTTTGTCTAACTTTCTTGTGCAAGACTATGTTAATCACCCATATGATTTCTATCTTGTGTTGAGATTTTCTTACTTAAACTTGCATAGAGTGTTTAGAGATCATGTGCATGTAAGATTTTATGTTGATTTGAGATGTGCATTGATCAATTTGCAAGAGTGTTACTTGATCATCTTTGATGAGACATTATTGTTTTATATTTGCTGGCATATTGATCATAAGGAGAACCCTTCCTATAGAGATTTGATGTTCCTAAATGATGCTGATACACGCGGAGGTACGTGGAGTTGCTTGAAGATCCAAGTGAAGCTTCGAATTTTCCCTTGGAGGATTTCGACCCTTCAAAGTGCTCAAGTAGGACCAATTTGAGTGAGTTCAATATGCCTGCCTAATTGCTCTAAAGGACTTAATCAAACAAGAAAGAAACTCTAAGCTAGGGTTTTGATCTTGAAATCACTCGACAAGATCCGAGGTAATTCTTAATTAGCAAAGAACCAAAGAAACTCTAAATTTGAGAACTCTCAATAACAATATTCATAAAAATCTGGTTCAAATCGTATGAATAGTATCATAGCCTTTTATAGGCTTACAAAGATGATTCTAGAACTTAAAATTGTAAGTGACTACTAAAACTCGTTGTAACCCATCACAATTAAGCAACTAACTAAAGTTACAACTTGTAAAGACTTAGGAAACTTAACAAAAACATAATTAACTACAAAAATTATTGGAAATTCGTCCAAAATTAGACCATGGGCTGGACATCCCTTCATAAGATCCATTGGGCCTCCATTTAGCAACTTCAAGGGCCCTCAAAGCAAGTCCAAGTAACCAGCCCTTTGTAAGATTGTTTTGGACAACTTAACAACTTCTTTTTAGTCTTCCTTATAGATGAACTTGATCCATAACCAATGCTTGAATCCTTGGCCCAATGTGCTAGCATAAACAAAGTGAAATTCAAACTTGCAAACAAGCCCAAATCCATGTATAATCTTCAACCAGCAACCATGTAGATCATCTTCCATCAAGAACATGCCTTTCCTAAGTTCACCATATTCAAGCCCAAGTCTAACAATTGTGAGTGCTCCTTGGATCACATCAGATGCCTACATTGGTTCCAAAAGTACTTATTGTTGTGTCTATGATGTAGGTAATTAGAGGATGAATCATTTTCAAGGGGGAGGGAATGATAGGTACCATGTAAGGCCTCTTGAAGTCGTTCTTGATAGTCATTGGAGAATTCATAGTTCAAGGAGTCATCCAACCTTCATGTGTGTATTGATGGATTTGCTTAAGGTGGATCACGACTTTTTGAGGAGGAAATTGGACTTAAAGATGGTTTATTGGCTTTGGATCATGCATATCTTCAAAGAAGGTTTTAAGTCCAAAAGGTTCAAAAGGTCCAAGATGGTCCAAATAGGTTGGCTTTTGTTGTGGTTGTGGATCAAGTTTGTTTTTAAAGAGAGAACAAGTCCAATTGAAACCCACAAGAGGACAGCCAGCCCAAGACATATATTTGGATGAATTTTCCTTTATTTTTATTTTATTTGGACGAATTTTCAGTAATTTAAGTAGTTTAGCTTTGTTTTATTCCAGTTAGTTACTAAATCATGTTTTGTTAAGTATTCTACTTATGTTAGGTTTAGAGTTTTCGTAGTTTACTTTAGTTAAACTTTTAGACTTTTCTTTACAAGAGTTTGTATAATACCCCGTATTTTTTATATATTTATTTTTACAATAATTATGAAATTTAACTATTTTATCTTATTTATTTATTTGTAACGTTTCCTATCGTTATGATTTTAATAGAACTCCATAATAGAATATTCTAAATAAATTTTATATGTACAAGATAACTTTTTATGGTATACGTTTATCGTAATAGTAGTTGTTGTTGAGAAGGAAGTGAGAACTTTATCCTTGTCAGAATCATCGAAGCGTTATCATTATATCTACCTTAAAAACAAACGTGCGACTAAAATTTTCCTGCAAAATTCAGAGTAAAGTGAGAGAGAATATAGAGTAGAGAGAACTTTGTGTTCAAGGAAAGAGTTGTGGAATACCAAAATAAGCAAGCAACCATAGAAGGGGAGACTGTGAGTTAAGGTATTCTTCTAGACTTTATTAGTAAATTAAGAGTTTGATGATTGGGATTATAAACTGGGAATTTTGACTTGTAGTACTATGGCCATGTTTGGAAAACTTGATTTATATATCCAAAAGATTAAAAGTATGAAACATGGTGGGTTTATATGCTAAAAGTTTGAAAACCACCATGATTGTGTGATTCATTGAGCAGTAGTTTAAAAAAATTCGTAACTATTTTTATACCTATTATTTTTACATGACAATTTGTAGTTCGATACCTCTATGTGTTAGTGATATGTGTACAAAATTTCAGATTAAAATGCGTTGTGTGAGTTGAGTTATGATCTTTTTATTGTAACTGGTCCAGTTTGACAGAATATCATGTTAAAACGAGATTTTAATCAAGAAACGAATTTAATTAATTTTAACTACTAAGAAATATTTTTGGTAATGTTTTAAAAGTGTTTTGAAGCCAGATAAAAATATTTTTAAGTTTTGTTTGGACGTGATAAACTTGTTTTCATTGAATTAAAAAGTTGTTTCCAAATCTATCAAAAACATAGAAATTTGGTTAAGGAGCAAAACTCATAATTTTTCTTAGATAATATTTTCAAATAAAATCATGACTTTAAAATAGTGTGAATTTATTATGATTTTGGAGATTTTGGAGAATTTTCAATGTGTTTTAATAGTTGTTCTCCTAAAAGATTTTCGTTTTACAAATCTAAAAATTCGATTTTACAGGCTGATTTAACACTGATGTTTAGAAAATCATAACTTTCGATAGAGACCTTTGTTTTACATGAAATTAATTCTTCTGGGATTTCAAACCACTTAGTTTATGTAGTAAGCTTTTCAAAGGCATTCAAATTTTGTAGAAATAGTTATGATTTTTCAAAGTTGAGTTGAAAATCAACCTGAGACAGATTACTGTCTGAGGTTCAAGTCAGATTTTGAGAACCAAGATTACATATTTTTAAAATCTTGTCTTCATGAAAGTTTCTGGTTCTGAATCTAGTTTCTAATAGTATTTTATATTTTAAATTCAATATTTCTATAGTAAGATAAATATATTTTTCTGAGACAATCACATTCTGAAAATTCATTTCAAAGTTATAAGTTCATATAAAAAAAATCAAGGACATGGTCATTAGGGTACAAGGGCAGATTGCAATATATTAATGGGCCTTTTAGTTGATGTAAGTGTATTTATTGTGTGTTTTCTAGGTTAGAAATCTTAATAGCGTGAGAAGGTATTTTTGTGAAGTTTAAAGGTTGTCGCGTCTGAAATCGATGAGTGGGATAGTGTGGTCGTCGTTGACTGTCGCACCTGAGAAAGCGGTCCGGTCCAGTGACCCTTTTTAAAAAATTGATTTTTGAAAAAAACTATGCGTGTGTGATGAAAATCGGGTTTGAGTGAAAAAAGCGTATTTTAAGAAAAATGGTATTTTAAAAGAAAATAAGACCGGGACGAAAAGTGCAACAGATTTGGCCAACTAATTTTGAAAAAGGCTTTTATTTTAAAATGGAGTCGCCACTTGGTATTGAGTTAAGGTGTACCAAGTCACCCAAAAAAATCATTTAGCAAAACAAAATAAAATTTTAGAAAAGTATTTCAAAACCCTTTTTCAACTCCGGTCTATGAAAAAACGAGAGAAGAAGGTCCAGGAGTCACATTTGAAGAAAGGGAAGGCAAAAGCTTGCACCTTAGGCACCCTTTCTACCTAGCCAAGGCTAATTGCGAGGTTTAATCAAAATTTTCTAAATTAACCCTGAGTTCTATCGCGTTTGGATGCATCTAAATGAATGCAAATCCTAAGTCTAAATGTGAGTATCGGGAGGGTCGGCATGTTTCGTCGAGGCTTGGTTAGGATTATCACATTAATTGCGAAACTCGAATCAAGATCTCGAAGGAGTCACGAAGTCTATGCAAAATGTGATGCAAAAAGAAAAGAAAATAATAATAATATATAATAAGTGAAGAAAGAAAGTGGATATGTAACATGACGGGTAGGGGGGAACGGCACGTACGCCACCGCTTCCCACGTGAGTAGGCAACTATTTCTAGTCGGATTACACAAAATGACCTAAATTGTAAGTGAAAATGCAACCTAAATGTCATGCACTAAATTTTTGCCAAAAATAGATAATAGATTAGTAAAATACAAACAAAAATCACACCAAAATGGAAAATCCTAGAAAAGAAAGAAGTGTGTGAAATGAGATGAAAAAGCATGCAAGTGGTGAGTCTAATCACTAAATAACCTATGGGTCTAGGATTGGACTAACCCTTTCTAGGGATTCCCCACTAACGTTGGACTAGCAGGAAAGCGATAAGGCCACAATTAACATTGGACGAGTGTGGTGATGAAATAATAAAACTGATAAAGCATATAAATAAATAAACATATGAAAGCAAATAAACATATAAAGACATATTAGAGTACGTAGGAGCACATAACACGTAAACATAATATCTAGATGCAAAAATCCTAAAGAAAGCGATAAAAACAAATAAGCACATAAGCATATAGAAGCACGCATACCCTAACTATTACACCGGGGGGGTTTAAGTTACAATTTTGAAGAAAAAAATAAAAACGACCTATCTATTACAAGTATCTATCTAAATACACAATTTTGCTAAAATATAAAATTGTAGTCTAACTATTACATTGACTAGCTAAATACAAAAATATTACACTTTTTGCAAAAATAATAAAATTCAAAATTGAAATTAAATAACATAAAGTAACTAAATATGCAAAAGCATGTAGAATACGAAACATGTGAAGAAAATGTATAATAATTCACGTAAGTGCACATTGGAGCGTATAAGAGAAAAATCAATGAGGAATAGGGATACCTCTTTGAAGACCCGATACCAATACTTAAGAAAATGAACACACAAGTCAAGGTATCACGATATAAATAAATAAAGCCTAAAAACATGTACTTAGAGTAAGATGTAAATTCTAGCAACTAAGGGGATTAAAAGGAAGCTCCATAAGGCTTAAGGTGTAAAAATTAAAAATTCACAAAGTCTAAAAAGGCAGAAATGCAAAATCAAAGTAAATTGGGGGGCAAAATAATAAATTTTAGCAAGTGCAGGGCCCAAGATATAAATTCTAGCAACCTAAAAGGACCTAATTGCAAGCTACATGACCTAATTGAAAGAAATTAAAACTGGGGGGGCAATCTATAATTAATGAAAACTTAATGGCATGAAACCAATAGGAACTCAAGGACCGTTGTGAAAAACAATCAACTTCTGAGGGTTTTAAAGCATAAATATCCATTTTTATAATAAAGTACCCAAACAAATTATTAATATCAAACTGAATAAAAGCTAAACTGATTAATTGAATTAACTTAATTTACTAAATTAATTACCAAATTAAAACTAAAAGAAAACCAAACTAGAAAAAATTAAAAGTAATTAACTAAATGAAAGATTAACGAAATAATTAAAACCTTACCTAATTAACATCTTAAAAAACAAATACCCAATTCCCAAACTTCTCTCATCTTCCTCTCTCTCCTGCTCCCATTTTCTTTCCCCTGATCTCTCTATTTCCATTTCTAACTTTCCTCTTCTCTGTTTCTGGTCTCAACTCCTCTCTCTAGCGTTCCCTTGTCTCTCTTCTCCTCCCCTTGTCTCTCTCGCAATTATGTTTTCTTCTCGTCTAACTCTCTTCTCTCACTTCCATCCGAATCGAGTTCTCTCTTCCTCTCTGTTCTTCTGCAGTCATTCATGATCTTTTTCCTCTTTCCTGCTGTCATTCTATCTCATTCCCTTTACTCCTCTTTGCCCCTGCTTTTCTCTCTTTCTTCTTCAGGTCTCTGGACTATCGAAATAGGGGAGGTGTAGGGGTGGTAATGGTTGCTGGGTTTGTGCGATTGAGTGCGAATTTGTAGCAATGAGGCCAAGGGTTTTTGGTGGCTTTTGGTTGTTGTCTTTTGCAGGTCTTGGACGGCTGATGGCAAGGGAAGTGTGATAGGGGAGCTGATGGTGGTGGATTTGGCATTTTGGCTGCTAGTGGTGGTGCTGCAGTTAAGCTATGGTTGGTTTGCAGCTATTAATAGTTGAACGGCGTGGAGGGCTGTTAAGGTGGCTATAAGTGGTAATAGAGGGGAGGTTTTGGTGAACTAATTGCAGGTTGGGACTGGTTAGTGGATTGGGTGGCTGTGATATGGTCGAATTTGACTGTGATTTGGCTATTGGTTATAGGTGGTGGTGATTGCGTGTGGGCAACTAATGGTAGCAATGTGATTGTCAAGGGGTTTATGCGGTGGTGAAGTTGGGGCTGCGGGAATGGTAATGTTGGAGTCGGGTTGGTAATTTGATTGATTTGTTTGTGAATTTGTATTGCAGGTTGTGGGCAGTGGCAGTGGAGTGTTGGTTTTGTTCCTTTTGCAAGTGGTGTTTGTGGTATCTGGGTTTTTTGTGTGGTTTATGTGTTGATGGCTAGCTATTAGGCTATGATTGGTGGCGTTTCTAGCTGTAATTTGGTGCTAATGGGGGGTTGTATTATGGCTATGGGTGGCTAACTGAATGCTGATGGCTCTGCTTGGGGAGGGGTTTGATTTCGGAGAATTGGGATTGTCTTGGGGGCGTCAGATGTGAATTAAAATTGGGGATGATTGTATTATTTTATTGTTATTTTGTTTGTAAGTACTGGGTTGCAGTGGTTTGGCTAGTTTTCTCTGCAATGATGTTGTTGCTAGCAGGAAATTGTGGTGATTAGTGAACAGCTGGGTTTTTGGGCTGTGGGTTTTATGGGATTGGTGGTTTACTAGTTGTTTCTGGTGGGGTTGTTCCTAGTGGATGGCTGTGGTCTTGGTTTTTAGGTTGGGTTTCTGATGGACCGGATAAGGTAGAGAAATTGGTTGTGAGAGGTTTTCTGTTGGTGGAGTTTGGTGGTTTTGGTAGTCTTAGTGACTTTGCAGTAAATTCAGGGGTGGACATTGGAGCTCTGGTGGTGATATTGGTGAAGGGTGAAACTTTTTGTGGTTCAGGTGATGGAGTTGCTTGGTTGTTCTGGTGGTGGAAGAAGGAAGAGGGAGAGGGAGAGAGATGGTGAGAGCCAGAAAAGAAAAACCTAAAACTTCGCAAACAAACAAAAATAAACACAACAAAAGAGAAGACAAAGAAATCTAGAAAATAATTTCAAGAAAAGGAAAAAGAAAATCAAAACCTAGAGTTCATAAACAACAACAAGATTCATGCCATTTTTTTATGTCAAATAAATGTAAAAGAGTAGTAAGTAACTAAGGTAGTACCTTAGAATTAAAGATGATGGATTGGACCTTGCTCTTTTGGAAAAATGAAAGCTGAATTTTCTGCAATGTTCTTGATGATCTTGATTTTTTTGGTCTTTTGATCTTAGTGTGTGTAAGTGTAGTGTGTTAGTATGTGTATTTGATCTTAGTAGGTGAAAAAATTGTGTGTTAGTGTGTGTGTGTAGCATTTTAGTAGGTGAAAAAAGTGTGTTACTTTGTATGTAGGATTTTAGTGTGTGAAAAAGTGTGAAGTGTGTGTAAAAATAGAAGAGTGTACCTAGTATTTTCTAATTAAGTCTTCTTTTTTATTATTTAATGGAGGTATTTATAGTGCTAGTTGTCCTGGTCTCCAAGAATATTACAAAATAACAAAAATGTCATCGGTAATAAAAATTTTAATTTTATTATTAAAAAATATTTTTAATACAAAAAATAAAAAATTAATACAAAGAAATGACAGCAAATTCTAAAATTTGCCAAAAAAATTCAAAGTAGATTTCAAATCAAAGGTTAGAGCTTAAAACTGATCAAAATGCACTCGAGACGTGAAATGACGATTTTGCCCCTAGACAACGAAAATAAACAGAAAATAGTTATTGACCTAAAAAAATTAACAAAAATTAAAAATAAACTTAAAACCCTAGAAAATGCATTTATGACTCAAAAATTGATGAAAAATGAATTTAAACTATAAAATAATGACTTTGCCCCTAAACAACAAAAATATACAAAAAAATAGTTATTGACCTTGAAAAATTACCAAAAATTAAAAATAAGCTTAAAACCCTAGGAAATACATTTATGACTCAAAAATTGATGAAAAATGAATTTAAACTGTCACGTCCTAAAAATCGTAAGTAAAGGTGCTGGTCGTTGACTGTTGTGTCTCAAAAATACGGTCCGATCCAAGGCCCTTTTTGAAAAGATATAATTTTGAAAAACCGTGCATGTGTAAGAAAAAATTGTGTTTTAGTGAAAAAGTGTTATTTAGTCGAAAATGGTATTTTAAAAGAAAATAAGGCCGGGACTAAAAATTGCGACAGTTTTGGCCAACTAATTTTGAAAAATGGTTTTATTTGAAAAATAGAGTTACCACTTGGTACTGAGTTAGGGTGTACCAAGTCACCTGAAAAATCGTTTAACAAAACAAAAATAAAAATTTTAGAAAAATCATTTAAAACCCTTTTTCGACTCCGGTCTATGAAAAACGAGAGAAAAAGGTTTGGGAGTCACATTTGAAGAAAGGAAAAGCAAAGACTTGCGCCTAAGGCACCCTTTCAACCTAGCTGAGGCTAGTTGCGAGGTTTAATCAAATTTTTCTTAAATTAACCCTAGATTCTATCGCGTTTTAGATGTATCTAAATGAATGCAAATCCTAAGTCTAAATGTGAGTATCGAGAGGGTCGAAATGTTCCGTCGAGGCTTGATCGAGATTATCGCATTATTTGCGAAACCCAAGTCGAGCCCTTGACGGAGTCTCAAGTATGTCGCGTCCTAAAAAATCGTAAGTAAACGGGCACTAGTGAGGCCGTTGACTGTCGCGTCCTGAAGAGACGATTCGGTCTCGGTGACCCTTTTCAAAAATAAAAGTTTTGGAAAAAGCGTGCGTGTGTAAAAAAAATTGAATTTTAGTGACAAAAGTGTATTTTAAGAAAAATGGTATTTTAAAAGAAAATAAGGCCGGGACTAAAAGTGCGACAGTTTTGGCCAACTGATTTTTGAAAAAGGGTTTTATTTTAAGAAATGGAGTCGCCACTTGGTACTGAGTTAGGGTGTACCAAGTCACTTGAAAAATCGTTTAACAAAACAAAAATAAAAATTTTAAAAATATTTTAAAAACCCTTTTTTGACTCCGATCTATGAAAAATGAGAGAAAAAGATCCGAGAGTCACATTTGAAGAAAGGGAAGGCAAAGGCTTGTGTATAAGGCACCCTTTCTACCTAGCCGAGGCTAGTTGCGAGGTTTAATCAAATTTTCCTAAATTAACCCTAAATTCTACCGCGTTTTGGATGTATCTATATGAATGCAAATAGTAAGTTTAAATGTGAATATCGGGAGGGTCAGCATGTTTCATCAAAACTTGGTCGAAATTATCGCATTAATTGCGAAACCCGACTCGAGACCTCGAGGGAGTCATGAGTTTTTATGCAAAATGTGATGTAAAAAGAAAAGAAAAATAATAATGTATAGTAAGTGAAGAAAGAAGGTGGGTATGCAACATGACGGGTACGGGAGACTAATAACTCATGACTGAATATTCTTACTCACGGAGGGGGGAACGGCATGTACACCATCGCTTCCCACGTGAGTAGACGACTATTTCTAGTCAAAACACACAAATGTCTTAATTTCTAAGAGAAATGCAACCTAGATGTCATGCATTTTAAAAATGTGTCAAAATAATAATAATAATAATAACAATAATAATAATAATAGTAATAATAAAATCATGCCAAATGGAAAGAAAACTAAATGTGTGTGAAATGAGATGCGAAATGCACACGAATGCACCTAACACTAAAATGTCCTAAGGGTCTAGCGTTGGACTAGCCCGTTCTAAAAATCTCACTAACGTTGGACTAGCGGGAAAAGAATGAAGCCACAACTAGCGTTGGACTAGTGTGGTGACGGAATAATATAAAACATGAATTTGAATAGTAAAGCATGAATTAAAAGCAAATTAAACATATAAAAACATATAAAGTCAAGTAGAAGCACATAACACATAGGCATAATATCTAGATGTAAAATCCTAATGAAAGCGGTAAAATAAATAAGCACGTAAGCACGCAAAAGCAAATAAACCCTAACTATTACACCGGGGGCTTAATTTACAACTAAAAGGGAAAAATTTAAAATAGCCCTATCTGTTACACTTTCTATCTAATTACACAATTTTTGCTAAAATATGAGAAAAATAATCTAACTATTACATTGACTAGCTAAATACAAAAATATTATACTTTTTGCGAAATAATAAAAATTCAAAATTAAATATATTAAATACGTAAATACGCAACAAGCATATAAAATAAGAAATAAGCAAATAATAATAAAAATAATGCATAAAATCACATTGGAGTATATTGGAACACATAAAGAGGAAAATAACAAGAAGTCGGGATACCTCTTTGGAAGACTCGGTACCAAAGCTTTAAAACGAACAGCACAAGTTAAAGGGACAACTATTTAATAAAATAAAGAGTAAAATATGAAATACTAACACATTTAGAAGACTGCAAATTATAGCGAATTAGAGGGGGAAAAAAAGTAGAGTAAATTGGGGCCAAATAATAAATTTAAACTAATTGGGACAAAAATTGAAAATCTACACAAGTCTAGGGGAAAAAATATAAATTAACCTAAATTGGAGGGCAAATAGTAAATTCTAGCAACTAAGAGATTAAAATGAAGCTCCATAAAACTTAAAGGGGAAGATTGAAAATTAAGGCAAATCTAAGGGGGCTAAGATGTAAATCAAAGTGAAATGGGAGCAAGACAATAAATTTTAGCAAAACAAAGGGGACAAATTGTAAACTTTAGGGCTTAATTGAACTAAAAGTAAAATTCAAATGAACTAGCCTAAAATTGCAGAGGACTTCATTGCAAAATAAATACAAAGGTAATCAGGGGGGGCAAGGATAATAACCAGAATCCTAGGGATTAGAACCTAAACATATGGTCTATAACCGGGTAATAGAAAAATGAATTAGTTGACTTGGATTAATTTAGTTAGCCAAACTAATTAAATGAATATTAACTAACTTAAAACCCTCAGAACCAATTAACAAAACAAATCAAACCTTAGTCTCATCAATCTCTTTTAATTGATTAAATTAACTAAACTAAACAAATAAACAAATAACATAATAGAACTAACTCTAACACCCCCAAATCCCAAATTATTCCCCATCATCTTCTTCCATTCATTTTTCTTACCAATTGCAGAATTCCTCTGTTTCACTCTCTCTGCTGATCTCTTTCGCATCTATTCCTCTATCTCTCTCTATTTTGCTCATCTCCGTCTCACTCTCTCTCTATTCCTTTATCTTTCCAACTTTTGTTTCTCTCCCATTCCAGATTTCTCTCCCCTCTTCTCCACTGGTTCTCCTAGATTTTGTTCTTTCTTTTCTCTCCTTGTGAAATTCCCCTGCTCTTCTTCTTCTCTCCTTCTGTTCGTGTCTTTCCTCTCTCTCTCTCTCTCTCTCTCTCTCTTATTTTCTTATCCGAAATCCTCTCTTTTCCATCTTGTTTCTCTTTTTCCTATTTTCTCTTTCTTTCTCTTGCTCTACGACCCTCTGTTTCTCTCAACTTCTCTCTGACTCTCTGTCCGATTTCAAAAATGAACAGAAGAGGGGCTGCAGGATTGCTATTTTTTACAGGTGGGGCTTGGAGGATGGTGATGATTTGTACAGTTTGGTGAAGCTCATGGGGGTATTCTGAATTTGGGACTGTTGTGTTGCGCTAGTGGGCTTAGGGGTTGTTTCTTTGATTTTTTTTTTTTTTTTTGCAGGTTTGGAGGTGTGATTGGGGCTGTTTTGATTGGAAATTGGGTGATGATTGGTGATTGTGGAGACAGTGAGATTGGGCAATGGTCGTAGCTAATAATCCGTGGCTGGGTGATGGCTTAGCTAATTGTGTGTGTTCAGCGTGTGTTATGTGTGTTTACTGTGGGATTGTGTGCGAATTGTGTGCTGATTGTGTGTGTGATTGCTTGTGGTTTCTTTGCTGCGTGTATCCCTGTGTGTTCTGTGTGTGAATATGTGTGTGTGACAGAGTGTGGGAATGGTAAGATGGAGGAAGCAGGGGTTGTGGGAATGGAGGGGGCTGAGACGATGATTTCTTTGTGTGTATGATGTGTGTGGTTGTTTATGGTGATAGGGGATGTGATTGGGTCTATGAGACTGGTGGGTGTTTGATTGTAATGGCTTTGAGATTGTGTGGACTGATTTGGCAAAACTGATGGTTTGTGTTGGGTATTTGTGGTGTCTATTTTTGTTTTGCAGGTTTGTTCGGCTATGAGCTTATGGTGTTGGGGCTGATTCGGATGATTGTGTAGGCAGTGGAGGGAATTGGTGATATGGAATTCATGGTGAATTTTGTGATGCTGGTGGTAGGAACTCGGTGGTAAGATGGGGGCCTGATGTGGGTTGAAGGTGGTGGCTCTTGCTTTGGGCGATTGGTTCTGGCAAAGGAAAGGGGAGGACTGGCATTGGTTGCAAGGACTTGTATTGGCGTTTTTATGTTCAGGTTGTTGGGGAGGGGAAAAGAGATGGTGGTGAGGTGATGGAAGAGGGACGAGGGATGGTGGTGAGGTGGTGGAAATGAAAGAAGAAATAGGAAAACCAGCCCAGAAAAAAAAAAGCAAAAACATCAAGAAAGAAAGAAAAAAAAACCTAGATAAAAATCTAAAGTCCTAACCAAACATTCAATCAGATTTTATAATAAAATGAAAGAAAATAAAATGAATCAAGAACAAAAGAAAAGAAAGCAAATTAAGGTATTACCTTTGAACCTTGTAATAAATCTGAGGATGAACAGTGATTCTTGCTTATGAACAGTGGCCCTTTTTGCTGAAATTGAAGATGACGGTAGTTTTAGTGTGTGTGTGTTTTTTTTTTGTGTGAAATGTGTGTGTTTAATCCTTAAAGATAAGAAAGGCGTGTGTTTAGGTTTTTTCAATTTTTTTTCTTTGTTTTGTGTTGATTAAAGGGGTATTTATAGGCCACTTTTCTTATTGACCAAGAATGCTATAAAACTAACAAAAATGTCACCGGTATTAAAAATACTAATTTTATTTTAAAAAATATTTTTTAACCCCAAAATTAAAAATTAATACAAAGAACTGATAGCAATCTCTAAATTTTCAAAAATAATTCACAGTAGATTTCAAAAATAAAAGCTAGAGCTTAAAGCTGATAAAAACGCGCTTCAGGTGTGAAATGACGATTATGCCCTTGGACAACGAAAATACACAAAAAATGGATATTAGCCTTAAAAAATTATCAAAAATTAAAAGTAATCTTAAAACATTAGAAAATGCCTTTTTGACTCAAAATTTGATAAAAAATAAATTTAAACTGTAAAATGACGATTTTGCCCTTAGGACAATGAAAATTTACAAAAAAATAGCTATTTACCTCAAAGAATTATCAAAAATTAAAAATAAGCTTAAAACACTAGAAAATGCATTTATGACTCAAAAACTAATGAAAAATGAATTTAAACTGTAAAATGACGATTTTACCCTTGGGCAATGAAAATTCTCAAAAAAATAGCAATCGTCTCCGAAAAATCAAGAAAATTTAGAAACATGCTTAAAGAACTAGAAAAATGAATTTGGAACTAAAAATGAGCTAAAATGGTGTTCACGAGGTGAAATTATCATTTTGCCCTTGTGCTAGGTAAAAATAAAAAATATAAAAGAATACCAATTAAATCCAGAAAAATCATAAAAAATTAATAAATTCACATGAAAGTAAAAATATGAATTTAAAACTCCCAAAAGCTAATAGAAAAATATTTACAGATAAAATTACTATTTTGCCCCCCAAGATTATTGAAAAATTAAAATTTGGTCTGAAAATGCAAACGTGCCCCCCAATGTTTGAAAATAAATGGTGTGTCAAAATTTGGTGTCTACAGAGTATCTATGCAAAATGAAATGCAAAAATAGAAAAAAAATAATAATAATATATAGTAAGTGAAAAAAGAGAGTGGGTATGTAACATGATGGGTACGCGGAACTAATAACTCGTGACTGAATATTTCTACTCACTGAGGGGGGAACGGCCTGTACGCCACCACTTTCCATGTGAGTAGGTGACTATTTCTAGTCGAATCACACAAATGTCCTAATTTCTAAGTGAAATGCAACTTAGATGTCATGCATTTTAGAAATGTGTCAAAATAATAATAATAATAATAATAATATAATAATAATAATAATAATACTAATAATAATAATAATAGTAACAATAAAATTATGCCAAATGGAAAGAAAACTAAAAGTGTGTGAAATGAGATGTGAAATGCACACAAATGCACCTAATACTAAAATGTCCCTAAGCGTCTAGCGTTTAACTAGCCTGTTCTAAAAATCTCACTAGCGTTGAACTAGCGGGAAAAGAATGAAGCCACAACTAGCTGTTAGACTAGTGTGGTGACGGAATATCATAAAACATGAATTAAATATTAAAGTGTGAATTAAAAAACAAATTAAACATATAAAGACATATAAAGTCAAGTAGGAGCACATAACACATAAACATAATATCTAGATGCAAAATCCTAATGAAAAGCGGTAAAACAAATAAGCATGTAAGCATGCAAAAGCAAATAAACCCTAACTATTACACCGGGAGCTTAATTTACAATTTAAAAAGTAGGAAAACTAAAAATACCCTATCTATTACACTTTCTATCTAATTACACAATTTTGGCTAAAATATGAGAAAAAAATAATCTAACTTATTACATTGGCTAGCTAAATACAAAATATTATATTTTTCAAAATAATAAAAATTCAAAATTAAATAAATTAAATATGTAAATACGCAACCAGTATATAAAAGTAAGAAACAAACAAATAATAATAAAAATAATGCATAAAATTCACATTGGAGCATATAAAGAGAAAATTAATGAGAAATAGGATATACCTTTTTGAAGACCCGGTACCAATACTTAAGAAAATGAACACACAAGTCAAGGTATCACGATATAAATAAATAAAAAAAATGTAAGTATTGACAAATTAAGGTAAAATGTAAATTCTAACAACTAAAGGACTAAAATGAAGTTCTATAAAACTTAAGGGGTAGAATTGAAAATTTGCAGTAAGTCGCATGCAATTGCAAAATTAAAGTAACTTGGGGAAGGCAAAACAATAAATTACAACAAGATGGGGTAAAAATAAAAAATTCCAGCAAAACAATGGGTATGATGTAAGGATGAAGGACCTAATTGGAAGAAAGTAAAATCTAGGGGGATTAATCCAAAAATATAGAGGACTTAATTACATAAAAATAACAAAACATAAGGGATGTAGCGTACTGGTTAAAAGTCTAGGGACTAAGACTCAAATATTTATTACACATAAAATCAATTTAACAAAAATCCTAGACCTATAAACATGATTTCTAAAGTTCATGTCATATAAACAGGATCAAACGCCCCCTTTTGCTCAAATCATTTTTTTTTTTGCCAGATGCTCACTATTCTCTCGTTTCTCTTCCCTTTTCTCTATTTCCCCTCTTTCCTCCCTTTTGCTCTTTGCTCCATCTGATCTCCCTCCATCTCTCTTTCCGTTTCTCTCTTCGATCTTCTTCTTCTTTCTGGTTCTCACTCTCTCTACTTCTCTCACCTTCACTGTCTCTGTTCTGAAATTCTCTTGTTCTACCCTCTTCTTCTGGTTCTCACCCTCTCTACTTCTCTCACCCTCACCGTCTCTCTCTCTTTCTCTCTTTCTGTTCTTTTCTTGCTTCTCTCCCTCTCTGATTTTCTTCTCTCTCGTTCTCCAATTTTCCCTTTTGTTCTCTAATCTCTTCTCCCTCAGTCTATCTCTTTTTCTTTAACCTTCGCCCTCTTTTCTCTAGCTCTCAACTGATTCTCTCTTAGTTTCTCACTCTTCTTCAAATTGGGAAATTAGGACTGGATGCGGGAGGGGTTACTAGTAAAGAAGGCTTGCGTTGGCTGGTGGAGGCGGTGACCTTACTGGGTTGAGGGTTATGGGTTTGGCGTGGAGGTGCCTGGTGGAATTTGAGGCTTGAGGTAGTGGGAGAAGTCTAACGGTGATGGTGAGAGTGGCGCTGATGGATAGCTAGTAACTGCTTGATGGGTGGTTCTGGACTTAACGATAACGCGTGAGGATGGGTGTAACACCCTAGAAAATACACACATAAGATACATTTTTCTCTAATTAGGGTTAAGTGTTAGACTTTGATTTATTACTTGGAAGAGTTCTTGAATTAGTTAGGTTACTTAATTAAAGGTTTCATTATTAAACAAGAATACCTAAGTACTAAAGTTAGAATAATTTCATTTGACCATTTAATTTATATTAGTGTTCAAATTTTGATTAGCTTATTTTATTATATTCTAGTCTTTTGATTACTTGAATTTTAACTCAATTTTACTTGAAAATCTCATTTATTTTCTCACTTTATTTTCTTTTCCCTTGACCGAAAATTCTTCTTTTTCTTTTCTTTTCTTTTGGCCGAAATTTTTCTTCTTTTCTTTGGGCCGAAATTCTTTTCTTTCTTTTTCTTCTTGTGGCCGGTTTTCCTCTTTCTATTTTTGTCCTAATTTGCTTTAATAATTTATGTCTATTTATTGAATATATATAAGTGATAAGAGTTATTAATTTTCACCAATTAAATTAATCCAAGTAGCCATTCTTGCATTAAATGACTAACTATTTACTTTACTCTTGTAAGGATTTAATTGGACCACCATTTTCCCATCTTTTCTTCTTTTCTTTTTCATTTTTCCTAGCCTATTTCTCTCTCTTCTCCTTCTCACTTTGGCCGGCCAAGCTTTTCTTCTTCTTTCCCCATTTTTGCTCTCAAATTTCTTGGACTTTTATCTCTCAAGTTGGCTCAAATCAACCATAGCAAGTGGACTTCTATCTTTTCTAATCAAAGTTCTAAGCATATCTAAGGTATTTACCATGAACCTACCTTATTAATTTCATGTTTTAATTAGTTTTTATTCAAGTTTAATACCAAGTTCTTGTTAAGATTACTTGAAGAAATTAGTTAGAACTTGATATGTACTTGTTAGATAAAGTGTTCTTGTGGTTAAATAGACTAGTATGTGGTATTGGAACCTTGAAATTTCATGAAGAACATGTTATTTGGGTGAAAGTTCTTGGAGCTTAATCCTTGAAATTTAGTGAGATTTTGATTGAATTTGAGTTTGGATTGAACTAAGAAGTGGTAGAACTTGATGAATTATGGGTTGGATGATTGAAATCTTGATGAAAAACAAGTTTGGAAGGGCCGAAATCTAGGGGAAATAATGCCCAATTTTTGTTAGAAAAACCCTAGAAAAACCCTAGAAAACCCTAAAATAAAAACCCTAGAATGAAAACCCTAAACCCTAAACCCTAAACCCTAAACCCTAAACCCTAGAAAAAAAAAAAAAAACCTAGAATTTAATGAGGTATTTCTTGCATTTTCTTACTAGGTTAATTAGGGTATAAATTGGGTTTTCATTAGATTATTTCTTTTAATTTGCAGGATCCAATAGTGAGACCCGACCTTTCTACGAGATATTTTCTTAGGCACCAGGTGAGTGTCTTTATGTGTGCATGATGCATGGAATGTGATAATTTTATTTTGTGACCATTATGCTTAACTTGCAAATATTATGTGAGTACATGTGTTATTTGAGGAAAGATGTGTACTTTATCACATCTATTCCACAGTGTGTTACACGCTTTTATTATTTAAAATGTTATTTGTGTGTGAGACTACCGTGACTAACGTCATTGTTATTTCACGGTTAGTCAACCGGGCTGCAAGTGGGAGGACATAAGGTGCTGGGTGTTTTAGGGTGTGATGTTCTTTCCTTTTGAGTTGTGAATCCTCAAAGAGGCCAACTCCGGAATGAACTTTCTTGATTGTGTGTTGGCCCTCCAGGGTTGAGATTCTTCTCCCCCGGATGTGGTAGCTTGTACGGAGGTTATAAGGTGTTTGGCGGTTAGGGCTTGTGATTGATAAAACTGATATGTTCCTTGATAAAGACCTGAGCTATTATCTCGGTCTAAATATCGTGGCGACATGATCAGTACCTGCTCCTCTACGGTTAAGCTTGCTTCCGTAGTTGAGCCCTGTATCCGCCAGTGACTACATGTGAATTAAATTGCTCATATATTGTTTATTTAATTTATTGATTATTTTAATGACCTAAATCATGAGTGCTTGGTATGATTGCATGAATTGGACATTCACTGGGCTATTATAGCTCATTCCATTTTATTTGTTTTCCTTTACTCAGGTCAACTGAAAAATTAAAGCTGGATCAACTGGTTTTTGGGTTATTATAAGTGTTTTAGTGTTGTAATAGTCGCATTATGTTAGGCTATTATTGTGAAAAAATTATGTACATTATGACTTGTAACTTTTTGATATGACTTGTATCTTCAAGTTAAATAATAAGAGTTTGTTTTATTTTATTCCATGTCACTTCATGTTATTTTATTTTAAGTTAAGTACGTTTGAATTTTCATGTGAGTGCGTGCATCGAGCCCTGGCGAGAGCTAGGCAGGCAGTCCGCTAAGCCCTTTGGTGCGCCTCTGGGCAAGGTGGGGCTGTCACAATGGGTGATAGGAGGATGTTAATTGTGTATGCGTGTGTGTGTAATTGTGGGTTTTCTGATGTTAATTGTGTGTGCGTGTGTGTGTAATTGTGGGTTAATGTTTCTGACTTGCAATTGGCAATGGACAGGCCATGGGTTTGATTTGGCTTGATTGCTCTGGTGATTGGAGAGGGAATTGGGTTGTTAAAATTGGGGGTCGATGGGTGATGAATTTCTGTGTTGATGGGAGAAGCAGTTTTGTAGACGGTGGGGATGGAGGTGAGGCTATTTGGTGGTTGATGTTCTTGTGTATGTAGCAGAGTGTGTGTTCTGTATGTTTTCCTTTGCAGGTCTAGGCAGTGAGGAGAGGACCGCAACTTAAAGAGGGGAAATTGTGATTTGGGTGATGATTCTAGGATTTCAATTGCAGGGGGAGAGTCTGCGTAAGTTAGGTTTCAGTGGTTGGGTTGATTGGTGTTGGGAAGAGTTGTTAGTGGAAGAGGGTGGTGTTGGATTGACTGTGGCAAGCTTGTTTGAGGTGAAAATGGAGCAGGAGATTGATTGCTGGTTTACTGTGATTTTTGGTGACTGAAATTGGGTAGTTGGAGTCGACTTAGGTCCTGATTGAATTGGAGTCGGAATTGGGTTTATTCGTTTGGGGCTTTGTTGCTGTTTTCTTTTGCAGGTTTGTGCGAGGAGAAGTTGAGGGATCTGGTGGTGGAAATAGACTATAGAGGTGATAGCTATGTAATGGTGGTGTGAGAACTGTGAAGGTTTCAGCTTTGGTGGTGGGATTTTCTGGTAAGGGAAACTGATGATGGTGATTGCTAAAGCTGATGGTGGTAGACAATGGAGGAAGAAAAAGATGATGAAGAACAACATAGAAGAACAAGAACAAAACTAGAAACGTAACTAAAAAAAAAATTCAGAAAAAATCAAAACTGAAAGAAAATTTAATGGCTCCAATAAAATTCTCAACAAACATACAAAATTTAATCAAATTTGCCTAAAAAAATGAAAGCAAATTCAATAAAACAAAGAGAAGAAATTACCTTTTGAAACTTCAAAACGATCTGATGATGAACAGTGTATATGATATGAACAGTGAACTAGCGATTAAAAAAATGGCGGCTTTAGTGTGTGTTTTTAGGTGAAATAATGTATGTTTTGATCCTTAAAGTATAAAGTAAAAAGTGTTTTTAGAGTTTTTTGATTTTTCTCTCTTTCTTGTTTTTACTGATTAAAGGGGTATTTATAGGCTACTTGTCTTGCTTCACCAAGAATGCTATAAAATAACGAAAACGCCACCGGTAATAAAAATACTAATTTTATAAAAAAAAAATTTTAACTCTTCAAATTAAAGATTAATACAAAGAACTGACAACAATCTCTAAAATTTTTCAAAAGAATTCAAAGTAGATTTCAAAATAAAAGCTAGAGCTTAAAGCTGATAAAAACGCGCTCGGGATGTCAAATAACGATTTTGCCCTTAGACCACGAAAATACACAAAAAATGGATATTAGCCTAAAAAAATTACCAAAAATTAAAAGTAAGCTTAAAACATGAGAAAATGCCTTTATGACTCAAAATTTGACAAAAAATGAATTTAGACTGTAAAATGACGATTTTGCCGTTGAACTAATGAAAATTCACAGAAAAATAGTTATTAGCCTCAAAAAATTACCAAAAATTAAAAATAATGCCTAAAAAACTAGAAAATGCATTCACGACTCAAAATTGACAAAAAATGAATTTAAATTGTAAAATGATGATTTTGCCCTTGGACAATGAAAATTCACAGAAAAATAGCTATTAGCCTAAAAAAATTACCAAAAATTAAAAATAAGCTTAAAACACTAGAAAATACATTTACGACTCAAAATTGACAAAAAATGAATTTAAATTGTAAAATAACGATTTTGCCCTTAAACAATGAAAAATTCACTAGAAAAATAACTATTAGTCTCAAAAAAATTACCAAAAATTATAATAAGCTTAAAACACTAGCAAATGCATTTATGACTCAAAAATTGATGAAAAAATGAATTTAAATTGTAAAATAACAATTGTGCCCTTAGGCAATGAAAATTCACAGAAAAAACAGAAATCGCCTCCGAAAAAATCAAGAAAATTTAGAAACATGCTTAAAGAATTAGAAAAATGAATTTGGAACTAAAAATGAGCTAAAATGGTGTTCGCGAGGCGAAATTACCATTTTACCCTTGTACTGGTAAAAATATAAAGAATACCAATTAAATCCAGAAAAATCATAAGAAATTAAAAAATTCACATAAAAATAAAAATATGAATTTAAAACCCCCAAAAGCTGATTAGAAAAAAATTTACAGATAAAAGTACTATTTTGCCCCCTGAGATTATTGGAAAATTAGAATTTAACCCCCAAAGTATAGACACCTCCTCAATGTTTGAAAAATAAATGGTGTGTCAAAATTTAGTATCTACATAAACTATAAAATGACGATTTTGCCCCTGAATGCAAGTATTTACAAAAAAAATAGCAATCGCTTTCGAAAATAAAAAAAATTAGAAACATGCTTAAAGAATTAGAAAAAATAAATTTGGGACAAAAAATGAGATGAAATGGTATTCGCGAGGCGAAAATTACCATTTTGACATTGTGCTAGTAAAATATTAAAAGAATACCAATTAAATCCGAAAAAATCATAAAAAATTAACAAATTCGTATGAAAGTAAAATATGAATTTAAAACCTCCAAAGTTAATGGAAAAATATTTACAGATAAAAATTACTATTTTACCCCCCGAGATTATTGTAAAATTAGAATTTGACCCCAAAAAAATATAAAAGTGCCCCAAATGTTGAAAAAATGATCAGGTGTGTCAAAATTTGGTGTCTACAGTTTGCTCCTCTTTGTCTGAAATCTTTGTGAGATTTCAGACAAAGACGTAGACAACACCAAATTTTGACTCACCTAGAATGTAAACTAAAACATCTAACATTCATAGTATGAGAATATGCTAAGTCGTAAACCAATGACCAAAGAACATAGCAAACAGTGTGACCGAGCTCTTAAGGAGCTACCTACGTATCCCAGGTAAAGGAAATCAAGTCAAATGTAGTTTGGATGCAAGTGAACTATAAATACAAAACACAACTACAAATAGTGAGTCAATAATTCAAAATTTTCAAAACTTGTGATAGAAATAGATAAGGAATTGCGATGCTTGAGCTACTAAACAAGGATAACATAAAGCGGTAAAGACTGCAAGATAAAATAAAATGCTTAAACTAATAGACCAAAAATGAATTCAAACTGCTAGACAGGATAAATACTGATAAGCTAAATGTAATGTCTGGGCTACCAGACTTGAAAATGTAAATAAATAGATGCCGAACCAGGCTGCTAGACGGATACATGACCTTGGGCTGCCAAGGTTGATGAACGCAAAGTTTGGGCTGCCAAACTTGAAAAAGTAAATAAATGATCTTGGGCTGTCAGGAATCATAGAATGCAATGCAAGGTCTAGGCTGCCAGACTTGAAAATGTAAATAAATACAAGCCGACCAAGCTGCTAGATGGATGCATGACTTTGAGCTACCAAGGTTGATGAATGCAAAATTGGGTTGCCAAGTTGAAAAAAGTAAATAAATGATCCTGAGCTATCAGGAATTATAGAATACAATGCAATGTCTGGCCTGCAAGAGTTAAAATATAAATAAACAGATGCCGACCAAACTGCTGGACGGATGTATGACCTTGGGCTGCTAAGGTTGATAAATGCAAAGTTGGGCTGCCAACTTGAAAAAATAAATAAATGATCCTAAGCTGTCAAGAATCGATAGAATGCAATGCAATGTTTGGGCTGCTAGACTTAAGAATGTAAATAAATAGATACCGACCAAACTGTTGGACGGATGCATGACCTTGTGATTGCCAAGGTTGATGAATGCAAAGTTGGGCTACCAACTTCAAAAGTAAATAAATGATCCTGGGCTGCCAGGAATCATAGAATGCAGTGCAATGTCTGGGCTACTAAACTTGAAAACGTAAATAAACAGATGCTGACCCAAACTGTTGGACAGATGCATGACCTTGGGCTGCCAAGGTTAATGAATGCAAAGTTGGGCTACCAACTTCAAAAGGTAAATAAATGATCCTAGGCTGCCAGGAATCATAGAATGCAATGCAATGTCTGGGCTACCAGACTTGAAAATGTAAATAAACAAATACCGACCAAGCTGCTGGACGGATGCATGACCTTGGGCTGCCAAGGTTGATGAATGCAAAGTTTGGGCTGCCAAACTTGAAAAAGCAAATAAATGATCCTGGGCTGTTCAGGAATCATAGAATACAATGCAAGGTCTGAGCTGTCAGACTTGAAAATGTAAACAAACAGATGCCGACCAAGCTACTGGACGGATGCATGACCTTGGGCTACTAAGGTTGATAAATGCAAAGTTGGGTTGCCAACTGGAAAGTGTAAATAAATGATCCTGGGCTACCAGGAATCATAGAATGCGAATGCAATGTTTGAGCTGCCAGATTTGAAAATGTAAATAAATAGATGTCGACCAAGCTGCTGAACGGATGCATGACCTTGGACTGCCAAGGTTGATGAATGCAAAGTTGGGCTGCCAACTTGAAAAAGTAAATAAATGATCCTGAGCAATCAGGAATCATAGAATGTAATACATGGTCTGGGCTGCCAGACTTGAAAATGTAAGTAAACAGATGCTGGCTAGACTGCTGAACGAATGCATGACAAAAATTAAGACAAGGGAAACTTTAAAACAATTGTCAAACGTTGCATCCAAATCAACAAAACTTGTCAAAAATTTTTTCTAAAAAATTTTGCCCTAGTGTATGGTGTCAAAACCATTTGACATCACTCTTTTTGAGGTTTGGTGACATATGAAGACATCAAAATCTTATTAAACTTAAACCTTCCGACAACTTACTTCAATATAAATTAATCGTTTCAAAACTTTGCCTCAAACACAAGTCATCAAAACTAATCCTAATATCAAATTTTCTCAAAAAATTTGTCCCAGTGTCAATTTTGAGAATGATTTTTTGAATTGAATTGTGCCCTTCATCAAACTATCATTGATTAAAAAAAATTGCCCAAGTTGTTATTCTTGATGAAGGCCTCAATTAAAGATGGTGTGACCGTATCTGCAAAAGAGAAAAAGACAACAGCAATTGTAAAAGTTATGCCGCCACTTGACAGTCCCTTGATCCACTATTACATATAAACATGAGTATCGTAATTTTGAATCTTGAATTGGTCTCCTGCCTTTACTTTCTGCCAATTTCTGATTCCAAATCCTTTGATCCACACTTCACGATAAATGCAACACATGATCCTCCATCCATATATACCTCTGAATTTCGATAAATTTAGGACCGCTTTTGCTTTTATTGCACACTTAAACACAAGAAATGTCATGTTTTTAGAAAAAAATGAATTTATTAAAAAAATATGTCAGATGCAACAACAAAGAAATTTTGTACACTAAATATTTTTCATATGAAAAAAGCTTTTAATAACTACTAATCATTACGCTCAGATGCAAAACCAATTTCAAGCGATGGCTCTGAAGAAATCTACCATTTTGATCCTTTAGATGTCATTCCATTTGAATTCCGAGATTGCTCCAAATGATCAATACAGAAGAAAATTCTTAAGTAACCATGGTCACCAGCTTCTACAAAGAACTCCACATCTACACAAGTGTATTTTACTTCCTTACTTGTGAGCCTTCGACTTGCAGTTTCCCGACCTCAACGCCCTTTTCGGGTTTTCACTGAGGCTTCCCCGTCCATTTTCTTTCTCTTTTTCTTTTTTTTTTTAATACGCCCTTTCGAGTTTTCACCTTCGTAAAGAGTGATGGAAGCAAACAACATTCAAGTCCTGAAATAGGCATTCCCTTATCATTAAATCAAATCAGTATTAAAATATTTGGCATCAGTAAGACAATCCTCCCTCGATTGATTAGAGATGGATATATTAACATCATATGCCCTATTGATTTGCAAATTTTCATTTCAAAATTATCACAAAATAAAGACAAAGGTCGGCTAACATTCTCGACTTTTGTAACGGGGTCAGGTAAGGTGCTCGAAAGGTTAAGCTTGGAAGGTAGAATTTGTAAAAGGCTTGATTATCTTGAGGTCGCATTTTCAAAAGGACTTATCATAACTTTATTCCTTGCCTTTTTGGCTTCCTCTTTTCTTCTTTCTTCTTCTCTTTTTTTTTCTCTTTTTAAAAAAATTTTTTTTTGCCCAAGTTTGTCACTTTCTCATGGGGTTTTCTTTTTTATATCATTTTTACTCTTCTTTTTTTTTTTAACCAATAGTTAGCAAATAAAAATTTGCCCCAGTATGGGGTGCGACCTTCGAGTGAGTTATGAAACGAAACTTATAAATTCTGAAGGCTCAAAAGGGAAAATTAGGGAAAGAAATATTTAAGAGAAAAGAAAGAAGGCCCGCCTTTGACCCATCATCTTTCGCAATAATTTTTGAAAGGAAACTTACTAATCAAATGTAAAACTGTTTCACCATGTCTAATAATTTGGAGAAACACTTGACCATCTATTTCTGTCAAAACAAGGCCCCCTCCTAATAGTACCTTTTTCACAATAAATGGACATTGCCAATTTGGGAAAATTTGCCTTAGCCTCTTCTTGATTTGGAAGGATCTGTTTCAAAACTTTATGCCCCACCTTAAATAAACGCGACTTGACTTTCTTATTATAAGCACGAGCCATTCGTCGTTGGTAACATTATCCATGACAAACAGCATTTAATCTCTTCTCATCAATGAGTGCCAACTATTCGTGGCGTTCCCTTAACCACTCGAACCTCTTCCAATTGGGCTTCCATCAGAATGCGTATAAGAAGGAATTTCTACTTCTGTAGGTAAATGCCTCCATTTCATACATGAAAGAATAAGGAGTTGCCCCAGTTGAAGTTCTAATTGCTGTTCTATAGGCCAAAAGTGTAAAGGGCAACTTCTCGTGCCAATCTCGATAAGTATCAATCATCTTTCGAATATTTTTTTTCAAATTCTTATTGGCAAGCTTCAATGGCACCATTAGCCTTAGGCCTGTAGATAGTAGAGTTTCTGTGCTTGATCTTGAATAGACCACACAATCCATCTACCATGTCGTTATTGAGATTCTTTGCATTGTTAGTGATCAAAATTTCAGGCACACAAAAACGACAAATGATATGATTCTTAAGAAAATATGCTACCACCTTTTTGGTCACTTGCTTGTAAGACTCAGCCTAACCCATTTAATAAAATACTCTATTACCACCAAGATAAATCGATGCCTATTCGAAATTGGAGGATTAATGGACTCCTATCACATCCATTCTCCACATTGAGCACGGCCAAGGAGCAATCATACTGTGGAGTTTCGAGGGAGGAGCATGTATCACATCACCATGCATTTGACATTTAATGCACTTTTTGACGAACTCAACATAGTCATGCTCTATAGTGAGTCAAAAATATCTTGTTCTCATTATCTTTTTGGCCAGCAAGTGTCCATTCGTATGTGGCTCGCACACGCTGCTGTGTATCTCTCTCATTAAATACTAAGCTTCCTTCTCATTAACACATCTCAGAAATACAGATCGCTTTATCTTTTATACAAGATTTCTCCGTTCAAGAAAAACCTCGTAGACATCTTTCAGAGAAAATTCTTAGTCGTTGCACTGACGCCTGACGGATAGAATCCATTTCTTAGATACTTTTTGAAATTATGAAACCATAGAAGACCTTCAAACTCCTGCTCAATGCGCAAACAGTAAGCTAGGTTCTTCTTGAATCTTGATGGAGATGGGTTCAATCACTGTATTATCAGGGTGACTAATCATGAAAGACAAAGTTGCTAAAGCGTCTATGAATATATTTTGAGTATGCAGAATGTGTGTGAATTCCAAGGTTTGAATTGTCTGGCAAAAGTGAGTAAGCAACAATGATACGGAATGATCTTAGAATCCCGAGTTATCCACTTTCCCAATGTTTGATGAACTAACAAGTCAGAAACACTGAATACTGCCAACTCCCTAATATCCATATCTAATGCCATTTTCAAATCCCAAAATACAAGCTTCATACTCGGCCATGTTATTAGTGCAGTCAAACTTCAACCTAGCTGTAGCAGGATAATATTTTCCATCAGGTGATATTAGAACTGCGTCTATCCCTACTCATAACGAATTTGATGTTAGTGTATGCCCTAAAACCAAGTTGGTTTTTGGGATTTTTATTACGCTTATTTCGTGTTATACTTATATATGTGGCATTTTCTTTGTCATTTAATACTTGTTATATTACTTGTTTATTTGATAAAGTCCATAGAATATTAACTGTGTATAAGAGATTGTAAGAGTTACAATGATGAGACTCTTATTACACATTAAGTTATATTCTTAAATATCCCTAGTCGTAGTATTAATGAGATTGGACATCATTAATATGGGAAGACTAGCACATACTTTGCCTCTACTTATGGTAAGTAGTAGTTGATCTCGTCAACTATGGCGTGTGACACCTAAGCTGGTATGTGGATGCTTGTTAGAGAACAAGTTCATTGGATTGATCCGCCAAGAGTTACTATTCATAGTGCTAATGAATTATACTCTTAATGGCAATGGTGTAAGTGATCCTTAGACTTGAGATTACCATAGGTATCTTGAGTGTGGATTGCTATGCTTTGACTCTATTGCTCGGTGCTCGTAAAAGAGTAGCCCATACGGTAGAGATTGGGTATAGTATGAAGCATGGAAGGATAGTGAGTAATCGATATAGGATTCACCACTCCTTATTATAGGAGAGTATATCCCGGATTGGCCACTTGTTGAAATATGACTTAAAGAATCTTTTGCGCAAAAGTGAAAGTATGACTTGAAAGAGTTTCAAGGTTATACTTTTATGGAAAGTTATATTTCGGGAACAAGAAATCATTAATTAGTCATTTAAAGAGTGCGCACTACACTCTTAGACTAATTGGGATATAGTGTGGTGAAAGGATATTAATTACACGGTAACATTGTCATTGATAGGTGTAGTCTACCATATGACTTTCCTATTCACTTGGGTGGTCATGATGCATTGCTAGACGCCACTCATGATCTATAAGTGCAAATTAATTAATTAGTGAATTAATGATAAATTAAAGTGTTAATTTATCTGGCTCTTAATTAATTAATTAATGAGTTATAATTTGTACTTATTGCCAACGTGAATGGAACCTAATGGGTCACACACAATAAGAACATGGTCTTTGGGTTAAATTGTTATTAAGATAAGTATATGATACTTATGGGGTTAATTTAATGTGATAAATTAACTTAAAGGACTTAATTATAAATATTCTAAGTCTTGATGGAAATTAGTTTCCTAAAAGGAATTAAGAAGCTATTTGGTTTCCTTTTGGAATAGGTTTCCTAAAGGAATAGGATTAGCTTAAGGCAAGCTTCCTAAACCTTCTTGGTTTCCAATTGCTCTTGTTTCCTTAAAGACTAGGATACTACATCTATAAATAAGTCCATGCCTTGACTCTTGGAAGATTGATGAAACACAAGATAAAATTTAGAGAGAGAAAAATTGAGAGAGGCGTGTTTTCTCCCAAGAAAAACGCCACACCCTCTTCTCCCTAAGGGTTAGGGTTTTGTCTTCCTCCTCTTCTTGTTCTTGTGTTCTTCATGAAATTCAAGGGAGCTAGCACTCGAAAGGCAAGGCAAGCAAGCCCAAAGGTTCCTAAAGATCGTGTTCGTGTGGATACCGTTGGAGGCTCGACACTTGGAGGGCTTTTCGTGGTAGATCAACACCTTCATCGAATAGGATCTTGCCCTTTGAAGCATAGAAACCTTCTATGCTTGAGGTATTTGTGCTAAACACCCTTTAATCGTATAGATTATATCAAAGAGATCCATGGCTAAGGTAATAAATTTTTAAATTTTCGCTGCGTTACTCCCTTTATTACCTTTCATTTGAGGCACCGTCAAAGAATAACCTCCATCTCGAAAATTCCTCATTCATATCATCTACTGCTTCCACAAACAATATCTCTTCATCTGAAAAATAAGTGTGCACCATCATCTTTCAGGGGATTCCCTGTCAAATTATCTGCAATGGCTTGACCCTTGACTGCCTTCTGAGTTGTGAACACAATGTCAAACTGACTAAGAATCATTTGCCATTTAGCTATGCGTCCAGTAGGCATTGGTTTCTCAAGTAAGTACCTCAAAAGATTTGATCAGGATATAAGATAGGTGGTGTGATCAAGAAGGTAATGCCTGAGTTTCTGAGCAACTCAAGCTAATGCACAGCACAATCTTTCCAAGAATGAATAGTTTGCCTCATAAGCCATGAACTTCTTACTCAAATAATAGATTGCCTATTCTTTTTTTCTTGAATCATCATGTTCTTCGCATCGAACGGAAGATTTCGATCCGTACATCGACTTTCCCATGCTTTCACAAGTTCTGATCTTCTAGGAATCTTAGTGGGACAGCTTCCCTTGTCAAAGATAATGAGAAAATCTAATAAATCAAGTACCGGTGGTAACCCTTGAATACGTCCTAGCTATCGAAGAAATCTTTTCGAAGTATAAGCCATAATGCCTTGAGTTCCCAATAACGGTACGAAATCAGGCTAACTTAGTGCGGAGAGCTGCATTGATACAATGTGTCCAATCTAGAACCCATCGAATCCTTTGATTAGGTATCGTCATAAAAAAATCTAGACATTCTGATGTCGTTCTCATTGGGCTATTTTTATCGATCCTTCTATGATGAGTGACTATCCAATTATGTCTGATCAGTGGCAAACTATTAGGGGCAGATGAGTGGCTCTTGAAATGTTCCATCGCCCAAATGTGCATAATTCTATTAGACGCATGAAAGAAGTTCATTCCTCTCTGACAATTGGTGTAGGCAACGAATATATCAGCTAACATGGTTGGCACTATGGAAGTCTTTTGACCCCCGAACTCGGAGAAAAGGTCGGACATAAGTTTTGTTATCTTGAAGCTGATCTTCTTGTCCTCTCTAAGAAATAAGTGAATACCTGCCATGACAAGCCCATATACCCAAACTCTCTTTTGTGCCCATGTCCGTCTTGGATGTTAGTGTGAAATCCCCCGGATGCTTGTCAAACCCATCTTTGTCCACGAATCTATCAAACAGAAACTTTATACTTACATTCTGATCTGAACCTGGCACTGCAAATTCCTTTAGCCCAACAAAATGACAAAATTCGGCTTACTAGAAATGCATGGGAAGATCATGCTTGTTTGTTCCACTGGTAAATTGAGAAGGCGAAATACCTCTTCTATCGTTAAAGTCAGTTCTTTACCTCTGATCCTGAATGCTGAGCCAGTCGGGGTCCTATAAATGGATTAGAGCCTCCACTAAACACCCACTAGTTTCTATTTCCTTAAAATCCCCGATAGGTCCTAGAAAAATTGCTACTTGATTAAGCTCACTAGGAAGAAGAAGCCTTGGCTATTTTCGAACTTCTGGCAGGATTGTCAACATTTGCTTGATGCAGTCGTGGGGTACTCATGCTGATTCAAAAATATGATCTGATTAGATTACCTTACCTAAGGTCTCACCCGTCAGGATAGTACTGAAAATATAAACGTGCATGTCTTTTAGGGTTATGTACCCAAGACAAAAGGATGGCTTTCCTATCATGGGATTCCTGAAATGGCATTCCCTCTAAGGTTTATGCATGATGCCAGTTTATTAAAGTAGGATAAAATATGCGACAAATGCAAAATTTGAGAAATGATGTAAAATTTCTTTGAGAAAGATGGGCCATGAATTGTACAAAAAGATAATTGACTTCAAATTTATTTGTTTGAAAAGAAATCGAGCCTTTATGAGGTTATAGGACACAACATTGAAAGAAAACAAAAGTCATGACTTTATCTAGAAATATACAAGTCAATATACCAGTTTATTAAAGTCAAATGATGGGGGTATAGTAGATCATAACAAAATAATATCTGGCATTTTTAAGGAGGTGCTTGATGCATTTCATATTCAATTTCCCGACAAAGTAGTGAATGGTCATTCATGGCATAATTTTTATAATGATGTTGGACAGCTGAAGAGGAGATGTTCTGTTAAGTTGGTGAAATGGTTGAATCTTCCCTATGCTGTTTACAAATTGTAGACACTAAATTTTGAAACACCATATATTTTCAAACATTGGGGGGCATGTTTATATTTTTTGGGCCAAATTTTAATTTTTCAATAATCTTGGGGACAAAATAGTAATTTTTATCTGTAAATATTTTTCTATCAGCTTTTGGGGGTTTTAAGTTCATATTTTTACTTTCATATGAATTTGTTAATTTTTTAGGATTTTTCTGAATTTAATTAGTATTCTTTTATATTTTTACAAGCACAAGGGCAAAATGGTAATTTCACCTCGTGAACACCATTTTAGCTCATTTTTAGGTCCCAAATTTATTTTTCTAATTTTTTAAACATGTTTCTAAATTTTTTGATTTTTTCCGGGGACGATTGCTATTTTTTCTGTAAATACTGCATTCAAGGGCAAAAATTGTCATTTTACAGTTTAAATTCATTTTTTGTCAATTTTGTAGTCATAAATGCTTTTCCTAGGGTTTTAAGCTTATTTTTAATTTTTGGTAATTTTTTGAGGTCAATAGCTATTTTTCTGTGAATTTTCATTGTCAAGTGGCAAAATCATCATTTTACAGTTTAAAATCATTTTTTGTCAATTTTTGAGTCATAAATGCATTTCCTAGGGTTTTAAGCTTATTTTTAATTTTTGATAATTTTTTTAGGCCAATAGCTATTTTCTGTGTATTTTCGTTGTCCAAGGACAAAATCATCATTTCACACTCCGAGCGCGTTTTTTATCAGCTTTAAGCTCTAACTTTTATTTTGAAATTTACTTTGATTTTTTTTGAAAAATTTTGAAAATTATTGTCATTTTTTTAGTATTGATTTTTTTTTAATTTTTGGGTTAAAAATATTTTTTAATAAAATTAAATTTTTATTACCGGTGGCGTTTTTGTTGTTTTGTAGTATTCTTGATGACCAAAACAACTAGCCTTATAAATACCCCCCCTTAAATTAGAAAAAAAAAAGAGAAAAAATAAAAAACCCTAAAAACACTTTTACTTTTAGACTTTAAAGATCAAACACACAATTTCTCACTAAAAAACACACAATACACACAACAGCCGCTGTTTACATTTTGGCTTCCACTATTCATCTTCATCAACGCCTGGGTGTTATTGTTCATCATCAAACCACTTTTGAAACTTGAAAAGGTAAGTTCTTCTCTTTATTTTATTGACTTTCTTTTTCATTTTGTAGACAAATCTGATTAGTTTTTTGTATATTTGTTGGGAAATTTTATTTGAGCCATTAAATTCTTTTTCTGTTTTAGTTTTTTTGGATTTTTCTACTTTTATTTCTGGGTTATGTTCTTATTCTTGAGGGGCGTTCTTCATCATCTTCAATCTCTCCACCGTCTCTCTCTTCTCTCTCGATCACCATCATCAGATTCCCTACACTATCTTCATCTGTACCACTAAAACCATCGTAGCTCCACCACTTTAACCTCATGTTGCCACCCACCAGCAAAACTTCAGTTACTGCCTAAGCCTTCATCACCCATCATCAACCATCAACTCACCAAAATCACCTCACCATCCCTCTCCCTCTCTTCCTAACCAAAATCATCCATCCACCAAGTTCATCAATTCCATCGCCGTAGCCAGAAATCCCAAATAAGCCCACAGCCAACTCCAAACGTCCACCATCATCTTGCAAAAACTAGACTAAATCCCATCTCCTCGCACCTGCAAATCACCCCAAATGCCCACACAAGTACCACCGTTTCACCAAAATGGCAGCACACAACCTTGCAAAACAGACCCAATACTAGTCTCAGTCACTACCCCCGTTACCACCCAAACTACTGAAACAACAATCCCAAAATAGCCCCAAATTCATGCCCAAAATCAGCTCCAATTTACAACCTAAATCCACCCAAATACCAGTCCCATTGTAGCCACTTCATCACCACCATGAAACGCTACCAGAGCAGGCCTTCCCTCTTTGAACTAGTCCCAAAAATACAACCAGAATTGGCCCCAAACTAGAGCCAACCACTCAAACCAGTTACATAGCCCGCAACCACCAAGCTACCCCCAATTTTACCCCCTGCATCCGAACTAGTGAAACATCAGTCATCCTGCCCAAACTGACAAGAGATAATTTTACCTATTTTAGTGTATGTATTATTATGTGTTTTTAGTATTTTTAGCCAAAATTTAGCTCAATTTGATTAAGTTTCTTCCATCTGAAGAATTTCTCAAAAATTAGGGTTTTTACTCGATTTTTATAGTTTTGAAGCAAAATTTATATTTTGAGCAAATTAATGCACAATCTTTGTACAATCTTTCAAGATTTTATACATTCAATCATAATTTGGATCAATTGGAGTAAAGGTCATCACATTCATAGTAGATTCAAGGATGATTGGATTGAGAATTTCAATAGAACAACTTTTATATTCAAACTTGGAGGATTGTTTTGCTCAACTTTTGGAAAATTCTCATCAACAAATTCACCATGGAATTAAAGGAATCAACATCACAACAAGGTCTCAAGGTCACAAGAGGCATAACAAGCAAAAGAGAAGTGCAAAGAAGCAATGGAAGTGAAGAATTGGAGAAAAACTAGGCAGTCGGTAACAACGACACATTTCTGTATTTTGGCAATAACTTGAGCTACAAATGTTAGATTGAGATGATTCTTGTGGAATTTTAAAGCTAAGAGAATACTCTACAATTCTTATGAAGACATTAAATCCAGTTCTTACATCTTCATGGCCAAAAATCCAAATTACTGAAGAACAAAGCTCTCTCAACCATGTCTCAGTATTTTGGCCATATCTTTGCATCCAGAACTCCAAATGACCTGATTCTTGTGGTTTTGGAAAGCTAATTCAAAGAGCTACAACTTTTGTGTTTTGAGAAAAAGCTGATTTTGACTTCTTCTGGGAGCAATACGCGGCTGAAGATACTCGGCTAACCAGACGCGTATCGTCAGGTCGCGTATCATGCATGTCGGCCAGAAAATGACACTTTCAACTTGCAGCTTATCTTCCAGCCCCTTTTGATGACTTTTTGAAGATTCTTTGCACCTGCACCACCTAAGGAAACATTGCAAAATTCAAGGAAATCTTTTTGTGATTTAAAGACAACTTGTCATGCAATTTGCCATGCAAGTTGGTGAGATGATTAGGGTGAATTTGTCTATAAATAGGGAGCTCTTGCAAGACATTTAGAACAAGTCTTGAAGGGAGGAGCACTCCCAAAGTAGTTAGTTTACTAGTTTTCTTTGTAGTTTTATAGGAAATTTCAATACTTGTAAGAAAACTCTTGGAGAATTCACTTGTACTACATCATATTCAAGGAAGAAATGAAGGATTGGAGCCATTGAAATAAGAATTTCTATCTCTTTCTCTTTATTTCCTTACTTGTTGTGAATTACTTTAATGAATTCTTATACTTTCAAGTTTTGAATTCCATGCTTAACTAAATACTTGTCTTAGGGTAAGATGAAGCTAATTATATGATTTGAATGTTATTATACTTGCTATAACTTGTATTTGCTTGTTCATCTATCAAGGTTTAACATTTGTAGTAGCTTGATCAACTATTGCAAATCATTTAGATGTTATTTGACATTAAGAAATGCTTATAACATTGGAAAATGGTAGATGAAACTTATGTTGTACACATGCAAATAGTTGTACAAGTAGGTGGATTGAGGTTGTTTAATACCACAATTCATGCATTTCACAAGAGTTCATCATGAACATATTGAACTCTATCAATTCATTGTGAAAACAAGTCTTGATTTCATATGGAATTGCAATCCTAAGTAAGACAAGATTAATATAGCAAAGTGTTAATTCATTCAATCATATTAATGACAATTAGTGGATTCTAAACCCTTTTACTTGTATTTGTGAATTTCTTCCATTTGATTTTACTTCAAGTATATGAATTTTCTTAGCCTTGCACACCACATGTTGATATTTGTCTAGATAATAGAGCAAGTTAGTAGTTTTGGTACTTGCTAAGTCTTGTTTCCTCGTGGGATCGACCCTAATACTTTCCCTACTACAATTGACCCGTGCACTTGCGGAAAGGGGTATTAGGTTATAAATTTTATTACTTGTTTGTGTGAATTTTGCCTAATTTTGATAGTATCTAAATCTCACAATCACAAACCTGCAAAGAAAACAACAAAACAGCCCCTACACCTGCACAGGACCACCAACGACATCAACCAAAATTTCCACTTGCAAGAGACAGACCAAAAAACTCACCCAATCCAACAAAATCACCATCATCTCCACTGCCCCATCACGCATAAATCCACTCCTCACCACATTCGAACACCAACAATTGTCTTGCCCCATCTGCCACCAAAAATAGTTCAAATCAACACCCGAATATTAAACTCAAAACGCAGCAACCTACTAGAAACCACCACAGCCAAGACCACATACCACCACCTGCAGAAATAATTCACAAATCATTGAAACCACCACCTGCAAAAATCAACTTCCACACACAAATCAGCCCCTGTCCAAAATGGGAAGCAAACCTTCAGCCCTTTTATTATTATCATTATTATTACTGATGGGCTTTGTGTGAGATTGAAAGAGTGAGAGAAAGTGGCAGAGCTAGAAGGAAGACAAAGATAGATTAAGCCAAAAGAGAGGAGAAAGAGAGAACAAATGAAAGGGAGAATCAAAGAGCGACTGAAGCAAGATAGGAAACAGAGAACACAGAGGGGGAGTGCCACGGGAGAAAGAAACAGAAAATGAGAAAGGGCATTTAGAAAGAGGGAAAGAGCAGCAACGAAGTAAACAGAAAAATGGGAGAAATTAAATGGAGAGAATAGGGAAATTAGAAGAGAAGAAAGTGGGAGAGCAAAAGGGAGAACAAGGGCAGATTAAAATCGAAAGAAAGACAGACAGGAAGGGAGAGAACAGATAGAGAGAGGCGGAGTGAAGGAAAAACAGAGAAAAGAACAGGGAGAGAGAATGTGACAGCCCCACCTTACCCAGAGGCGCACCAAAGGGCTTAGCGGACTGCCTGCCTGGCTCTCGCCAGGACTCAAATCACGCACTCGCTCAATACATACACATAATTAATGCAAAATAAAACACATTCGTAAAGAAATATATTCATAAAATTCATTTGAAGTACAAATATTACAAAATGTTTTACACACTAAAATTTACACAGTATGTGCAAGAATAGCCTAAACAAGTGGCTATTAAAATATACAAAACAAAACATGTACACTGTCCAAACTCAGCTTTTCCAGCTTTAGTATTTTTGGGAAACCTGGTTAAGGAAAACAAATGAACGGGATGAGCTATAATAGCCCAGTGAGTGCTCAAGTCATGCAACCATACCAGTAAAATGTGATTTTGTTCAATAAAATATTTAACGAGTAAATAAACAATTTGTGAACAATTTAAGTAACAAGTAGTCAATGGCGGATACGAGGCTCAACTACGGAAGCAAGCTTAACCGCAGAAGGAGCAAGCACTGATCATGTAACCAAGACGTTCAGACCGAGATAATAGCTCAGGTCTTTGCCAAGGAACATTCCAGTATAAACAAGCAAGACCCTAGCCACCATTCACCTTATAACCTCCAAACAAGCTACCACCTCCAGGAAGAAATTTCAACCTTGGAAGGGCCAACAAGCAAGATAGTTCAATCCGGAGTTGGCCTCTTAGAGGAATTCAACTCATTTTGGGAAAGAACAACACGCCCTAAAACACCCAGCACCTTATAACCTCCAACTCATGATAGGGTTGACCAACCGTGAAGTAACGGTGAAGTTAGTCACGGAAGTCTCAATCACAAATAACACATATAATAGTGAAAGCATATAACACATTGCGGAATAGATGCGATAAAGTACACATCTTTCCTCAAGTAACACATATCACTAGATAATCATGTCAAGTATATCGTATCATTTTATGCATCAAAATAATGATGTCAAGTAGTACATGGCATTTCATGCATCATACACACATAAGAACACTCACCTGAAGCCTAAGAAAATATTTCGTAATACGATCGGGTCTCACTTTCGGATCCTGAAATTCAAAAGAAATAATAGTATAAAAATCCTGAATAAAATCTAAGAACTTTCATAAGGAAATTCAAGAAATACCCCAAGTCTTTCTAGGGTTTAATTTCTAGGGTTTTGGAGCTTAGGGTTTTACCCTAGGGTTTAGGGTTTTCAAAATTAGGGTTTTCTAACTTTTAGGGTTTCGCTCGGAAAGGTTTAACTCACTAATAGCTAATCTACAAAAATTTCTGCACGCTTAAATCACTAAATTACAGCTTATAAAGTCTTAAATCATAGCCTAATTACTTTTATTTCCTAGGTTTTACCGAAATTTCGGCAGCATTTCCCCTATAATCGGACTAACCCAAAAATTTTCCCTGCAAGAAAATCCAACAATCCAACCCAATTCAACAAGTTCTACAACTTTTATATTCAATTTAAACCCAAATTCAATCAAGATTCCACTCAAATTCAAAATCCCTACTCCAAGAATCATCACCCAAATCTGCACAGGGTTGGTTTTCAGCCAACTTCGTGCCATTACTGGGGTCAATCCACTAAGAACTAGGGAATTGTGATTACATGGTTTGAAAGTACGTTTATAGGGCTACAACTTTTGTGAAGATCATCAATCCAAATTCCAACTAGAACAGGTTCAAAATCAGCCCTCAATTTGGCTCATCATAAAAACTGTTTTACGCAGAATCAAATTTTCAGCCAACTTTGCAAGCTTTCTGCGGTTAATACACAATGAACCACCATGCAAGCCTTATACCGTTTTAAATCCCTATGAATCTAGTTTCTAAAACAACAAGAATTATTCGAATCCAAGTTATCTACACCAAGTTATGAAAGTTTTACTAAAACTGGTCCAGCATGACTGTTCAAGTAGTTCTACCAATTTCACATCAAACTCACTTTAATTTCACTCAAATTTATCACAAAAACACCTAAACTACTCCAAGGTTCTTCAACCAAATCAAACTTAAATCATGTCATTTCAAGTTTAAATCACTATCTACAAGTCATACAAGTCCATAAACCTCATATTCATGGAATAAAACTTCATATTTCATGGCTAAAATAAATCATACTTAACTTTAAAGATATGGGTAAAAGCTATAAAAACTACAAATTATGCTTGAAATAATAAGAGAAGTTCTTGGTTAATACCTTTAATAAGGCAAGATCTTTGCTTAGGATGAAGATTAACTCACTTTCTATGGAAGAAATAGGATCAAATTGGAGAGAAATACTTCAAGAAAATGAAAGCAAAAGAGAGGAAAAAGAGAAAATAGGGGCCGGCCAAGATGAAGAGGAAAAGAGAAAAAAAATGGCTAAGTAATATGGAAAAGAATTGAAGAAAAATTGGAAAAATGGTGGTCCAATCAAAGCAAGACAAAACCAAAGTGATCTTGACTTTCTTAACCATGGAAGACTACACTTGGCTAAGGGTCATTAGAAGAGATTTTTGTGATTTATCCTACAATTATATCTTGCAAGAGATGCTAGGTACAATTCCTAAAAGCAATGGTACAACATGCTAGTAAAATAGAAAATCAATTCCTTATTTCTTCTCACTAATTTCGGCCCTCTCTTTTTTTTTTTTTCTAATGAACATAATACAAAATAAATGGTTTTGGCATGAATTTCTAGGGTTTTACAGAGAAGGAAGGCATAGGATGCAAAGAAGAAAAAGAAAAAGAATTCTGGGGAGGTTCGGGTTTTCTGGTGAAGAAGAAAGGAATTAGGAGTTTTAGTATTTGGTTTTTTTTTCTCTCTTTCATTTAATTATTTGCTTTGGGTTTTGATCGGGTAGATTTAAAGTTACTTAATGGGCTATGCTAAGTAAGTTTATTAATGTTAATTAGCTTTGTTCCATTCTAATATTTTATTTTTTAGGCCATTCTGTTTTGTTTTGTTTCTGATTTGTGTTTAGTTATGTTGGTTAATTAGTTTAAACAATTAAGTTAATTCAATTGATTAATGTAGTGTTTCATTTTTCTTTGGGTTATTTCATAATAAAGTAAACATTTATGGTAGTCCTTGGTTTTTTAGTATTACTAATTAGCCCCAAAACTTTTATTTGTGTCATGCAATTTAGTCCCCATTATTTTTAGATTTACCCCCTTAGGTTTAACATTCTTTCAGTTAAGTCCCTTAATTGCAATTTTATTCTTATTTGCTCGAATTTACATTTTTGTACCCCCATACTTTGTGGAAATTTTATTTTTGCACCCCCATTTAGTGTTAATGTACAATTGAACCCCCATGCTTACTTGAATTTATTATTTAGCCCCCTCAATTTGCTGAAATTTTAGTTTTTACCCCATATTTTGTTGAAATTTATAAGTTCGCCCAATTGTTGGGATTTACCATTTAGTCCCCAAATTTACTTCAATTTTGCATTGCTACCCCTTTAAGCTTTGTGAATTTTGAATTTAATACCTTAAGCTTTATCAAAATTTACTTGTAGTTCCCTTAGCTGCTTGAATTTTTTTTTTATATCTCAATTGGCTATTTTTTATCCTAGACTTGTGCAAATTTTAAACTTTACTCCTTGATTAGTTTGAATTTCTATTTTTACCCTTTTATTCTTTAATTCTGTAGAATTTGCAATTTGCTCCTTAGTTTAACAGAATTTATATTTTGCTCTCTATTTGCTAGAATTTTATATTTTTCACACTTTATTGCTTTAAATTGTGGTACCTTTAATGGGCTTGTTCATTTTCTTAGCATTAAGTACCGAGTCTTCAAAAAGGTATACCTATTCCTCATTGATTTTTCTCTTATATGCTCCAATGTGCATTTACATGATTTATTATATATGTTCTTCACATATTTCGTATTTTACATGCTTTTTGTGTGTTTATTTACTTTATGTTATTTAATTTTGAATTTTATTATTTTGGCAAAAAATGTAATATTTTTTGTATTTAGATAGTCAATGTAATACTTAGATTATTTTTCTCATATGTTGATACGATCGGGGGTGTGACCCTCTCGTATATCACAAAAATATCATCCCCAAAGGACCGTCTCGAAAAGAAATCCACACAAAACAACCCAATTTTCTTGACTCCTTTGTCACCTATCCAAAGACTCCAAGAACAACTTGAGTTGCGCGGCACTATCCGCGCACGGATACTCCTCGCAGATAAGGTCAGAATATCGCCCTTGCGATTTTGCACCACTTCTTTGACCTACACACGAACACCAGCTTCTTCCCCTTTGAGTGGATGCTAGATAGGTTGATTTCCATGCTTCATTGCCATGCCTTATGCCCTTGAACTCCTCAAAATAGCATAGACGAATGATCAACCTCATCCAGGCTTGAATGATATGTGTGGGGATACGAGGTATGTATCATATGTTTTTGCAAAATTTTGTATTTTAGATAGCGAGTGTAATAGATAGGTCATTTTACTTTTTCCCCCTTCAAATTGTAGCTAACTTCCTTGGTGTAATAGTTAGGGCCTTGTGTGCTTTTGCATGCTTACGTGCTTATTTGTTTTACCGCTTTCATTAGGATTTTGCATCTAGATATTATGCCTATGTGTTATGTGTTTCAACTTGACTTTATATGTCTTTATATGCTTAATTTGTTCTTTATTTCACGCTTTACTATTTAATTCATGTTTTATGTTATTCCGTCACTACACTAGTCCAACGCTAGTTGTGGCTTCATCGTTTTTCCGCTAGTCCAACGCTAGTGGGAATTCCTAGAAAGGACTAGTCTAATGCTAGACCTTTAAGGCATTTTAGCGCTAAAGGCATTTTAGCGCTAGGTGCATTCGTGTACATTACATCTCATTTCACACATTTTTAGTTTTCTTTCCATCCTGCATGATTTTATTATTACTACTATTATTATTTATTTATTTTGACGTATCTTCAAATGCATGACATCTAGGTTGCATTTCACTTAGAATTTAGGTCATTTTGTGTGATCCGACTAGCAATAGTCGTCTACTCACGTGGGAAGTGGTGGATTGACAGGTTGTTCTCCCCTCCGTGAGTAGAAAAAGACAAGTCACGAGTTTCCTAGTCCCCCGTACCCATTATGTTGCATCCCCACTTTCTTGGACACTTACTATCTATATTATTTCCCTTTTTCTTTTTCTTTTTTTGAATTTCATTTTGCATTCGCACTCGTGACTCCCTCAAGGTCTCGACTCGATTTTCGCAATTAATGCGATAAATACCGACCAAGCCTCGACAGAACTATGCCGACCCTCTCAATACCCACATTTAAACTTAGGATTTGCATTCATTTAGACACATCCAAATGCGATAGAACTTAGGCTTAATTTAGGAAATTATGATTAAACCTTGCAACTAGCCTCGACTAGGTGAAAAGGGTGCTTTAGGCGCGAGCCTTTGCCTTCCTTTTCTTCAAATGTGACTCCCGAACCTTTTTCTCTTGTTTTTTCGTAGACCGGAGTCGGAAAAGGGTTTTTAAATATTTTTTCAAATTTGTATTTTTTGTTTTGCTAAATAATTTTTCGAGTGACTTGGTACACCCTAGCTCAATACCAAGTGGCGACACCATTTCAAAAATAAAACCTTTTTTTCAAAATTAGTTGGCCAAAACTGTCGTACTTTTTTGTCCTGGCCTTGTTTTATTTTAAAATACCATTTTTCCTAAAAAAAACACATTTTTTTTACTAAAAACTCGATTTTCATCACACACGCATGGTTTTTCCAAAAAACTTTCTTTTTGACAAGGGTCACCGGACTAGACCGTCTTTTCAAGACGCGAAAGTCAACGACCCTACCCGTGTGTCATTTCGGGGCACAACACAAACTTAACATGGACGAATGCTCTAAAGGGAACCCAGGAAATAGTGGAGGAGGTGGTATATTGAGGGATATGAATGGCTACATGATTTTTGCTTTCTCAATATATCTGGGCATAGCAACAAGTGTTCAAGCTGAGGCACCCTGCAATTCTTTTTGGTTTACAACAATGCTTTCAAAGAGGCTTCTCTGGCATTCAAATAGAAACTGATTCTCTTTTACTGGCGAAAATTTTTCAAGAAAATTTTCATGTTCCTTGGTCTATTTTGCACGAGGTAGAGATGATTAAAAAGTGTCATTCGACATTTCTATCCTTTTCCCACTGTTATCGTGAGACAAACCGGGTGGCAGACTGTTTGTCTAATGTTAGGAGCTACTAATTTGATGTGTTCCATTTACACGATTGAAGGAGATTTACCACGTTAGGTACGAGGTGAGCTGCACATTGACAAACTTGGCCTTCCTTCGTTTAGAAGATATTATAAGTAGTCATTGATTGTAAGGGAGTTAGTACTCCTTTTTTAATTTTATGTTCTAATTATTTCTTAATTTCCCATGTATCTCTGGAGGTACAATTTATGTCCCCCTCTTTGTATTGTCTTTTATTTTCTTAATAAAATTACGGAGTGGCGCCCACCCCTATGTACAGGGTTAGCCAATAAAAAAAAAGTCAAATGAACTATGTGTTAAAATCAATTTTTTTTCTTTTTTTTTATGTAATGAGGGATGGGAGGATGGGGGATACAGCAACAATGACGCATTAATTTCTTTTGAAAAGAGATAAATGCGAATTGTGCAAAAGTTTGACCACTTGGATACATTTATTGATTCTGAGAAGAATTGGTTCAGACAAAATTGACAAGTACAACAATGACGAATTAAACTTTGAAAAAGGTCTAAAGCTACAAATCTTATTCGAAAAGGTACAAGTTAAAAAATCAAATTTTTGAGATTTTAAAAAATTTACAATGATTGGACCCTTGGGGTGCCTTATTTACAACAAAAAATGCAATTTATAAAATTTTATGAAAATCTCATTTCCATCTTTCTCGAAGAAATTAATGGTAAGACAGAAATTTAAACGTGCTAATAGCGGGTTGGTTTCCTGCAAGAGCACCATACCTGGGCTCTTTATACCACCAAAAATAGAAAAAAGGTTAAAATATATTGAATGCACATATGCAGTGCTCCTTATGAGAGGAGGGAATGATAAAGCATGGGCTCTAAGGGTGACTGACCCCCTCCAAAATGCAAACGCGGTCGGATAAAGCAAAAGTAAATGAAACATATATCACATAAGCAACGGAGAGACTGGGAGTGTGTGAGATGCAAAAGAAAAACCTAAAAACTTAGAAAAGAAAAATGCAATCCTAACATCCAAACGCGATGGAATAAAAGAGTTAAATAAGGAAAAGGTAATTAGGCCTAGTGCTCGGACTCATTAGTGATCCCCAGTGGAGTCGCCAAAATCTGTCGCGTCTGAAATTGATGAGTGGGATAGTGTGGTCGTTGACTGTCGTGCCCGAAAAGGTGGTCCGGTCCAGTGACACTTTTTGAAAAGATTGGTTTATAGAAAAACTGTGCGTGTGTGATGAAAATCGGGTTTTAGTGAAAAAAGTGTATTTTAAGGAAAATAGTATTTTAAAAGAAAAATAAGGCCGGAACTAAAAGTGTGACAGTTTTGGCCAACTAATTTTGAAAAATGGTTTTATTTTAAAATGGAGTCGCCACTTGGTATTGAGTTAACGTGTACCAAGTTACCCGAAAAAATCATTTAGCAAAACAAAATAAAATTTTAAAAAACTATTTAAAAACCCTTTTTCGACTTTGGTCTACGAAAAAATGAGAGAAGAAGGTCCGGGAGTCACATTTGAAAAAAGGGAAGGCAAAGGCTTGTACCTAAGGCACCCATTCTACCTAGTCAAGGCTAGTTACGAAGTTTAATCAAAATTTTAAAAATTAACCCTGAGTTCTATCGCGTTTGGATGTATCTAAATGAATGCAAATCCTAAGTCTAAATGTGAGTATCGGGAGGGTCGACATGTTCCGTCGAGACTTAGTCGGGATTTTCGCATTAATTGCGAAACCCGAATCGAGACCTCGAGGGAGTCACGAGTGTCTATGAAAAATGCGATGCAAAAAGAAAAGAAAAAAATATATATATAATAAGTGAAGAAAGAAAGTGGGTATGTAACATTACGGGTACTGGGGGACTAATATTTCGTGACTGAATGTTTCTACTCACGGAGTGGGGAACGGCATGTACGCCACCACTTCCCACGTGATTAGGTGACTATTTTTAGTCAAATCACACAAAATGACCTAAATTCTATGTGAAAATGCAACCTGAATGTCATGCACTGAATTTTTGTCAAAAATAGATAATAGATTAGTAAAATATAAACAAAAATCACACCAAAATGGTAAATCTTAGAAAAGAAAGAAGTGTGTGAAATGAGATGAAAAAGCATGCAAGTGGCTGAGTCTAATCACTAAATGACCTATGGGTTTAGCATTGGACTAACCCTTTCTAGGGATTCCCACTAGCGTTGGACTAGCGGGAAAACGATAAGGCCACAATTAGCATTAGACTAGTGTGGTGACAGAATAATAAAACTGATAAAGCATATAAATAAATAAACATATGAAAGCAAATAAATATATAAAGACATATTAGAGTACGTAGGAGCACATAACACGTAAACATAATATCTAGATGCAAAAATCTTAAAGAAAGGCAATAAAAACAAATAAGCACATAAGCATATAGAAGCACGCATACCCTAACTATTACACCGGGGAAGTTTAAGTTACAATTTTGAAGGAAAAAATAAAAACGACCTATCTATTACATGTACCTATCTAAATACACAATTTTGTTAAAATATAAAAATGTAGTCTAACTATTACATTGACTAGCTAAATACAAAAATATTACACTTTTTGACAAAATAATAAAATTGCAAAATTGAAATTAAATAACATAAAGTAACTAAATACGCAAAAGCATGTAGAATACAAAACATGTGAAGAAAATGTATAATAAATCACGTAACTGCACATTGGAGCATATAAGAGAAAAATCAACAAGGAATAGGGATACCTCTTTGAAAACCCGGTACCAATACTTAAGAAAATGAACACACAAGTCAAGGTATCACGATATAAATAAATAAAGCCTAAAAACATGTACATAGAGTAAGATGTAAATTCTAGCAACTAAGGGGATTAAAAGGAAGCTCCATAAGGCTTAAGGTGTAAAAATTAAAAATTCATAAAGTCTAAAAGGGTAGAAATGCACAATTAAAGTAAATTGGGGGGCAAAATAATAAATTTTAGCAAGTGAAGGGCACAAGATATAAATTCTAGCAACCTAAAAGGACCTAATTGCAAGCTACATGACCTAATTGAAAGAAATTAAAACTAGGGGGGCAATCTATAATTAATGAAAACTTAATGGCATGAAACCAATAGGAACTCAAGGGCCGTTGTGAAAAACAATCAACTTCTAGGGGTTTTAAAGCATAAATATCCATTTTTATAATAAAGTACCCAAACAAATTGTTAATATCAAACTGAATAAAAGCTAAACTGATTAATTGAATTAACTTAATTTACTTAATTAATTACAAAATTAAAACTAAAAGAAAACCAAACCAGAAAGAATTAAAAGTAATTAACTAAATGAAAGATTAACGAAAATAATTAAAACGTTAACTAATTAACATCTTAAAAAACAAATACCCAATTCCCAAACTTCTCTCATCTTCCTCTCTCTCCTGCTCCTGTCTTCTTCCCCTTGATCTATCTATTTCCATTTCTAACTTTCCTCTTCTCTGTTTCTAGGTCTCAACTCCTCTCTCCAGCGTTCTCTTGTATCTCTTCTCCTCCCCTTGTCTCTCTTGCAATTCTGTTTTCATCTCCTCTAACTCTCTTCTCTCACTCCCATCAGAATCGAGTTCTCTCTTCCTCTTTATTCTTCTGCAGTCACTCACGATCTTTTTTCTCTTTCCCATTGTCCCTCTATCTCATTCCCTTTACTCCTCTTTGCCCCTGCTTTTCTCTCTTTCTTTTTCTGGTCTCTGGACTGTCAAAACAGGGGAGGCGTAAGGGTGGTAATGGTTGCTGGGTTTGTACGATTGAGTGCGAATTTGTAGCAGGTGAGGCCATGGGCTTTTGGTGGCCTTTGGTTGTTGTCTTTTGCAGGTCTTGGACGGCTGATGGCAAGGGAAGTGTGATAGGGGAGCTGATGGTGGTGGATTCGGCATTTTGGCTGGTGGTGGTGGTGCTGCAGTTAAGCTATGGTTTGTTCGCAACTATTAATAGTTGAACAGCATGGAAGGCTGTTATGGTGGCTTTAAGTGGTGATAGAGGGGAGGTGTTGGTGAACTGATTGCAGGTTGGGACTGGTTAGTGGATTGGGTGGCTGTGATGTGGTCAAATTTGACTGTGATTTGGCCATTGGTTACAGGTGGTGGTGATTGCGTGTGGGCAACTAACGGCAGCAATGTGATTGTCAAGGGGTTTATGCGGTGGTAAGGTTGGGGCTGTCGGAATGGTAATGTTGGAGTTGGGTTGGTAATTCGGTTGATTTGTTTGTGAATTTGTATTGCAGGTTGTGGGCAGTGGTAGTGGAGTGTTGGTTTTGTTCCTTTTGCATGTGGTGTTTGTGGTGTCTGGGCTTTTTTGTGTGGTTTATGTGCTGATGGCTAGCTATTAGGCTATGATTGGTAGCGTTTCTGGTTGTAATTTGGTGTTAATGGGGGGTTGTACAATGGCTATGGGTGGCTAACTGAATGCTGATGGCTCTGCTTGGGGAGGGGTTTGATTTCGGAGAATTGGGATTGTCTTGGTGGATTCAGATGTGAATTGAAATTGGGGATGATTGTATTATTTTATTGTTATTTTGTTTGCAGGTACTGGGTTGCGGTGGTTTGGCTAGTTTTCTCTGCATTGATAGTTGCTGCTGGCAGCAAATTGCAGTGATTAGTGAGCAGCTGGGTTTTTGGGCTCTGGGTTTTATGGGATTGGTGGTTTACTAGTTGTTTCTGGTGGGGTTGTTCCTAGTGGATGGCTATGGTCTTGGTTTTTAGGTTGGGTTTCTGATGGATTGGATAAGGTAGAGAAACTGGTTGTGAGAGGTTATCTGTTCATGTAGTTTGGTAGTTTTGGTAGTCTTAGTGACTTTGCAGTAAATTCAGGGGAGGACATTGGAGCTCTGGTGGTGATATTGGTGAAGGGTGGAACTTTTTTTTGGTTTAGGTGATGGAGTCGCTTGGTTGTTCTGGTGGTGGAAGAAGGAAGAGGGAGAGGGTGAGAGACGGTGAGAGCCAAAAAAGAAAAACCCAAAACCTAGCAAACAAACAAAAATAAACACAACAAAAGAGAAGACAAAGAAATCTGGAAAATAATTTCAAGGAAAAGAAAAAGAAAAGCAAAACCTAGAGTTCATAAACAACAACAAGATTCATGCCATTTTTTTATGTCAAATAAATGTAAAAGAGTAGTAAGTAACTAAGGTAGTATCTTAGAATGAAAGATGATAGATTGGACCTTGCTCTTTTGGAAAAATGAAAGCTGAAATTTTTGCAATGTTCTTGACGTTCTTGATTTTTTTGGTCTTTTAATCTTAGTGCGTGTAAGTGTAGTGGGTTAGTATGTGTATTTGATCTTAGTAGGTGAAAAAATTGTGTGTTAGTATGTGTGTGTAGGATTTTAGTAGGTGAAAAAAGTGTGTTAGTGTGTGTGTAGGATTTTAGTGTCTGAAAAAGTATAAAGTGTGTGTAAAAATAGAAGAGTGTACTTAGTATTTTCTAATTAAGTCTTCTTTTTTATTATTTAATAGGAGGTATTTATACTACTAGTTGTCTTGGTCTCCAAGAATACTACAAAATAACAAAAATACCACCGGTAATAAAAATTTTAATTTTATTATTAAAAAATATTTTTAACCCAAAAAATAAAAAATTCATACAAAGAAATGACAGTAAATTCTAAAATTTGCCAAAAAAATTCAAAGTAGATTTCAAATCAAAGGTTAGAGCTTCAAACTGATCAAAACGCGCTCGGGGTGTGAAATGATGATTTTGCACCTGGAAAACGAAAATACACAGAAAATAGCTATTGACCTCAAAAAATTATCAAAAATTAAAAATAAGCTTAAAACCCTAGGAAATTCATTTATGACTCAAAAATTAACGAAAAATGAATTTAAACTGTAAAACAACGATTTTGCTCCTGAACAACGAAAATACACAAAAAAATAGCTATTGACCTCGAAAAATTATCAAAAATTAAAAATAAGCTTAAAACCCTAGGAAATGCATTTATGACTGAAAAAATTGATGAAAAATGAATTTGAACTGTAAAATAACGATTTTGCTTCTAAATGCAGTATTTACAAAAAAATAGCAATCGTCCCCGAAAAATTTAAAAAATTTAGAAACATGCTTAAAGAATTAGAAAAAATAAATTTGGGACCTAAAATGATCTAAAATGGTGTTCGCAAGGTGAAATTACCATTTTGCTCTTGTGTTGGTAAAATATAAAAAGAATACCAATTAAATCCGAAAAAAAATCATAAAAAATCAACATATTCGTATGAAAGTAAAAATATGAATTTAAAACCCCCAAAGCTAATGGAAAAATATTTACAGATAAAAATTACTATTTTGCCCCTCAAGATTATTGAAAAATTAGAATTTGACCCCCAAAAAAATATAAAAGTGCCCCAAATGTTGGAAAAATGATCGGTGTGTCAAAATTTGCTATTTACAAAGGTGAGTGACTCTTTTTGTCCTTGTGTTTTGAAATAAATTGCAATTTTTGCAAAGTCAATTGTTATTTTATGTATATGAAAATTTAGATTACATATGATATGTTCAAGAATTTTGAAAGTATCAGTTTTATGTACGTTTATGTTATGTAACCCTAGCCACTCAAGTATGATGATGACTAAATTCGGCAGGACTACGTCCCTATCCGTTCGATCCTTGTCTAGTGGGGGGTTAAACACTAGGCCATCCGTTCGACCCTTGTTTAGTGGGGGTTAAACCCTAGGCCATATCCGTTAGACCTTTCCCTAGTGGAGGTTAAACACTAGGCTGTGTACACAGATATCGATGAATGTATGATCTTCTATTTGAGTAAATGATCTAAACCTATGCATAAAATGTGGTTATCATGTTTTGAATATGAGTTTAAGAAAGTATAACTGCAAGTCATATATGTTTATGTGAATGTTTGAAAAGTTATACTTTTTATATAAGTTAAGGTTTGTGAAAATGTATGTGTATATATGTAACATATGTGATCCGACAAGGATAGGTGGAGGTACTTGCTGAGCATATCCATGCTCAACCCATGTTCTTAACATTTTTTTGCAGATGGTCTTGATGAGTATGAACTAGTTTATGTGGAAGGTGATGGAGATGGTAATGAGTAAGAGACAAACAAGCGAGGGATTTTAGTTTAGGAATCTAGAATATTAGCAGTTTTTGTAATAAGTGGTGCTAAACCACAAGGTAGGCTAGTTTGATAAATCTTAAGATACAATAATATGTTTTGGGTTTTGTTTTGAGCTTATCATGTAATTAAATAATTGCTAGAGGTTTAAAGTTTATTGGTGAATTTTCTTATTTTGTGGTATAGTAAAAGCAAGATGCCTTGTGAGGTTTGAGAAGTTTACTTTTCAAGTTTCACAGCGTGTTATATTCCCAGTCATGGTGGATTTGGGGCGTGACATTGAGTGGTATCAGAGCAAATCTCGTGTGGTCTCTGTATGAGGTGAGATTGGGCATATGGTATTGGGTCCGGACTACTGCAAGGAAGTGGAGGAACTAAGTACTGTGCAGGGCTAAGTGCTACGTCGACCTAAGGGTGGGAGCCACCTCTAGAGCCCGTACGAGCCACCTCTAAGAATCTGATACAACCGAGTGGACAGTCCGGATTATGATATGAATTGGGTTTTGCGTCTATTAAGAAGGGGTGAATGTGATACCCCGTCCCACACCGGAAAAGTGAAGTAACATGGACCAATGTATTAGTTGAACTTAAGCATTCAAGTCCAACTTAGGATATCCATTTTGGACTAGCGAGGATGGAGCCCTAAAGTTGGACTTGGCTGCTCAGACTTCAGTCACGCGCTGGGCCTGCGAGGCCTGGGACGTGACAGTTTGTAAAGCCTATAAAAGGCTAGGCACTGTTCATCCGAATTTTCATTCATTATTGTGTGATTAATAATATTGAGTTTCTCTTTTAGAGAGTTCTTCTTTAGTTATTGGATTAGAACCATTCTTGGTCTTATTGAGGGATCTCATGGCAACCATACAACTAGCTTAGGATTATTCAGAGGGTTTGATTTAGGTCCAATTAGATTAATTCCAACTATATTGCTTCCTTTGATAAGTAGAGGTCTGGCAATTATTCTAAGGGATTGAATTCAACAAGCTTAAATCGATTCAAAGCAACCAACTTGATTTCTTCCTAATTGCTTGGACGAAATTCTTTGAGGTTAGGCATTTCAAATTGTTATAGCAACATCTATTGTATTGATTGTGTTGGACGAGCTACAACAAAGTCAATTTCATTGAGTTGTTCAAACTGATTTTCAAGAGTTCTAGGCCGTCATAGTTCCGCGCGTATCACTTCCCCTACTTTTTTTTTAAATAGATAATCTTGTTTTGTTTAATTATTACTTATTTTATATTACTAATATTTAATAAACAAAAAATATTTGGATATCACAATTATGCTAGACCAAGACCCTTCTAACAATAGATTGCACCAAATCAGCATAATATGAATATTTCCGTCTACGACAGAATAAAGGACAACTCAAGTAACGAACTGGAAAAGGCTTGCTCACAAAACTAGTTACTTGATGGATGATAGATATTCTTGCTTGAGAAGTCTGAGGATGACAAAAAAAAACCACTCTTTGAAATATTGATCTTTTGGCCAAAGCTTCCTTCATAATCCTTCAGATTATTCATCAGCAACTGCAGGGTTCTTCTATCTCCACATGAAAACAACATAACATCATCTGTGAAAACTAAGTGAGTAATAATAGGACACAAACAAGGAACTCAAAAGGGAGTAAAGCTTCTAAACTGAGTCAAAGCATTCAATGCCCTAGAGAGTCTTTCAGTAGTAATGATAAATAAGGCAGAGGAAATTGGATCTCCTTGCATTAGACCCCTTGATGATTTGAAGAACCCTCTAGACTTCCCATTAATAACGACTAAAACCCAGCAATTAGACACCAATCTCCACATCATATCAATCCATATTTTTCCTAAAGCCAAAAGCTTTTAAAACTCCTATGAGATATGGCCATGACACCCTATCATAAGCTTTAGCCATGTCGATCTTCAATAACACATTACCCCCTCTATTCTTTTTCTCCATTCCATCAAGTAACTCCTGTGCTAACAGGAAATTCTCTGCTAACTGCCTGCCCTTTACAAATCCATTTTGTTGTGGAGACATAATTCGAGCAAGAATTAAAGCCAGCCTGTCAGCTAACAATCTTGAAATAACCTTATTTACAAAATTGCATAAACTAATTGGTCTGAACTAAGAAAACTCCTGAGGGTGAGAGATCTTAGGAATTAAAACCAACATAGTAGAAGTAAAAGATCTAGAAAGTTCATCACCACCAAAAAAAAAAAAAAAAAAAAAGCTTAAACAGCTCTGTATAAGTCCTTAGCTATAATGTCCCAAGCCATAGTAAAAAACTTACATGTGAAGCCATCTGAGTCCGCTGCACTCTCTCCATCCATAGAGAACACCACCTTCTGGATCTTGTCTAGTGTGGAAAAATTCTCCAATAAACCACGGTCTTCCTCCAGGACTAAGGATGGTATATGATCAAGCTACAACACTTCATGAACCCTCTCATGAGTAAAAAGGTTTGAGAAAAAATTACAAGCCTCCCGTGCTATGTTTTCTTTCTCACTCAGCCATTCCCCACTAGTATTTTTGATGCGATGAATAATGACTTTCTACCTTCATTCCACAACAATTGAGTGAAAGAACTTTGTATTTTTGTCACCTTCTTTCCACCATCTCATCCTTGCCTTTTGATGCTAGAAGCAATATTTTTGTCACCTTATTTTCACCATTTCACCCTTGTCTTTTGACACCAAAAGCAATCTTCAATATGAATAACTCTATTATGCTACACTGTAGCTTGAAGCATACACTCCAGATTGTCCTCAAAGTCATCCATATCAAAAGGATGTTCCATCTCTAAAGCCTACTTTTCAGCATCCCTAACTTTCTCAAAAATATTGCCAAAAGTCATCCTTGACCACTGTTGGAGACCTTTCTTCACTTGTTTCAACTTTGCAGCTAAGATGAACAAAGGTGATCCACTAGAATCTACTTTCCAATTATTCCTAAAAATCTCCAAAAAATTATGAGAGTCAACCCAAAAATTCAAGAAACAAAATTGCCTTAGCTTACCATCACTTCTAGTAGAACCACATAACACTTGTAGAGCATGGTCAAACAGAGCACGGGTCAAATGTTGTACCAAGATCTCCACATTCAAAGAAGGAAAAGAATGATTCAAAAGAATATGATCTAACCTCTTCCAGACTGTTGCTCAACCATGGCGATTATTACACCATGTGTATGGAGATCCAAAAAACCCTACATCGTAAACTTGTATAGCATGCATAAAGGTCAAGAAGTCTTCAGCCTTAGTAACCCAAAATGCTCTACCTCCGTTCTTCTCCTCCACATTTGTAATGGTATTAAAGTTGCTTGCAATCTTCCAAGGACAATTATCTAAAATTCCAACTTCAAAACTTCCCGTAGTACCTGTTTATCCCTTTCCACACATTTTGCATGAACAAACGCTAGCCTACAATTATGTGAAAGAAAAGAACTTTTGACATGAATGGAAAGCTGCTGGTCACTTTTTCCAATTACTGATAACAAAAAGAATTCTAGTAAAAAATCCAAACAGAGCTCTCCTCATTACACATGCTCGACTCTATCCCCAGAATTCTAGGATGTCTGGCCACTCCCCAAGTATTCCAAAACAAACAATTAATCATTGGGAAAGAATTACTCAATGACTTAGTTTGAGAATGTAATGTTCTATCATAAGTAGTCAAAGATGAGCCCTTTTTTAGCTCCTATTGGAGCTTTCCATTAGTCATTCCCATTCTATGGCAATAACTAGGTGAGATGATCCAAGCTCCAAGTTGTAGCATTCCAGGTCACCATCGGCCTGTTTCCTCGAAGGATTAACAGCCCCAACACTACCTCTTGGAGATAGACTACCTGCTACATTCTCTGCTTCATGAATGAGACCCCTCAAAATGACATCTCCAAACCTTTAGCCAAACCTTCCATAACACCCTTAGCAGGCTCTATCTATTTGGTATGAGTCAGGCCAAGGTCCTTCATTGAGTGTGTTTGTGCAATTTCTGAGTTACACCTTCATATTGCATCTGACGGATTAACCTGCTCATCATGCATCTCAATGACAGGCTGAGCCTCTTCATATGCTACCTAGACCTCCTTTGATGCAACACAGGTTGTTGAATCTGCATTTATAACTCCATCAATTAGTAGGCAAGCAACCGCATTAAAATCATCATCCTTATCATTAGATACTTAAACCATGTTGTTCCTATCATCCACATTATGAGATTGAACACCCCTTGCTTCTGCTGCGGGTTCTAAATACTACTGAGTTTTCCCCTACTAATAATAGACACCTTCATTTGAGGGTTTTAACTCACACCCTTTCTGCAATATTTGGATTTTAAGAACATAATGTTTCTGCTGCTTCTCCTTCATCTGACTAGGTTGTTCTAACTATTTCTCCTTTCCTTTGCATTAAACAACCTGCACTTAGATGATTCATGGCCATGTTTATAGCAATGATAGCAATATGGTGGAAGATCTTCATAATGAATTCGCTACCAAAAGCCCCCCTCACCAACAGCAATCTAGATGTGACTAGGCAAAGTTCTGGAGATATCAATATCCACACATAATCTCACCATGTAAGGTTTTGCTATGCTAGATGTTGCAGCGTCCAACTTTAACAGATGACCAACTACATTGCCAATAGAGAACAATGCAGCCTTGTTGAAAAAGTGGATTGGAAGGCCCTCCAAATTTATCGACACAAGGGCAGGAGTGGATTCAACATCAGCCCTGAAGTTTGTAGACCACTTGAACACCCTCATGGGAAATTGACTTATATCCATGGCCCTTTCAACTAGCAGCGCAAGAAATATTCCTTAATAGCAAGTCTAATAAGGACATGGCACTGGTCCAGCAACCTGAGAGAAAAGGAACCTATAAAGCCAATTGTTGTGAATTTTCTCACCACTTCCATGCTTAATTTTCCATGGGAGAACTATCCTATAAGGGCATAGTGAAAAGAGGCAACCAATTTTTCAATATCTTGATGCGTGAAAACAACTATCAACTTACCTTTGTGTGAGGTTGTAGGTTTGATCTTTAATGGAATTGTGATTTGTTGAGAAGAACATTAGCAAATGATCGATTTGGCTAGGAATGTTGCCCTCCAACCCTAGGTTGAAGGACATCCATGAAGAATCCTAGAATTCAAATTGAATGCCGAGAGAGAGAAAGAAGAGAGAGAAAATGGCATATGGTTGTTTTAACAGTGAGTTAACTTTTAAAGTAAAGTCATTCTAACATTTTTTTCCCTTTTTTTTGGCCAACCCCGTATATGGGGGAAGGCACCACTCCAAAATTTTATTAATTAATTTAAAATTAAATAAAATAAAAGGGGACAAAAACCTTACCTTTACTCATTACAAATATTAAATTTAAAGAAAAATTAAATAATGAGTACTATTTCTTTACAAAGCCAATGCTAAAATTGTTAACATTTTAACTCAAAACTAAAAACTTCCTAAAAGAAGGATAGCCTAGCCTATCTAATCTCATTTCTCCCCTAGCTAAAGCTGAAAGTTCAGATTCTTGAATATAGATAACTTGTGAATTACTTGATTGAGCAACTCTCACATTTGCTAAATGATTAGCAACTTTATTTGCTTTACGAAAACAATGAGAAATTTGAATGATTCCATTTGATAGCTGCCAAATTTGATGAACCTCTCTTCTGATTGTTCAAGGGCACGAGCATCTTTGCTGCAAAATACCTACTAACACGAATGAATCAAATTCAATATGGAATTGATCATAGCCATGGTCTAAACAAATTTGCATTCCTTTCAAAACCGTCTTCACTTCAACTTGAAGGCTAGATCCCTCACCCAAAGAACAAGAAAAAACAATTATCAACTTCTCTCTTGAATCTCTTAGAACTCCTCTCCCTCCACTAACTCCAGGGTTACCTTTCGAACTCCCATCTGTATTTAACTTGAGTCTTCCCAATCCATCTAACAGTTTTCCACATAAATTTATCTGGCATAACTGATATTGACTCATAGAAACCAGGCCAAGACTGCTTTCCCAAGTGTTCTTTGTGCTTCAAATAAAATGCATCTCTTACATCTTGTAAGACCGCATCACAAACCCTTGAAACTATAGGACCTTCAAATGCTGCTTTATTTCTCGCCTTCCATAAATTCCAGCAAATGAAAATTGGAATTAAAAGAAAATAAGCTGCATACGGCTATGTCTCTGAGTAACTAGTCACCAATTCATTACCATGGCACGTATGCAACTAGCAAAAGTATTAATCCTACAACTTACTCCAAAAAACCTCCAAACTTCAGCTACAACTTCACCAGCTACAAATATATAGTCAATTGTTTCAACATTAGGATTAACACAACTATAACACTTTGAAGGAAGATGCAAGTTAAACCTCACTAGAACCTCATCCAAAGGTAGATGTCTCAATAATAATCACATCATAAAGAAAGAAACCTTCCCAGGAACTTGTTGATGCCATATTCTACTAGCAAATAATGAGTTTACAATCCTAACTTTATGAAAGCTAAGAGCAAGGAAAAATTACTCGATTCCATTGCCTACCATACCAGAGCATCAGGAGATTCGGTACTTGGTATGCCAATATCTAAAATAGATTGAATAACATCCATGGGTAGCCACTATTGTAGAAGCTAGACATTTGAGTTCCCATCAGCTATAAAGTCAAAAACTGAGTGATTTGATATGTTATTGGCTCTATGATACAAAGCACCTGAGCCAATTAAATTATCAAACCAAAAGTGACAATCTCTACTATTAAGAATCCAAGAGACATTCAATTCAGTCAAAGCTCTAACATTAAGCATTCTCTTCTAAGTTGATGAGCCATTTATAATTATCTCAACTTGGCACAGATGAAGGCGTGAACAATAATTGGAATGCATGAATTTTGCCCACAAGGACGAACCTGGTCTGAAATTCCACCAATGTTTACTAGAAAAAGCAGCGTATACATCCTCCAACCTTCGAAAACCCACACCTCCTTCTTTCTGTGGATAGCATAGCAGTGGCCCAGCCAATCCAATGGAATTTGTGTTCATTATCTGATGAATTCCATAAAAACTTAGCTAGCTCCTCCTCTATCATCCTGAATACTCCTTTTGGCATTGTAGAGACCCGCCAATAAATGCATAGGAATGGAACTAAGAACATGTTCAAGGAGAATCATCTTTCATCCCGAAGATAAAAGGCGAGATTTCTAGAATGATATTTTCCTCAGAATATTATGACAAATTTCCCAAAAATATATTGTCTTGGATTTGCCAATATAAAGTGGACAACCAAGGTAGTTGATTGGGAATTGCTTCTGAGAAAACCTATTGCTCTTGCAATCACCCTCACCCGATTGTGATTCAATTTTGGATGAAGTAAAAAACAGCTCTTTTGGAGATTTTAGTTTTTGACCTAAAGCATGTTGATACTTGTCCAACACTTGCATCGACCTCTTCAAAGAACTTTTAGAAGCATTTGCAAATACTAACACATCATCAATAATGCTAAATAAGAAGTGTATGAACATCCAGGAGGAGTTTTAAAACCCAAATACGAAGTTTGTTCTACCAATCTATTCAAAGAACGAGAAAGAATTTTAGCACCAATAATGAATAAAGCCGGAGATGAAGGATTACAGACGAATGCCTCTTGTAAACTTGAAAAAATCAAAGCTTGCTCCATTAATTATGATGGAAAACCAGACATTTGATAGTAACCTCCAAACCATGTCTATAAACCGTTCCCTAAAGCCAAAATGACATAAGACTTTGATAAAAAACAGACATCCTATCATAAGCCTCGCCATATCTAGCTTTAAATCAATATTGCCTCTACTTAACTTCTTCCCAATGTCAGTAATGAGTTCTTGTGCCAAGAGAAAATTATCAGTAATACTCCGACGTTTAACAAATCTGCTTTGCTGAGGTGAAATAATTTTTCAAAGTATCACAACATATTGATTGGATAAATTTCTTGAAATCAACTTGTTGAAGAAGTTGCAAAGACTTATGGGCCGGAATTGAGAAAAATCCTCTGGAGTAATAATTTTCCATGAAAAGGTGAAAAACTTCCTTGTGTATCAATCTGGGCCCGCAACACTCTTTCCGTCCATTTGGAAAACAACATTTCATATCTTCTCATGTGATGATATTTGTTCTAACAAATCATTGTCTTCTGTTGTGACTATTCTTGGAATTACATCCATTAAATCAACTGGATTTCTTACCTCTTCAGTAAATAAATTCTCCAAGAAGTGGATAACTTCTTCTCCGATCAAATCCTCTTCAGTCACCCAATTCCCATTTGAATCCTTAATTCAATGGATAATGGCTTTGGTTATTCTCTTCTTAACCACAGGATGAAAGTATTTGAAATTCTTATCTCCTTTTTTCAGCCATTTGATGCGAGCTTTTTGTCTCCAAAACTGTAGCTCAATAGCTAACTTTTGACGTAACACTATCTAGGCTTTATTTAATGTAATTGCTGCATCCTTCGAATTTAACATATTTATGTTATAATATTTTGTATTATCGATTGCGTACCGAATTAGTTTGTGAAACTCGAAATATACAAAACGAATTATAAATGATGCTTAGAATGGGTTCACAAGCTAGTTTTAATAGAAAATCAATGCGCTGAATAAAATTTTTACCACTACATTTTTATTATGTTTTTAAGAGTTGCAATTCTCTTTCAAATTTCCAAAAGAAAAGAGTTTTAAATTGTTTCAATTACAATTTTTGAAACATTAAAAATTTCATTACAAATATCTATTTATTAAATAAAAAAATTTCCATCGTCACAAAAAAAGGGTACATTGAATTTGGACATGTTACCTTCATTTTTTATTAAATATGAACTCTATAGTACAAGTTTTTTTTTTTTTTTTTGGAAGAACTGAGAACAACTTTTATAGACAACAAATTTTATTCTAAATTTCCCTTACCAGGATTGTTGGACAAAGTTAGATGTTTCGGGCTTCTTTGACTATGCATAAAAGGGAAACAAGAAGTTTGAATTGAGCGGTTGTATTTTGGAGGCGACACATTATAACTTTTTTATATCGGAGTTCAGTATTAATATTGGAGTTCAATATTAATAAATGCGCAAATAAATTTTCATAAAGAGAACTTAATTACCCTCAATCCTATCACGCGTCATAGTTATTGATAAATTGTTATCATCACCCTAAAATTTGAAAACTTGTTTTCTGTCATTCAACAATTTTAAAGCAAACAGTGCTCAATTTTTAAATTATTAATGTAACATTGTGGGTTAAGAAAATCCTTTTTTATTTGTGAGTTAAACTTTGTTTGAGAAATTGCTTTATATTGCTTAACATTTTTGGTTTAGCATCAAACCAAAAAAAACAAAGAAAGCATAGTCAAAATTCTGAACTAGACTTGCAATATCCAAAAAACTCACTTGCCTACGAATTGGGTAATTGCTTGATTTTTGTTTTCTAAAATAACTGAATTTCGTAGTGTACAGCTTACAATAACACGATAATCTTTTTATCACACAGGTTCCTATTAGTTCATCACTACATCTCTACTGCACCTTTTATTTCAGAGAATTAGGCGTAACGACTAGCAGAGAAAAGGAACGAATACCGCAAACAATTGGGTGGGTTAAACTATTGCCAGAAAGCTAAATTACACGCAGTCATGTCAAAAGTTACAATTTGTACATTCACAACTATTAAATGGTAAAGACAAATAGTTTTCTACTACGGTCAGAATATACGTTATGCGCGGAAAAAAAATGTACAGTGTCCTACTTAATTGTTTCCGAACTATTCTAGACCAGCTTACAATTCTTAGCATGTGCAACTTATCCAATAATAACTAGAAATGCAACTGGGATTAACTTTCAAAGGTCACCGAGTAAGTAACTTTATAAAACAATTCCAAAATGTAAACTTATTGCATGAGCAGCTTCCGTCCAATACGGTTTCCAAATTTGAGTCCTGTGGCTTCACTCTAATGCACTAGCGAAATGGATTGTAAAAAAAGCACAAAATTGTTGTCATGTTGCTAATTGCTGGCATTAACTCTTAGAATTTTAAAAGCAAAAATGCCACTTAATCCGGCAGCTATGGCTCCCATTAAAAAGGCTGGTAAGTTGCTATCACCATACATGTCATCCAATTCTCCGCTTACAATAGCAACAAACATCTGCATTATTTCGGAATTTGATTGGTGGTTATAAAATCACATGAACAAGTTATTCATTGAAAGACAATAGAACCCGGTCTAACCATCTCCCTTCTTTTCTGGCTTATAATGAAAATTATATTTTTTTTATTGAAAATCTGTAAATTTGTCTGTTTTTTTAATCTAAAGGATACCACGAAAATATAATATTACTTAGCAAAAAACTAGCACAATTTAGATGACCTATTTGTTGATGTTAAAAAAAATTAATTTTTTTTGTCTAAAATCTAAAATAGCAATTTTACCTTAAAAAAACATTTTGGAAGATAATGTCATATAAAATAACTTGAATAGCAATTAAGATTTGTCTATTCTACGGTTTTTGTATTGTTAATTTCTTATTCTTGTTTATATACTTTTGAAAAAGATATCTCATTGAATTTGAAAAGCTTTAGGTGTATGTTGCAGAAAGGTATTGTGGTCAAATAATATAAAATGAAGGAATGATAGATAACCAATAATAGAAATGGAAGCACTAACATCGCCACCCACAGATGTCTGCCTGTACACGAGCCCTTTTAATAAAAGATGCATATAAATATTTACAGTTAACAAGAACTGAGCTATGGTTACCTGCGGAATTACAATGGCGAGATTAACAACCCCTAGTCCGAGACCTAAAATGTTCAAGAATTTAAAGAAGATCAATATGGAAGGAATTGAGCAATTTGATTTTCTAGTACATGTCAAAGATCTAAAAGAAAACTTAATCTTCGCAAAATTGATATTGACTTGTTTCGAAACAAGTATACATACCTTGACCCGTGCCACTTTCATTGGAATATACAGAGGCTAACGCAAAAGGAATGCTGTAAGTTACCTACAAATAAAGACGTTTCAGAATAAAGGTATTAGTAATTGATTCAGTCTATACGCTAATTTAAAAGAAAATGTGCTAAATATAACGAATAATTTTTTAAACAAAGGGAGAGGATGGATCCAAAATTTGGTGTCTGTATCTTTGCACTATGAATATCTACGTGGAACTAGAAAAAGTATTAATTTATGTCAAGCAAATCCAAACTCGCATAGACGATATTTGAGGCAAATAAACATATTCTACACCCAATAGTTCATCAAACATATTTAAGTCTTTGTGATTATTAGAATAATTTGTTATTTTTGCCCTAAGAAACTCAAACTCTATTTGGATTGTTGCCTTTGAGAAGTTTTGGATTTTTTTTTTAACAAATATATATGTGAAATACAGATATGTGTTTTAAATTCTTTAAAAATCTATTTAAAATTTAAAAAAAATCTATTTAAATAAAAAAAAACATCTCCATACAAATCGTGTTTAAGTTATTGGTAACAAAATCCATTAAAAAGATAACATTTATGATTGGAGACTGACCGCTTGTGGGATACCCAAGATGGCAAACAGAGCCAAAAATGATATCTTTACATAAGGAGGAGGCGTAATGATTCCTTTACCGGCAGTGTCGTCCATCACTTCTACACTACTTCTAGCATCGGTTGCCATCTTTGTTATATAAGTTGTCATAACCATGCAAATTGCCAAAATAAAATTGCTAATGCCCCAAACCTTCTTTACATTGCCTATTATACGTACAAGTGGCTCCATGAAAAGTGAGACAATACCCAGACTCGCAACATATAACATTAGCCCCATTGTTCCTGCCCACACCCCTTGATGATATAATTCAGTTTCTTCTGCATTTCCATTAGCTTGACCTCCATACACCTCCTTCCCCATCCAATCTGTACCAAACATAGTAAATGGGAACCATCCAATCCAATTTAAGGCCGTAACAAGAAGCAAATTCCTCATTGGCTGAGATAGGCTTCCAAGTGCTAAAATGAATTGACTGACAAATGATAGTGATGCCTCTTCATCCTTATCAAATCCATTTTGTTGGAAAATGGATGGATCCAATGCTTCCTCCTTCACTAAGCTGACAACCAATGTTGTGAGAAATATGATGAAAAAAATGGCGAAAATAAAGCAAGTTTTGAGGTTTGCACAGTAATTATCACAAGCCTCAGTTATTGTGAATGGGAAAATGCGATAAAATTTCTTATAAGAGCCTAAGGCATAACCTATTATATTTCCAACGGCCATGAAAAATGCAAAGAGAGCATTTGCTATTGTTAATTTAACTTCGTTGTTTCCAGAGAGATCAGCCAATAATGCTCTACAAGGTCCCTGAATAACATTGTTAGAAATGTCTAGTATCCAAAATCCAAACACAAAGAAAGCAACTGCTCTAGGTTTGGTTCCTGTTTGAAGAGAATCACCCATGCTATGACCAATATCTGCAGCAAAACTTATTAAGAAAACCGCAATGCATAAGAGAAAAGCACCCATGACAAGGAATGGCCGTCTACGGCCAAAACTAGAAGTACAACGATCACTATAGTGACCGATAGTGGGTTGAATTATCAAGCCTGAAATAGGGCCACAGAGCCAAACAAATGCTGCCCATTTATGAGGAACACCAAGAAGTTGAATATAGGGTGTCAAGAGTGAAAGTTGCAATGCCCATCCATATTGTACAGCAGCAGCAATTGATGATACAAGGGCCAATTTCTTTATTGAGCTTGACGTGTCAAATTGAGGATTTGGATCTTGGAACTCTAGATACACCATGTTTATAACTAGAGAGAAAACTCTTGGATGATTTCCCTTGCTTTCTCACCTTTAACTTCCATTGAAAAAAAGAATACGTTTAGTACGCAGCAATTAATCTTTATTATTAGTACGCAGCAGTTAATCTTTATGATTGTTATGACACGCAATTTGAGGAACAGAGAGTAGTGGGACCTTTTTATGGGTTGAAATTAACGGATGAAGCATAGGAAATGAAGGAAAGAATGAGGAGAGGAGAAATACTTGGATATCCATTACTATTGTTGTTAGTTAGCAATTATGTTCGGTGGAAATGTAGGAAAATAAAATTTTTAAAAAGGGAGATATGCACGTAATTATTTTAAAGGAACATAATTAACGCAATGACAATGCTAGGAAATCAATAGAGATCTTTAAATATCGAGATTTTATACATATTATTTTCTTCTATTAAAAAAAGGATTGGCGTAGGCAGCTTGGTCACAAATTTTCTTTTTACTTTACCTTTTTATGTTCATTGAAGTACATTTGTACTTTACAATTTTGACTGTATTCCATAGTCCATTGAACTATGTTTAACCTAATCCATGTAGTCCGAATATGTAGGCATCTCCAAGTGAAATCAATTATCCTTTTCTTTACATTTTACATTTTCATGTGTGTTTCGTTGTTCAACAAACTACATTTGAACTGATTTCTATAGCTAGAACATGTGTACTGCTCTAAGTGGGGTTGGTCACCCTTTTTTTCTTTTAATTTTACATTTTCATGCATGTTTTTGCAGTACATAATGAATTTTATTTGATCTGATTCCTTGACGGAATACGCGGGCAGTTTGAAAAGAGCTCGCTCAACTTTTTGAAATTTCATTCTATCACTACATTTTATGCATTGAAAATTTTTCGTAGTTATTTATGGTTTTATATGCATTTTGGAGTGGATCAGAATTCGATGCAGACTAATTTTTTGTTTGGAACCTTTGCGAGCAGCCGACAAACAGGGCCAAAATGTAGACAACAATTTTTAACGCATCAACTTTAATTATACTATTAGGGAGTGGAAGGGCCTTTTATATATGTGTGCGTGTGTGTATATATTTGTATATATGCCTATTACACACATACACACACATACATATATACAAATGAGTGTGCATATATATATGTGTGTGTATTTATGTATATATACATACAATATATGTATGTGTGCATACCTTTCTCAGCCTTTTGGCTAAGATTAATATGTATGTATATACATATATACAAATGTGTGTGTGTGTGTCTCTATCTATATATGTATGTATGCATGTATGTATGTATGTATATGCATATATATACATATATATATACAATATATATGTGTGTATGTTTGTGTGTATATATGTGTATATATGTATGTATATACATATATACAAATGTGTGTGTCTATATATATATATATATATATATGCATGTATGTATGCATACATACATACATATATGTATGCATATATATATGTACACTGTCGCGCCCCATTTTTCGAAGGGATAATAAATGAGCGTTAGATGTTTGGAAAAAAGAAAAGGAAGTGTTAAATGTGGTTGTGTTTTATTGGAAAAAGAAAAGCGTGTAAATTTTTGTAAAAATAATTTTTAGAAAAATGCTTTGTAAAAGATAATTCGATAAAATGTGACAAACAAATACTTTATTTTTAAAATAAAAGAAAAAGGGCCTAAAATGGGACTTTGAAAATGCGACGATTTTTGGGCCCGAAAATAGAGTCTAAAAAGGGTTTTTTAGTGAAAAAGGAGTCGCCACTTGGTATTGAGTTTTGGTGTACCAAGTCACCCGAAAATATTTTATAAAAGGTAAGAAAATTAAAAATGATTTATTTAAAGAAATGGATTTTGGAAAAAATATAGGAAAAACAAGAAAACCCTTTTAGACGACTCCAGGTCTTTGAAAACAAGAGAAAAAGGTTCGGGAGTCACAGTTGAAGAAAGGGAAGGCAAAGGCTCGCGCCCTAAGGCACCCTTTCAACCTAGCCGAAACTAGTTGCGAGGTTTAGTCTAAATTTTCCTAATATAACCCTAAGATTTTATCACATTTGGATGCAACTTATATGAATGCAAATTCTAATCCTAAAATGGATATCGATAAGGGACGAAATGTTCCACTGAGGTTTGGTCGGAATTATCGCATTAATTGCGAAACCCGGATATAGACCTCGATGGAGTCACGAGTATAGATGCTGAATGGAGTGCAAAAGAAAAGAAAAATAATAGTATAGATAGTAAGTGAACAAAGAAATGGGGATGCAACATAACGGGTGCGGGGGACTAATAGACTCGTGACTATCTGTTTCTACTCACGGAGGGGGGAACGACATGTACGCCATCGCTTCCCACGTGAGTAGATGACTATTTCTTAGTCGAAATCACGCAAATGACCTAAAATTCTATGTGTAGTGGAATCTAAATGTTATGTACCAAATAGATGTTAAAATAAGTAATAAGTTATAAAGTATATATAAAAATTCATAGAAAATGGGAAAAAAGCCTAAAAAGATAAAATGTGTGTGAAATGTCATGAAATGCACACGAAAATGATCCTAAGGCTAAAATGACCTAAAGGCTTAGCATTGGACTAGCCCATTTTCTATAAGTTCTCCGCTAGCGTTGGACTAGCGAAGAAACCGGAATTAACCACAACTAGCTTTGGACTAGTGTGACGACGATACACATATATAATTAAAGCAAGTAAATAAATAAAGCATGTATTAAAGCAATAATCACATAAAAGCAAATAATAGCACATAGGAGCACATAACACATAGGCATAATATTCTAGATGCAAAGTCCTAAAGAAAGCAAATAAAACACATAAGCACATAGCACACAAAGCCCTAACTATTACACCGGAGAATAACCTAATTACAATCTAAAAATAGAAAAAGAATAAAAGATATCCTATCTAACCTATCTATTACACTTTCTATCTAAAATACAAAATTTAATTTTTGTTAACTAGATATACACTATCTACTACATTAACTATCTAAATACAGAATTTTTGCTCAATAGAATATTACCTATCTATTACATTTCTTTGAATAATCAAAAATTAATTTCTAATAAATAACATGGCATAACTAAATAAACACTCACATATGTATAAAAATTATAAGCAAAAGGAGATAAAAAAAACATATAGAAAAACACGTAGCAACACGTAGGAGCACATAAAGAGAAATAAAAGGGTAATCGAGGTACCTCCCATTCGTAAACCCGGTATAAATTGCTAAGAAAATCAACAAACATGTCAAGGTACCACTATTTAAAGTATAAAATATGAAATACTTAAAAATTGAGCATAAAATGTCGATTTCGAACAAATTAGGGACTTAGAATAAAATTCCAACAAGTATCTAGGGCTTAAAACTAAGATTTCAACAAGTATAGGGACTTAAACTAAAATTTCAGCAATGTTGGGAGGGATAAAAATGAAATTCCAGCAAGTATTGGGGGCAAAAATGCAAAATTCCAGCAATATTCTAAGACAAAATAGAATTTCCAGCAATGTAGGGGTACAAAATAAAATTCCAGCAAGGTTTGGGGGCAAAAATACAAAATTCCAGCAATATTCTAGGGCAAAAATAAAATTTCCAGCAATGTTGGGGTACAAAATAAAATTCCAGCAAGGTTTGGGGGCAAAAAATACAAAATTCCAGCAATATTCTAGGGCAAAAATAAAATTTCCAGCAATGTTGGGGTACGAAATAAAATTCCAGCAAGGTTTGGGGGCAAAAATGCAAAATTCCAGCAATATTCTAAGACAAAATATAATTTCCAGCAATGTTGGGGTACAAAATAAAATTCCAGCAAAATTCAGGGGTCAAAATGTAATTACCGAGGAATGTAGGGGTCAAAAATAGAAATTTAGAAATACAGGGGTCAAAATGTAATTACCGAGAAATATAGGGGTCAAAAATAGAAATTTAAAAATACAGGGGTCAAAATGTAATTACCGAGAAATATAGGGGTCAAAAATAGAAATTTAAAAATACTGGGGTCAAAATTATAATTATATAAAAGTCGGGGGACCTAAATGCAATTAATTAGGACCTAATTGAAAAGAAAATAAAATTATGGGGGTCAATCTATAATAAACAGAAATTAAAATGCACAAATCAGAAATTATCCGGGCCACAGTGACATTAATGAAAGATAAGGACTACAAAATAAATATCTATTATTAATTAAAATCAAATTAAAAAACTAAACTAATCAAAACGACGTTGTTTTGAGTGAAACTACGTCAAAACGACGTAGTTTCACTAAAAACATTTTTTTTTAACAGGTTTTAGTTTTTTTTTTTTCGATTTTTTCTCTCTTTTCTTTCTTTTTCTCTCTTTCTTTTTCTTTCTTCTTTTTCCTTCTTTCTCTCTTTCTTTTTCTTCTTCTTCTCCTCCTGGTCGCCCCCTCCCCGATCTGCTCTCCCCCCACTTTTTTTTTTTTTTTTTCTTCTTCTCCTTCCTCCTTTCTTCTCTTCTTCCCTTTTCTTCTTCTTCCTTTCTTCTTCTTCCTTCTTCCCTTTTCTTTTCCCCTCCCCGATCTGCTCTTCCTCCCCCCCCGGTTCCATTCTCTCTCGGCCGTCCGGCTCTCTCCCTCCGTCCGGCCCTTTCTTCCCGTCTCTATCTCCCTCTCTCTCACTCGGTCTCTCTCTTTCACTCTCTCTCTCTCTCTCTCTCTCTCCATACCCGAACCAAACCTTCCCTCCGTAAATTAGTTTTGGTTCATCCAACATCAATAAAATTAATGCAAACCCATCTATGCTCAACAAATTAAAACGAAAGCCTTGAATCTTACCTGATTTTGAGGCGGTTGGAAGCGTGGGTGAGGTGATTTCCGGTGGCGAGCGGCGGGGCTGTTGATTGTTGTCTCTTTTTTTTTTTTTTAAATTCTTGCAGGTAGTGTGCGTGTGTGGACTGATGTGTGTGTGTGTGTTTGCAGGTGTGTGTGCATTTACAGGTGTATGTGTGGGTATGTGACTGGTGTGAGTGTGTGGGTATGGCTGATGATGGTGTTTGCAGGTGTGTGCGTGTTTGCAGGTGTATGTGTGGGTATGGCTGATGATGGTGTTTGTGATTTGTTTTTGTGTGCAGGTGATGGATGTTGTGTGAATTTTGCTGGTGTATGTGTAATGTGTGTGTGGTGTGTGTGCTGTGTTGTGTGTGTTTTTTGAATGAATTGTGTTTGCAGGTGTGTGTGTGTAATGTCTGTGGTGTGTTTGCTGTGTTGTGTGTGTTTTTTGAATGAATTGTGTGTCTGTGTGTGTCTGTGTGGTGTGTTCTGTGTAGTGAGGCTTGTGTGTGATTGCAGGTGTGTGTTTTGTGGGTGTTTGTGTGTCTGTGTGGTGAAGATGCAGGTGTGTTCAATCTGTGAGTTTTGTGTGTTGCTTGTGTGTGCGAATTGTGTGTCTGTGTGTCTCTGTGTGTGCGAATTGTGTAGTGAGGCTTGTGTGTGATTGCAGGTGTGTGTTTTGTGTGTGTTTGTGTGTCTGTGTGGTGAAGATGCAGGTGTGTTCAATCTGTGAGTTTTGTGTGTTGCTTGTGTGTGCGAATTGTGTGTCTGTGTGTGAAATGTGAGTGAATGTGAGTGAATGTGGGAGCCGAGAGTGCAAGTGTGTGTTGTGTGTGTGAAGGTTGTGTTTTGCTGGGAGGGAAAGCTGAGGGAATTGCAGGTGAAGTGAGTTTGTGAGGCTGTGAAGTCTGTGCAGGGGAGGGGATGCCCGAGTGAATGTGAGTGTGGTGTGTGCTTTTGAGAAAATGCAGGGAGAGGGAGGCAGAGAAGTGAGTGAGATTGAGAGGGAGAGGTGAGGATTGTGTGCAAAGGAAGATGGTGGAGTGAGTTGTGAGTCTGTGAGTGATGAAGAAGCAGAAAGTGGAGTTGTGCCTGTGTGTGTAGTGAGTCAATTTTGCAGGTGAGGTTGTGCCTGTCGTGTGTGATGTGAAGAGAGGAAAAAAAAATCAGTGTGATGATGGTGAAGTGGGTAGGGAAGAAAGAAAATCCACCCAAAATCCCTGTAAATCTGCTGAAATTTGGTCATTGTTCTGATGGCTACAGTAGCAGGCTGCAGAACGCAACCTTCTCTCTTTTTTTTTTTTTTTTTTTTTTAAGGAGGAAAATAAAGGAAAACAAAAAATGAAATAGAATAAAAATAAAAATATTGGGATCTCTAAAATTACTAAGAAAAATACTGAAATTTATAGTTATAAAACGAATAAATAAAATTTACTGCAAAAATTTAAAAATTAACATATCATTAAAATGTGCGATTAATAGAAAAATAATAATAACAAATAATAATAATAAAGTATTAAAATAAATATTAAAAATTTCTAAAAATCATGAAATTTATGCGGGAAATTCATGAATATATGAGCTATGCATAAATAATATTCACTTGAAAAAATTCTCATAAAAAGAATGCATTGGGAAACGTGCCATTAATAAACAAAAAGATAAAAATTAAATAAATACTAAACGACCTCTAAAAATTATGAGATTTTTACAGAAAATTTATGAGTATTCAAAATGCATATATAAAATTTTTCACTTGAAAATTCTCATAAAAATAGCGCATTGAAAAACGTGCCGTTGAATTAAAAAATACTAAAATTTTAAATAAATGATGAATGACTCCTAAAAATCATTAAAATCATAAATAATGATAAAATAGTAAAATCAATGTATTTAGGGAATAAAATAAAATAAACTAATATTTACATGGTGAAATTACCATTTTGCCCCTTGATGTGACGAATTAGACATAATGCGCGAAAATTGTACTCGACCCCGAAAAATGAAAAATACCCTCTAAAATAAAGTAACACACATATTTTTACCAATGGTGTGTCAAAATTTGGTGTCTACATACACACAATATATGTCCGTGTATATATGTATGTATATACAAGTATGTATGTATATGTATATATACATATATACACACATACAAACAAAAAATATATGTATGTGTATATATATATGTATACACATATATACAAATGTGTGTGTATATATATATATATGTATGTATGTATGTATGTATGTATATATGTATGTATGTGTGTATATGTATGTGTATATATATGTGTGTATATATACATACAATATATGTATGTGTATATATGTATGTATATACATATAAACAAATGTGTGTTTCTATATATATATATATATATATATTTGTATTGATAAAAGATACTCTCTTTATCTCCTTCTCTCTCGGCTATCTAACAGAACGGTTGTTTCAAATTTCAAACCTGGTAGCCGACCATGGATACCCGACCGGCGGCCACTGCCTCAAAGCCTGGAGAGTCCAGCGAATCTCCATTTGGCTAAGAAGACTTTCTCGCAGCTTTTCAAGTCCCAAACAGATGAAGTGATCGACGTTAAACCTCCATCAACGTACAAGGGGAAAGCGGCTGTTTTCTTCTCCAAGCAGGATATTCAGAAAGTGGCGACTCCATTCAGGTTGACAATTATGGGAAAATTTTCCTACGGTCATCCGAAGTTAGAGGAGATCAAGAAGTTTTTTGCAACATTGAATCTAAAGAGTGATTTATCGGTTGGCCATCTAGATAGCAGACATGTATTGATAAGATGTTCCAATGAAGCAAATTTCTTCCGCGTGTGGACTAGGGGGATTTGGGCAATAGGGAAATTTCAGATGAGGTGCTTTCATTGGTCACCTAACCTTCTTGTTCAAAGAGAATCATCCATGGTGCCAGTATGGTTCTCTTTACCAGCATTGCCCATTCATTTGTTTGAGAAACACTGTCTGTTCTCAATTGTCCAGGCGGTGGGGAGGCCTTTTTTCACAGATTCAGCAACAGCAACTTTGGTGCGTCCAAGCATTGCTCGTATCTGCATTGAATTGGACCTTCTCAAAGAATTGCCTAGGGTGGTATGGATTGGAGTTGAATGCAAACCAGGGGGTTTTTGGCAGGATATTGTTGCTGAAAATTTACCTGTTTGTTGTACATCTTGTTGGAAGGTTGGGCATGATCACAGTCAGTGCAGAAGAGGGGAAAGAACGTGCGGTAGATGGGGTTGGTGATAGAAAGAATGGTGCTCAGAGTGAGAAGATATATGTGCAGCAATTGTTGCGGTGGATGATGCCACTACTAGTTCGAAAGATTTGGGAATGTAGGAAGTTCATGAAGGGACCTGTTCAAAGGAGCAGAATGGATCTTCAGTACTGTTTAATGGTACCTGTTCAGCAGTGGTGATAAATGTGGTGGGGAATAGTGATGAATGAAATCAGCTAAAGCAACAAGAACTTTAGGTTGGTCATGCAGATCATGATCACAGCAGCATTGATGCTACTGCAATGTTGACGAACATGGATGGTTCCATGCCACAGCAGGTTGAACAAGAGTGTGTTGGTGGTGAATCTGACGATGGGGATTTGGTTCCATTCAATGATCCCACTGTTACGATCATGGTTCAAAGATTCGGCCGAGTCAGAGATGACTCGACTGAGTCGTCACCGGAACGGAGCTCTCCGATCCGAGACCGCTCCGATTCTACTCTAAGACGGTAGACTTCGCCGAGAACTCGTCGGAACTCAGTTGACTTGGACCGAGTTGTCTCCGAGTCAGAGAAAAACGGCCGAGTCGTGACCGAGTCTTCCGAGTCAACTCGGGCCAAATCAAAAAAATCACACTAAAACTTCCACCTTCACTCTCAACGCCACCTCAGTGACCACCAACTCACCAAATCACAGCAACACAAACCATCAAATCAAAGCCACAAGACGGTGGGGGGCTGTTTTTTGCAGAGAGAGATGGTGGGTGGGAAGAGATAGTGGTGGTGTTAGCCAGCAAATCGGACAGAGAGGAAAAAGAGGGCAGCGAGAGAGGAAAGAAGGAAAGGGCCAGTCGCAGTGGTGGCTGAAGAAGGAGAAACAGAGAGGAGATGGAGGCGGTGGGTAGAGGGACAGAGGCAAGGGTGGGTGTGGAGTGGTAGGTCGAGAGAAGAGGGAGGAATGCAAGGGAAGTATCGTGAGAGGAAGAGGGATGTGTAGTGCAATTAGAGATCAGAAAAGAAAAAAGAGAAAAATAGAGTTTTAATTAAGAAAAGAAATGAGATTGCTTTCCTTAAGTAAGAAGAGTCTGAAGATTATATAGTGTAGTGACATAAAACTCAATTACTTTTATTTGTAATTTAAAAAGAGTATTTCTCAAAGACGTAGCCAAATTAGATCTCAAACTAATTTTATGTACTAATATAAAAAAAAAAGTTTGGCTTGTTCGTGTAAATAAAAATAAGTTATGAAATCAATACCACAAAAGATAAAAAATTATAGATTAAGAAATAAAAAATAAAAAAAATATGTTTTTTAACAATCGATTTATAGAAGATTTTTAGTTAAATAATACAGGCATGTTACATCACAAAATCTCTTCTGACATTTTTATTTTCAATTCCCCTGATAAACAATTATAACGCGTGGGCATGCCTTGAAAAAATTAATTCTTTTTACTACTCTTCCATTTACTTTTATAATTATTACTTCTAAAATTGTATTCTATGCTATTTTTATTTTGTTTATGATATCATTGAATGCTTAAAGATATATATCATTTTTTTATATCGTTAAAAATAAGATTTTCTTTACTAATATTTTTGGTTATTTTTTTTTTAGCATATTTTTTTATATTTTGAATGATTATTTATAATTTTTCAAATAAAAATTATTTTAAAATATGTGTTTCGCCGAAACCGTGACTGATATGCCGAGTCTGATGTGGAACGGTACAAGCAGCGACCGCGACCGCGACCGCGACTCTGAAGCCATGGTTACAATAGAAAAGAATGCATCAAAAGTGGTAATTCCTTCCATGACTGTTCTAGAAAATGTGGAGTCGGAGAGAGCAGAAGATATTCACGATGGCGCTAGTGGGGAAGATATACAAGACAGGAACATGGCTGTGTTGGAAGAGAAGGGAGAGAAACTGAACAGTGAAGTTCCTGCGCAACATATGGCTGGAATTTTGGATTCAACCTTTCATGACTTTCAATCTCCAAAGTGAGGTAACAAAGCCATTCGTGCGAAGTTTCAGTCTGATAGGGAGCTTCGTTTAATGGCCTGGTCCTCCTCAAATACTTTCCAAATTTTATCTGATGATTAAGTCGTTATTTTGGAATATTAGAGGGTTAGCTAATCCCTCAAACCTTAGGAGATTGAAAAAACTAATTAGGTTGCATGGAGTTCATTTGTTGGCTTTATGTGAGACTAAAATAGGGGTAAATCAAGTTGAAAAATTCAGAATAATGTTGGGCTTTGATAAGGTGTTTTATAATAATTTGGGAAGTGTTTGGATTTTTTATAAGCATCAATTTGACTGTGTGGTTGTGGGAGAAGGGGATCAGCATGTTTCAGTGATAGTTAGACATAGTCATTATGCATCTCCAGTCCTATCTTCATTTATGCATGCTAAGTCCTCTGAGATAGATAGAAAAGAATTGTTAAGGCAATTAGTTGGTTTAAAAGAGGATTTTGACTTGCCATGGATAGTTATAGGAGATTTTTATTGTATATTGGATGCACAGGAGAAGAGGGGTGGTAGGCCATTTCAGTCTTCTCAGACTTTGGAATTATCTAATTTTATGTCTGTTGCGGGTTTGATGGATGCAGGTTACTTGGGCTCGAAGTTTACTTGGTGTAATAACAGGGATAGTAGTGCGAGAATTTGGAAACGGCTGGACAGGGTTCTTTTCAATGAAGGTTGGTTGGACAAGGGTTTAACTATATCCGTCAATCATCTTGCCCATTCACCATCAGATCATGCTCCCTTATTGATTGCTACGAAGACCAGAATAGATAAATATCCTCGCCCGTTCAGGTTTATTAATATATGGACAGATCATTCGGGGTTTGTTCAGCTAGTTAAAAGATCTTGGGAGGAGGAGATTGTTGGGTCACCAATGCAAGTAGTTTGTGCTAAATTGAACAGGTTGAAAAAAGTTCTCACTGTGTGGAATAAAGAGAGCTTTGGCAACGTGTTTGCCAAAGTTAAAAATGTAGAGCAAAATTTGTGATATTGAAAAAGTGGTGGAATTGGATGATTCTCCAGAGAATTTGGAAAAATTGATTAAATCTCAAAACGAGCTAAATAATCATTTTGCAGTTGAAGAGAGGTTTTGGAAGCAGAAATCGCATATACAATGGCTGCAGTCAGGAGATAAAAATACCAAATTTTTTCATTCGGTGTTAAAGCAAAGAAGATACCAGGCATTGATACATGGTATTAAGAATGAGGAAGGTTAGTGGTTATCTTCGGATGAGGAGATTGGAGCTGAAGCAGTCAAGTATTTCATTAATATGTTCTCAGCTGAAGCCATTCTAGAGCACTTTAATTTATTAGATGTGATCCCTTCTATTGTGACTACTGAGGATAATGCAAGGTTGGAGGCTATCCCATCTATTGAGGAGGTACTGGGGACTATTAAAGCCACGGATGAAGAAAGTGCAACTTCATAGGGGCATTTCCTCAACAGTTGTCTTGTTGCTGCCTAAGGTACAATGTCCTCAGGTGTTTTCAGACTCTAGGCCTATTAGCCTTTGCAATTTCTTCAATAAAGTTTTGTCTAGAATCTTAGCAGACTGCCTTGCCAATGTATTACCAAGAATTATTTCATCACAACAAAATGGATTTACCAAGGGCGGTTTGATTTCTAAGAATTTTTAGCTAGCCCAGGAGATTTTGTCGAGGATTGGCAAAAAGAATCATGGAGGCAATGTAGCTATCAAGTTGGACATGGCTAAAGCGTATGACAGGGTTTCTTGGTTATTCTTGGTGAAAGTGCTTCGGGCATTTGGTTTTGGGGAGAGATTCATTGACATGATATGGAGGTTGGTATCTAATGTTTGGTTTTCGATGCTAATAAATGGTAGATCATATGGTTTCTTTAAATCTTCTCGGGGACTGAGACAGGGAGATCTTCTATCTCCTGCACTATTTATTATTAGTGCAGAGGTATTATCTAGAGCTCTAAATGGGTTGGTGTTAGAGAGGGCATTTGTAGGATTTAAAGTGCCACGAGGTTGCCCGCAAGTGACTCATTTGGCTTATGCGGATGATGTCTTTATTTTCGCTGGGAGTGCTACTAATTCATTAAAGTGTGTGATGAGATGTTTGAATGAATATGAGAAGATGTCAGGACAGAAAGTCAACTCAAATAAAAGTTGTTTTTTAGTGGATCGTAGAATGCATGTGCACAAGAGTGCTATTAAATATGTGCTCTCTTTGTTCCTATTCATTTGTTGGCTGCATCCAATCCCCCAAAAAGTACGTTTAAGTAGATTGAAAAAATTTGTGCTAGATTTTTGTGGGGTGACAAACCTCATGCTTTTAATTATCATTGGATGAAATGGGTTGACTTGTGTTTGCCTTATGAGGAAGGAGGAGTAGGTTTTAGATCATTGCAAGAGGTTTATGAGGCATTTTCCATCAAGCTTTGGTGGATGTTCCACACCAAGCAGTCTTTGTGGGCAGTGTTCATGAGACAAAAAAATTGTGCTAAGGTTCACCCTAACTTGGCTAGTGCATCAATTTTTACTACTTTGACATGGAAGAGGATTGATTAAAGTTAGACATTTGGCTAAAATGACTATGGTGTTGTTGATTAGAAATGGCACTTGTAATTTTTGGAGTGATAACTGGTTGGATTCAGGCCCTATTGCATGGAGGTCTAGTTTGGTTGGTCATCATAAGGTGGTAGATTTTGTGATGAATGGGGGTTGGAATTTTTCAGAATTACAACGATGGTTGGTGCAGATATTGATTGGGGAAATAGCAAAATAGGCTATCCCAGGTATGGAAGGTGAAGATAGCTGTGTATGGGCAAGACAACTAATGGGTTTTTCTCTGTGGCTTCGGACTTTTCATTTAGTTCATGACACCTACTAACTCTCTCCTGGTTGTTTGAGAGATTATGGTTGCCTCAGATCCCTCTAAAAATTTCATTCTTCATGTTGCGTATGTTACAAAGATGGATACCAACTCAAGATGTACTTAAGAGATTTAGGTTCAATGGCCCCTTAAATGTGGCTGCTGTTTGAATTCGCAAGTGGAGTCCATTGATCATATTTTTGCTTTGGGAGATTTGCCAAGATATATATGGGATTGGTTTGGCATGCAGTTTGGTGTTCAGACACGACATACTTCCATCAGAGCTAGATTGATGTCATGGTGGTTCAAAAATTCAGGTTCGAGGTATGTACGTTTTCTTTTAGCAAATCATTCCCATTTACATTTGTTGGCATTTGTAGAAATGCAGGAATGTATTTTATTTTGATGGTGGAAGGGGTAGCTGGGCAACAATTTGTGCTTCTATTATAAGGGATGTGAAGTATACTTTTCTGCTTAAATTTCCAAAGACACAGTTGGAGGACACAGAGTGATATGAGTTTATGCAAGGAGTGGCAAATTTGAAGAGCAATAAGCAATTTAGAGTTGTTAAATGGGTAAGGCCAAGCCAAGGGGAATACTTGTTGAATACTGATGGATGCTCCAAGGGAAATCCAAGATTGGGTGGAGGTGGAGATATTTTAAGAAACAGTAATGGTCAGATGATTTTTGCTTATGCCTGTAACTTGGGGAATGTGACCAGTGTACAAGCAGAGGTAAAGTCTTTATTGTTTGGGGTGCGGTTGTGTGCACACTACGGTTTTCATAATATTCATATTTAGATGGATTAGAAGATTGTAGCATATTTTTTGAAAATGGGGTGTACTTTTCCATGGAATATAGCATTGGATGTAGAAGAACTGAAGAAATGGAATTTTGCGTCTATTACGCATTGCTATAGGGAAGCTGAATAGAGTGGTAGACATTTTGGCAAATTAAGGTTGTACTATTCAACAACATTTGATTTATTCTCAGGCGACAGGCCTTCCTAAACTTGCTTTTTGTGAACTTAGATTGAATAGATTAGGAATGCCTGCTTTGAGGCAAAAGAATTGTGCCTGAAATTTATTTTTATGTTTATGAGGTAAGGTTTTATGTCCCCCTCTTTGTACTTATTTTATTATTAATAAAATTTGAGAAAATATATATATGTATGTATATATGTATGTATGTATATGTAGATATATAGATAAATACATACATATATATATATACACACACAATATATGTACGTGTATATATGTATGTAGATACATGTATGTATGTATGTGTGTGTATATATATACACACACACACAATATATGTATGTGTATATATGTATGTATATACATATATACAAATGTGTGTGTGTGTGTAAAAACACACACACACACGTATACACACACATATACATACATACATGTATGTATAGACACACACACACACACACACACACATATATATACATACATATGTACATATACATAGACATACATACATATACATACATATGCATACGTACATACATATACATACACATACACACATACACACATACATATATAGACACACATATACATGTCAGGACATGCATATGTGTATGTGTGTGTGTTTGTCCTAACATGTACACTATAAGAAAAATGGCCTTTTATGACAACATTCTCAGTGACAATAAAGAATCTTGTCATAGTTGATATACTTCAATGACGACATTTGATGTTGTCACAAATGACCTCACATACACTCATCATTAGTGACAACCTAGGATCAATCGTTACAAAATAGTGTGGTGCGCAAGTGCTAGTATGGCAGGTGTAGACACCAAATTTTGACACACAATTTATTTTCAAATATTGGGGGACCTTTTTCCTACTATTTGGAGTCAAATCCTGATTTTGGGTAAAAAATGAAGAAGTCAGCAATTTTGGAGGGTAGAATATTAATTTTTTAATTGTAAATATTTTTTCATTAATTTTGGAGGGTTTAAATTCATTTTTTGTACTTTTATACGTATTTTTAAATTTTCTGATTTTTTTCAGATTCAGCTGGTATTTTTATGTATTTTCGCTAGCACAGGGGCAAAATGGTAATTTCGCATCGCGAATACCACTTTCGCACATTTTTGTGTACCAAATTTATTTTTCAAGTTTTCAAGCAAGTTTTTAAATTTTCTTAACTTTTTTTTTCAGGGTGAATTTTTATTAATAAATTTATTATTTACATTTTTCTTAATTTTTTCTATTTTTGTGAGAGAATATAGATTTTTATTTTTTTTAAGGGTAAAGTTGTAATTTTGGTAGTCAAAGGCATTTTGGTCTTTTAATCATTTCTTGGAGGTTAAAACTTGTGCACTATAAATATCTCCACTTGGGATTAAAAAAAGGGGGAAAAAAATAAAAAGTTTAGGTAGAGTTTTTAGTTTTTAGTTTTTTTTTACTGTATTCTCTTTCACATAGAACACCAAGAACACACACTTTTTCCTACATTTTTCTTCAAATTTTCACCAAGAACACCAAGAACACCTACTAGCTTTTAGTACATATTCAAACCTACACCTAGAACACCTAGAACACCTAGAACACACACTAGTACATCTTCAAGTTTTCACCTAGAATACCTAGAACACACTAGTGCATCTTCAAACCTACACCTAGAACACCAAGAACACACTCTTCCCCTAATCTCACACACTACACTCACTCACACTCTCTCTCACACACTACACACACTAACACTCTCTCACACACCACACACTAGTCACTCTCTCACACACTACACACACTTCTCACATACACATTCACATAATCAGATACACCAACACACACAAACACACACCACACAAAATACACACAGGTTCACGCATTAAGCTTAGATACACATAACACACATACAGCACATACACAGCACACACTTCATAGAAACAATACATAGCTACACATACAAAATACACATACAATCAGCATACACAATCCACTCATGCATACACACAGTAACTCACATCCAAACACATAGCTCACACATAATACATTCACACACAGATTCAACAAACACAGATACACATAGCTTCGCACACATAACACACATAGATACACATAGCTTCACACACACAAGCAACACACGAATTCACTACTTCACATACGCACACACAGAAATTCACAGCCACACTCACAGTTTCACACACTCACATAATTCACACAGCCAAAACAACACACAAACCTCACGTTCATCACACACATTCATACACCATACCTACAAACACATGGTCACATTAACACACACACTCATTAGCCACAAACGTACACATGCACACAGAGCAACAAACACAGGCAGTCACACACTCATATACCTATTGTCACAAATGCACATACCAATTTCACATACATCACACAGTAAATCACACAAACAGACAGTCAGCCATATAGACACACCATACATTCACATACACACAGAATCATCATTCAACCAAACTCACCAACAAATCAGGCCACAAACAACCACCTAGCTACCATTTTTCTACACCTGCAAAAGTCACTAAATCACACGAAACAACCAATACAACTACCCAAAACAGCAAATTCGCCCAAAATGCTTCTCAATTGCAACCTAATTACACACATAGAGGCTCCAATACAGCCATAAAAAACCAGAGAATTTCAACAAACAGTCCAATAACCATAATCAAATGCCCAGTATTCCACCACCATTAGCCCAAATGGCTTCTCCGTCTTCCACAAACCACTACCTTGCTGCCAATACCACCAGAAACACAGGAAGTGCAGATCTGCAACTCCATTTCCCCACCATCTAACCGATCATCATCACCACCACTCTCAGCTCCACATTCACCACTATCGAACAGTCACAGAGCTCCCAATTGATAGTCAATCACAGCTCCCACCACAGCGGTCTCACCACCACAGCGACCAATCCATAGCGCTGAGCTCCCATCACCGCGAACGCCACACACTTCCATCGCCGCCGGTCACCACCACCACTGGAGATTTTTCCCAGCTAAAAAATCAGGTAAACCCACAATCTTTTCTTTCAATTGGAGCTTTATTGTGGGAATCATGATGAATCTACCTTTCGGACTTGAGCAATCAGAAAAAAAAACTGGCTGAGGCAGAGAGGAGAAGAAGAGAAGAGGGGGACGCGAGAGAAAGGCTTGGATTTCAGCTAGAAATAGAGAGAGAGAGAGAGAGAGAGAGAGAGAGAGAGAGAGAGAGAGAGAGAGAGAAGAGTAGATGAGAGAGATGAAGAAACAGAAGACAAAAGAGAAGAGAAGTGAGAGCGAGTGAGCAGACGAGAGAGCAAGGGGAATATCACAGAAACTAGAAATGGAGAAGGGAACGGAGACAATAGCTGAAGAAATAAAAGGGAAAGAGGGAATCATATGGAGAAAAGAGAAGTTGAAGAAAAAATAGAAATCTGGAGACGAGAGGGAGAGAGAAAAATTGAACCTCTACTTCCTGAAAGAAGAATACGTGTGGGGAGGGTTTTTGGTATTAATTTTATTTTGTTTTAGCATCCTTATTTAGTTAATATGTTTGCATATTTTAGGATTTGGCTTAATTTAGACTAATTCAATAATTAATTTTAGTTTAACTAAGTTAATTTCTTCAGTTGAATCAATTTCAGTTGTAGTTTGACATTTATTTATTTATTTGTTTATTTTGGTTTTGGTCACCAAATATTTATTTATGGCTTGGCCCTAGTTACTTAGTTATTGCCAGTATGTTAGGAAGTATTATTTTATTTTATTTTATTTTATTTATGCATTTTAAGTCCTTAATAATCTTAGGTTGACCCTCCTAGATTTTGCCTTCCTTCAATTAGGTCCTCTATCTTTGCAATTTGGCCCCACATTTGCTAAAATTATATATTTTTATCCCCCCCAATTTCGCTTTAATTTTCAATTGCACTCCCTAGGACCTATGTGAATTTCTAATTTTTACACTTTAAGTTTCATAGAATTTTATTTTTAGTCCTCTTCAGTTGTTAGATTTTACATGTTTACTCCAATTTGTTGGAATTCACTTCCCACGCTTTATTCACTTATATCATGATGCCTTGACGCGTTTATTCATCTTGTTAGCTTTTAATACCGGGTCTTCGAGAGGTATTCCTATTTCTCATTAATTTTTCTTTTATGTGCTCCAATGGGATTTTATGCGTTATTTTTGTTATTATTTGTTTATTTCTTATTTTACATACTTTTTGCGTGTTTACGTATTTAATTTTGGATTTATTATTATTTTGAAAAAATATGATATTTTGTATTTAGCTAGCCAATTGAATAATTAGATTGTTTTCTTTTCATATTGTTCACAAATATTTTTGTATATTTAGATAGAAAATGTAATAGATAGAGCATTTTAAATTTCCCCCCTTAAATTGTAAATCAATTCCCCCAGTGTAATAGTTAAGGTTTATTTGCTTTTGCGTGCTTACGTGCTTATTTGATTTACCATTTTCATTAGGATTTTGCATCTAGATATTATGCTTATGTGTTATGTGCTCCTATGTGATCTTATATATTTTTTGTATGTTTAATTTGCTTTTAATTCATGCTTTAAATTCATGATTTATGGTATTCCGTCACCACACTAGTCCAATGCTAGTTGTGGCTTCTTTCTTTTCCCGCTAGTCCAACGCTAGCGGGATTTTTAGAACGGGCTAGTCCAACGCTAGACCCTTAGGGCATTTTAGTGATAGGTGCACTCGTGTGCATTTGTTACATTCCACTTCACACATTTTAGTTTTCTTTCCATTTTGCATGATTTTTATTATTATTACTATTATTTATTTATTTTTGACACATCTTCAAATGCATGACATTTAGGTTGCATCTCATTTAGAGTTTAGGTCATTTTTGTGTGATCCAACTAGAAATAGTCGCCTACTCATGTGGGAAGCGGTGGCGTACATGTCGTTCCCCCCTCCGTGAGTAGAAATATTCAGTTACGAGTTATTAGTCCCCCGTACCCGTCATGTTGCATACCCACCTTCTTTCTTTACTTACTATATATTATTATTTTCTTTTCTTTTTGCATCACATTTTGCATAGATACTCATGACTCCTCGAGGTCTCGATTTGGGTTTCGCAATTAATGCGATAATTCCGACCAAGCCTCAATGGAACATTCTGAACCCTCCCGATATTCACATTTAGACTTAGGATTTGCATTCATTTAGATAGATCCGAACGCGATAGAATCTTAGGGTTAATTTAGGAAAATTTGATTAAATCTCACAACTAGCCTTGGCTAGATTGAAAGGGTGCCTCTGACGCAAGCCTTTGCCTTCCCTTTCTTCAAATGTGACTCCCGGACCTTTTTCTCTCATTTTTCGTAGACTGGAGTCGGAAAAGGGTTTTAAATAATTTTTCTAGAATTTTATTTTTATTTTTTTGTTAAACAATTTTTCGGGTGACTTGGTACACCCTAACTCAGTACCAAGTGGCAACTCCATTTTTTTTAAAATAAAACCCTTTTTCAAAAAATTAGTTGGCCAAACCTGTCGCACTTTTAGTCCCGGCCTTGTTTTTTTTTTAAAAACCATTTTTTCTTAAAATATCCTTTTTCAATAAAAATCTGATTTTTCACACACGCGCACAATTTTTTCCAAAAATTTGCTTTTTTCAAAAAGGTCATCAGACTAGACCGTCTTTTTAGGACGCGACAGTCAACGACCCTACTAGCACCCTTTTACTCATGATTTTTTAGGATGCGACAGCAGGACATTAGCTTTGTGACAACCTAAAAAAATGTTGTCACTAAAACAAGGCTTTCAGTGACGACATTTTATGTCGTCACAGATGAGCTTAAGTAGACTCATCATTAGTGACAACATAAATTGGTCGTCACAATTGATACACATCAGTGACGACATGTGTCATTACAATAAATTCAAATTCTTATCACTGTTGACTCACTTCAGTGACGACATTTGTTGTCCTGACAAATAAGCTTAGGTAGACTCAATATTAGTAACAACATGGATTAGTTGTCACAGTCGATTCACTTCAGTGACAACATACGTGTTATCACAGATGAGTCCAAGTAGACTAGTCATTAGTGACAATGTGAATTCTTGTCACTATTGACTCACAGTGACAATATTTGATGTCATCATAGATGAGCTTAAGTAGACACTTGATTAGTGATAACATGAATTGATCGTCATAGTTGATTCACTTCAGTGACGATATTTGTGTTGTCACAAATGAGTCCAAGCAGACTAGTCATTAGCGACATTATGAGTTCTTGTCACTGTTGACTCACTTTAGTGGCGACATTTGATGTTCGTCACAAATGAGCTCAAGTAGACTTGATATTAGTGACAACATAGACGTCATAGTTGATTTACTTTAGTGACGACATTCGTGTTGTCATAGATGAGTCTACACAGACTAGTCATTAGTGACAGTATGAATTCTTGTCACTGTTGACTCACTTCAGTGATGGCATTTGGTGTCGTCACAGATGAGCTCAAGTAGACTTGATAGTAGTGACTACATGGATTGATTGTCACAGTTGATTCACTTCAGTCATGACATTCATGTCTTCACAGGTGAATTCCAGTAGGCTAGTCATTAGTGACAATATGAATTATTGTCACTATTGACCCACTTTAGCTTCGACATTTGATGTCATCATAGATGAGCTCAAGTAAACTCTATATTAGTGACAATATGGATAGGTTGTCACAATTGATTCACTTCAGTGATGGCATTCGTGTTGTAACAAATGTTTCCAAGTAGACCCGTCATGAGTGACAATGTGGTTTGATTGTCGTAATTGACACACTTCAGTGATCACAATTTGTCCTCACTGTCTAAAAGACATGTTCATTAATTCTACTATGCAATACACCAATTTTATTAATTCTACCATGATACACTATTTTTGGCAATTTAGCTCTATATGTGATAAACCAATTTCATTAACTCTACTATGACATTCTATCTTTTGATATTTAGCCCCATGTGTGGAAAACCAATTTCATTAATTATACTATGGCATCCCACGTTTCACAATTTAGCTCATATTTTTTTAACTTAGCAAAAAGCAGAAAGCAACAGTACGTAGCAAAGTATGTATACATGATTTATAATTTTTCCAAACATAGATAATAATTTGCTATAAACATAAAAAAATTCATAGATATCCCATTTAGTTATCTTAATAGCACATAAAAATTAATAAGTAGCATAATTTGAAAATGACGGCAATGAACAATAGAATTAATACAAAATTAAGTGTAATCCTTACATTTTGCATGACTAAAAGATTTTTAGTAATTATAATTGCCATATTGTTTATCGTTAATGAACTAGGTAATTATATTAAAAGGATTTAGCATTTACTGCATGTATTAGCAAACTATTTTCATTATTCGATCAACAAAACAGATTGCCCAAAAACTTTTTTTTTTTAAAATGTGGCTCTAGCAAACCACTCCTCAAAACCTTTTCAATTTCCCTCATAAACTTTCTCTTTTCTATCTATTCTCTTTTCCCTCTTAAAATTGTAATATGAATTAATACTTTGAAATATGGACTACTTTATTGTCAAAATGCAACTCAGTGACAACAAAAAAAATTGTCACAGTTGACACACTTCAGTGATGACTTTTGATGTTGTCACAAATGACCTCACATAGACTTGTCATTAGTGACAACTTGGGATTAGTTGTCACAGAATGGGTGGCATGCATGTGAGAAGAATTAGCTATGTGACAACTTAGGAAAATGTTGTCACTAAAATGAGGCATACAATGACTACTTCTAACGTTGTCACTAAAAGTCTAAGGTAGTGAGAACAATTAGTTATCGCTATCTACAAGACATAAATGTCACCCTAAATTTTGCAATTTAGCCCCATATGTGATAAACCAATTGTATTAATTCTAGTATGGCACCCTCTCTTTTGCAACTCCATATGTAATAAACCAATTTCATTAACTCTACTATGGTACCCTTTCTTTTGCAATTTAATCCTATATGTGATAAAGCAATTTAAATAATTCCACTAAGCACCTTATGCTTTGCAATTTAGACCCTATTTTTTTTATTAAGGAAAAATGGATGGTAACGTAAAAAATTATGTATACATATTTTATAATCTTTCTAAACTTAGATAATAATTTGCTATAAAAAGATTTCTTAGGTTCGCTACTTAATGCTCTTGATAGCATGTGAAAAATTAAAATTTAGCATAATCTAAGAATGACCGTAATTAACAATAGAATTTAATATGAAATTAAGTGTAATCCTAACATTTGCATGACAAAGAAGTTGTTATTAATTATAATAGTCATATTGTTTATTGTTAATGAATAGTACTTATACCGAATTGATATAGTGTTTCGTGCATGTATTAGCAAAATACGTTGATCATTGGATCAACTAAATTGATTGTCAGGTATTGCCAAACTGTAACTCTACGTAAAAGAATTTTTAGAGAATGATGTCATTTGGACTGACGTGGTGTAGATTAGTATAACAATTATGAACAAAAACATACAAATCAAGTAATAAAAACCTAATCTCCCAACTTATTCCACAAGTGCATGGATCGGTTGTAGTATTTGGAGTATTAGGTGTCAAATCCTACAAGGAATAAAAAATCTACAATTTCACTAACTTTTATTATCTAAACACAATTGAAATATGATGGATATGGGGTCCCTTCAACTAGAATGGGTATATGATTGAGAACTTTTGTAAAATCAAAGCAAAGAAGCCTAGAACATAGAATCCACTATTAAATCTTGCATGAATGACTTACTAAGTTTTACCTTACCTTATTCAGAATCCAATTCCATAAGTTTCATAACTAGATCTCTCTCTGCAATGACAAGATTCTAACTATTCTCATGATGAAATCTTATGAAAACATGAATTGTAATGATTCACTTAAGTATCCATTATTCTCATATGAACTACTTTAGTATTATTTGTTCATTTTCCATTATTAAAAGCATTTCTCAATGGCAAGTAACAACTAAATGACTTGTTTAAGTTGGCTAGGCAAAAACAAGTGTTAAAACTTGAACAAATAAACAAACAAATGCAAGCTTAGCAAGTTTTGATAATATAAGTCAAGCTTTTGGATTCATTAGTTTCATTTATATCTAGATGAAGCCTTTAGTGAATCATGACTAATGAAACGACTAAAAGTATAATTTCAAAGCAAGAATTCATTCAACAAGTGAAGGTAAATAGAGGGGAGTTGTCGTGTCCTAAAAATCGTAAGCAAAGGGTGCTAGTGGGGTCGTTGACTATCGCGTCCCGAAGAGACGGTCCGGTCTTGATGACCCTTTCCGAAAATAAAGATTTTGGGAAAATCATGTGTATGTGATAAAAATTGAATCTTAGTGAAAAAGATATATTTTAAGGAAAATTGTATTTTTAAAAGATAACAAGGTCGGGATTAAAAGTGCAACAGTTTTGGCCAAATGATTTTTGAAAAAGGGTTTTATTTTATATAAAAAAAAATAGAGTCGCCACTTGGTACTGAGTTAGGGTGTACCAAGTCACCCGAAAAATTGTTTAACAAAATAAAAATAAAAATTTTAGAAAAATATTTTCAAACCCCTTTTCGACTCCGGTCTACGAAAAACGAGAGAAAAAGGTTCGGGAGTCACATTTGAAGAAAGGGAAGGCAAAGGCTTGCACCTAAGGCACCCTTTCAAGTTAGTTGCGAGGTTTAATCAAATTTTTCTAAGTTAACCCTAAGTTCTATCGCGTTCAGATTTAGCTATATGAATGCAAATCCTAAGTCTAAATGTGAATATCGGGAGGGTCGGTGTGACAGCCCCACCTTACCCAGAGGCGCACCAAAGGGCTTAGCGGACTGCCTGCCTAGCTCTCGCCAGGGCTCACTCAAGCACGCACTCGGAACATTCACGTACAGTTAACCCAAAATAGAATACATTCACATAGTTCAACTTAAGATACAAAAGTCACTAAAAGTTTACAAGCCATGTACTAAAAGTATACATGCCCAAAATATACATATCATTTACAATGGTAACCAAATAGCTCGGTTGTCCAAAATACAAGAGCAAAAGTCTACTATAATTAAACTCGCCATGCCCAGCTTTAAGAGTGAGAAATACCTGGGTAAAGGAAAACAAATAAAGGAATGAGCTATAATAGCCCAGTGAGTGCCCAGGACATGCAGGCATGCCAAGAATCCATTATTTCAGGAAAATAAAATAATTTAACAAGATATTTAATCAGCACATGAACAAATAAATAAACAAGTAGTCAATGGCGGATATAGGGCTCAACTACGGGAGCAAGCTCGACCGCAGGAGAAACAAGTACCAATTATGTACCCAGGGCGCTGGGACCGAGATAATAGCTCAGGTCCTTGCCAAGGGTTATATCGGTAATATCAAGCAAGAACCCTAACCACCATACACATTATAACCTCCGTACAGGCTACCATCATCCAGGGAGAAATCTCGACCTTGGAGGGCCAACACGCAAGAAAGTTCAATCCGGAGTTGGCCTCTTAGAGGATTCACAACTCACAAGGGAATGAACATCACGCCCTAAAACACCCAGCACCTTATATCCTCCCACGCACGTTCAAGTTGACTATCCGTGAAGTAACGGTGAAGTTAGTCACGGTAGTCTCAAACACAAATAACACATTTAATCATGAAAACAAGTAGCACATGGTGGAATAGATGCAATAAAGTATACATCTTTCCTCAAGTAGCACATTTTATCACATAGTATTTGCAATCTATAGCATAATATTTACAAATGAAACAATCATGTTACATGCATCATGCACACATAAAAACACTCACCTGGAATGCCTACGAGAATATTTCGTAAAAAGGTCGGGTCTCGCTTTCGGGTCCTGAAATTTAAAAGAAATAATCTAATGAAAACTCGATTTAAACCCTAATTAATTTAGTAAGAAAATTCAAGAAATACCCCATTATTTCTAGGGTTTTAGTTTTAGGGTTTAGGGTTTCAGGGTCTTAGGGTTTTCATTTTAGGGTTTCAATTTAGGGTTTTCATTTTCTAAGAAAGTTTTGTTCAACATTTGGTCATTTGGTAAAAATTCAGCACACTAATTTCACTAAATTTGACATGTTCTTGGGTAGGAATTCTATCTATTTGCTTTCTTTTTATTTCTAACAAAATTTTGACATTATTTCCCCTTAAATTTCGGCCTTCCCAAATTTATTTTCCTTCAAGATTTCAACCATCAAATCCATAGTTCCTTCAAGATTTCAACCATCAAATCCATAGTTCAACAAGTTCTAAGTTCAATCCAAACTCAATTCAAAACAAAATCTCACTCAAAGCTCAAGTTTCTACTTCCAAGCTACATGTAACCCTTAAAAATTTCAAGGTTTAATACTATCTACTACTCAATCTAACCAAGAAAACACTAGCTCTAACAAGTAATACTTCATTTCAAGCATAAATCTTCAAGTTAAAATCATAAGAACTCAATATTTAAACTAGTACAAAAGACCAATTAAACTTGAAATTAATGGTTAAAGCTTATAGTACATACCTTAAACAAGCCTAGAACTTTGCTTAGAAGGAAGGGAAGCTCACTTTCTATGGTGAAATTGCTTGGAATTTGGAGAGAAAGCTTCAAGAAGTTGAGAGCAAAATGAGAGAAAAAGAGAGAGAGCTATGGCCGGCCAAGAGAAAATGAGAAAGAGAAAGAAGTAGGCTTGAAAAATAGAAAAGAAATAATGAAAAAGATGGGAGAAAGAATAACCAATAAAAATGTTACAAGAATCAAGTTAGGGTTTAGGCTTTTTAGGCATTAGTTGTAAACTTGGTTTAATTTAATTGGTGACACAAAAATATCTCTTTTCACCTAGTAGTTAGTAATATTATGACATAAATATTAAAGCAAAAAGAGAAGAAAATAAAGAAAGGGAAATCCGGCCATGAGGGAGAGAAAAGAAGAGAGAAATTCGGCCAAGGAAGAAAAGAAAAGAGAGAAGAAAATTTAGCCAAGAAAAAGAAAATAAAGCAAGTGAATAAGTGAAATTTTTTTGAGAAAAATTGAGCTAAAGTTTAAGTAATCAAAACTAGAAAATAATAGAATAAGCTAGTTAAAATGAAACACTATGCTATACTAATGATCTAATGAATTTAATCCAAGTTTAATTCTTAGGTGTTCTACTCAATAAGGAAAGAAACTTAGTTACTTAACCTAATTAACTTAAGAAATCCTCCAACTAATAAAACAAGGGTTAATACTAGATTTCAAATGAAAGAATTATTCTTTTAAGTACATTCTAGGGTTTTCTCTCTTCTTTTTTTTTTTTCTACTAGTATCATTAGTATTTTATGCTACTAGTGGACATACATGAGTAAAATAGTTTCGTATGAATTTCTAGGGTGTCACATCCTCCCCCCTTAAAAGAATTTCGTCCTCGAAATTCTACCTTGATTTTCGAAGAGCTGGGGATAATTTTTCCGCATTTCCTCCTCTGTCTCCCAAGTAGCTTCTTCCAAGTCATGATGTCCTCCATAGGACCTTGACAAGAGGAATTTGTTTATTTCTCAGTTCTTTCACTTTGCGGTCCAAGATTTGGACTGGTTGCTCTTCATAGGCCAATGTTTCATCAAGCTCAATCTCCTCGGGTTGAAGTACGTGCCGCGGGTCCGGGTGGTACTTTTTCAAGACGGATACATGGAAAACATTATGCATCTTAGACAACTTTGAAGGCAATTCTAGTTGGTATGCCACTTTGCCGATACGTTTAATGATTCTGAATGGTCCCACGTATCTTGGTTGAAGTTTCTTCCTCTTACCAAACTGAATGCCTCCCTTGAATGGGGAGATTTTGAGAAACACGTTGTCTCCGACTTCAAACTCCAACTCTTTCCTTCGAGTGTCGGCATAGCTCTTCTGTCGACTCTGAGCAGTTTGGAGTCGTTGTTGGATTAACTTAACTTTTTCATAAGCTTCTTCTATCCACGGCACTTTTTCTGGACCTAGCATTTTCCGTTCACCAACTTCATCCCAATAGCCTGGCGTTCTGCATCTTCTTCCGTACAGTGCCTCGAATGGGGCCATCTGGATAGAGGATTGGTAGCTATTATTGTAAGCAAACTCAATCAAAGTCACATGTTGATCCCAAGTTGCTACCAAAATCCATCACACTTGCTCGTAGCATGTCTTCCAAGATCTAGATTACGCGTTCGGACTGTCCGTCGGTCTGGGGATGGTAAGCCGTGCTAAAATTTAGCTTTGTTCCCAAGGCTTCGTGCATTTGTCTCCACAGTCGAGAAGTAAACCTGAGGATCTCGGTCCGAGACGATACTTACTGGAATCCCATGCAGTCTCACCACTTCATCAATGAACATTCGAGCAAGTTTTTCCAAAGGGTAAGTCATGTTCATGGGCAGAAAATTGGCAGATTTAGTCAAGCGATCAACAATTACCCAAATAGCGTCGTGCCCTCTTTGGGTTCTCGGCAATCCAGAAACAAAATCCATGGGAATGTGCTCCCATTTCCAATCTGGGATTTCCAAAGATTGTAACAGTCCTGACGGTCTCTGATGTTCAGCTTTGACCTGTTGACACATCGGACAAGTTTGAACATACTCTGCTATTTCCCTCTTCATATTGTCCTAGCAATACAGTTTCTTTAGATCTTGGTACATTTTTGTACTCCCCAGGTGCACAGTGTACCTGAAACGATGGGCCTCATCCAAGATGATTCTTTTCAATTCTTCGTCTCTTGGGATGAAGATATGGTTTCGGAACCTCAACAAACCCTCCGGTCCAACACTATACTCAGGTAAGGTCCCCGCTTTAGCTTTCTCTATCCATCTTTGTAGCGTAGGATCCTTGTCTTGAGCCTCTCCAATTTGCTTCAACAATTCAGATTGTACAATTAAGTTCCCACAAATCACTTTAGATCCAACTATCCGTGGATTGCTCTCACTAAATTACTCTAATAGTCTCCATTCACGGATAGCCAAATTAGCCACCTGAGCTTTTCTACTCAAAGCATCCGCGACAACATTGGCTTTACCCGGATGATAATTAATAGTAACAATCATAATCTTCTAATAACTCCACCCACCTTCGTTGCCGCAAATTTAGCTCTTTTTGAGAAAATAAATACTTTAAGCTCTTGTGATCCGTATATACCTCAAAAGTAACTCCATATAGGTAGTGTCTCCATTTCTTTATCACAAACACCACGGCGGCTAACTCCAAATCATGTGTGGGATAGTTCCTTTCATGAGGTTTTAGCTTACGGGAAGCATAGGCAATCACTTGTTTCCCTTGCATCAATACACATCCCAAACCTTCTCGTGAAGCATCAGTGTACACACTAAAAGTTTCTCTCCCATTGGGCACCGCTAGTACTGGGGCCGATGTTAATCGTCTCTTGAGGTCATTGAAACTTCGCTCACACCATTCATCCCAATAAAATCTAGCATTCTTTTGGGTCAAAGTAGTAAGTGGGGTGGCTATCTTTGAAAATCCTGGATAAATCGCCGGTAGTAGCCAGCTAATTCTAGGAAACTACGAACTTCAGTGGGGTTCTCAGGTCGTTTCCAATCAACTACTGCTTCCAATTTAGAGGGATCTACCGCTATTCACTCCCTCGAAATGACATGACCCAGAAATGATACTTGATTCTTCCAAAATTCACACTTGCTAAATTTAGCATACAATCTATTATCCCTCAAAGTCTGTAACACAATCGTCAAATGTTCCTCATGCTCCCCATGGGATTTAGAAAATATCAAAATATCATCAATAAAGACCACCACAAATTGGTCCAGGTATAGTCTAAAAACCCTATGCATTAAATCCATGAAAGCCGTCGGAGCATTAGTTAACCCAAATGGCATCACCACAAACTCATAATGACCATAGCGAGAGTAAAATGCAGTCTTAGGCACATCTTCCTCCTTAATTTTCAACTGATAGTACCCTTGCCTCAGGTCTATCTTGGAAAATACGACCGCGCATTCCAACTGATCAAACAATTCATCAATGTGAGGTAAGGGATACTTATTCTTTATAGTGACATTATTTAACCCCCGATAGTCAATGCAAAGCCTAAGGGTACCATCTTTCTTTTTCACAAACAACACTGGGGCTCCCCATGGTGATACACTCGGCCTGACAAAACCTCTTTCCAACAAATCTTGGAGTTGGATCTTAAGCTCTCTAAGTTCTGCAGGGGACATGCGGTATGGAGTCTTGGATATTGGCACCGCTCCTAGTATCAATTCTATTCCAAATTCTACTTCTCTCTCCGGTGGTAGAGAGCTTAATTCTTCAGGAAAAACATCGGGAAATTCTTTTACCACTGGCACATCCTCAAGTCTCACTTTATCTTCAGGTGTATTAATCAAATAAGCAAGATACCCTACGGCCCCCCGAGATATCAGTTTCCTAGCTTGCATGGCAGAGAGGAAGTTAGAGGAAGCTAGGGTTTTCTTTACATCAAACCTTAAAATAGGTTCTCCCGGTATTTTAAAATTCACTAATTTCGTCCCACAATCTAATTGAGCACTATACCGGGTTAAACAGTCCATGCCTAATATTACATCATATCCCCGAATGGGTAAAGCTATAAGGTCCACTAGGAATTTTCTTTCTCCTACCCGAAGTTCACAATCTTTATAAATAAGATTGGTTGTCAGGCAATGGTCCCCAGTGGGAGTTCTCACCTCCAATTCATAAAATAATTTAACAGGTTGGACTTCTAGGGCAGTCATAAATTGTGGGTTCACAAATGAGTGGGTAGAGCCACGGTCTACTAGTAGTGTAGCTAGGTGATGAAAAACAAGGATCGTACCTTCAATGACTGTGGATGACTCCTGGGCATCACGCTTGTCGAGAGCGTAAACGCGTGCTGGTACTTTCCGTTTATTGCCGCCCTCCTTAGCTTGATTGGTCTCCTTGGGCCCAAGTTGAGCAGTGCTCGGTCCGCCAACTGTCTGCCTTGGGCATTGATTTATCCGGTGGTCTCCACTGCCGCAAAGCAAACATTTGCGGTTCTTCCTCCAGCAGTCATCCTCCACATGACCACCTTTATCACAATATCCACAGGCAACTGGTGCAGCTGGTGGTCGTACCTCCTTTTGCGGGTCCTCCTTCCGTTCACCTCTTGACGGAGCTCTTCTCACTGGAGCCCCTCTTGCTCTTCTGAACGGGGCGCCTTGCCCAATTCTTGCTCCTCCAGTTCCCCTTCCCATCTTAGGGACTGGAGCACTCCCGCTTGAGGGGCGAACCCCGCTGGTACCTTCTCGTTTCCTTGCCTTTACCGTGCGAACCAAGGATTTTGTTCTTCTACTTGCTGTGACTTTTCCACTACAGCTTCATACGTTTCAATGGTAGCGGCAGCAAGATCTTCTTGAATCTCCAAATTTAGGCCCTGAATAAATCTTCTCTTTCTCCGTCGCTCAGTGGCCACAAGCTTTGGGGCATAACGAGACAGCTTAGTAAATTGGGCTTCGTACTCAGCTACATTTTGTAACCCTTGTCTTAATTTCAAAAATTCATCCTCCCGCTTTTCTTGCACTCGCACGGGAATATACTTCTCCTTAAATTCTCTGATAAAGTTGGCCCACGTCCTAGGAGTTTGATAGCTTTCCCACTTGGTGTTTACTAATTTCCACCAAGGGGTGGCAGCACCCTCTAACTGAAATACAGCAAATGTCACTTGCCGTTCATCTGGGTATTTCAAGGCAGCAAATATTTTCTCAATGTTGTGACGCCCCGGAAATTCATACAAAAATCATTTGATTCATGTTATGTCTATTAGTAGTAGAAAAAAAAAAGAGAGAAGAGAAAAGAAAAGGAAAAATTGAAAATACATTTTATAAGGAGATTTCTTTTATTTAAGGTTTAGTGTTAATCTTGATTTATTAGTTGGAAGATTACTTAAATTAATTAGGTTAAGAAAATGAGATTCTTCCATGATTAAGTGGGACATCTAAGTACTATATTTTTGGATTAATTTTATTGGACCATTAGTTTATAATAGTGTTTAATTTTGATTAACTAACTTTATCATTTTCAAGACTTTTGACTAAGTGAGCTTTAGTTCACAATTTTGACCTAAAATTTCACTAATTTCCCTTGCTTTTTCTCTCTCCAAAATCCGGCCCTCTCTCCCTATTTTTCTTTCATTTTTGCTTTAAAATTTGTGCCAAGAATGTTTACTAATTCCTAGGAGATAGGTGACCAATATTTTCACTAATCAAATTTAACCAAGTAGCCAACATTTCATTAAAAGCATACCAGCTCACATGACTCTTGTCTTGCTATAATTGGTCAATCTCTTCCCCATTATTTTCTTTATTTCTTTTCTCTTTTCCTAACCTATTTCCCTTCCATTTTCTTTCTCCCTTGGCCGGATCTTTCCCCTCTCTATTCTTTTATTTGTGCTTTAAAATTTATGCAAATAGCTCACTAATTTCTAGATGATAAAGAGATCAAAAGGTTCCACCAATTAAATTAATCCAAGTTTACCACTAATGTCTTAAAAGTCTAAACCCTAGCTTACTTCTTGTTAAGTTATTATTGGTTATTCTTTTCCTTATCTTTTCTTTATTTCTTTTCTATTTCCCTAGCTTACTTCTTTCTCTTTTTCATTTTCTTTGGCCGGCCCTCTTATTCTCTCCTTTCCTCTCATTTTTTCTCTCAACTTCTTGAAGCTTTCTCTCCAATATTAGAGAAATTTCACCATAGAAATTTAGTTTTTCTTCTTCCTAGACAACCTTCTAAGCTTGATCAAGGTATGTACTATGAACTTTTGCTATTAATTTCAAGTTTTATTTAGTTTTGTTCAAGTTTTATACTAAGTATTTGTTAGCAGTACTTGAAGATTTAAGCTTGAACTTAAGAACACTTGAACAGTCATGCTGGACCAGTTTTAGTAAAACTTTCATAACTTGGTATAGATAACTTGGATTCGAATGATTCTTGTTGTTTTATAAACTAGATTCAGAGTGCTTTCAAACGGTGTAAAGCTTGCACTATGGTTCATTGTGTATTAATCGCAGAAAGTTTGCAAACTGGACTGAAAATTAGATTCTGCATAAACAGTATTGATGATGAGCCAAATTGAGGGCTGATTTTGAACTTGTTTTAGTGGGAATTTGAATTGATGATCTTCACAATTTCCTGGTTCTTGGTGAAATGACCCCAGCAATGGCATGAACTTGGGCGAAAACCAACCCTGTGCAGATTGGGTTAATGAAGCACTAGGTTGTGGACCGATTTTGGAATGGTTTTTGTTAGAATTTGACATGGTGCTCTTCCTAAAATTTTTACCCCTTAAAATATAGTTTCTATCCATATAATCACTTTTCTCATACGACGTATCAATTAGAAGTTATGTTCTGTTGAATACTCCTATTTGGTAAACTTGAAAGCATGAGTTACCCAAGAAAAAATGGGTTTAAGGTGGTAATTTGATCAGGTTGCAATTAGAACCCAAATTCGGTGTCAGAGTGGAAAATGTTCCAAATTAAGTCTAGTTTATAGTGGTTTTGAGCTTGTGACATGTGGTTGAGTGAATTTTCTAGAATAAGAAAACCCAAAAATTAACCCTAAACACTAAAACCCTAGAATGAAGCCCTAGAAATAATTGGGTTATTTCTTCAATTTTCTTGCTAATTTACTTAGGGTTTTCACTAGATTATTTCTTGTAAATTCCAGGATCCGAAAGTGAACCTCCACCATTATACGAAATATTTTCTTAAGCGATCCAGGTGAGTGTCCTTTTACTTGTGCATGTGAGTGTCCTTTTACTTGTGCATGTGAGTGTCTCTATGTGTGCATGATGCACGAAATGCTTGTTCTACTTGAGAATGTTAAATTATGGAATATTATGTTATACTTGAAATTGTTATTTTATGACATGTGTTACTTGAGGAAAGAGGTGTACTTTATCACTTCTATTCCGCAATGTGTTACACGCTTTCATTATCCAATGTGTTACTTGTGCATGAGACTTTCGTGACTAACTTCACCATTACTTCACGGATAGTCAACCCGGACAGGCTTGGGAGGATATAAGGTGCTGGGTGTTTTAGGGCGTGATGTTCTTTCCCTTATGAGTTGTGAATCCTCAAAGAGGCCAACTCCGGATTGAACTTTCTTGCATGTTAGCCCTCCAGGGTTGAGATTTCTCCCTGGATGTGGTAGCCTGTACGAAGGTTATAAGGTGAATGGTGGTTAGGGTTCTTGCTTGATAATATTGGCATGACCTTTGATAAAGACCCGAGCTATTATCTCAGTTCTAACATCATGGTTACATGATCAGTACTTGCTCCTTCTGCGGCTAAGCTTGCTTCCGTAGTTGAGCCCTGTATCCGCCATTGACTACTTGTTAATTAAATTGTTCATGACTTGTCTATTTAACTTGTCAATTATTTTTGTACCATAAAATAATGGTTTCTTGGTATGGTTGCATGACTTGGGCACTCACTGGGCTATTATAGCTCATCCCGTTCATTTGTTTTCTTTAACCAGGTTTCCCAAAATACTAAAGCTGGAAAAACTGATTTTGGACATTGTACATGATTTGTTTGGTATCTTTCGATAGCCACTTGTTTAGGCTATTCTTGTACATGCTATGTAAATTTTAGTGCGTAAAACCTTTTGTAATACCTGTACTTCAAATGAATTTTATGAATATATCCCTTTATGAATGTGTTTTATTTTGCATTAATTATGTGTACGTATTGAGCAAGTGCTCGACTCGAGTCCTGGCAAGAGCTAGGCAAATAGTCCGCTAAGCCCTTTGGTGCGCCTTTGGGTAAGGTGGGGCTGTCACAAATGTCCTCTAACCACTTTTCAACGATTTCAGGGTTTGGGCTGCCGTTAAACTTGGGAGGGTTGAATTTCTGGAACTGTTCCAGGGCTACATCTTCCCCTACAGCCGGGTTTCTATGAGAACTGCTAGCTTCCACTGCTGGGTTCTGTCGGGTCCCAAGTTGAGTTAGAACATCGGTCATTCGGTTTAGGACCGCGATCATTGGATCAGTCCCTGGAGGCGGATTTATGCTAGAGGTAGCTTCTTCGCCCCGGTCTTGGCGGCGGGGACGTCCTCTACCACGACCTCGTCCGCTCATGATTTAATATTCTATAGTAGCATTAATAAATTATTTCAAATTTCGCAGGATGAATAATGAGATATAAATCTAAAATGCATAAATGCAAGAGTAAACAAAGAGATCAAGTTTTATGCCAAGCAAGATCACATATAAACATATATTTACAAGTAGTTCAAATTACACAGTTTCAAAAGTTTAGGTACAAAACATGTCACATATACAAGCATAACAAAACTAATATAAGTTTTTATACATAACTCCATCTCAAGATCTAATCTAGGTCTAGTCCAACTGGACTGATCCCACTGAGCTCACATCTCTCTCTGGGTCCCCCTCAGGAGCCTCCTCGGCCCCAGGAGGTACATGTCCAGCCTGCCCTGGCCCTGCCTGCTGGGCCACATCTCGTACTTCATCTAATACGTGAGCTACTAACAACCCACTCTCATCCACCAGTCGTCCCGTGTGATCTCGAACATGCTGCACGACACGGGTAAGACGACCGTGTATGGCCTGGTACTACTCTCGGTAGGCGTCAGTCCTCTGCTGTTCTTCCCAAACAGCAGTCTCTAGCTCGCGAATCCTTTGAGCCTGAACTCTAACGGTCTCTCTCAGCTCATGAATACAGGCCTGGGAGGTGTTCCCCTCCCGCTCGCCCCGCCTACTATCCTCTATCAAAGAAAGCACAACATAATCGGGGTAAGAATAAGTCCTCCAGCATCCACAAGTAGGGCAGACTCGACGAGCAGGTGAAAAAGTGCGATAGGGATGCCCGGGTCCCTCACAATAGCGTACAATGGGTCTTCTACGACGCTCATGTTGCATCGGAGCTGCTCCCAATGACTGTGGTGCACGTGACACCTCACCTCGACTGCTATCCGACATACCTACAGGTTTTAAAGAAAATAAATCACTCAGATCTAATCCCAGGAAAAACTTAATAATAAATAATACTTAAGTATCACACCTCAAAATCAAGCTTAGAAAAATAAACTAGACCATTCTCAAATGTATTCACGCAGGTTTTCAGGCACGGGAATTGGGATTTTATCACTCACAACTTAGGGTGATCAGGCCTAAGAATAACTGACTCAAATCCCGATTCCTACCCAACACACTAACACGGTTCGAACTAAAGGCAGGATTCAAACCTAAGCTCTGATACCACTTGTGACAGTTCCACCTTACCCAGAGGCGCACCAAAGGGCTTAGCGGACTGCTTGCCTAGCTCTCGCCAGGGCTCACTCAAGCACGCACTCGGAACATTCACGTACAGTTAACCCAAAATAGAATACATTCACAGAGTTCAACTTAAGATACAAAAGTCACTAAAAGTTTACAAGCCATGTACGAAAAGTATACATGCTCAAAATATACATATCATTTACAATGGTAACCAAACAGCTCGGTTGTCCAAAATACAAGAGCAAAATTCTACTATAATTAAACTCGCCATGCCCAGCTTTAAGAGTGAGAAATACCTGGGTAAAGGAAAACAAATAAAGGAATGAGCTATAATAGCCCAGTGAGTGCCCAGGACATGCAGGCATGCCAAGAATCCATTATTTCAGGAAAATAAAATAATTTAACAAGATATTTAATCAGCACATGAACAAATAAATAAACAAGTAGTCAATGGCGGATATAGGGCTCAACTACGGGAGCAAGCTCGACCGCAGGAGAAACAAGTACCAATTATGTACCCAGGGCGCTAGGACCGAGATAATAGCTCAGGTCCTTGCCAAGGGTTATATCGGTAATATCAAGCAAGAACCCTAACCACCATACACCTTATAACCTCCGTACAGGCTACCACATCCAGGGAGAAATCTCGACCTTGGAGGGCCAACACGCAAGAAAGTTCAATCCGGAGTTGGCCTCTTAGAGGATTCACAACTCACAAGGGAATGAACATCACGCCCTAAAACACCCAGCACCTTATATCCTCCCACGCACGTTCAAGTTGACTATCCGTGAAGTAACGGTGAAGTTAGTCACAGGTAGTCTCAAACACAAATAACACATTTAATCATGAAAACAAGTAGCACATGGTGGAATAGATGCAATAAAGTATACATCTTTCCTCAAGTAGCACATTTTATCACATAGTATTTGCAATCATAGCATAATATTTACAAATGAAACAATCATGTTACATGCATCATGCACACATAAAAACACTCACCTGGAATGCCTACGAGAATATTTCGTAAAAAGGTCGGGTCTCGCTTTCGGGTCCTGAAATTTAAAAGAAATAATCTAATGAAAACTCGATTTAAACCCTAATTAATTTAGTAAGAAAATTCAAGAAATACCCCATTTATTTCTAGGGTTTTAGTTTTAGGGTTTAGGGTTTCCATCTTAGGGTTTTCATTTTAGGGTTTCAATTTAGGGTTTTCATTTTCTAAGAAAGTTTTGTTCAACATTTGGTCATTTGGTAAAAAATCCAGCACACTAATTTCACTAAATTTGACTGTTCTTGGGTAGGAATTCTATCTATTTGCTTTCTTTTTATTTCTAACAAAATTTTGACATTATTTACCCTTAAATTTCGGCCTTCCCAAATTTATTTTCCTTCAAGATTTCAACCATCAAATCCATAGTTCCTTCAACATTTCAACCATCAAATCCATAGTTCAACAAGTTCTAAGTTCAATCCAAACTCAATTCAAAACAAAATCTCACTCAAAGCTCAAGTTTCTACTTCCAATCTACATGTAACCCTTAAAAAATTTCAAGGTTTAATACTATCTACTACTCAATCTAACCAAGAAAACTCTAGCTCTAACAAGTAATACTTCATTTCAAGCATAAATCTTCAAGTTAAAATCATAAGAACTCAATATTTAAACTAGTACAAAAGACCAATTAAACTTGAAATTAATGGTTAAAGCTTATAGTACATACCTTAAACAAGCCTAGAACTTTGCTTAGAAGGAAGGGAAGCTCACTTTCAATGGTGAAATTGCTTGGAATTTGGAGAGAAAGCTTCAAGAAGTTGAGAGCAAAATGAGAGAAAAAGAGAGAGAGCTATGGCCGGCCAAGAGAAAATGAAAAGAGAAAGAAGTAGGCTTGAAAAATAGGAAAAGAAATAATGAAAAAGATGGGAGAAAGAATAACCAATAAAAATGTTACAAGAATCAAGTTAGGATTTAGGCTTTTTAGGCATTAGTTGTAAACTTGGTTTAATTTAATTGGTGACACAAAAATATCTCTTTTCACCTAGTAGTTAGTAATATTATGACATAAATATTAAAGCAAAAAGAGAAGAAAATAAAGAAAGGGAAATCCGGCCATGAGGGAGAGAAAAGAAGAGAGAAATTCGGCCAAGGAAGAAAAGAAAAAGAGAGAAGAAAATTTAGCCAAGAAAAAGAAAATAAAGCAAGTGAATAAGTGAAATTTTTTTTGAGAAAAATTGAGCTAAAGTTTAAGTAATCAAAACTAGAAAATAATAGAATAATCTAGTTAAAATGAAACACTATGCTATACTAATGATCTAATGAATTTAATCCAAGTTTAATTCTTAGGTGTTCTACTCAATAAGGAAAGAAACTTAGTTACTTAACCTAATTAACTTAAGGAATCCTCCAACTAATAAAACAAGGGTTAATACTAGATTTCAAATGAAAGAATTATTCTTTTAAGTACATTCTAGGGTTTTCTCTTTCTTTTTTTTTTACTAGTATCATTATTATTTTATGCTACTAGTGGACATACATGAGTAAAATAGTTTCGTATGAATTTCTAGGGTGTCACAGTCGGCATGTTTCGTCGAGGCTTGGTCGGAATTATCGCATTAATTGCGAAACCCAAGTCGAGATCTTGAGGGAGTCACGAGTTTTTATGCAAAATGTGATGTAAAAAGAAAAGAAAAATAATAATGTATAGTAAGTGAAAAAAGAAGATGGGTATGCAACATGACGGGTACGGGGGACTAATAACTCGTGGCTGAATGCTTCTACTCACGGAGGGGAGAACGGCCTGTACGCCACCGCTTCCCACGTGAGTAGACAACTATTTCTAGTTGAATCACACAAATGTCCTAATTTCTAAGTGAGATGCAACCTAAATGTCATGTATTTTAAAAATGTGTCAAAATAATAATAACAACAACAACAATAATAATAATAATAATAATAATAATAATAGTAATAATAACATCATGCTGTCGCATCCTAAAAATCGTAAGTAAAAGGGTACTAGTGGGGTCATTGAAAAGGACGGTCCGATTCGAGATCCCTTTTGAAAAGATAGATTTTGGAAAAATGGTGCGTGTGTGATAAAAAATCGTATTTTAGTAAAAAAAAAAGTGTTCTTTAGTAAAAAATGGTATTTTAAAAGAAAATAAGGCCGAGACTAAAAAATGCGACAGTTTTGGCCAACTAATTTTGAAAAAGGGTTTTATTTGAAAAATGGAGTCGCCACTTGGTACTGAGTTAGGGTGTACCAAGTCACCCGAGAAAATTGTTTAACAAAACAAAATAAAAATTTTAGAAAAACATTTTAAAAACCCTTTTTTGACTCCGGTCTACAAAAAACGAGAGGAAAAGGTCCGAGAGTCACATTTGAAGAAAGGGAAGGCAAAGGCTTGCGTCTAAGGCACTCTTTCAACCTAGCCGGAGCTAGTTGCGAGGTTTAATCAAATTTTCCTAAATTAACCCTATGTTCTATCACGTTCGGATGTATCTATATGAATGCAAATCTTAAGTCTAAATGTGAATATCAGGAGGGTCGAAATGTTCCGTTGAGGCTTGGTCAAAATTATCGTTTTAATTGCGAAACGCGAGTCGAGACCTCGAGGGAGTCACGAGTTTTTATGCAAAATGTGATGCAAAAAGAAAAGAAAATAATAATATATAGCAAGTGAAGAAAGAAGGTGGGTATGCAACATGACGGGTACGGGGAACTAATAACTCATGACTGAATGTTTCTACTCACCGGGGGGAGGGGGGGAACGGCCTGTACGTCACCGCTTCCCACGTGAGTAGACGACTATTTCTAGTCGGATCACACAAATGTCCTAAAGTCTAAGTGCAATGCAACCTAGATGTTATGCATTTTAAAAATGTGTTAAAATAATAATAATAATAATAATAATAATAATAATAATAATAATAATAGTAATAATAAAATCATGTCAAATGGAAAGAAAACTAAAAGTGTGTGAATGAGGTGTGAAATGCATACGAATGCACCTAACACTAAAATGTCCTAAGGGTCTAGCGTTGGACTAGCCCGTTCTAAAAATCCCACTAACGTTGGACTAGCGGGAAAAGAAAGAAGTCACAACTAGCGTGGTGACGGAATACCATAAATCATGAATTAAATATTAAAGCATGAATTAAAAAGCAAATTAAACATATAAAAACATATAAGATCACATAGGAGCACATAACACACAAACATAATATCTAGATGCAAAATCCTAATGAAAGCGGTAAAATAAATAAGCACGTAAGCACGCAAAAGCAAATAAACCCTAAGTATTACACTAGGGGCTTAATTACAATTTAAAGGGGAGAAATTAAAAATGCCTTATCTATTACACTTTCTATCTAATTTACACAATTTTTACTAAAATATGAGAAAGATAATCTAACTATTACATCAACTAGCTAAAGACAAAATATTATATTTTTCTAAAATAATAAAAATTCAGAATTAAATAAATTAAATACGTAATCATGCAAAAGTATGTAAAATAAGAAATAAACAAATAATAATAAAAATAATGCGTAAAATCACATTGGAGCATATTGGATCACATAAAGAGGAAAATAACAAGAAGTCGGGATTCCTCTTTGGAGACCCGGTACCAAAGCTTAAAAACGAACACACAAGTTAAACGGAACAACTATTTAATAAAATAAAGAGTAAAATACGAAATACTAGCACATTAGACGAATGTAAAGTTATAGCAAGTTAGAGGGGGAAAATAAAAAGTAGAGTAAATTGGGGACCAAATAGTAAATTTAAACTAATTGGGACAAAAATTAAAAATCTACACAAGTCTAGGGGCAAAAATATAAATTAATGCAAATTGGGTAGGCAAATAGTAAATTCTAACCATTAAAGGGACTAAAAATTAATTTCTACAAAACTTAAGGGATAGGAAATTAGCAATTCACATAAGTCCAATGGGGGTAAAAATGCAAAATTAAAGTAAATTTGAGGAACAAAACAATAAATTCGAGTAAATAGGGGCAAATTTGCAAGTAGTGGGACTTAATTGAAATGAAAGTAAAGTTTGGGGGGGCAATCTATAAATATGAGGGACTTAATTGCATAAAACAAAAGATTTCAAGGGTACAACTATAATAATCAAAAGCTGGGGAAGCCAAGAAGTAAATTTATACCTTGCAAAACAAAGTAAATTAAATTCTAAATTAACTCAAATTAACTCAATTAATTAAACTAAAATTAGTTAATTAACTCAATTACCTAATTAAAACTAAGTTAAAACTAATCCATAAACACAGAAACCATTAACTAACTAAACTAATCCTAAGAAACTAAAACCCCCAATTTGACCCCCCCCTGTACCGTCTTCTTCTTCTTCTTCATAAAATGCAAGAAACTCTTCCCCCTTTTCTCTCTCACTTTCCTATTTCCCCAGCTCCTCACTCTCTCTCTCTTTCTAATCTCTCTACTTCCGCCTCTCATTTTCTTCTCTATTTTCTCTCTGTATTTTCTATTCTCTCTATGTCCGTTTGCCCTCTCTCTCTCTTCTTCTCTTACTTCTAGTCTCTCTGCTTCTTTTCAGACCATTTCTCTCTTTCCCGATTCTCTCTCTCTCTCTTTCTCCAATTTCTTCTCTTTGCCCCTACTTTTCTCTCTTTTTTTTCTAGGTCTCTAGACTCTCTCAGTTTTCCCTCATTTTCACTGTCTTCCCTCTCTTCTGATTCTCTGCTTTCTTGAAATAGGGGAGATGCGATTGGGAAGGAGGACTGGCATCTGGGCATTCGAATCGAGGTTAAAGGGAGGTGGATTGGAGGTGGATGGGGTGTCACAGTGGCTATTTTCGGTATTGAGGAGACGATGGTTGTAGTTGTACTTTCGGCAGTGGTGGGTCAAACATGATATTTGGCTTCTGGTGGCGTTGGCTTCGGAGATTGTGGGTTGTGGGTGGAGGTCGTGAGTGATTTGCAGGCTGGGGTGTGGAGGTGGTGCTGAAGAGCTGGTTCTAATAACTAATCGGAGACCGGGCGGTAGGGTAGTGAGTGAAATTGGGGCTTCGATTTGTGTTTTAGTGGCATTGAGCATCGTTGGAGGTTGTCGCATCCTAAAAATTGTAAAAGGAAAGGGTACTAGTGGAGTTGTGACTGTCGTGTCCTAAAAAGACGGTCTAGTCTGGTGACCCTTTTGAAAAAATAGAGTTTTGGAAAACCGTGCATGTGTGAGAAGAAATCGTGTTTTAGTGAAACAATGTGATTTAGTAAAAAATGATATTTTAAAAGAAAATAAGGTCGAGACTAAGAAATGTGACAGTTTTGTCCAACTTAATTTGAAAAAGGGATTTATTTTAAAAAAATAGAGTTGCCACTTGGTACTAAGTTAGGGTGTACCAAGTCACCCAAAAAAATCGTTTAAACGAAAATAAAAAGTAAAATTTTAGAAAAATTATTAAAAACTCTTTTTCGACTCCAGTCTATGAAAAATGAGAGAAAAAGGTTCGGGAGTCACATTTGAAGAAAGGGAAGGCAAAGGCTTGCGCGTAAAGCACCCTTTCAACCTAGCCGAGGCTAGTTGCGAGGTTTAATCAAAATTTCCTAAATTAACCCTAAGTTCTATCGTGTTTTGGATGTATCTAAATTAATGCAAATCCTAAATCTAAATGTGAATATCGAGAGGGTCGAAATGTTCCGTCGAGCTTGGTCAGAATTATCGCATTAATTACGAAACCCGAATCGAGACCTCGAGGGAGTCACGAGTGTGAATGCAAAATGAAATGCAAAAAGGAAAAGAAAATAATAATATATAGTAAGTGATCGAAGAAAGCGGGAATGCAACATAACGGGTACGGGGAACTAATAATTCGTGGCTAAAGTTTCTACTCATGGAAGGGGGGAACGGCATGTACGCCACCGCTTCCCACGTAAGTAGACGACTATTTCTAGTCAAATCACACAAATGTCCTAATTTCTAAGTAAGATGCAACCTAGATGTCATGTATTTAAAAATGTGTCAAAATAATAATAATAATAATAATAATAATAATAATAATAAAATCATGACAAAAGAAAACTAAAAGTGTGTGAAATGCACACGAATGTACCTAACACTAAAATGTCCTAAGGGTCTAGCGTTGGACTAGCCCGTTCTAAAAAAAATCCCATTACCGTTGGACTAGCGGGAAAAGAAAGAAGCCACAACTGGCGTTGGACTAGTGTGGTGACGGAATACCATAAATCATGAATTTAAAGCATGAATTAAAAGCAAATTAAACATATAAAAACATAGAAGATCACATAAGAGCACATAACACATAAGCATGATATTCTAGATACAAAAATCCTAATGAAAGCTGGTAAAAGAAATAAACACATAAGTACGCAAAAGCAAATAAACCCTAAATATTACACTGGGGGGCTTGATTTACAATTTAAAGGGGGAAATTAAAAATACCCTATCTATTACATTTTCTATCTAATCATACAATTTTTGTTAAAATATGAGAAAAAATAATCTAACTATGACATTGACTAACTAAATGCAAAATATTATATTTTTCAAAATAATAAAAGAAATTTAAAATTAAATAAATTAAATACGTAAATACGCAAAAAAATAAGAAATAAACAAATAATAAATAAATAATGCATAAAATCACATCGAAGCATATTGGAGCGCATAAATAGGAAAATAACAAGGAGTCGGGATACCTCTTGGAGACCCGGTGCTAATACTAAAAAAGTGAACAAACAAATCAAGGTACCATGACATAAAGAAATAAAGCCTAAAAATATGTAAGCATTGACAGATTGGGGATAAACATACAAATTCTATTAAACCAAGGGCTTGAAAGCAAATTCGAACAAACATAGGGGCCAAATAATAAATTTAATTAAGCACGGAGGCACAATTATAAATTAAAACTAAGTAAATGGGAGATCAAAACGTAATTCAATCAAATAAGAGGCATAAAAATGTAAACTCAAGCAACCATTAAGATTTTATTGCAATTAATAGGGACTGATTGAAAGAAACTAAACATAGAGGAGGGCAATCTATAATTAATAAGGACTTAATTGCATAAACAAAAAAGAATTCAAGGGGGCCTTGTGAAAAAAATTAAGCTCTAGGGTTTTAAAACATAAATATTCATTTTTATAATAAAGTACCCAAACAAAATGTTAATATCAAACTGAATGAAAACTAAACTAATTAATTGAATTAACTTAATTTACTAAATTAACTACCAAATTAAAATTAAAAGAAAAACCAAACCAGAAAAAAAAATAACAGTGATTAACTAAATGAAAGACTAACGAAAATAATTAAACCTTAACTAATTAACATCTTTTTTAAAAAAAACAAATACCCAATTCCCAAACTTCTCTCATCTTCCTTTCTCTCCTGCTCCCATCTTCTTCCCTGTCTTTTTTCTTTCTCATTCTATCTCTATTTCGCTTGATCATTCTCTGTTTCCCTCTGATTTTCCCCTTTTCTTTCTCCTTTGCTGGTCTGTCTGTCTGATTTCTCTCATCTCTCACTTTCTTCTCCAGACCTCCCTCTAATCTCCCTTCATCTTCCTCTCTCTCTCTCTGTTAATTTCCATTTCTCAGACTCCCTCTCGTCTCTCTCATCTTCTTCTCTCCCGCTACTCTCTGGTCTTTATCACTTCCAGTACTCCCAGATTCATCTCTTTTTCTCCTTTTTCTCCAGCCTTTTCTCTCTTCTCCTGGTTCTCCTTCGCATCTCTCTTTCTCTCTATTTCTCTCTTTCTCGGTTGTTTCCTTCTTCTCTTTGCCCCTTCTGTCTTCTCACACTCTCTCGTCTCCCCTTTCTTTGTCTTTCTCCCTCTAATCGCCTCACTCTCTCTCAGCTTTCTTTCTTTTTCCCCTCCCCAAAATCCCTCAAATAAAGAAGCAATTCATTCGATTGAAGCTGCTGAAATGGAATTGAAAGGGGGGTTGAGAGCTCACATGAATTAGGGGAAGGCAGAGGTGAAATTGTGCGGGTGAATTGGGTTTAGGATTGACAGGGGTGGGTTGCGATAAAGAATTTGTGGCCTTGTGTGACCGTGGCTGTGGACGATTTTGATGTAGTTTGTCTGATTTTGCGGTCTTTTTGTTTGCAGGTGGCATTGCTTGATTTGGGTGGATCAAATTGTTGGAGTTGATTGTGAGGATGTGTAGGAGATGGTTCAGGTGAAGGGGATGGTGGTGGAAGAACGTGTATGTGTGTGTAAATGAGCATGCGTTCGTGTGTGCTTGGAATATCTGTGTGTGTGTGTATAGTGTGTGCGTCTGTGTATGTGTGAGTATTGTTTGTGTGTGCTGGCATCTCTGTGTGTGTGTATAGTGTGTGTGTCTGTGTATGTGTGAGCATTGTTTGTGTGTTGGCATCTCTGTGTGTGTGCTAGAATCTCTGTGAATTGGTGAGACTTAGTGCCTGTGTTCCGGTTGTTGTTGGAGAGGATTAGTTGGTTGCAATTCTGATGGTTTTGTGATCTATTTTTTGTTGTTGTTTGGTAATTGCAGGTTGGGTACTGATGGGGGTTGCTGTTTGATAGGTTTTCTGGTGAGGGGGTGGGTTAAAGCTACTGGTGGAGGGAGCTGTGGATTGGCAGGGATGGACTGATTGTAAGTGTTTTGTGTTGCTAGTGGTGTTGTCTGGTGGCGGTTGATAGAGAAGCTAGTGGTGGAGATTGGAGGAGCTGAGGTTGTGGCAAGTTGTGGTGTTTAGGCAGTGGGGTTTCTGAAGTTGGGTTGATTTTTTTTTAAATGATTTTACTGATGACGATGGCTTGGTGAATTGCCCTGGTATTCCTAAATTGTCTGTGTATCTATTGGGCTGTTTTGCTGTGAATTTGTAGGTGATTGGAGGAAATGGGGCTTGGTGGTTTTGGTTGCTGTTGGGGCGGAGGGTAAAGGTGGAGGTTTTGGGATTTTACTGGTGGTCAAACGGTGGTGGAGGCAGGAGAGAAAGACGATGAAGAATAATACCCAAAAATAAGAACTAAACTCCAAAACATAAAAGGAAGAACCCAGAAAAGAAAATACAACCCCAAGAAGAAAAATCAGACAAAAACAAAAGAAAAGAAAAATTCCAGAAAGTTAAAGAAGAAAATTTTTCTGATTACAAAATCACCAATTATGTATCAATTAATGAAATATATAAACAAATGAACAATGAACAAAGTTTATAGAGTTTACCTGGATTAATGAGTCTCAAAACAATTGAAACTTGAAGATTGATGACGACTGATGAACAGTAAACGCTCCTACTAATGAAGATGGATGAATGATGATCAGAAAAAGAACGGCGGCTTTGTCTGTGTTTTTAGGTGTTTTGTGTGTGTTTTAATCTAAAAAATCACAAAAGCAAAAATTTTTTAGGGTTTTCCATTTTTCCTCCCTTTTTTCTGCTGATTAAAAGGGGTATTTATAGACCCCTTGTCTTGTTGGCCAAGAATGCTATAAAATGACGAAAACGCCACTGGCATTAAAAATGCCAATTTTATTAAAAAAATATTTTTTAACCCCAAAATTTAAAAAAAATTAATACAAAGAATCTGAAAACAATTTCTAAAATTTTTTTAAAAATAATTCACAGTAGATTTCAAAATAAAAAACTAGAGCTCAAAACTAATAAAAACGCGCTCGGGGTGTAAAATAACGATTTTGCCCTCAGACAACGAAAATACACAAAAAATAGATATTAGTCTCGAAAAATTACCAAAAATTAAAAATAAGCTTAAAACACTAGAAAATGCATTTTTGACTCAAAATTTTGACAAAAAATGAATTTAAACTTTAAAATGACGATTTTGCCCTTGGGCAATGAAATTTCACAGACAAATAGTTATTGTCCTCAAAAAATTATCAAAAATTAAAAATAAGCTTAAAACACTAGAAAATACATTTTTGACTCAAAATTTGTGAAAAATGAATTTAATTTGTAAAATGACGATTTTGCCCTTGGGCAATGAAAATTCACAAAAAAATAGTTATTCTCCTCAAAAAATTATCAAAAATTACAAATAAGTTTAAAACACTAGAAAATTCATTTTTGACTCAAAATTGGTGAAAAAATAATTTAATTTGTAAAATGACGATTTTGCCCTTGGGTAATGAAAATTCACAGAAAAAATAGTAATCATCTCTGAAAAATCAAGGAAATTAAAAAATCATGCTTAAAGAATTAGAAAAATGAATTTGGAACTAAAAATGAGCTAAATTGGTATTCGCGGAGTGAAATTACCATTTTGCCCTCGTGATGGTAAAAATGTAAAGAATACTAATTAAGTCCAGAAAAATTATAAAAAATTAACAAATTCACATAACAATAAAAATATGACTTTAAAGCCCCCAAAAGCTTATAGAAAAATATTTATAGATAAAATTACTATTTTGCCCCCCAGATTATTAAAAAATTAAAATTTGTCCCAAAAAATGCAAACATGCCCTTCCCGTGTTTGAAAATAAATGGCGTGTCAAAATTTGGTGTCTACAAAAGTGTGGCTAGTGAGACGGTTGTGGATGACAGCGGCCTCGGGTGGTTGCAATTGGAGCCGGCGATGTCGCTGGTGGGCTATAATTGCTAACTGATTGGATTGGTGGGTCTGTTTAAGGTGATAAAGGGGCTAAATTGCAGCAAGGAGGGACTTTGGTGGGCTATTTTTGGTTTTGATGCTTGCCGATATGGCTTGGTTTTGATGACTGTGATGGTTGTAAGCTTGCGGTAAAGAAGGGGCTGCTGAATTTTGGCATTGGGCAGTGGTTCTGGTTGGTGGTGAAAAGGGGTTTTGTTGGAAATTGAATGGTAATTAGAGATTCCAGTCTAGGAGGGACATTGTCAGTAGAGATAGGTGGCCTCTATGACTGATTTGGTAAGGGGTTGGAGATTGAGGTGTTTGTGGGACGTCGAATAGACTTGGCTGTGTAGTGATTGGGCTGCTTGGGATTGATTGAGGTGTGGCTTTGATTCTATATGTTGCAGGTTGTGTGTGGTGTGTGTAACTTCACGTTGATGGGAGACTGATTTGGTAGAATTGATAGTAGTAGTGGTGGCCGAGAGAGGGACTGCAAATTGACTGAATTTGGGGTTATGTGGCTCTGTTTTCTTTTGCAGGTTGTCAATGAAGGGTGAGATAAGGGGCTGCTGATGGTATGATTTCAGTTCTGGGGTTGTTTTGGTTATGGATGGAGATGAACTTGTGATATAGGTAGTGGTTTTGTCTGGGTTCTTAGCTGCTGAGTATTTTGAGGAAATTGGGGGATGATAATCTGGTGGTGAGGTAGTAGCGAAGGGAGGAGGGAGAGAGAAGAGAGATGGAGGTCGTAGACAAGAACCAGAACGATGAAAATGAAGATGTAACACAAAACCCAGAAAATTACCCAAAACCCAGAAATGAAAAAAAAAAAAAACTAGAAACAAAAGAAACAAAAAGATGCAAAATCTTCAACCAAAATCACCAATAAACTACATTCAATTGATCAGGTCTATACAAGAATAGAAGAAAAATGGATTAAATTAAAAAAAAAAACTCACCTTTTAACTTGAAGAAGGATGAACAGTAAATTGAAACCGGGAACAGTAACCAAGAAATGAAACTGGCGGCTCCTGGTGTGTGTTTTTGGTGAATAGTATGTGTTTTAATCTAAAAGTCACAAAAAGCAAAGTGTTTGTAGGGTTTCCAAATTTTTCTCTTTTGTTTTGCTGACAAAAGTGGTATTTATAGGCCACTTGTCTTATTGACCAAGAATGTTATAAAATAACGAAAACACCAAACGTAATAAAAATACTAATTTTATTTTTAAAAAAATATTTTTAAACCCCAAAATTAAAAATTAATATAAAGAACTAACAGCAATCTCTAAAATTTTAAAAAAGAATTCAAATTAGATTTCAAAAATAAAAGCTAGAGCTTAAAGCTGATAAAAATGCGCTCGGGGTGTCAAATGACGATTTTGCCCCTGAAAAACAAAATTACACAAAAAATGGCTATTAACATCAAAAAATTACCAAAAATTAAATATAAGCTTAAAACACTAGAAAATGCATTTATGACTCAAAAATTGATGAAAAGTGAATTTAATTTGTAAAATGACGATTTTGCCCTTGGACAGTGAAATTTACAGAAAAATAGGTATTGTTTCCGAAAAAATAAAGAAAATTTAGAAACATGCTTAAAGAATTATAAAAATGAATTTGGAACTAAAGATGAGCTAAAATGGTGTTTGCGAGGTGAAATTACCATTTTGCCCTTGTACTGGTAAAAATATAAAAGAATAACAATTAAATCTAGAAAAATCATAAAAAATTAAACAAATATGTATGAAAGTAAAAATGTGAATTTAAACCCCCAAAACTAATAAAAAAGTATTTACAAATAAAAATTACTATTTTGCCCCCAAGATTATTGAAAAAATTAAAATTTGTCCCCAGAAATATAAACACCTCCCCAATGTTTGACAAGTAGATAGTGTGTCAAAATTTGGTGTCTACAGGAGTAAGAATTGCTCAACCAAAGTTTTGACAAAGCTTCTCTTCTTATTCACCTTCAAAGTTGAACTTACAATAGTTCTCTTATAATGCTCCTCACTATTCTATTGAAGGATAAAGAGAATTATATTAATTCTCTACCAAAACTAGTGTAAACTAAGCTAATACTATTTTATACTCCTAAAACTTGTTACAAATGCTTTACAAATGACTTTTATTTATAAACAAATGTTCCTCAAATCATTTTCTAACTTGCATGAATCATTAATACATGGAAATGATAAAGATTTGCTTGGGGATTCCAAATGAGCACAAAAGTCTTCATTTATGCTTCCAATGTATTCTCCCACTTGCAAAACCCTATCCCCATCTGAAAATGTCTGCAAAAACCAGCCAGAAGAGGATGCAAGTTGATGCCCTAGAAAATCCAGCCGACTTACGATCTGCAAATGGAGATCCGCAAGTTATCATCCGCGAATCACACTTTTGTAGCCCCCACTTGATGTCTGATTTTTGCTGAGCTGGCATCCATGTGTGCAAGCATTTTTTACGTATTTCCAAGCAGTTTGATGAAGAATTGGATTTTTCCGTTATTTTGCACAATTGTTCTTTCAAGTTGTTCATCCAACTTTAACTCTTTGAATCACCATTGACTTAGATTTTCTTTTACTCCAATTGATCCAAAATAAGTTTTAGGATGATGAATTTGCAATTGTACACATAGATTGTGCATTAATTTGCTCAAATAAAAATTCCACCTCAAAAACCCTAATTTCGGTAAAAATCTCAATTCTTATGAATTGTTAGAAAATGAGTTATTTGTAACCAAAAATACTATAATTAAACTAAAATAACATTTAAAACATATAATAATATATATAATAATATTGGTAAATTTATTACTTATCATGGAAAAACACTCAAACAAAACACACACAACACTTGGCCGAGTTTCAAACAGACTTCCTCTCCCTCTCTTTGTCCACTTCATATCTTCTCCATCTACTCCACTCTCAAACAGCTTATCTTCTCCACTCCAATCTGACATTCAGCTTCTTCAATCCAACTGCAAGGAAAAAAAACACTAATTATGGCACCCTATGATGATAGTCATTTTATGACTTTATTGAGGTATAGATTATTGAATGTCATAAATGGAATAAAATTAACAATATAAAGTTATTTTATATTTTTTAATTGAAAAAATTTAAAATGTTAAACTAGAACATTTATCATAATATTTAAACATGTGAGTGTAGACACCAAATTTTGACACACTATTTATCTTTTCTAACATTAGGGAGCATTTTCTCTAATTCCGGGGTAAAATCTCGATTTTTTGGAAAAAGGGGCAAAATCAACATTTTGAGGGGCAAAATAATAATTTTAGCATATAAATATTTTTTCATTAGTGTTGGAGTTTTAAATATACATTTTTGTATTTTTATACATGTTTATGAAATTTTTTGATTTTTTGAGTTTAACCGGTAATTTTTTCTATATTTCGTCAGCACAAGAGCAAAATGGTCATTTCACCTCATAAACACCATTTTCGCCCATTTCGGGTCCCAAATTATTTTTTTAGGTTCTTAAAAATGTTTATAGATTTTTTTTTTATTTTTTTTGGGATCAATTGCTATTTTTCTATAAATAGTGCGTTCAGGGGCAAAATAGTCATTTCACCTCCCGAACATTTTTCGCAATTTTTGGGTCCTAAATTTATTTTTTAAGGTTTAAGCATGTTTTTTAATTTTAATAAATTTTTTTGGAGTGAATTGCTATTAATGAATTTATTATTTACATTTTTCTTAATTTTTCCATTTTTTGTGTTTTGGGAAAGAACATAGATTTTTAATTTTTTGTAGGGATAAAGTTGTAATTTTGGTTGTCAGGGGCATTTCAGTCATTTTACCCCTTTCTTGGAGGATAAGCTCTTTTACACTATAAATAGCCCATTTTTGGATTAAATAATAGGGGGACTAAATGAGAAAAATACCACACATTTACTATTCTTGCACACACTACACGCTTTTATACATACTAATTCCTACACACCCACTAACACACTTTTACACTATAAATAGCCCATTTCTGGATTAAATATAGGGGGACTAAATGAGAAAAATACCATACACATTTACTATTCTTGCACACACTACACACTTTTACACATACTAATTCCTAGACACCTACGAACACACTAAAAACTCACACATTAGGGTCTAGCACTCACACTAATACACCAAAAAACACATAGTAGGATCAAAGGACACACAATCACACACAAAAACACACACAAACGAAGATTCCATTTTTTCATCCAGACTACCACTTATCTTGCTTACAAGGTATTATTCTAAACTTTACTCATTTGTTTATAGTTGTTTCTGATTAAGATGTAATCTGATGTTTTGTGTTTTTCATTTGGAGAAATCATTTCTGTTTCTTTGTCTTGAATTTTTGGGATTTTTATGGGTTTCATTTCCTAAGCCTTTTCTTCCACCGTCACCTTCCTCCATCTAGCTTCTCACTCCTCCATTTTCTTCTCCACCACCGTTCCTTTCTTCCCTCTCCATCTTCACCACTCATCCCCTCCTCCCTTGTCTTCCTCTCTCTACCAAATCACCACCATCCTCCTCCTTTCATCCTCCATTATCCACCACCAAAACCCAGACAAATTAACCACTATCTCCTGTCCTTTCCCACACTTAGTAGCCCAGAACAACTAAATGGCCAGCATCTTTCCTCTATTTTTATTCCACTCAACCAAACCCAGAACCTTCAATTAACCACCGTCAACCTCCATTGGTTTTTGTTTCCTCAGCACACTCTCAGTTCACGGAACCACCACCCCAATCCACCAATAACAGCCCAAAACCAGTCCTAATCGCAACTGGTCATCTACCGAAACAATTCCATAAGCCACTACTATCATCAAAACCACCCTCGCCTGCCATAACCCACCAAACTAGCCCAATAGCACCACTTTGGCCACAAACACCAAGCCACCACACGATTAGCCTAAACACCACACCTCCAAATGCTAGAACCCGCCAAGAGGCCCGTCAAACAGTTCAAAAATCATCCATATTCACTGCTGCTAGACCCTCTCACTTGAACCAAATTCCCCCTTTTTATTCAAAAATAGCATTGCTTGGGATTTCTTGAAGTTAATTTGTATGTCATCCAATCCATGGGATTTTGCACTGGAGAATTTAGATTCTGATTTGGATTTCGGAAAACTGGACTTCGGATTTTGTATTTTGGGATTGAAGGAAACTGGCTTGCCAATTTGGATTTGGAGTTTGTTTGAGAGTTTGGTTGTTTAGAGTTCAAAAAACCGTCTATGTTACAGATTTAGTTCTTCCCATTCCAGGGATTGGGATTTTGGTTGTCAATTTGAATCTGGAGTTAAGCTTTGAGAGTGAAAATTTGTCTTCCAAGTTGAAGAAGAAAACTGACCAAATTCAAGAGGTCTTGAGCAGGCTGCTGTGTTTTTTATTGCTTTAACTTGTGGCTGAAAGTTAATTAGCAAAATCGGAAAAAGCAAAAACTGATTCTAAAATTGGAAATCAAAGTTTGAGGGGAATTGGGCTGCACATGGAGTTAGGAATATTTGTATAAATAAATTAAAAAAAAGGGAGGGGTGTGTATTTGTTCTTTCTTTGTTGTTTTGTTTGTTTATGTCTTTGGTTTTCTCAAGTTGAAATGACCGAATTTATGGATGGATTTGGTTCTTTTTTTTTCTTTTTTTTGTGACTTCAGGAGTTTACATGGCTTAATTAAAAAGTTAGGAACTTAATTTTGTTTGTGAATTTAGTTTAGTTTATTACTATCATTATGACCATTATTATTTAATCAATAGTGGCTGTTTTGTCCATGACTTGAGTTCAATTCAATTTTAATGTAGTGGTTAAGCTAGTTCATTAGCTTGGTTTATTGTAATTAACTCCTATTGCTAGATGATATGTTCAATTAGCCCCCTTAGAATTCGTTGAAATTTTTCTCCTTGGCCCTTTCAAGTTGCTGAAAAATTCATTCCTAGTCTTCATAATTGCTGGCATTTCATTTTTGAACCCTTATCATTGCTGGAATTTTCATTTTTTGAACTTTATGTTGCTAGAATTCTATCCTAAGTCATTAAACTTTGCTGGAATTTTAAACTAACTTTCAGAGTTTGCTGTATTTTATGAATCAGTCCTCCATTGCTACTGAAATTTAAATTTAGCCCCTACATATTGCTGAAATTTGTATTTTTAGTTGTTATCACTGCTGGAATTTAGTTTTTAATCCCCATTGTTGCTGGAAGTTGTGTTTTAGTACTTGTATATAGCTGTAATTTTATCTATAGTCTCTTTAAGTGCCTGGATCTTTGTTTTTTTACACTAACATTGCTGGAATTTACATTCTTGTGTTCCAACTTGCTGGAATTTACATGTTTTCCCCTCAAGTTAGCTAGATTTATATGTTTCACCCCTCCCACTTGCCAGAATTTCTTCTAAGTCCCTTTGACATGCTAGAATTTTAGTTTTAAGTCCTAGGTTGTTGGAAATTTTATTCTAACTCCATACGATTTGCTGGAATTTTTATTTTAGACATATTAATTGCTGGAAATTGTATTTTTAATCCTTTATATATTGCTGGAATCTGTTTTAAACTCCCATTAATTTCTGGAAATCATATTTTAGTCCTTTATACATTGCTGGAATTTGTGTGTTAGTCCTTTTAAGTGGATAGATTTTAATTTTAGACTCCCATTTGTTGCTGGAATTTGTATTTTAGTACTTATAGTTGCTGAAATTTATATTTCTCACCTCACATTTGGCTTTCAAGATGCTACAACTCATTTTTATACTTCATTTTACCTAAATCACGGTACCTTAATGTGTTTGTTTGTGATTTTAGCACTCTACCGGGTCTTCAAAGAGGTATCCTATTACTTGTTAATTTCTCTTTATGCGCTCCAATGTGCTCCTATGTGATTTTTTGTGTATTTTCTTCATTTGTTTTTGATTTCACACACTTTTTGCATATTTATTTACTTTATGATATTTATTTTTGAATTTCCTTATTTGGAGAAAATGTAATAGATGTCTAGATTTTATTATTTTTGCAAGAATTTGTATTTAGATAGCCAATGTAATAGTTAGATTACTTTCCTTTCGTATTTTCTTTACAAATATTTGTGTACATAGATAACAAGTGTAACAAATAGGTCATTTTTATTTTTTTCCCGTTAAATTGTAAGTTAAATCCCCCAGTATAATAGTTAGGGCTTATGTGCTTTCGCGTGCTTATGTGCTTAGTTGTTTTATCGCTTTCCTTAGGATTTTTGCATCTAGATATCATACGTACGTGTTATGTGCTCCTATGTGCTCTTATATGTCTTTATATGTTTACCTGCTTTGGATTCATGTTTTATCATTTTGATTCATGTTTTAGTATTCCGTCTCCACACTAGTCTAATGCTAATCGTGATTTTATCGCTTCTCGCTAGTCCAACGTGAGTGAGGAATTTCTAGAAAGGGCTAGTCTAATACTAGACCCTTAGGCCATTTTAGTGATATTTTCACTCTTTGTGTGCATTTCATTTCATGTCACACACTTTTCCTTTTAGGATGTTCCCATTCTTGCATGATTTTTGTATATATTTTATTATCTATTATCTATTTTTGACAAATAGTCAGTGCATGACACCTAAACTACATTACACATAGAAATTAGGTCATTTGTGTGCTTTGACTAGAAATAGTCGTCTACTTACGTGGAAAGCAGTGGCTTAATAGGCTGTTCCTCTCTCCGTGAGTAGAAAAAGTCAGTCACGAGTTATTAGTCCCCCGTACCCGTTATATTGCATCCTCACTTTCTTCAATCATTTACTATCTATATTACTATTTTTCTTTTCTTTTTGCATTCCATTTTGCATCTACACTCGTGACTCCCTCGAGATCTCGACTCGGGTTTCGCAATTAATGCGATAATTCTGGCTAAGCCTCGATAGGATATTTTGACCATCTCGATATCCCCATTTAGATTTAGGATTTTAATTCATATAGACACATCTAAACACGATAGAATTTAGGGTTATTTTAGAAAATTTAATTAAACCTCGTAACTAGCCTCGGCTAGGTGGAAAGGGTGCCTTAGGTGCAAGCCATTGCCTTCCCTTTCTTCAAATGTGAATCCTGAACCTTTTTCTCTCGTTTTTTCATAGACTAAGTCAAAAAAGGGTTTTTCAAACATTTTTTCTAAAATTTTATTTTGTTTTGTTAAACAATTTTTCGAGTGAGTTGGTACACCCTAACTCAATACCAAGTGATGACTTCATTTTTTAACAAAAACCCTTTTTCAAAATATTTGGCCAAAATTGTCGCATTTTTAGTGCCGTCCTTATTTTGTTTTTCAAAAAATAAACTTTTTCACAAAAAAATCGATTTTATCATGCACGCACAGTTTTCAAAACCCAAAATCTATTTTCAAAAAGGGTTAACAGACCGGACAGCCTTTTCAAGGCACGACAATCACGAACCAACCCAGCCATGTATCATTTCAGGGTGTGACAGTGAGGATAGGTAGAACATTTATCGCAATAGATATGTATTCTTTAATGAATTACCAAAGTATTTAATTATACTTGTTTTGGCCTCGTTAATAACTAACTAGTAATTATAAATATAAGCTTAATTAAATAATGCAAAGTTAGTCTTTAATTGTCTACTAAATATATGGTAGTGGGCAACTTTATTTTTAAGTAAGATAGAATTTCTTGAAAAAAATTAGTTGATAGTTACAAAGAGAAAAACTACCAACTTATCGAAATTTATTAAATTATATGAGTTGGTGCAACCGTACTACCCTGTTTTAGGATTACATTAATCTATAATTCTATTTAATTGGCCTTATCTAATTCTCGCGAAATCTACTTTGATTTTTAATCAAATCATTTGTTGTGCTACTAAAACTTTCAAAATATAAAATTTTTAAATTAAATTAATTTTTTGTGTCATAATAAATGTGACGACCCAACTAGGGTACTCACTATATCTTGATTGAGAACAACTTATAATTACAATACCCCAAAAATAATTACAACAGTGCGAGCCATTTAGGCCTCAAATGTACACCACCATAACAAACCAATATTATTACAAGTACATAGCCTCACCACCCTATGTTGTACTTACTTACCTGTAAGGAAAACAAATATAACAGGGTTGAACTAGAAGCCCAGTGAGGTCCATTTATAAAACTATTTCAAATACTTTGTCAAAATATTCATTTTAAAATGAGGTAGCATACAAGAATAACATCTAGTTCAACAACATTAGATAGTAACAAACTCAACAAATAAACAAAGAATGATACAGATGAATCAAGTCAAGCACTACTCGAGCGTATTTCGTGTATCATTTGAGAACTAGTCAAGGACTGTGTCATGGTAAAAGTCCAATAGTTCTCAAGTCTTCCACGCCAATATTTATTTTGTGGCCACTCAAACTAGTCGGTAATCTCGAGAGTTACCTAAGTACTTTCCCATAGACCTCCTTAACCTACGAAACCTCCTCGCAGGCCAGTGAGTGCCGAGATGCCAAGGCAGCCAATAGTGGGTTACCAAGCCCACTGCCGACTCAGCCAAAGTGGACATGCACAAGGTAGGGCCCAAATCAAGTACACATGCATAAGTACAAGTACATTTTACAAGAACAAGTACTTCCTAATGTGATAAAGTATACAACTAGGTTCATAGCAAATTCTAGCACAATTAACAAGTACAATATCACGTCAAGTAATAATAAGTCAAACTGTTGAGCTTTTTCAACAAGTCACATGATTTTCATAGAAACTAATGTTAATAAATAAAAATAATTTTAGGACACTCGTTGATATGTCAAAATTTAGAGGTTCTGCAAATGCTAGTTATTGAGATTGACCGATCACTTATCAATGGAAGACAATATACTTAACTATCAACTCAAGGTGATGCCGCACCCTAAAAACGGTCAAAAATCCTTTTTGAAAAGGTTTTGGGTTTTGAAAAATTGTGCATGTGTGAGAAAATTGGATTTTTGGTGAACAAATCTATTTTTAGAAAAATGGTATTTTGAAAACAAAAGAAGTCCGGGACCAAAAAATGCGACAATTTCAGCCAAAAAAATCGAAAAAAGGGTTTTATTTAAAAACGGAGTTGCCACTTGGTATTGAATTAGGATGTACCAAGTCACCCAAAAAAAATCATTTGACAAAGCAAAAAAAATGAAAATTTTTAAAAAAATTTGAAAACCCTTTTTCAACTCTGGTATGCAAAAAAACAAAAGAAAAAGGTCTAGGAGTCACATTTGAAGAAAGGGAAGGCAAAGATTCATGCCTAAGGCACCCTGTCTCCTTGGTCGAGGCTAGTTGCGAGGTTTAATCAAAATTTTCTAAAATAACCCTAAATTCTATCCCATTTGGACGTGTCTAAATGAATGCAAATCCTTAGTTTAATGGGGTGTCAGGAGGGACAAAATATCCCTTCGAGACTTGATCGGGATTATTGTTAATTGTGAAAACCCGAAATGAGACCTCAATGGAGTTACAAGTGTGAATGCAAAATGGAATGCGAAAAGAAAAGGAAAATAGTAGTATAAATAGTAAGTTATCGAAGAAAAAGGATATGTAATATAATGGGTACGGGGGACTAAGAAACTTGTGACTGGCTGTTTCTACTCACGGAGAAGGGAACGGTATGCTAAGGCCTAGGCGAGGGCCAAACTTGCCCATTTTCCATGTGACTATTTCTAATCAAATCGCACAAATGGCCTAAAATTCTATGTAAAATGCAATCTAAATGTTATGCATTGAATATATGCCAAAATAGGTAATAATAATAAAATATATACAAGTCATGAAAAATGAAAAATTCTAAAAAAAAAAAGAGAAAAAAGTGTGTGAAATGAGATGAAATGCACATGAAGATTGAAACAAGCACTAAAATGACCTAAGGATTTAGTATTGGAATAGCCCATTTTCTACGAATTCCCACTAACGTTGGACTAGCAAGGAAGTGATAAAGCCAAAACTAGCATTGGACTAGTGTAGTGACATCACAAATTAAACATGAATGAAAGCATAATATAAATAAATAAACATATAAGAGCATATAATTCACATAAGAACACATAACACATAAACATAATATCTATATGAAAAAATCCTAAGGAAAGCAGTAAAACAAATGAACACATAAGCACACATGACACACATAAACTCTCACTATTATATCAGGGGATCTAACTTACAATTTAAGGGGAGGGGGGCGTAAGAATGACTTATTTATTACACTTGCTGTCTAAATACAAAATTCTTGGAGAAATAATTGTTAGTGTATGCTCTAAAATCAAGTTGGTTTTTGAGATTTTTATTACGCTTATTTCGTGTTATACTTATATATGTGGCATTTTCTTTGTTATTTAATACTTGTTATTAATATTACTTGTTTATTTGATAAAGTCCATAGAATATTAACTATGTATAAGAGATTGTAAGAGTTACAATGATGAGACTCTTATTACACATTAAGTTATATTCTTAAATATCCCTAGTCGTAGTATTAATGAGATTGGACATCATTAATATGGGAAGACTAGCACATACTTTGCCTCTACTTATGGTAAGTAGTAGTTGATCTCGTCAATTATGGCGTGTGACACCTAAGCTGGTATGTGGATGCTTGTTAGAGAACAAGTTCATTGGATTGATCCGCCAAGAGTTACTATTCATAGTGCTAATGAATTATACTCTTAATGGCAATGGTGTAAGTGATCCTTAGACTTGAGATTACCATAGTATCTTGAGTTTGGATTGCTATGCTTTGACTCTATTGCTCGGTGCTCGTAAAAGAGTAGCCCATACGGTAGAGATTGGGTATAGTATGAAGCATGGAAGGATAGTGAGTAATCGATATAGAATTCACCACTCCTTATTATAGGAGAGTATATCCCGGATTGGCCACTTGTTGAAATATGACTTAAAGAATCTTTTGCGCAAAAGTGAAAGTATGACTTGAAAGAGTTTCAAGGTTATACTTTTATGGAAAGTTATATTTCGGGAACAAGAAATCATTAATTAGTCATTTAAAGAGTGCGCACTACACTCTTAGACTAATTGGGATACAGTGTGGTGAAAGGATATTAATTACACGGTAACATTGTCATTGATAGGTGTAGTCTACCATATGACTTTCCTATTCACTTGGGTGGTCATGATGCATTGCTAGACGCCACTCATGATCTATAAGTGCAAATTAATTAATTAGTGAATTAATGATAAATTAAAGTGTTAATTTATCTGGCTCTTAATTAATTAATTAATGAGTTATAATTTGTACTTATTGTGACAGCCCCACCTTACCCAGAGGCGCACCAAAGGGCTTAGCGAACTGCCTGCCTAGCTCTCGCCAGGTCTCGATACGCACTCACGCAAACGTCTGAGCGTACTTAACTTAAAATAAAATAACTAAAATAAAATGAAATAAATAAAATACATTCATTTTATTTAACATAAGGTACAATTCACATCAAAAGTATATGTGTCATAATATACGTGATTTTTAAAAGAAAATAGCCTAACACAGTTCGGCTATTACAATAACTGAAACTTTTATAATAATCAAAACCAGTCGGTCCAGCTTTAATTTTTCAAGTGACCTGAGTAAAGGAAAACAAATAAAATGGAATGAGCTATAATAGCCCAGTGAATGTCCAAGTCATGCCATCATATCAAGAACTCATTATTTTAGTAAATGAAATAATCGAACAATTAAATTAATAAATCAAGATATAAACAATTTAATTTAACATGTAGTCAAAGGAGGATACAGGGCTCAACTACGGAAGCAAGCTTAACCGCAGAAAGAGCAAGTACTGATCATGTAGCCACGATATTTGGACCGAGATAATAGCTCAGGTCTTTATCAAAGAACATATCAGTTTTATCAAGCACAAACCCTAACCGCCAATCACCTTATAACCTCCGTACAAGCTACCACATCCAGGGAGAATATTCTCAACCCTGGAGGGCCAACAAGCAAACAGGTTCAATCCGGAGTTGGCCTCTTTGAGGATTCACAACTCAAAAGGGAAAGAACATCAAGCCCTAAAACACCCAACACCTTATGTCCTCCCACGTGCAGCCGGGTTGACCATCCGTGAAATAACGGTGAAGTTAGTCACGGTAGTCTCACGCACACACAAATAACACATTGGTCAATGAAAGCAAGTAACACATTGCGGAATAGATGTGATAAAGTACACATCTTTCCTCAAGTAGCACAGGTATTCACATAATAATTGCAAATTTTCACATAATATTTATCAAATAAAATATCACATTTCATGCATCATGCACACATAAAGACACTCACCTGGAAAGCCTAAGAAAATCTCTCGTGAAATGGTCGTGATGTGTTTTCGGACCCTGAAATTTAAAAGAAATAATCTGATGAAAATCCGATTTAAACCCTAATTAATTTAGTAAAGAAATCCAAGAAATATCCCACTTATTTCTAGGGTTTTGGTTTTAGGGTTTCTAGGGTTTAGGGTTTAGGGTTTCATTTTAGGGTTCTCTTTTTCTAGGAACTTTGCTCATTACTAGATCATTTTACCTAAAATTTCTGCACATTAACTCTTTAATTTTAACATGTTCTAGGTTGGAAGTTTCATGTTCCATTTTTCCCTTCTTTATTCCTACCAAAATTTCGGCGGCATCTCCCCTTAAAATCGGACCAAACCAAAGTTTTTTTCCTGCAAGAAAATCAGCCATCCAACCCAAATTCAACAAGTTCTACAACATCTAGGTTCAGTTCAAGCCCAAATTCAATCAAGATTCCACTAAATTTTAAGAATTCTACTCCAAGAATCTTTACCTAAATCTGCACAGGGTTGGTTTTCAGCCAACTTCGTGCCATTTTTGGGGTCAATCCACCAAGAACCAGGGAATTATGATTACATGGTTTTAAAGTACGTTTATAGGGCTACAACTTTCGTGAAGATCATCAATCCAAATTCCAACTAGAACTGGTTCAAAATCAGCCCTCAATTTGGCTCATCATCAAAACTGTTTTACGCAGAATCAAATTTTCAGCCAACTTTGCAAACTTTCTGCGATTAATATAAACTGAATCACAGTGCAAGCCTTATACCTTTGGAAAGCCCTATCAATCTAGTTTCTAAAACAACAAGAATCACTCGAATCCAAGTTATCTATACCAAGTTATGAAAGTTTTACTAAAACTGGTCCAGTATGGCTGTGAAAGTAAAACTTGAACAAAACCCTAAATAAAACTTGAATAAAACTCAAATAAAACTTGAAATTAATAGCAAAAGTTCATAGTACATACCTTAAACAAGCTTAGAACCTTGCTTAGGAAGAAGAAAACCTCACTTTCTATGGTGGAATTTGTCCAAAGTTTGAAGAAAAAGCTCCAAGAAGTTGAGAGAAAAAAAATGAGAGGAAAAGGGGTAGCAAAGGGGCCGGCCAAGAGCAAGGGAAAAGAGAGAGAAATAGGCTAGAAAAATAGAAAATAAATAAAGAAAAAGGTAGGTAAAATGATAGCCAATTAAAGTATAACAAGAGTAAGATTTAGGTTTAGTCTTTTAATGCATTAGTGGCTAACTTGGTTTAATTTAATTGGTGGAATTTTTAACCACTTTATCACCTAGTAATTAGTAATATTATAGAATAAATATTAAAGAAAAATGAGAGAAAAATAGGGAAAGAATATTCGGCCACAAGCAAGAAAAGAAAAGAAAGAAACTCGGCCAAGAGAAAAAGAAAAGAAAGAGAAAAATTTCAGCTAAGGGAAAAAAATAAAGCAAGAAAATAAGTGAAATTTCGAGTAAAATTGAGCTAAAATTCGAGTAGTAAAAGGCTAGAAAATAGTAGAATAAATTAAGCAAAATTTAAACTCTAATATAAATTAAATGGTCAAGTAAAATTATTCTAAATGTAAATACTTAAGTGTTCTTGCTTAAAATGAAAATCTTCCAACTAATAAATCTAGGATTAATACTTAACCCTAAATAAGAAAAAAAATGTCTCTTATATGTGCATTTTCTAGGGTGCTACACTTATTGCCAACGTGAATGGAACCTAATGGGTCACACACAATAAGAACATGGTCTTTGGGTTAAATTGTTATTAAGATAAGTATAAGATACTTATAGGGTTAATTTATGTGATAAATTAACTTAAAGGACTTAATTATAAATATTCTAAATCTTGATGGAAATTAGTTTCCTAAAAGGAATTAAGAAGCTATTTGGTTTCCTTTTAGAATTGGTTTCCTAAAGGAATAGGATTAGCTTAAGGCAAGCTTCCTAAACCTTCTTGGTTTCCAATTGCTCTTGTTTCCTTAAAGACTAGGATACTACATCTATAAATAAGTCCATGCCTTGACTCTTGGAAGATTGATGAAACATAACACAAAAATTAGAGAGAGAAAAATTGAGAGCTTGGTGGCGGTTTTTCTCTCCAAGAAAAATGCCACACCTCCTTCTCCTAATTGTTAGGGTTTCAACTTCTTTCTTCTTCTTGTGTTCTTCATGAATCATTCAAGGGAGCTAGCACTCGAAAGGCAAGGCAAGCAAGCCCAAAGGTTCCTAAAGATCATGTTCGTGTGGATACCGTTGGAGGCTCTACACTTGGAGGGCTTTTCCTGGTAGATCAACACCTTCATCGAATAGGATCTTGCCCTTTGAAGCATAGAAACCTTCTATGCTTGAGATATTTGTGCTAAACACCCTTTAATCGTATAGATTACATCAAAGAGATCCATGGCTAACGTAATAAATTTTTAAATTTTCCGCTGCGTTACTCCCCTTATTACCTTACAATAATATCAACTATCTATTACATTACCTATCCAAGTACAAATTCTCGAAAAATAGGCAAAGGCAACCTATCTATTACATTTTGCAAATAATTAAGCATTAAAGATTTGAACAAACTTAACACAACATTGCATAAAGATAAATAAATGATCAAAAAGTAAATGAAGTAAGATAACACACAAAAACACATAAAACACATTGGAGTACATAAAAAAGGAATAATAAAAAGTGGTGAGAAATACCTCTGAGAAGGCCAGGGACTATGACTAAGGAAAACGAACAAAAACATTAATGGCACCACTATATAAATGAATAAAGCATAAAATAGGTAAATACTAACAAATTGGGGGGTAAAGTGTAAATTTTAACAAGCTAACAGGGCTAAAACAAAATTGTAAATCCTAAAAAATTAAAAGGGTAAAATTAGAAATTCGCACAATTAAGGGAAAAAAATTGGAAATCAAAACCAAATTGGAGATAAAAAAGTAATTCCAGCAATTGTGGGTCAAATTTGTAAATCATGAGACTTATTTGAAATAATATAAAATTTAGGGGGTCAATCTATAATTATGAAGGACTTAGTTGTAGAAAATGACAAGTTCATAAGGATAATAAACTACTTGAGAATTCTAAGGGTAAGAATTCTAAGGGCTAAAAGTTAAATATCTATTTTTATAAAATAAGTAGAAAAACGAATACCAAAATCAAAACAAAAACTAAATTTACTCGCTACATTAGTTAAGTAAACTGAATTAATTGATTAAATCAAAACTAAATAACGAAGAATGTAATGTAGATTAGATGAATAAAGGGAAATTACCTTACAAAAAGAATAAAATAAACAAAGGCCCCCAATTTCCCCAAATCAATTCCTTCTTCTCCCAGAAATAAGTTTTTCTCTCTCATTTTCTCTTTTATTTCTTTTCTCTTTTTCCTCTCTTTTCTCTTTTGTCGTGCCTTGCAAATACGGTACGAGAACAACTTTTGAAAACGTGTTTTGGGTTTTGAAAAAACATGCGTGTGTGAGAAAACTTATTTTTGGTGAAAAAAGTGTATTTTTGGAAAAAAAATGGTATTCTAAAAAAAAAAAAAACAAAACAAGACCGAGTCTAAAAATGCGACAGTTTTGGTCAAATAATTTGAAAAAGGATTTTGTCAAAAAATGGAATCGTACTTTGTATTGGGTTAGGGTGTACCAAGGCACCTAAAAAATTTTTAGCGAAACAAAACAAAATTTTTAGAAAAATATTTGAAAAACCTATTTTGACTCTGATCTATGAAAACAAGAGAAAAGGTCCAAGAGTCGCATTTGTAGAAAAGGAAGACAAAGGCTTACGCCTAAAGCACCCTGTTTCCCTAGTCGAGGTTAGTTGTGAAGTTTAGTCAAAATTTCCTTAAATAACCCTAACTTCTATTGCATTTGGACGCGTCTAAATGAATGCAAATCCTAAGCCTAATGGGGTGTCAAGAGAATTGAAATGTCCCATCGAGACTTGATCGGGATTATCGCATTAATTGTGAAACCCAAAATGAGGCCTCAAGGGAGCCATGAGTGTGGATGCAAAGTGGAATGCAAAAACAAAAGGAAAATAGTAGTATGTATAGTAAGTGATCGAAGAAAGTAGAGATGCAATATAACGGGTATGGGGGACTAAGATACTCGTGACTAAATGTTCCTATGCACATTGGGGTAAACGACATGCTAAGGCTAAGGGGAGGCCAAACTTGCCCATTTCCCGTGTAAGTAGGCGACTATTTCTAGTCGAATCACACAAATGACATAAAACTCTATGTGAAATGCAATCTAAATGCCATGCATAGGACATATGCTAAAAAAATAGATAATAATGATAAATAATAATATATAAAAATCATGCAAAAATGAAGAAACCTAAAAAGAAAAGAGCAAAAAGTGTGTGAATAAGAAATGACAAGAAATAACTAGCACTAAAATGACTTAAGGGTTTAGTGTTGAACTAGAGCGTTGGATTAGTGAAGAAATAATAAGACCACAACTAGTGTTGGACTAGCATGTTAACGGAATAAATTAAACATGACTAAAAGCATAATAGAAGTAAATAAACATATAAGAGGATATAAATCACGTAGGAGCACATAACACGTAAACACAATATCTAGATGCAAAATCCTAAGGAAAACGGTAAAACAAATAAACATATAAGCACATAAACCCTAGCTATTACATTGGGGGACTAATTTACAATTTGAGGGGAAAAAGTAAAAAATAACCTATTTATGACACTTATTAGCTAAATACACAAATATTTGTGAAAAAAAGAAAAAAAAAGTAATCTAACTATTACATTGGCTATCTAAATACAAAATCTTGCAAAAATAGTAAAATTTATCCATCTATTACATTTTTGCAAATATGAAATTCGAAACTAAATAGTATAATGTAAATAAATACGCATAAATTATATAAAATAAAAAACACATGAAGAAAATGCACAAAAAATTATATAGGAGCACATTGGAGCTCATAAAGAGAAATTAACAAGTAATAGGGGTACCTTTCTTTGAAGACCTGTACCAATGCTTAATAACACAAGTAAACACGTTAAGGTATCGCAATATAAATGAGTAAAGCAGTAAAATATGTAAGTACTGACAAATTGAAGTAAAAATGTAAGTCTAGTAACTAAGGGGATTAAAAATAAATGTCTATAAAGCTTAAGAGGGATAATTCAAAATTCACATAAGTCTAAGGGGTCGAGATGCGAATTAAAGCAAAATTTGGGGGGGAGGGGAACAAAAAATAGTTAATTCTAGTATATGGGGCCGAGTTGCAATTAATTCAAGGCATGATTGAATAGAAAAGTAAATTTTTGGGTCAATGTTCAATTGTTAGGGATTATCATGCAAAAAGTTAAGAACTACTCAAGGTCATTGTAAAATCACTTAAAACTATAAAGAGGTTGAAATGCAAATATTATTTCATGATAAAAATAAATGAAAATGTTAAATTGACATAAAGATTAAATTAATTAAACAAATTATTATAATTAACTAAATTAATCACCAAATCAAAACTAAATTAAACCAATATAAAAAATCGATCATGAAGCTAACTAAACTAGAGTCTAAAACAAATATAAAGAAGCCATTAAAAACCATCTCAAATCCATATTAGTTTATCACCTCGATCACAAATGAGTTAAATAAAGCATTAAAGGAAAGAAAAGAAAAGAAAAGAAACCCAAACCGAAATTTAACAAAAAAAACTATAATTTCCTAAACCGCCTACATCCTGATTCCCAGTGTTTTGAGAATCGAATTGGACTGGCCGGTTTGATTGTTTGAACCGCAAACCGGCCATGGCTCCAGTCTGATTCTCTATAAAAGCCGAATGATGCCAATAAATCGGCAAGAACCAGTTCAACCGTTCAAACGGGAATGAACTGTCCGAACCGTGAACCGCGAACTGCGGGTTTTTTTATTTGGCTTTTGGGAAAAAAAAACTTTTTTTTAGTGCAAATGGAAGGTCTTGGCAAGACCTCCCATTTGTGCTCCTAAGTAGCCCAACTACCCAACCAAGCTTGTGTGATATGATTACATATTACAAATCATTTTATTTCTTCTTTGTTTTAGCTTTACTTTATTAATCATTTTTAATAAAATTAATTGATTCTCACATTTTTAGTTTTTTATTTCCTTTATCAATCATATTTAATGAAATTAATTCATCCTTGCTTTTTTAATTTCTTTATTTCCATCAATCATGTTTAATGAAATTAATTGATTCTTACTTTTTTTTTAATTTGACATCCAAATTCATTATGAAATCTTGGATTTACTTTTGCTAAAATCTCTCATACTAAGACTAGTCTTTTTGTCAAAATTGTTTAATTATTCATTTATGACTAAAATATTTTCCTAATTAAAAGTTTAGCATTTGGCTCCTTGAAGTTAAAATGCAAATTCAAACTCAAAATTCCAGTATGTTTTTCGTATTGACTACCGTGTCACATGCATGTGACTAGATTATATTTTTTGTATTAACTACACATGAGTCACATGTATGTGAATATATTTTTTGTATTAACTGCACGTGACGACATTATATTTGCAATTGTCAAATTTTTGCTCGTGATCCCACTTTGCCTAATATAAAAAATTTTAAGAACTATATATGTTTTAATCAAAGCATTAAGCAATCAATTTCATGCACAACCAAATATTGGGGGCCAAAATTACATCTTTTTTCTTAAATATTATGGACATTTTAATTTCTTACGTGATAAAATATTATCTTTTACTACTAACATTCTAGGCTCTTGACAGTATTCTTTTTTATTTTTGCCAATGCTAACTAGAGCAAAGCCTGTTCGATCTCCTTAACATTTTTACCCTTTTTTATTTTTATTTTTTTAATGGTGAATTACCATCAAATCAAAAATCTCTACATTGGCGAAAGTATTGATTTGAATGTATTTCAATGTAGGTGTCTTTTGGATAGTGGTGAAGATAATGATTGGTAATTCTAATATTTTAACTGTAAGTGATGATTAGTAGCAATTAAATTTTTAGTTATTTAATTGTATTCTTTTGTCTTTTAAAGTTTTTTTTTGTTGTGTTTATTTTGTTAGTTGATTTTTTTTTTTAGTTTGATGATCTAACTTCTATCTTTGCATTGAACTTTTTTACTTTTTAATGTTAAATTGAAGAGTTGTTGCCTTGTGGTGAAAATAATGGAATTCTGTCATTGAAATTATTTGTCTTCAACATCAGTTATAAATTTGATGATAAATATGATATAATTAGTTGTTCGACTCCGTGGTATTTTTTTACGAACCTCTTTAATATGTGAAAGAAAAATAAGCATGTACTTTAATTAGCATTTGGATTGTGCTCATTAATATTATTTATATTTGTAATGAATTTATGAATAAACTTGTGATGATGTGTATGAGTCTCTAAGTTTCAAGTATGAGTTTTAGGAATTTTCTTATACAATTGTTAAAAAAAAGGTTCAACTGGTCAGACCTTGAACCAAACCTTCTTTGGTTCACTGGCCGGTCCGGTTCTAAAAACATTACTAATTCCCTTAATTTCCAATCCAATTTCTCTTTCCCAAACATTTTCTCCCCAGATTGTTGTTCTCTCTCTTTTGTACTTTTCATTCTCTATTTTCTTCTCTATTCTCTATTTTCTCTCTTATTCTATCTCTCTCTATTTTCTGTTCTACAGATTTCTCTCTTTCTCCCTTGCTCTCTCTGGTTCTTTCTATCTCTTCTCTAGTTTTCTCTCTTTTTCCTTCGTTCTCTCTAGCTCTCTCACTCTCTCTCTCTCTGACGTCGTTTTAGATTAGGTATAACAATTATGAACAAAAACATACAAATCAAGTAATAAAAACCTAATCTCCCAACTTAATCCGCAAGTGCACCGGGTCGGTTGTAGTATTTGGAGTATTAGGTGTCGAATCCCACGAAGGAATCAAATATGTGCAATTACTAAAGCTTTTTCACTAACTTCTATTATCTAAACACAATCAAAATAAGATGGAGATGGGGTCCCTTCAATAGAGTAGGTATATGATTGAGAACTTATGTAAAATTCAATACAAAGAAGCCTAGAACATAGAATCCACTAATGAATCATGCATGAATGACTTACTAAGTGTTATCTTGCTTTGTTTAAAATCCAATTCCATAAGTATCATAACTAGATCTCTCTATGAAATGACAAGATTTCAACTATTCTCATGATGAAACCTTAGTGATAACATGGATTATATTGATTCACTTAAACATCCATTATTCTCATATGAAAGACTTAAGCATTACTTGTTCATTTTCCATTGTTACATGCATCTCTCAATGTCAAGTAGCAACTAAATGACTTGTTTAAGTTGGCCAAGCAAAAACAAGTGTTAAAGCTTGAACAAGTAAACAAACAAATGCAAGCTTAGTAAGTGCAATGAAGTTAAATCATGTTTGTTGATTCATTAGCTTCATCTATGGTCTTAGATGAAGCTTTTAGTTCAACATAAGTTAGTGAAACAACTAAAAGTTCAACTTCAAAGAAAGAATTTATGGCAACCATTGAAAGTACAAGAGATAGAGTTTGGGAATTGCTCAACCAATATGGAATAAGCTTCTCTTCTTTATTCACCTTCAAAAGTTGCACTACAAAGTCTCTTACAATGATCCTCACCACTCTATTGAAGGATTAAGAGAATTCTATTAATTCTCTACCAAGCTAAGTATAAAACTAGAGACTATAACTACTTTCTACTACTAAAGCTTCTTACAAATGCTTTACAAATGACTCCTATTTACAGACAAATGTTCTTCAAGTCATTTTCCAACTTGCATGATTCATTAATGCATGGAAATGATGAAAATTGCTTGGGGATTCCAATTGAGTACAAAAGTCTTCATTTATGTTTCCAATGTGTTCCCCAACTTGCAAAACCCTATCCCTATCTAATAATATCTGCAAAAATAGTTGGAGAAAGATACAAGTTGATGCCCTAGAAGAATCCCCGCTGACCTGCGATCTGCGGGTTATCATTCGCGAATCACACCTTTGTGGCCTCCACTTAATTTTTTATTTTTCTTGGGCTGGACTCCATGTGTGCAAGCACTTTTTATGTATTTTCAAGCATTTTGATGAAGAATTGGATTTTTTCATTATTTTGCACAATTGTTCTTTTAAGTTGTTCATCCAACCCTAGCTCTTTGAATCACCCTTGAATTTATTTTTCTTTTACTCCAATTGATCCAAAATAAGTTTAAGTATGATGAACCTACAATTATACATAAAAATTGTGCATTAATTTTCTCAAGTAAAGATTCTACCTTAAAACCCTAAATCCAATAAAAAAACCCTAATTCTTAGTAATTGTTGAAAAATGAGTCATTTGTAGCCAAAAGTACTATAATTATACTAAAATAACATCTGAAACATATAATAATATATATAATAACATTGGTAAATTTATTACTTATCACTCTCTCTCTCTCTCTCTTTTCTTTGTGCCTCACTTCTCTCTTAGTGGTATGCAAGGGGGCTTCGAGGACTATAGGTGTAGGAGTTTGTGATGATTTTCTAGTTGGACAAGTTGGGGCATGGTGGTGGAAGAGGAAAGATGGAGGCAGAAGCAAGGGAGAGGGCTAAGAGATGGGCTGTGGGTGGCTATTTGATCGATGATTGAGGGTGGTAGGTTTTGGAGAGTGGAAGGGGGGATGAGGCGGTGGCGATTTGGTGGAGGAGCTGGTAGCTAGAGAAGGTAGAGGTTGACAGTAATAACGGTTTTAAGAGTTTATTTTAGCCGTTTTGTAGATTAGCTTGATTGCAATTGGGTTGTGGGTAAGGATTGATGGTGGTTGTTGCTGGGTGGGGCTCCAATAATGATGTGATTACGGTGGAGTTGTGAGGGGTTGTTATGGGTCTTTTTTCATGTTTATTGACTGATTTGGTGACGAATTGAGGTAATTTTGGGGCTATAATGAATGTCTTAGTGGTGGTTTTGGGGGTTGTTTGGGTGAATTTGGGTAGACTGTTAGTGGTCCGATAGGCTTTTGGTGGTTTTACAAGGCGATGGTAATGATGGAGAGTGGTGTTGCGTGGAGGCAGAGGAGGGGTAATAATGGCTTTTTTGCAGGTTGTTTGGTTGTTCTTGGGAAATTGAGACTGGTTCGTTGTTGTGGGATGGTGAAGGCTTGGGATTGGCAGAGAAGGAGGGGTTGCTGGTGGCGTACTTGACCCGGTGGTGGTATGACTAGAGGTAGTGGATATATGGTTGTACTGGAGGTGGGATGATGGTGTTTCAAGGTAGGTTTGATGGTTAATTATGGAGGCTTTGGGTGGTTCTGTGATGGGAATTAGCTGTGATTGCAGGTTTTGGGTTTGCAATTGGGAAGAATCTGATGATTGTGGTGATTGCTGGTAGACCTTTCCGGTGATGGAGGTGGTTTGATGTTCAGGCAGTCTGGTAGTGGACGTCACAATTGGTGGTGATGGACTAGTTACAGAAGAAGCTGCTTGTGGTTGTTTGGGGGCTTTCGGTGATAGGCCAATGTAGTTTTGGGGCTGATTGTGGCTTGATTTGATGTCATTTTGGGCTACTTGACCATGCACTTATGGTGGTTTCAGGGGCTGCTGTTGGCTGTCTTATTGGTGTTGCATGTAAGATTTGGCTGGCGGTTGTTACTAGCTTACACTGTAAGCGGCTATTGAGGAGAGTAGTGAATTGAGGCCTAAGGGGCCGCTAGCAGATGCTGTTGGTGGAGACTATTAGGGTAAGTGATGAACGGTGGAGGAGAAGGCTCTTGTGATGCAGGGCTGGGAGCTGAAGGCTGAGGGCGGTGGTTTCAGGGCTTTGTAGTTGTCTTGTGGTGGGTTTTGGTGGTAGCATGGTTGATAGGGGAGGCTGAGATAGTGACAGTGATGGGTCGGGAGATGATGGCTGTGGGTTGAAATTTTGTTGATTGTTGCATGCGACAGTGAGTAGGTTGACAGTGGACACAGAGGTCCAGTGGAGGTGGGATTGGAAGTTGGTTGTAAAAAGAGGCAAGGGAAATGGTGGTGAAGTGAGAAGATGAGGTTGGAGGCTGGAAGAGAGAGAAGAGTTGACGATGGAAGGAAGAAAAAACAACAAATGAAAATAAAACCCAAAAAAAGAAAACAAGAGAAAGAAAGAAAAAACAAAAATAGAAAACCCTAATTTTTCAGCAAAACCCCCCAAAAATGTAAGAAAAAAGACAAATATGGATTTTTAATTTTTAATCATAAAAGAAAGTACAAGGTCTAGGTATTAACTTATAATTTTGTTGTCTTGCTGATGATTTTGATGGCTGAAAAATTCTTGTTCTTGAGTTTTGTATTCTTTGATCTTACTATGTGAAAATTTGGTGTGTTTGTGTGTGTTATAAATCTTAATATGTGTGTTTATGGTGTGATTATGTGCGTGCTTAATCTAACTATGTGTTTAATCTAATTATGTTGTTTGTGGTGTATTGTGTGTGTGTAAGAATTAGTGTGTGAAAATGTGTGTATTGTGTGCAAGACAAAAAAAAATTTGTCTAGAATTTTTTGATTTTTTTTCTCTTTTTTTATTATTACTAAATGAGGTATTTATAGTGAAAGAATCTTATCCTTCAAGAATAAATAGAATGACTAAAATGCCCTTGATGACAGAATTACAATTTTACCCTAAAAAATTATTTTTAACACATAAAAAAATTAAATTAAATTAAATTTAAAAATGTCATAATTTTTCTAAAAACACCAAAAAATCAAAAATTAAAAAATGTAAATAACAAATTTTATTAAATAAACGAATTCGGTCAAAAATACATCTCTTGTACAAAATGATCATTTTGCCCCCGAACATGATATTTATTGAAAAATAGTAATGGATCTAAAAAAATTTATCAAAAAGATTAGAAATAGGCTTAAAAATCTAAAAAATGAATTTAGAGAGCAAAATTGGCAAAAAATGCATTCAGGGTGCGAAATGACTATTTTACCCCTATAATGACGAAATATATAGAAAAATAGCTATTGGCCTTGAAAAAATAAAAAAAATTTATAAACATTCTTAAAAGCCTGAAAAATAAATTTGAATTCTAAAATGGGTGAAAACGGTATTCGCGAGGCAGAATGACCATTTTGCCTTTGCAGTGATGAAACATACAAAACAATGTCAATTAAATCCAAAAAAACCACAAAAAATTCAGAAACAAGTACAAAATATACTTTTAAAACTTAAAACTCGATGAAAAATATTTACATGCCAAAAATTACTGTTTTGCACCCGAATTGCTGATTTTGTCCCTTTTACCAAAAATCAAGATTTGAATTTTAGTAGAAAAATGACCTATAATGTTATAAAAATAAATGGTGTATCAAAATTTAGTGTCTACATCTCCATTCTCTATCATCTCTCCCGTCTCTCTTCTATCTCTCCCTTCTTCTTCCTTACTTTTCTATTTTCTTTCTCCCCTCTCTATTCTCTTTTACTCTCATCACTCACCCCGTGTCTTTTTTACTAATCTCCCTCTCTTCTAAACCCAAATTCAAATTCCAAATTCTTTCCAAAAAAAGAACAGATTATTCACAAATTAAGCCACAATCCATACTAAATCACATCCAATAGATGGCATACAAATGAAATTAGTTAAAGGGAATGTTTGAATGTCACCTCTTTGGCCGAGAGAAAAGAGAGCTTGATTCGGATGAAGGAGCTGGTGAAATTGTTATTGGGTGAGAGAATGGCGGTCGGCGGCGCAGCTTGGAGGAGAGCTGGATGTGGTGTCGACAAAGCTACTAGTTTCGGTAGTGGAGGAATTGTGGTGGTGGAGGAGTTGCGTCTGTTTGACAAAGCTGTGGATGGTAGAGGAGTTACAGAGATGATTATTGGGACCGGTGATTTTGGCGATGATAATTGCAGTAGTGGTATTGGAGGTTCATGGCTATTTTTGGGCAGCTGTTTTGGCTATTGATGGCAGTGGTTATGGTGGCCTTTTGGCTATTTGTTGTTTTGTTGTTGTTGTTTTTTCTTAGCAAGTTTGTAGAGTTGTTTGCTTGGAGTTTTGATGGGTAGAGGAGGTGGCTAGATTTAGCTGGTGAAGGATTGCTGGTGAATTAGGCTGGTCGCGAGTTGAAGGGAAGAAGAGGGGCAGCTTACTGGTGATGTTGGTGCTTCAGGTTTAGGTGTATTTGGTGATTCCAGTAGTGATTTTTGGAACTTTTGAAACCAAAATTTTTTTATTGCAAGAATTCTGGTAGTGGTGCAATTGGCTTTTAGGTTTGAGCAGTGGTTGTGTCTTGTAGGCTGATTGGAACTGCTTCAATAGTGTCCTTGGTGCTAATTGTTAGGGGATAGCAATTGATATTGGTTATGGGATTGATTTTGAATTGAATTGAGGAGGGGTTTTTTATGGCGATTGGTTGCAACTTTGGGGCTGTTCTGGTGGTTCTTTTGGGGATGTTTGATGGCAGATATGTGGTGGAGAATGATGGCGGAAATGGTAGGGAAATTGGAGTTGGTGAGGATAGAAAATGGGAGGGTTGCTGGTAGAGAAGGTGGAAGATGATGACTATGCATGTGAATGATCGTGTGTTTTTTGAGTGAATGAATGTGTTTTGGTTGTGTGTTCTATGTGTTAGTGCGAGTGACTGTGAGAGTGTTTATTGCGTGACTGTGTGAAAATGGTATGTGGGATTGTGTGTGTAATTATGTGTGTTTGTGAACGTGTGTTAGTGTGTGTTTGAGTGTGTGGTTGTGAATGTATTTGTGTAATTGTGTGAATGTGTGTGTTGTACATGAACTATAATGTGTGTGAATCTGTGTGTACAGTGTGTGTTTCTGTATATGAGGTGTGTGAATTTGTGTCTAAATGTGTCTGAGTTAATAGCGTGTAGTGTGTGTTTGAATGTCTGATGATGAGTGTGTGTGTGTTTGTGAGGGACTAGTGTGTGTGGTGTGAGGGAGAAACAACGAAGTGTGTGAGATAGTATTTGTGAGGGACTAGTATGTGTTCCTGGGGTCCTAGGTGTAAGTTTGAAGATAGATTAGTGCATGTTCTAAGTATTCTAAGTGTAGGGTTGAAAATGTACTAGTGTGTGTTACAGGTGTTCTAGGTATAATATTGAAGATGTACTAAAATCTAGTAAGTGTTCTTGGCCTAGTGTGTGTGGTGTATTAAAGAAGAACTACAATCTAGTAGGCATTCTTGTGGTAGTGCATGTGATGTATGAAGATGAGCTAAAATCTAATATATGCTCTTGGGGTAGTATAAAAAACTAAAACTAAAAAAAAACCTCTAGGCTTCTCCGTTTTCTCCTTCTACCTCCTTTTTCCTAAAATAAAAATGGGGTATTTATAGTCTAAGGGAATCTTATCCTCCAAGAATAGATAGAAGAATAAAATGCCCATAATAATATAATCACAATTTTAACCTAAAAATTGATCTTTTTGAGACATAAAAAATAAAAAAAATGTCATGATAACACCAAAAAAAAATGAAAAATACCAGAAAATGCAAATAACATATTTTATTAATAAAAAGTTTGGTCGAAAATATATTTTTGTGCAAAATGATGATATTGCCTCTAAGCGCGACATTTACTAAAAATAGCAGTTGGCCCCCAAAAATTAGAAATAGGCTTAAAAATCTAAAAAATAATTCAGAACTCAAAATTGACGAAAAATGCTTTGAAAGTGTGAAATTACTATTTTGCCCCTACTCTAACAAAATATATAGAAAAATAGTCATTGGCCTCAAAAAATTGTCAAAAATTTAGAAGCGCACTTAAAAGAGTAAAAAATAAATTTGGGATCCAAAAATCGGCAAAAATTGTGTTCGCAAGGTGAAATGATCATTTTGCCATCGCATTGACACAACATATAAAAAAATAGCAATTAATCCAAAAAATCACAAAAATTTTCAAAAACATGTATGAAAGTACAAAAAATGTACATTTGGAACTAAAAAATTGATGAAAAATATTTACATACTGAAAATTACCGTTTTGTCCCTTTCACTACTGGTTTTGCCCCTTTTGCAAGGAAAATCAAGATTTGACCCCGAAAGTAGAAAAATAGCCTTTAATGTTAGAAAAATAAATGATGTATTAAAATTTGGTATCTATAGTTTGCCCCTCTTTATCGGGAATCTCGCAAAGATTTTAGAGAAAAATGTAGATAGCACTAATTTTGACTCACCTAAATGTGAAAACAAATGTAAGTGTAAATTAAAATCAAAACATGCATAGTATGAAAATGTGATGCAGTACAACCAATGAGCAAATGAACACAGAAAAATATGCAACCGAACTCTTTAGAAACTGCCTACGTATCCTGATAAAAGGAATCAGGTCAAATGTGTAAGGTAATAGCATAGGTAACGCAGCGGAAAAATAAAAATTTATTACCTTAACCACGGATCTTTTTGACTTATCTATATGATTAACAAGGGGGTTTGCATGAAGATTACCTTAAGCACAGAAGATTTCTATGCTTCTAGGCAAAGATCCTTCGAAGAAGATGTTAGATCTATCACGAAAAGCCCTCCAAGCGTTGAACCTCTAACGATATCCACGCGAACAACTTCTTTGGGAACCTTGAAGGCTTGCTTGCTTTGACTTTTGAGTGCTAGCTCCCTTGAATTATTTAAGAACACAAGAAGAAGAAAAACCTAACAATTAGGAGAGAGAGAGAGAGACGCCTAGAGAGAGAAGAAGAGGCAGTGTTTCTTTCTTTCAATTTTTCTCTCACTAGTTTTTCTTTTGTGTTGCAATAATAAATCAAGAGTCAAAGCATGAACCTATTTATAGAGGAAATATTCTAGTCTTTTAGGAAATAAAGCTAATTGGAAACCAAGAAGGTTTAGGCAACTTACTTTAAGCTAATCCTTCTCTTTTAGGAAATCTATTCCATAAGGAAACCAACTAGTTACTTTATTTCTCTTAGGAAACTAATTTCCTGCAAGACTTTGAATATTTATAAATAAGTCCTTTAAATTAATTTATCTCATAAATTAACCCCACAAGTATCTCATACTTATCTTAATTACATTTTAACCCAAAGATTTTGTTCTTTATGTGTGTGACCCATTAGGTTCCATTCACGTTGGCAATAAGTATAAATTATAACTCATTAATTGAGCTAGATAAATTAAACACTTTTAATTTATCATTAATTCACTAATTAATCAATTCATACTTATAGATCATGAGTGGCATCTAGCAATGCATCATGACCACCAAGTGAATAGAAAAGTCATATGGTAGACCATACCCTTCAATGACAATGTTACCGTGTAATTAATATCCTTTCACCACACTATATCCCAATTAGTCTATAAGTATTGTGCATACTTTTAAATGACTAATTTATATTTTCTTGTTCCAAAAATATAACTCTCCATGATGTATAACCTTGAAACTACTTCCAAGTTGTACTATTACTTTTGCAGAAGATTTATGAGTTAATATTTCCAACAAGTGGCCATAAAGGGATATACTCTCCTATTAAGGAGTGGTGAATCCTATATTGATTACTCACTATCTTTCCATGCTTTAAACTATACCCAATCTCTAACCTATGGGCTACCCTTTTACGGGCACCGAGGAATAGAGTCAAAGTATAGCAATTCACACTCAAGATACTATGGTAATCTCAAGTCAAAGGATCACTTACACCATTGCCATTAAGAGTTCAACCATTGGCACTATAGTTGAAACTCTTGACGGATCAATCCAATGAACTTGTTCTCAAACAAGCATCCACATACCAGCTTAAGTGTCACGCACACCATAGTCAATGAGATCAACTACTACTTACCATAAGTAGAGGCAAAGTATGTGCTAGTCTATCCGTATTAATGATGTCCAATCTCATTAATTCTACGACTAGGGATATTTAAGAATATAACTTTATGTATTTAGAGTCTCATAATTGTAACCATTACAATCTCTAATACACAGTCAATATTCTAAGGACTTTATCAATCAAACAAATAGCATGGAAATACAAGTATAGATGATAAAGAAAAATACCACATGGATAAATATAACATAAATAAGTGTAATACAAAACACCTTAAACCATCTTGGTTTTAGGGCATACACTAACAAAATGTAGTTCAGAATAGATAGATAAGAACAGCTTATGAAATGTAATACAAAAAAAATGACCCAAGCAAAACCTAAACAAACCATGGACTAATGTGATGATTAATGCATAATGACATAAGAAAAATGCTAAAATAAAATAACTAAACATGCAATTAAAATGAAATGGAATCTAATGCTGCAAATAGAATTACTAAAAATTGAGAAATGAAAATGGTACCTAACAGACGAGTTGGAACCACTAGAATTTTGAAATTAAATGCGGCGTCTAATGGATAAGTTAGAACAACCATCAACTGAAATAAAAGTCCAACGAACAAGTTGGCACTAAACTGAAATAAAACACAACGGACGAGTCAGAATGAAATTGAAAACAAAAATCTAATGGACGAGTTGGGACTACCGGTAAGAAGCACAAAGTGAACTGGAACAAGCGTAGCTTCCAATCCATAGATTGGATTTTCTACCATAAATCGAAAACAAAAATGACTGAAGTTACGGCACCCAATGCTGGATTGGAGCTTATTGCCGAAAATTGGAAACAAAATGACTGAAATTAAAGCTGAAATAAAATTATTAGAATTAAAGCACGGAACCCAATGCCTAGATTGGATCTTACTGCCGAAAATTGAAGACAAAATGACCAAAATTAAAGTCCAATAGACTAGTTAGAACCAAACTGAAATTAAAATCTAATGCACGAGTTTGAACCAAAATGCAAGGAAAGTCCAACAGACAAGTTGGAATTGAACATAAATTAAAACCCAATGGATGAGTTGGGATCCAACAGATGAGTTGGAATAAAATAGAAATTAAAACCCAATAGACTAGTTGGAGTCTAACAGACAAGTTAGAGCAAAACAGAAAAGTAAATCCAACGGACGAGTTGTAACTAAACAAAAATTAAAACCCAACAGACGAGTTGGAGGTCTAACGGACGAATTGGAAGATAATTGAAAAGTAAACCCAACGAATGAGTTGGGATCCAACAAACAAGTTGGAAGAAACTGAAATTGAAATCCGATGGACGAGTTGAAGTCCAACAAACGAGTTGGAACAAATTAAAATTCAATGGAACAAACTGAAAATTACAACCCAATGGATGAGTTGGGGTCCAACAGTTGAGTTAAAACAAAGCAGAAATTAAAATCCAATGGACGAGTTTGAACTACAATGCAAGGGAAGTCCAATAGACAAGTTGGAACTGAATAAAAATTAAAACTCAACAGACGAGTTTGAACTACAATGCAAGGGAAGTCCAATAGACATATTGGAACTGAATAGAAATTAAAACCAACGAACAAGTTGGGGTTCAATAGACGAGTTAAAACAAAATAGAAACTAAAACCCAACGGACGAGTTGGAAATAAACAAAAATTAAAACCCAATAGATGAGTTGGGGTTTTGTCGCATCCCAAAATGACGCACGGGTGGGGTCGTTGACTGTCGCATCCCGAAGAGATGGTCCGGTCTGAGACCCTTTTGAAAAGAAAGTTTTTTTGGAAAAAACTATGCATGTGTGAGAAAAATCAAGTTTTTATTGAAAAAGTGTTTATTTAGAAAAAATGGTATTTTTGAAAAATAAAAGAAGGCCAGGACTAAAAAAGTGCGATAGTTTTGGCCGACTAATTTTTGAAAAAGGGTTTTATTTTAAAATGGAGTCGCCATTTGGTATTGAGTTAGGGTGTACCAAGTCAGTTGAAAAATCATTTAACAAAACAAAAACAAAAATAAAAAATTTTAGAAAAATGTTTGAAACCCCTTTTTCGATTCCGGTCTATGAAAAACGACAGAATAAAGTCCGGGAGTCACATTTGAAGAAAGGGAAGGCAAAAGCCCATGCCTAAGACACCCTTTCCACCTAGTCAAAACTAGTTGCGAGGCTTAATCAAAATTTCCTAAGTTAAACCTAAGTTATATCGAGTTCGAATGTACCTAAATGAATGCAAATCCTAAAATCTAAATGTGGGTATCAAGAGGGTCGACATGTTCCGTCGAGGCTTGTCGGAATTCGCATTAATTGCAAAACCCGAGTCGAGGCCCCGAGGGAGTTACGAGTGTGATGCAAAATGAAATGCAAAAAAAGGAAAAGAAAATAATAATATATAGTAAGTGAAGAAAGAAAGTAGGTATGCAACATAACGGGTACGGGAGACAATAACTCGTGACTGAATGTTCCTACTCATGGAGGGAGGAACGGCATGTACGCCACCGCTTTCCACATGAGTAGGCGACTATTTCTAGTTGGATCACACAAGTGTCCTAAATTCTTAGTGAGATGCAACTTAAATGTCATGCATTTGGAGATGCATCAAAATAAATAAATAATAGTAATAATAATAAAAATCATGCAGAATGGAAAGAAAACAAAAAATGTGTGAAGTGGGATGTGAAATGCACACGAGTACACCTAACACTAAAATGCCCTAAGGGTCTAGCATTGGACTAGCTCTTTCTAGGGATTCCCACTAGCGTTGGACTAGCGGGGAAACGATGAAGCCACAACTAGTGTTGGACTAGTGTGATGACGGAATAACATAAAGCATGAATTAAATTAAAAAGCATAAAGCAAATTAAACATGTAAAGACATATAAAGTCAAGTAGGAGCACATGACATGTAATCATGCTATCTAGATGCAAATCCTAAGAAAATGGGTAAAACAAATAAGCACACAAGCACACAAAAGCACACAAGCCCTAACTATTACATCGGGGAAATTAGCTACAATTTTGCCCGAAAAAAAAATAAAAACGACCTATCTATTACATTTATCTATCTAAATACACAATTTTGCTAAAATATAAAAAATGTAGCCTAACTATTACATTGACTAGCTAAATATAAAAATATTATACTTTTTGCCAAAAATAATAAAATTTGAAATTAAATAACATAAAATACATAAATACGCAAAAAGCATGTAAACTAAGAATTATATGAAAAAACATGCATAAAAAATCACATAAAGACATATTGGGGCACATAAAGATGAAAATAATGGGTAGTAGTAATACCTCCCATGAGAAACCTGGTACCAATTCTAATCAAAATGAACAAACGAGTCAAGGTACCACTATTTAAAGAAACAAAGTGTAACATCATAAAATTCTAACAAATGGACGGGGGGGTAAAAATGTAAATTCTATTAAATTAAACGCTTAAAAAACAAATTCAAACAGATTTAGGGGGCAAAGAATAAATTCAAGTAAATTGGGGGACAAAATGGTAAATTAAAGCTAAGTAAACGTGCCAGGAACCTAAATTCCATCAAACTATGGGGTAAAATGTAAATTACGGCAAGTATGGGGATTTGCAAATTACACAACTTAATTGAAAGAATATAAAATCTGTGGGTCAATCTAAAATTGTGGAAGATTAAATTGCAAAAATGAAAAGTCTAGAGATGCACTCGAGATTACTCAAAGCTCAAGGACTAACATGTAAATATTTACTTGAAGAAGATACAAAATGCTAAATTAACTAACTTAATTAGCCAAAAAAATAACTTAATTAAAGTGAATAACCAAATTGTAAAAACTAAATAACATCAGCCCAAAAAATCATAATCAGTTAAATTAAATCAAAATTGACTAAGACAAATAAAAGGGAAACAAAATATAATACTCAATCAATTAACTAAACAAACTTAATTAATTAGAGTTAAGACAAATTAAAACTAAACCACTAAAGACAACCCCCTATCCTTCAACCGGTCATATTCTTCCTTCATTTCTCTGCAACTCTCCACCCCCTGTTCTCTCTCTCACTCTCCCTCCCCTACATCTTTCTTCATCACTATCCCTTTTCTCTCTCTTCTATCTCCTTCTTTTCGAAATTCTCATTTTCTCCTTCTTTTCTTCTCCTCCGGCTCTACTCTCTCTCTCCATTTTTATCTCTTTCGTTCTCTTCTCCCTCCCAAATTCTCTCTTTCCTTCTCTCCGATTCTCCTCTTCTCCCTCTCACTCTCTCGTTTTCACATCTATTACTTCTCCCCAGATTTTTCAAACTCTTTCTCTATTCTCTATCTCACCTTTCCCTCTCTCTCCTGGTCATCTCCGAACCCCCCCTCTCTTTTCTCTTTTTCTCCCTCTCCAGAAATGACAGATTGTGATTTCTGGTGGAATGGTGGGTGAGGTCATGGAGATAAAATTGTGATTTGGATTTGATGATGGCAGATGATTTTTGCAAGGCTTGGGTATTGGGTTTGATTGTGCGGTTGGAGGGCGATGCATTTATGGTTAACCTGAGCTTGTTAATGGTGGTGTAAGGAGGTGATTTGTTTTGGGTTTGTTTTGATTCTTCTTGCAGGTTGTCAAGTGGCAGTGAAAGGGGGTGGAGATTGCAGTGGTTGATTGGAGTTACTGCGAGTTCAGGGGAAGCAGTAGCTGTTGATTGTAGTTTTGATTGTCTCGCAATTTGACGGAGCTGATTTCGGACTTGGATTGTGGAGGGTGGTGGTGGTTTTGGGATTTTGTTATTTGTGACTGTGGGGTCTTCTATAAGGGCGATTTGAAGGATTTTGTGGGCTGTGGTGACGGGCACTGTGTGTGGTGGTTTTTGGGTTGCTTGACCGTGGGTATGTGCTTATGGGGCTGATGATTTGGGGCAAAGTGGTGGTTGAGTAGAGAGGGAAGAGAACTTGGTGATTTTGTAGGCTATTCTGGTGATTGCCTAAGTGATTTGCTAATCTGATATGGCTTCGGTGAAGGCAGTTGAGTGTTTTTGGTGGGAATTGGTGATGGTGGTCTAATTGTTTCTTGGCAGACGGTGGATTTTAGAGGCTAATTGGGTTCTAATTGGCTGACACAGGGGCATCAGGTGCTGGTTATTTAGGGACTGTTTGATTGAGCTTTGGTGATTGTGGTTTGGGAATTGAGGAGCTGTGATGATTGGTGGAGAGGGACGAAGGTGGAGCTTGGCGTTGTAATGGTGATTGGAGGTTGTGGATGGCTTAGTATCTTATGGTGGTAGTTGAAGAACAGTGGAACAGAAGAGGGAAAGAGAGGAGAGAAGAACCCAGAAACAGGAAAACAAACCACCATAATCCCAGAAAAATTTAAACCAAAAGAAAAACAAATATATTTAACTGAAATTCCAAATAAACACTTAGAACTAATCAGATTCACATAGAGAAATAGAAGAAATTGAATCAAAATAAAAGGAAGAACTCACATTTTTAGCTTGAAGATTAATCTGATGATGAGCAGGCGGCTTATGTGTGTGTGTTTCTTGGGTGTGAATTGTGTGTTTCGATCCTTAATTGATAAAAAAGCTTTGTGTTTTTAGGGTTTTCTATTTTTTCTTTCTTTTTTCTGATTTAAGGGGGTATTTGCAAGGCTAGTTGCCTTAGTCACCAAGAATACTACAAAATAACAAAAATGCCACCGGTAATAAAAATTTTAATTTTATTTAAGAAAAATATTTTTAACTCAAAAAATTAAAAATTAAAACAAAGAAATGATAGTAAATTCCAAAATTTTCTAAAACATTGAAAGCAAATTTCAAATTAAAGGTTAGCACTTAAAACCGATCGAAACGTGCTCGAGGTGTGAAATGACGATTTTGCCCATGGATAACGAAAATATACAGAAAATAGCTATTTGTCTCGAAAAGTTACCAAAAATTAAAAAATAAGCTTAAAACCCTAGAAAATGCATTTATGACTCAAAAATTGACGAAAATGAATTTAAACTGTAAAATAATGATTTTGTCCCTGGACAATGAAAATTCACAGAAAAATAGCTATTGACCTCGAAAAATTATCAAAAATTAAAAATAACCTTAAAATCCTAGGAAATGCATTTATGACTCAAAAATTGATGAATAAATGAATTTAAACTGTAAAATGATGATTTTGCCCCTGGACAATGAAAATTCACAGAAAAATAGCTATTGTTCTCGAAAAATTACCAAAAATTAAAATAAGCTTAAAACCCTAGGAAATGCATTGAGGACTCAAAAATAGATGAAAAATAAATTTAAACTGTAAAATAACGATTTTGCCCTTGAATGCAGTATTTACAGAAGAAATAGTAATCGTTTCTGAAAAAACCAAGAAAATTTAGAAACATGCTTAAAGAATTAGAAAAATAAATTTGGAACCTAAAATGAGCTAAAATGGTGTTCGCGAGGCGAAATTACTATTTTGCCCTTGTGCTGGTAAAAATATAAAAAGAATACCAATTAAATCCGTAAAAATCATAAAAACTTAACAAATTTGTATGAAAGTAAAAATATGAACTTAAAACCCCCAAAGCTAATTGAAAAATATTTACAGAGAAAAATTACTATTTTACCCCCGAGATTATTGAAAAATTAGAATTTGACAAAAAAAATATAAACATGCCCCCCAATGTTCAAAAATAAATGGGGTGTCAAAATTTGGTGTCTACAGGTCTAACGAACAAGTTGGAACACAACTGAAACGTAAACCCGACAGACAAGTTGGGGTCCAACAAACGAGTTAGAACAAACTGAAATTAAAGCCTAACGGACGTGTTGGAGTCTAATGGACGAGTTAAAACAAACTGAAATTAAAATCTAACGAGCGAGTTGGGATCTAACGAACAATTTGGAACAAATCGAAAATTAAAATCCAACAAATGAGTTGGAATAGAACAAAAATTAAAACCAAACGGACGAGTTGGAACTACAATACATGGAAAGTCCAAAAAAAAAAAAGTTAGAACTAAATAAAAAAATTAAAACTCAACAAATGAGTTGGAACAGAACAGCAATTAAAACCCAACGGACGAATTGGGGTCGAACAGACGTGTAGACACCAAATTTTGACACAACCTTTAGTTTTTTAATATTATGGGATACTTTTTATTTTTTCAGGGGTCCAATTGCAAATTTTACGCAAATTATGATTAATTAATCACAATTAGGGGCAAAATGGTAATTCTAGCTTGTTGATAACTTTTATTTTATTTTCATTTCTAAATTCATATTTTTATTGTTTTTATCATTTCTCCAATCTTTAAAGATTTTTCAAAGTCATTTAGTAATTATTTAGAATTTTGATATTTTTAAGTTAAAAGCACATTTTTCAATGCAATTTTTTTATTTTTATTGTATTAGAATTTTGTGTGAAAATTTTTATATGCGCATTTTGTATGTTTATAAATTTTCTGTAAAAAATTTCATAATTTTTAGAGATTGGTTGTTATTTACTTAATTTTTGTCTTTTTGTTTATTAAATGCACATTTCATGAAAGTACATTATTGTTAAAATTTTTCTAGTGAAAATTTTAGTATATGTGTTTTGTGTGATAATGTATTATGTGTAAAATTTTTGCAATTTTTAAATCTCATTTAATAATTTTCATAATTTTTATAATTTGTCATATTTATGTCACGTTTTCCAATGCACCTTTTTTTAAAAAATTCTTACGTGAAAAATATTTATATGTACATTTTATGTATTTATAAATTTTCTATAAAAATTTCATGACTTTTTAAAAATTGTTTGTTATTTATTTCAAAATTTTGTCTTTTTGTAAATTAATGGCATGTTTCTCAATTTTACATTATCTTCTAATTTTTTTTTACATTTGAATTTTCTCCACATAAGACTGAATTTTTAGTATTTTTATAATTCTAGTGAGTAGTACGCTAAGACTTCCCTCTACTTTCTCTCTCTAAAACTTCCCTTTCTGATAGTTTTTGAATTTTAGGGTTTCTTCATCAGCCATGACTACCCTTCAACCTTTGGTTGAAGGGCATCCGACTGCACCTACTACCCCTAATCGTTCCTTTGTTGAGATTCTTGCATCTAGTGCCCCATCCCCAATCAAAATCAAACAACCTTCACTATAGAGGAGAACCGGCTATATTTTTTTCTCAAGCTGACATAGATAAGTTGGCTGCTCCATTTCGTTTTGCCTTGGTGGGGAAGTTCTCTCATGGTAGATCTAATATGGACAGCATGCGTCATTCGTTTGCCGCCATCGGATTTTTTGGAGCTTATTCACTCGGGCTTATAGATCATAGACATGTCTTGATTCGATTCCAAGTTGAAGACGATTTCTTGTGATACTGGTTGAGGGGATATTGACTGATCCAAGAATTCCCTATGAGGGTTTTTAAATGGAGCCCAGATTTCAGACTGAATAAAGAACCTTCACATGCTCCTGTTTGGATTAACATGGAAGGATTGCCCATTCATTTCTTTGACAAAACAACAATCTTTATGATTGCTAGTTCTGTTGGAACCCTGTTGAAACTTGATTTGGCTACAACAAATATGTCTAGACCTAATATTGCAAGAGTTTGTGTGGAACTAGACTTGCTGAAAGAACTCCCACGTCGCATCTGGATTGCGTCTGGCCAGGGGGATATTGGTAGAAAATAGGGTATGAAGATCTTCCTCATTTTTGTAGTAATTGCCAGAAGCAAGGCCATGAAGCAAAGAAATGCAAATTGCTTAATCCAAATCTACGAGAAGACGAGGAAAAGGATCAAAAGGGCAAGGCACAGCAAGCCTCCAAACCTGTTTATGTTCCTAAGCAGCAAAATCTTTCTGTCCAGAATATTGAGGGAGATGTTCCTGAACCTGTTGCCCATATGGTACAAGGAGACGTGGATGCCACGGCCAATCTAGTTACCCCAATGCTTGGTTTGGTTACTGATCAGGCCATTGAGGTTCACATTGCACCTGCGGATCTACAAGTGACAACTCTGTCATGGGCAAAGGTGAATGCTACTTGCGCAAAAGTTGGCGAGCAATCAAGCCTTGCTTCACCAACATGTCAACAGATGATTTTTAAGGTGCAACAGGAGATTGGTGTGGAGGGCCAGCAGACTGTGGAGATGAATAGGACTCAGCAGGAGGTTGATGTAATGTGCAATGTAACAAGCAGTCATATGGTTGGAGAGAAGTCATTGTTGCAGCAAGACCTCATAAAAGAAGCTGAAACTCTAGCTAGAAATCTTTTAGCGTGTGGAATGGAAATCAATCATGAAGATGAACATGGAATGGAGCAGCATCTTGCCTTCTATAATCTAGAAATTTTAGCCAAGCAATTCCATGAAGCTCAAGAACAGCAAGGTGAATGGCAGCAGCCAAACAGTGGGAAGAAGAAAGCCACTCGATCAAAATTTCAGTCAAATAGAGTGTTGAGATCTCAAGTAAGATCCTCCCAAAATTCCTTTGATGTCCTTTTAAATGATTAATTTTATTTTCTGGAATATTAAGGGCGTAACAAAGGCTCTGAATTTAAGAAGATTAAAAAAGTTGATTAAAATTTATCATGCTCAGTTAGTAGCTATTTGTGAACCTAAGATTGGTAGTGGTAGGTTCCATGAAATAAGAAATAAGTTGGGTATGGATGTGGGTTTTCAGAATAATAATGGCTTGGTGTGGGTGTTCTTTAAACAATCTTTGCCTTGTAATTTGGTGGGAGAGAGTGATCAACATGTGACTTTATTGGCTGGTTCGTCATTGTTTCCCTCGGCATGTAGATTGTCTTTTTTGCATGCTAAATGTTCTGTAGATGATAGAACAATGCTATGGAAGAATCTAAAAGATGAATTTATTGGGAACTTTCCTTGGCTTATCGCTGGCGATTTTAATTTGGTGGTGAATGCAGATGAAAAGAGAGGTGGTAGACCCTTTCATTTGAGTGAAGCTACTGGTTTTCTAATGTTTATGCATGAGATCCAGGTATATGATACAGGTTTTTCCGGCTCCAAGTTCACTTGGTGTAACAATAGACAAGGTTTATCAAGGGTTTGGAAAAGACTAGATTGTGTGCTAGTGAATGACGCATTATCTAAATTACATATGGAGATTTCTGTGCAGCACCTTTCAAGACGACCCTCGGATCATGCTCCTTTATTAATCAGTGGGAAGGACAGGCTGGATAACAAACTTAAAGCTTTTAGGTTTATGGAATTTTGGTGTGATCATCATGATTTTCTAAAGGTTGTTGCCCAAGCATGGAGGGGTGAATTTGCGGGATCTCATTTGGTAAGGTTGGCATTGAAACTAAAGGTTGTGAAAGTTGCTCTTCGGGATTGGTCTTGATACACCTTTCGTGATATTTTTGCAAATGTTAAGTGGTTGGAGAAAAAGGCAGCTGAATTAGAGAAATTGTATGATGAGCGAGGATTGGATCATGATCTTCACAACTTGCAAAATGTAAGAGATGAACTATCTAAAGCTCTTTGTCTAGAAGAAAATTACTGGAGGCAAAAGGCTCGTGTTAAGTGATGGAGAGAAGGAGACCGTAACTCTAAATTCTTTCATTCCATTGTAGCCAAAAGAAGGAATAAATCTGTCATACACCGAATCAAAGATTTACAAGAAGTTTGGCTAGAGTGTGAAGATGATATAGCACAGGCAGCTTGTGAGTATTTCGGATCTTTATTTTCTCAGGTTGATATTCAGTTAAGTGGTGTAGTGAAGCATATTCCTAACTTGATCACGGAGGAGGAAAATAAAATGTTGAAGCAATTTCCATCTTTAGACGAGGTCCGTCAGGTTGTCTTTGATATGGATGGGGGGAGCGTAGCTGGACCGGATGGTTTTACAGGAAAATTTTTTACTAAGGCATGGGATGTAGTGGCTGATGATTTGCATTCTGTTGTAGTTAGTTTCTTTTGCGGGGAGGAAATTCCTAGAAGCATCACCTCTACTTTGCTGGTTCTTATCCCGAAGGTTGACCATCCCCAAGACGTCTCTCAATTTCGACCAATTAGCTTGTATAATTTTATCAACAAAATTATTTCAAGATTATTGGCCACCAGGTTAGCTTCTGTTCTTCCTCGGATCATTTCTAGTCAACAAAGTGGCTTTGTTAAAGGATGTGTAATGTCAGAAAATTTCATCCTAGCCCAGGAGATAATTGGAGGATTGGGTAAGAAAACTTGGGGTGGTAATGTAGTACTAAAGTTAGATATGGCCAAAGCTTACAATCGTGTATCTTGGCTTTATCTGATTAAAGTACTACGTGGTTTTGGTTTTGGAGAAAGGTTGATTGATATGATTTGGAGAATTGTCTCTAACTCTTGGTTCTCTGTTCTTATAAATGGTGTTGCGAAAGGTTTCTTCAAATCCTCTAGGGGCCTTGCGTCAAGGGGATCCAATTTCTCCCATGCTTTTTGTCATAGTTGCTGAAGGGTTGTCCAGATCTTTGAATGTGACAGCCCCACCTTACCCAGAGGCACACCAAAGGGCTTAGCGGACTGCCTGCCTAGCTCTCGCCAGGACTCGAATCACGCACTCACTCAAACATCCAAGCGTACTTAACCCAAAATGAAATACATTCATAAAGAAATACATTCATAAAATTTACTTGAAAGTATAAATATCACAAGAGTTTGTACATCCCAAAATATACATATTATTTACAATAAAAGCCTACATAATTAGGCTATCAAAATACATGAAACAAAACATTTACTATGTCCAAAATCAGCTTTTCCAGCTTTAGTATTTTGGGAAACTTGGTTAAAGAAAACAAATGAACAGGATGAGCTATAGCGGCCCAGTGAGTGCCCAAGTCATGCAACCATACCAGGAATTCATTATTTTAGGGAACAAAATAATTGACAAGATTAAATAAGCAGGGTATGAACAATTTAATTAACAAGTAGTCAATGGCAGATACAAGGCTCAACTACGGGAGCAAGCTCAACCGCAGGAGGAGCAAGTATTGATCATGTAACCATGACGTTAGGACCGAGATAATAGCTCAGGTCCTTGCCAAAGGTCATGCCAGTATTAACAAGCAAGACCCTAACCACCGTTCACCTTATAACCTTCGTACAGGCTACCACATCCAGGGAGTAATCTCGACCTTGGAGGGCCAACACGCGAGCAAGAAAGTTCAATCCGGAGTTGGCCTCTTTGAGGATTCACAACTCAAGAGGAAAGAACAACACGCCCTAAAACACCCAGCACCTTATATCCTCCCACGCACATCCGGTTGACTAATCGTGAAGTAACGGTGAAGTTAGTCACGGTAGCCTCAAGTACAAGTAACACATTTGATCACGAAAGCATGTAACACATTGCGGAATAGATGTGATAAAGTACACATCTTTCCTCAAGTAACACATGTCATAAAATAACAATTACAAGTATAACATAATATTTCATGATATAACATTCTCAAGTGTGACAAAGCATTTCATGCATCATGCACACATAGAGACACTCACCTAGAATGCCTATGAAAATATTTCGTAAAATGGTCGCGATTCGCTTTCGGGTCCTGAAATTTCAAAGAAATAATCCAATGAAAACCCGATTAAAACCCTAAGTAAATTACTAAGAAACTTCAAGAAATAACCCAATTATTTCTAGGGTTTTCATTTCTAGGGTTTTAGAGTTTAGGGTTTTACCCTAAGGTTTAGGGTTTTATTGTTCTAGGAAAATATAATTCATTACTAGATCATTTTCTAAAAATTCTGCACACTAAATTTCCTAAATTTAGCATATTCTAGGTTTAAAATCTCACTTGTCATTTTTCTTCTTTTAATTCTACTGAAATTTCGGAAGCACCTCCCCTTAAAACCGGACTAACCCAAAATTTTTCCTGCAAGAAATCAACCATCCAATCCAACTTTCAACAAGTTCTACAACTTCTATGTTTAATTCCAACTCAATTTCACTCAAAATTCCACTCAAATTCAAGATTTCAAGCCCAAGTTTCTTCATCCAAGTAACATATAATACATGAAATTTCAAGGTTTAAATGCTATCTACTAGTCTATCTAACCAAGAGAACACTTAATCTAACAAGTAAAACTTCATTTCAAACTTAAATCTTCAAGTTGTAATAATAAGAATCTAGTATTAAACTAGTACAAAAGACTAAATAAAACTTGAAATTAATAGCAAAAGTTCATAGTAGATACCTTAAACAAGCTTAGAACTTTGCTTAGGAAGAAAAGAAGATCACTTTCTATGGTGAAGTTGTCCAAAGTTTGGAGAGAAAGCTTCAAGAAGATGGAAACTAAAGAGAGAAGAAGGTGAAGTAGGAGGGCCGGCCAAGAAGAGAAGAAAAGAGAAAGAAATAGGCCAAGAAAATGGAAAAGAAATAAAGAAAATAATGGGGAAAAGAATGACCAATTATAGCAAGACAAAAGTCATGCTAGGTGTTATTCTTTTAATGAAATAGTGACCAACTTGGTTAATTTTGATTGGTGATGATTTTAATCATTTATCTCCTAGTAATTAACAAACTTTATGGCACAAAATTAAAGCAAAAAGAGAGAAAAATAGGGGAGAGAGGGCCGGCCATGAGGAGAGGGGAAAAGACAAGAAATTAAGTTAAATTTTGAGTTAATTTTTGAACTAAAGCTCAATTAGTCAAAAGGCTTAATAATGGTAGAGTTAGTTAGTCAAAATTAAGCACTATTATAAACTAATGGTCCAATGAAATTAATCCAAATACTACTTAGGTGTCCCACTTAATAATGAGAGAATCTTAGTTAATTAACCTAATTAACTTAAGAAATCTTCCAACTAATAATCAAGGATTAATACTAAACTCCAAATAAGAGAATTTCTCTTGTAAGTACATTTCGATTTTTCCCCTTTTCTTTTTCTTTTCTCATTCATTTTTTTCTACTAATGGACATACATGAATTAAATAATTCTTATATGAATTTCTAGGGTGTTACATTGAATCATCTTAATTAGAACCCAAGATACACTCATTTTAAAGTACCTACTGGATGTCCTGTGCTTTCACACCTTGCGTGCTGATGACGTGATTATTTTTTAGGTGCTTCCAAGAAAGCTTTGAAGATGGTGATGGATGTATTGCAGAAGTATGAGCAAACTTCAGGGCAGAGAATTAACTATTCTAAAAGTGGTTATTTCTGCCATCCTAAAATTTCTCGCTCCAGAAGGTTAATTATAAAGAATATCACAGGGTTTGTTGAAAAAGACTTTCTAGTAAAGTACTTGGGATGCCCTTTGTTTGTTGGAAAATGTAAAAAATCTTACTTTTCAGATCTTGGAATGGCAATCATGAAGAAACTTTTTGCTTGGCAAAACCGATTCCTGTCTATGGGAGGTAGATTAATTCTTATAAAGCATGTTTTAACTTCTATTCCTTTGCATATTTTGGCTGTAGCTTGTACACCAAAGGGTATATTCATGCAGATGGAAAGGATGTTTGACAAATTTTTTTGGGAACAAGATGGTGAGAGATCTAATTTTCAGTGGATTGGATGGCGACAATTGTGTTTCCCTAATGAGGAATGGGGCATTGGTTGCCGTTCCCTGGAAGATATTTACAAGGCCTTTTCTGTTAAATTGTAGTGAAAGTTTAGAGAACAGAAGTCTTTATAGTCTTCATTTTTAGCTACCAAGTATTGCAAGTTGAAGCACCCGATGCAAGTAAACATAAATAGGAGGGATTCGGTAGCATGGAAACGAATCATGAGCATGCATGAGGTGGCTGAAAAAAAACATAGTGTGGATGTTACAAGATGGCTCTATTGCTTCGAATCAAGCTCAAGAGGTGGAGGCAACAATGGTTTGGTCGTTATCTTCCTTAGGTTTGTTTTCTATGGAAACTACCTTTGATTCTGTAAGGGAGTGCAAGGTGTCGGGGTTTTTCTTTAAAAGGATTTAGGATTCTTTTATTCCTTTAAAAATATCCTTTTTTATGCTTTGATTGCTATATAGAAGGATTCCTACTATAGATGTGGTACAAAAAATGGGAATTCATGGTCCATTTATATGCTTTTGTGGTAGACAGCATTCGGTGGAATGGATAGATCATATATTTTGTTGGGGGGAAATTCCATCTAAGGTTTGGGATTTTTTTGGGCAACCATTGGGAATTAACTTGAGGCATGAGCATATCCGCATGTGCCTAATGAAGTGGTGGTTGTTTCCTACCAAAAATGAGTTATCAACGTTTTTGCTTAAAATTATCCCAATTCTCATATTTTGGCACTTGTGGAAGGCACGGAATGGTTTTGTTTTTGTAGGTACTATTTGTGATTGGGAGCAAATTGTATGGGATGTTTACAGAGATGCTTGCCTTACCATGGAGAATAAAATCAAGGTGCAATTTCACTGTTCAAATTGGTTGGAGTTATACACTACAGGTTTGTTCTTATAAGAAGCGAGTGAAGGTGATGAAAGTAAAATGGTTGCATCCTTCCTTTGGATTTAAATTAAATACTGATGGTTGTTCAAAAGGAAACTCGGGAGTTTGTGGTAGAGGGGGTCTGTTAAGGGATGGACATGGAAAATTAATTTTTGCCTTTTCTTCTTTCTTTGGATTTGGGACAAGTCTAGAAGCTGAAATGAAGGCAATGTTACATGGTATTCAGTTGTGTGTGACAAAAGGTGTATTTATGATTCATTTGGAGTCTGATTCTTTGATGTTGGTTAATATCTTAAAAGGATTTACCTTATGTCCATGGCATCTTCAGAGGTACTTGTTGGAAATTAAAAAATTACAGCAACATGTACTCTCGATTTCCCACTGTTTCAGGGAAGCAAATATTCCAGCAAACATTTTGTCCAATGTAGGTATCACACTGAAGGATAATCGTGTATTTGATGAGTTTTCTTCTCTTCCTCAGAAGGCTCGGGGAGCAGTTAATTTATATAGATTTGGATTTCCTTCCTTTCGTTTTGTAACTAGTTAATTTTTATCAGTTTTAAGTTGGCTCTAGTTGCTTTATTTTCTTTCTCGAATAATTCATGTACTTCGGAGGTTAGGTTTATATCCCCCTCCTGTAATTTTGTTTTTAATAAATTTTAATAAAATTCGGAGTGGCGTCTCCCCCACCGGTGTATGGGGTTAGCCCTTAAAAAATAAATAATAATAACAATAATAATTCTAGTGCGTCTAAGTGATTGTTATTTTATTTCATTTGTTTTTTTTATTTTTCTTAGAAATTTTGCCTTTAAAAAAAAAAAAAAAACAGCTGTGCTATCTATGGCTACTAAGCCATATCCCTACCCCAAACACCATCATTTTCTAGCACCCCACGTCACCAACTCCACCCTACTCCACATCAATCCATCATTCATGTCTTTCTCCTTCCCACTTGTATTGATTTTGGCAGATTTTAGAGAATTTGGGTTGATTTTCTTCTCCCACTTATCATCATCACATTCAACCCAATCAAGCTCCCTCTACCTTTCTTCTCTCACTCCCTCTCTCTCGGCCTTCATTCTCACCAGATAACACACACCTGCACACACTCTCAAGCTCTCCTTGCACCTGTCAAGAACACACAATCATTAAGCACAACTAATTCACAAACTCTCCCCATCTCTACCTTCACTACACCAGCACACACACACACTTTCGGCTCTCAACCTACACTCACAAACACTTGCACACTTCACCCCAACTTGCACAACATCACATACACATTCACAACAGCAGCACACAACTCTCCCTCTGCCCTTCCTCATAGTTCACAAACTGCTCTTTCTTCTTCACCTGCACACACTCTACCCCTCTACCTTTCTTTCATCAGAGAACTCCATCATTCACCTGCACACACGCAAGAACACCCAAAACTAGCCTTAGCACCACTCCAATTTCAATTCGCAGCCCCCAACAACTATCCATCAATTCACTATCTAGCCATCATCTGTAATTCACATCCCAAAAATCATTCCAAATGACCCATTCCAAACAGCCCTCGCAACAACAACAACCAATTCCCATTACAGCACCATAGACACACAAAAGCCTCCCAGTGCCTCTTCCTCTGCCTACCTGCATTACACGGACACACACATATACAATCACATTCGAGCATACAACAGAAAAAAAATTACAGGCACGGCACGCAATCAGAACACACCACACAATTCTTTCATTTTACACACAAGCACAATACACACGACATTTTTTACACTGCACAAAACACACGCGGAACGTAAAAGACATGCACAATTCACACCCATCCAACCACCAAGAACAACCTCCTTGAATCCTGTAACCACCAGCCACCTTCACTGCCTGTCAAAGACCACCAGTCACTAGCCAATCAGCCTCTAATCGCGAAGCCACTAGAAAAGCCAGTCCTCAAATCGACCAATAGTCAGCCCTGCCTCCACCAATTACCACCGTGGACATCAAAGCCTCCACTGAACCACCAGCCGCACCACCATTAACACCCACATCCACAACCAACCAAACCACCTCCACTGGCAAGTCACGCGCCGTGCCGTGCCCTCACATCAAGCCAGGTAAGAATTTTTTTTTGGCCCCTCAAATTCCCTTTGTATAAATTTTACTTAGTAAATTTATGCATAAGTTGTTCTTCAATTAGCAAAAATAAATGAGAATTTGGGATAATTGATTATGGGAAAGTCGGTTCTTGGGGAGAGATGACGAGAGTTGGAGAGAATTTAAGAGAAAGAAAGAGAGAGAAGGAGCCGAAAGAAGGAGAAGAAAGGAAAGGGGAGGAAAGAGAGAAAACTAGCGAATAAACGAAGAGGGAGGAAGAAGAGAGCAAGAAGAGAGAGAGAGAGAAGAGAAAGAGAGAGAAGGAGCCGAAAGAAGGAGAAGAAAGGAAAGGGGGGGAAAGAGAGAAAACCAGCAAATAGACGAAGAGGAAAGAAGAAGAGAGCAAGAAGAGAGAGAGAGAGAGAGAGAGAGAGAGAGAGAGAGAGAGAAAGAAAGAGAGACAAGGAGCCGAAAGAAGGAGAAGAAAGGAAAGAGGGGGGGAGGAAAGAGAGAAAATCAGAGAACAAACGAAGAGGGGAGGAAGGAGAGAGAGAGAGAGAGAGAGAGACGGAGAAGAGAAAACAGAGAGAAGAAGAAGAAAAAAAGAAGAGAAGGAGAAAAGAAAGAAAAGAGAGAGAAGGAAGAAAGAAAAGAAAAAAAAAAGAGAAATCGATTAAAAAAAATGAATTGTCAAAACTACGTCAGTTTTGATGTAAAACGACATAGTTTTGGTTTGTTTCTTTTCATTTATTTATTTTTTATTATTTTTATCAGAATAGATCTTTACATTTTGCCCCCTTAGGTTCTTAGGTGTTTTCATTATTCCCTTCAATAATTTTTGGTTTTCTTCATTTAAATTCTTGTTTATTTAAGTTGAACCCTAGAATTTATGTATCCTTTCAATTATATCTAGAATAATTGCATTTTGTTTTTTAAATTACTAGACATTATATTTTTGCCCCAAGCTTACTTGAACTTACAATTTTACCCCTTATGTTTTGCTAGAATTACATTTTTACCCTCAAAAGTTGCTAGAAATTCTTTTTTGCCCTCAAATATTGCTGGAAATTATAAATTTAGCCCCTCATGTTAGCTGAAATTACATTTGTGGTCCTTAGGTGTTGCTGTAAATTTTAATTTTTGTCATTATGCTTGTCGGAAATTATATTTTAGCCTTTAAATTTGTTGTGAATTATATTATTACCCTAAGTATTGTTTGAAATTGTAATTTTATCCTTTAGTTTGTTGTAAATTACATTTTTTGCTCTAGAATGTTTGCTGAAAATTTTATTTTTAACCAAAAGTTTGAAAAAATCTTATTTTTGCCCCAAAAACTTTTTCATTAAGGTCTTAATACTTTCAATTATGCCCTTTTCTCCTAAATTTTTAATCAATGCCCAAATTTGATTTTTTATTTAATTAATGCTCACATTAGTTCTTTGTTACTCATTTAATTATTTTTTAATTATTTTTTATTTATGTGTTAAAGTTTAATTATATATTATTGTATTTTCTTTTTTAAACTAATTCTTTTCTCTTTTTTTCTTTTCCTAAATGTTTGGTTGGTATTTTAACTTTTTGTTTATTGTTATTATTATAATTGTCTTGTATTTTATTCTTTGATTATGGTGATTAATGTTGTATTATCTACTTTATGATCTTGTTTATCCAAAATAGTGGTGTCTTGATTTGTTTGTTTATTTTGTTAGCATTTACACTGAGTTTATGAATGAGAGGTACCTCTATTATCCTTTCAATGTCTCTTTATGTGCTCTTACTGCGAGGTAATAGGGGAGTAACGCAGCGGAAAATTTAAAAATTTATTACCTTAGCCATGGATCTCTTTGATGTAATCTATACGATTAAAGGGTGTTTAGCACAAATACCTCAAGCATAGAAGGTTTCTATGCTTCAAAGGGCAAGATCCTATTCGATGAAGGTGTTGATCTACCATGAAAAGCCCTCCAAGTGTCGAGCCTCCAACGGTATCCACACGAACATGATCTTTAGGAACCTTTGGGCTTGCTTGCCTTGCCTTTTGAGTGCTAGCTCCCTTGAATGATTCATGAAGAACACAAGAAGAAGAAAGAAGTTGAAACCCTAACAATTAGGGAAGGAGGTGTGGCGTTTTTCTTGGAGAGAAAAACGCCACCAAGCTCTCAATTTTTCTCTCTCTAAATTTTGTGTTATGTTTCATCAATCCTTCAAGAGTCAAGGCATGGACTTATTTATAGATGTAGTATCCTAGTCTTTAAGGAAACAAGAGCAATTGGAAACCAAGAAGGTTTAGGAAGCTTACCTTAAGCTAATCCTATTCCTTTAGGAAACCAATTCCAAAAGGAAACCAAATAGCTTCTTAATTCCTTTTAGGAAACTAATTTCCATCAAGACTTAGAATATTTATAAATAAGTCCTTTAAGTTAATTTATCACATAAATTAACCCCATAAGTATCATATACTTATCTTAATAACAATTTAACCCAAAGACCATGTTCTTATTGTGTGTGACCCATTAGGTTCCATTCACGTTGGCAATAAGTACAAATTATAACTCATTAATTAATTAATTAAGAGCCAGATAAATTAACACTTTAATTTATCATTAATTCACTAATTAATTAATTTGCACTTATAGATCATGAGTGGCGTCTAGCAATGCATCATGACCACCCAAGTGAATAGGAAAGTCATATGGTAGACTACACCTATCAATGACAATGTTACCGTGTAATTAATATCCTTTCACCACACTATATCCCAATTAGTCTAAGAGTGTAGTGCGCACTCTTTAAATGACTAATTAATGATTTCTTGTTCCCGAAATATAACTTTCCATAAAAGTATAACCTTGAAACTCTTTCAAGTCATACTTTCACTTTTGCGCAAAAGATTCTTTAAGTCATATTTCAACAAGTGGCCAATCCGGGATATACTCTCCTATAATAAGGAGTGGTGAATCCTATATCGATTACTCACTATCCTTCCATGCTTCATACTATACCCAATCTCTACCGTATGGGCTACTCTTTTACGAGCACCGAGCAATAGAGTCAAAGCATAGCAATCCACACTCAAGATACCTATGGTAATCTCAAGTCTAAGGATCACTTACACCATTGCCATTAAGAGTATAATTCATTAAGCACTATGAATAGTAACTCTTGGCGGATCAATCCAATGAACTTGTTCTCTAACAAGCATCCACATACCAGCTTAGGTGTCACACACCATAGTTGACGAGATCAACTACTACTTACCATAAGTAGAGGCAAAGTATGTGCTAGTCTTCCCATATTAATGATGTCCAATCTCATTAATACTACGACTAGGGATATTTAAGAATATAACTTAATGTGTAATAAGAGTCTCATCATTGTAACTCTTACAATCTCTTATACACAGTTAATATTCTATGGACTTTATCAAATAAACAAGTAATATTAATAACAAGTATTAAATGACAAAGAAAATGCCACATATATAAGTATAACACGAAATAAGCGTAATAAAAATCTCAAAAACCAACTTGGTTTTAGGGCATACACTAACAAACTCCCACTTGCACTAAAACCAATCACCTATAGGTTTTAGGCCATGAGCATGACTATCATGCCTATTCTAGGACAAGGCCATGGTGAAAGGATTAGTGACATTTACATTGTGGGAACTTCCTCTATCTTTTCATCATTTGTACCAAACTATTTCCACAAATAGATGGTGGCACGAACCTACACTTTAGGATCATGGATGAGACTTTTAGTTCCTTGATTAAGCGATGGCACAATTGTTTCATAAAACAATGGAAGGAACTATTCTTTGTCCAACAAAGAATCCCTTGATCCATAGTAACTTCTAAAGCTACCATGTACTCGCCTTTGTTGTAGAATATGTTGTAGTGTCTATCATAAAACGCTTTTATCCACTACAGTTCAACGTGAACACCAATTCATCTCATGATTTTCTTATCATCCCTATTGGATTAAAAGCTTGTATCTTTAAATCCACACACTTCCTAAGTGTGATCTCCATAGTCAAGAATAGTCTTTTAGTGCTACTCGAGTACTTAAGAATATTCTTTGATAACCATCTAGTGACACTCACCAGAATTGCTCGTAACACTTAAAGCCAGAAGACATCGAGTCTCATACATAGGATAGCATATATAATAGAACCTATTGCAAAAACATATGGGATCTATTAATGCTATCAACCTCAACAAGTGTCAATGACACATGTCTCTCAGAAGAGTAATCTCCTATCACATAGGTAAAACCCCTTCTTCGATTACACTATGCTAAACCCTTTAGCATCTAGCCTATGTACTTGGATATAATGAGACCAAGCAACCTCTTGGATCTATCTATATAGATCTTAATTTCCAAATTAGAGATCGCCTCTCTTTATTAAGAAATTCTTGGACAACCATATCTTTACCTTTAAAGTATGTTGTTTCCATCAACGATATGTCATCCACATATAGTATCAAGAAAATGACAATGCTCCCACTCAACTTTACATTTACACAAAGCTTGTCTTTGTTTTTGAGAAAATCAAACTCTTTGATTATCTTATCAAAACAAATGCTCCAACACCTTGACACTTGCAAGAGTCCACAAATGGACCCTTGAAGCTTGCGTATCCAATGACTATCAATGGAGGTGAAGGCCCAAGGGATGTGTCATATACATACCTTTTAATTCCCGTTAAGGGATGAAGTCTTCATATCCATTTGTCATAGCCATAAAAGCAGCTATTGCAAGTAAAATCTTAAATGGATTTAAGCATGGCTATTGGTGAAATGGTTTCTTTCAAAGTCAAGCCTTTGAATTGAATCCTTTTTCCATTAACCTTGCTTTATAGGTAACTACGTTACCATCCATGTCAGTCTTTCTCATAAAGACCTACTTGCACCTTATGGGTTTTATCCCTTTAGGTGACTTGAGCAAGGACTATGCCTTGTTCTTGTACATGGAATCCATTTTGGATTTTATGGCATCTTGCCATATCAAGGAGTCTACATTAGACAAAGCCTCTTCGTGACTAGTAAGTTTGTCATCATATATGACTAGTACATTATTGCTCTTGCTAATGAAAAATCTATATATCTCATATGTGAGAAATCTGTATTTCTCAAGAGTATAACGTACTCTACCAGTCTTTTGAAGATTTTGTGTACTTTGAGCTTCCGTTGCGCCTCATCAACATGTGGCATAAGCTCTAGTTCCAACTATTGATCTTTGTCAATTCATGGTTCTTGAACCTTTCAAGTTCTATCTTACTCCCACTGTCTCTTTTAAGAATAACTATTTTTCTAGAAAAAGACATTTCTTGAGACAAACGTTTTGCTCAGGGGATTATAGAAGTGGTGTCCATTGTTTTCACAAGGATACCCCACAAATAGACATTTGTCGAAACATGGTTGAGTGTATAGGAGTTGGCATCTAAGACAAGAACCCCTAAAATGAGGTTAGGAATTGTAGTATGGTTCATCATAGTTTGCACCATATCTCATAGGGTACAACTTCTCCTCTTTCACACATCATCAACAATGGTGTGTCAAGTGGAGACATTGAGAAAGAATCACATTCTTCTTTAATTATTTTGAAACACTTGACATTGAGTATTATCCACATAGATCAAATCTTAGTGTTTTAATACTCTTGTCAACTTGTTTTTCTTACTTCAACTTTAATGACTTTGAACATTTCAAAGGCCACTGGATGCGTGTATCATATGATACACATAATCATATCCCATATGATCATCCATGAAAGTGATGAAGTATGATAAACAATCCTCTAGCATGGATCGACATTGAGCTAAAAACATCTATATGTTAACGTTCTATGAGGATCACTAGCACATTCACCTTTTTCAAATAAAAGGTGTTTTGGTCATCTTTCAAAGTAAATGAGAATCACATGTCTCAAACGATTCATAATTGAATGAGTCCAAGTACACAACTATTATGTAATTTGGAAGTGCGTTTCTCATTCACATGACCAAGTCTATAATGCCAGAAGGATAGTTGTTTCAAAATATTAGAGTTTTTGTCTATGTTTGAGAATGGACTTATCAAGGTCTAGGATTTGTAAAACGTTGTTTTAGTGATCTAATACCACAAAGAACACCATTACGTAAAAGAACAGTATATATTCTCTTTTGTAATGGTAAATCTTTTCACATTTAATGTGAATTGATTTCATGTTCTTTTGTAAGTAATCAACATAATAACAATGTTTTAAATTCTAGAACAAGCCCAGTTGGTAAAGAGTGTATAAGTCTCTACAGCTAGTGTAGCAACTCTTGCTCCATTCATCACATGTAGTTTGACTTTCTCTTTACTTATTGTCTACCATGCTTTAAGACCTTGCACATTTTGCAAATATGGGATCTATATCCAGTATCTTATACCCAATGGTCTTAATTAGTAGATGAATTTATCTCAAACATAAACATACTTAGAAGTAGAAGCTTCACTTAGGCCTCTTTCAACTTCTTAGTATTGAAACGAGCCTTACAATTCCCTTTCCAATAGAATTGGAAACATGTGCCCTTAGACTTGTCCATTTTGATCACACCTTTAAGCTTTGTCATAGCTACTATGGTCTTCTTAAGACCTACGCTTGGGTTTCCCCTTGACAAGCAATAAAGTGCCCCTTTCTTCCTTGATAGACTACTCTTTAGATATCTCAGATCTAATGGTCCTAGATTGTGTATCAACAACTCTTTGAGATGCACAATCACAGACAAAAAGATCTATCAATTTGTGCTACTTTTATAGCTTAGGAATTATAGATGACATTATGATATAAGTAGCAATATCATTATCATCTTTTATGCATCTTGTATGCACATTGTTTCCTAACTATAATTGTCACTATAGGACAAGTGGAAGTGGGTATCAAGGACATAGCCAATTGTGCTTAAGAACTATTCTCAAGTCTTACACTAGTCCAAGAAAATCGTATATAAATGGAGATATAGGGTGATAAGTGTGTTCATGTGTACATTCATTCTACAACAAAGTGAAAAGATAGTACAAGTATTTGTTTCATGTTATAATTGCAAACCAAAAATGTGGGCTTTCGAATTTATTTGGTTTGCTCCCACTATTTTACTTCAAATCAATAACCCTCAATCTATTGATTCGGGAATCCATTGGAGATTCCTAGTGGGCTAGGATCCCATCTAATTAACTTTGGGTTTGACGGAGGCCAATGCCCCAAAGGTAACTTCGATTAGGTAGATAACTTTTATCAATCACAACTCTTGTGACTCCTAGATAGTTGGGTATCAACTCTTGATATTCACATCTTATGTGTTTCCCAACATTGCCTCAAAAATATCATAACATTGACGGAGGCCAAACTCGTTATGTATTTTTGTTAAGTCATACCCATTATTCAGAGATCACATCTCATAGCAAGAACATATTCCGAGTAAGGTGACCTTGACGGAGGCCAACGTGTCAACACTTAATAAGAACTCTTCGTTTTTGCTATAATAATGGAAGGCAACTTGTATATATTGACTTAATATCGCCTCAAAAACACCATAGCCTTGATGGAAACCAACAAATTAAGCATTTTTGTTAAGTCAGACCCATTATTTGGAGATCATATCTCATAGTAAAAAACATGCTCTAGGTAAGGTGACCTTGACGGAGGCCAACGTGTCAACACTTAGCAAGAACTATGATTTTTACTACAATAATGGAAGGCTAGTGACTTAATATTTTATTTGAGGGATTTTTATTTTAATTATACAATATATAGTCTCATCATAGCATGTAATTAAAATATATCGACATATAAAATAAAAACATGCACAATAAACCGTGGATGATTATGGACTTTACTAAGATATTTTCCTCGAGCCTTAAGGAAAATATATGGTCAAATTCCTAAGGGATGTGATCAACTCCTTGATGCATTCCTTGGGAGGTCTTCAACTCTTGATGAGCCTCCATGGTTGCTCCTTGGTTCCATCTCCATCTTCTTTGTACATTACACATGTAATTCTATTCTAAACAATTTAGAAAATTAAAACCTAACTCTAACCTACACAATGTACATTACATGTATTGACTAAGAAACCTCGAGTTACATTCGAGGGGAGTTAGGTGAGAAGAGAATTACATGAGAATAATAGAGAAGGCAGGACAGCGCAGGCCCTATTTTAAAAACCAATACAAGCCAACCATCAAAATTAATAAAAAATTCAACCATTCAATCACATTGGTCATAGTCCATAATCATCCACCATGCCATCATAATATTTAACAATTAAATAAATTACTTTATTTAATTCTAGTCATAAATCACATGGTCTAAATTAATTAGATTAATATTCTTGAATTTATTTGTCTCAAAAATAAAGTTATAGAAGGTGTAGGTTTCCAATATTTAACTTTCCAAATATTAACAATTAAAATTGGAAAGTGTTTTGTAGAGAAAATTCCAAAAATTCGCGTTTTCCAAAAAATTAGGAAAAATCTCGCTAGAACTCTGCCAGCAAACCGTGGGACAAACCGTGCGCGGGTTCATCCGCGGTTTACAAACCGTGGGACAAACCGTGCGCGGTTTCATCCGCGGTTTGTTGACAGAACATACGAGTTTTTAACCGTGGGTTAAAACGCGCGCGAGTTTTCGCGCGGTTTGTGTCCAGAAAATACGATCTTTGAAATTCTTTGGTCTTTTTCAAAACTCTTTTGAATCAAAACATGTTAAAACCCTTTTAGCACGTAAAAATAATTTAGAAACCTTGAATACAACCATAAGAACTCATCTTAATTATTTAAAACACTTTTAAACAATTAAGAACTTATCTTAAAAATCAAACTCTTGATTTTTCTAAAACAATTTTGAGACAAATTTCATCAAGAACAAACCATCCATATTTATGACAATTAAATAAACACAAATCATATAGATATAATCAAAGTAGGCTCTGATACCACTGTAAGGTAATAAGGGGAGTAACGCAGCGGAAAATTTAAAAATTTATTACCTTAGCCATGGATCTCTTTGATGTAATCTATACGATTAAAGGGTGTTTAGCACAAATACCTCAAGCATAGAAGGTTTCTATGCTTCAAAGGGCAAGATCCTATTCGATGAAGGTGTTGATCTACCATGAAAAGCCCTCCAAGTGTCGAGCCTCCAACGGTATCCACACGAACATGATCTTTAGGAACCTTTGGGCTTGCTTGCCTTGCCTTTTGAGTGCTAGCTCCCTTGAATGATTCATGAAGAACACAAGAAGAAGAAAGAAGTTGAAACCCTAACAATTAGGGAAGGAGGTGTGGCGTTTTTCTTGGAGAGAAAAACGCCACCAAGCTCTCAATTTTTCTCTCTCTAAATTTTGTGTTATGTTTCATCAATCTTTCAAGAGTCAAGGCATGGACTTATTTATAGATGTAGTATCCTAGTCTTTAAGGAAACAAGAGCAATTGGAAACCAAGAAGGTTTAGGAAGCTTACCTTAAGCTAATCCTATTCCTTTAGGAAACCAATTCCAAAAGGAAACCAAATAGCTTCTTAATTCCTTTTAGGAAACTAATTTCCATCAAGACTTAGAATATTTATAAATTAAGTCCTTTAAGTTAATTTATCACATAAATTAACCCCATAAGTATCTTATACTTATCTTAATAACAATTTAACCCAAAGACCATGTTCTTATTGTGTGTGACCCATTAGGTTCCATTCACGTTGGCAATAAGTACAAATTATAACTCATTAATTAATTAATTAAGAGCCAGATAAATTAACACTTTAATTTATCATTAATTCACTAATTAATTAATTTGCACTTATAGATCATGAGTGGCGTCTAGCAATGCATCATGACCACCCAAGTGAATAGGAAAGTCATATGGTAGACTACACCTATCAATGACAATGTTACCGTGTAATTAATATCCTTTCACCACACTATATCCCAATTAGTCTAAGAGTGTAGTGCGCACTCTTTAAATGACTAATTAATGATTTCTTGTTCCCGAAATATAACTTTCCATAAAAGTATAACCTTGAAACTCTTTCAAGTCATACTTTCACTTTTGCGCAAAAGATTCTTTAAGTCATATTTCAACAAGTGGCCAATCCGGGATATACTCTCCTATAATAAGGAGTGGTGAATCCTATATTGATTACTCACTATCCTTCCATGCTTCATACTATACCCAATCTCTACCGTATGGGCTACTCTTTTACGAGCACCGAGCAATAGAGTCAAAGCATAGCAATCCACACTCAAGATACTATGGTAATCTCAAGTCTAAGGATCACTTACACCATTGCCATTAAGAGTATAATTCATTAGCACTATGAATAGTAACTCTTGGCGGATCAATCCAATGAACTTGTTCTCTAACAAGCATCCACATACCAGCTTAGGTGTCGCACACCATAGTTGACGAGATCAACTACTACTTACCATAAGTAGAGGCAAAGTATGTGCTAGTCTTTCCATATTAATGATGTCCAATCTCATTAATACTACGACTAGGGATATTTAAGAATATAACTTAATGTGTAATAAGAGTCTCATCATTGTAACTCTTACAATCTCTTATACACAGTTAATATTCTATGGACTTTATCAAATAAACAAGTAATATTGATAACAAGTATTAAATGACAAAGAAAATGCCACATATATAAGTATAACACGAAATAAGCGTAATAAAAATCTCAAAAACCAACTTGGTTTTAGGGCATACACTAACACTTACATGCTTCTATGTGTTTTTCCTATGTTTTTTTTATGTATCTTTTTGTGTTTATTATTTTATTTATGTGTGAGCATTTATTTATGTTATTTATTTGAATTTAACTTTAATTATTCAAAGAAATGTAATAGATAGGTGATATTTTATTTAACAAAACTTGTATTTAGATAGTTAATATAATAGATAGTTTATATTTTTATTTAACAAAATTTGTGTAGTTTACATAAAAAATGTAATAGATAGGTTGTATAAGTTATTTTTCTTATCTTTATCTTTTCTAGATTGTAATTAGGCTCTTACGGTGTAATAGTTAGGGCTTTTGTGTGCTATGTGCTTTTACTCTCTTTCCTTAGGGTTTTGCATCTAGAATATTATGCTTATGTGCTATGTGCTCCTATGTGCTATTATCTGCTGCTATGTGATTATTGCTTTAATTTACATTTTATTTCTTTGTTTATTTATTTGTTTTACTATGATATATGTGTATCGTCCTCACACTAGTCCAACACTAATTCTGGTTAATTCCGCTTTCTTCGTTAGTCCAACGCTAGCGGTGAATTTCTAGAAAATGGGCTAGTCCAACGTTAGACATTTAGGTTATTTTAGTGTTAGATCACTCCTTATGTACATTTCATATCATTTCACACACTTTTTCTCTTTTAAGGCCTTTTCCATTTTTGCATGGTTTTTTTATGTATTATTATTCTTATTATCTACTTTTTACATATATTCAATGCATGGCATTTAGGTTACATTTCACATAGAATCTTAAGACATTTGTGTGATTTTGACTAGAAATAGTCATTTACTTACATGGGAAATGGTGGCTTAACATGCCGTTTTTCCCTCCGTAAGTAGGAACAATTAGTCATGAGTTTATTAGTCCCCCATACCTGTTATGTTGCATTCCCTTTCTTTGATCACTTATATCTATATTTACATCTTTATTTTTCACTTTTTGCATTTCTTTTTTCCATAGCTCGTGACTCCTTCAAGATTTTATTTTGGGTTATGCAATTAATGCGTTAATTTCAATTAAACCTTGAAGGGACATTTTGCCCCGTTTGATATCCCTTTCTAGGTTTAGGATTTTGAATTCATATAGATACATCTAAATGTGATAAAATTTAGGGTTATATTAGGAAATTTTTTATTAAATCTCGCAACTAGTTTTGACTAGGTTGAAAGGGTGCCTTAGGCGCGAGCCTTTGCTTTCTCTTTCTTCAACTGTGACTCTGGAATCTTTTTCTCTTGTTTTCAAAGACCTGGAGTTGTCTAAAAAAACATTTTTCTTAATTTTTTTTTACTTTTTCCTAAAAATGTTTTTTTCTAAAAATTTTTAGTTTTATCACTCTTTTTTCAGTAAAATATTTTTCTGGTGATTTGGTACACCAAAACTCAATACCAAGTGGTGCTCCCGCTTTCATAAAAACCCTTTTTAGACTCTATTTTCGGGCCCAACCGTCGCATTTTCAAAATTCCCATTTTAGGCCCTTTTTTCCTTTGTTTTGTTTAAAAAATAAAAATCATTTTTCAAAAACCATTTTTACAAAGCCAAAACTCTCTTTTTCACACTAAATATCTTTTTTCGTCTTTCGAAAAATGGGGCGCGACAAGATGAGTTGGAACTAAATAGAAAAGTAAACCCAACAGACGAATTGGGATCCAATAGATTAGTTAGAACAGAATAAAACTTAAAACCCAACGAACGAGTTTGAATGATAATGCAAGGGAAGTCCAACAGACATGTTGGAATTGAACAGAAATTAAAACCCAACAAATGAGTTGGGGTCTAACGGACAAGTTAAAACATAATAGAAATTAAAACCCAATGGATGAGCTGAGGTCCAACGGACGAGTTGAAAATAAATAGAAATTAAAACCCAACAGATAAGTTGGGGTCTAAAGAACAAGTTGGAACATAATTGAAAAGTAAATTTGATGGATAAGTTGGGGTCCAACAAACTGAAATTAAAACCCAATGGACGTGTTGAGTACCAACGGACGAGTTAGAACAAACTGAAATTAAAATCTAACAGACGATTTGTGATCTAACGGACCAGTTGGAACAAATTGAAAATTTAAACCCAATGGATGAGTTGGAATATAATAGAAATTAAAACCCAACGGATGAGTTGGAACTACAATACAAGGAAAGTCCAAAAAAAAAGTTGGAACTAATTGGAAATTAAAATTAAACAACGAGTTGGAACAGAACGGCAATTAAAACCCAACGAACGAGTTGGGGTCAAATGAATGAGTTGGAACTAAATAGAAAAGTAAACCGAATGAACAAGTTGGCGTCCAACAAAAGAGTTGTAACTAAACAGAAATTAAAACTCAACGAACGAGTTGGAACAGAATTGAAAAGTAAACTTAACAGACAAGTTGGAACAAATTGAAATTAAAACTCAACAGACGAGTTCGAACAAATGGAAATTAAAACCCAATGGACGAGTTAGAACAAACTAAAAATTAAAACCCAACGGACGAGTTGGAACAGAACAAAAATTAAAATCCAATGGATGAGTTGGAACAAAGCAGAAATTAAAACCTAATGGACAAGTTGAACTAAACAGAAATTAAAACCCAATAGACGAGTTGGAATAGAACTGAAAAGTAAACCCAACGGACGAGTTGGAATAAACTGAAATTAAAATCCAATGGACAAGTTGAAGCAAATTGAAATTAAAATCCAATGGACGTGTTGGGATCCAACGAACGAGTTGGAACAAATTGAAAATTAAAACTCAACAGATGAGTTAGGATCCAATAGATAGGTTGGAGCAAATTGAAAATTATAACCCAACGAATGAGTTGGGATCCAATGGATAGATGGGAACAGACTGAAAATTAAAACCCAACGAATGAATTAGGGTCCAACGAACGAGTTGGAACAGAATAGAAATTAAAATCTGACAGACGAGTTGGAACAAATGAAAATTAAAAAATGGTGTGCGAAATGCTGGACAACTCAAAACAAGTGGTTTGCGAAATAATCCAATGGATAGGTTGGAACAAACTGAAAATTAAAACCCAACGGATGAATTAGAGTCCAACGGATGAGTTAGAACAGAACAGAATAGAAATTAAAATTCGACAAACGAGTTAGAACAAACAGAAATTAAAAAATGGTGTGCGAAATATTGGACAACTCACAACAAGTGGTTTGCGAAATACTGAATAAAACAAAATAAGTGGTGTGCGAAATACTGGACAAATTAAAAATATGCAATATACTAGACAAAATACTGGACAAGTGCTGATTTTGAAAAGTAAAACACGATGATGTGATCCAGGCTGTCGGAACATGATGAGTTTAGGCTACTAGACAAAAAATACAAAGTAAAATTTAAGATAGAAGAAAATTTTATAAACTAAATGTCGAACATAGCTCCTAGATCAACTCAGCAATCAAAATTTTTTCAAAAATTTTTGCCCGAGTATATATGGCATCAAATCAATTTGAACTCACTCATTTCAAAATTCAACCCTGTGTAACGTATCAAAATCTATTTGAGATCAATCCCTCTAAAAATTTGCCATAGTATAAGAGATCAATTTGGATCCATCATTATAAAATTTGCCCCAGTATAAACTATTCTAAATTTGAAGTCAATCTTTTCTAAAATTTGCTCAAGCATAAAGTGGCAAATCAATTTGAAATCGAAAAATTTTCCAAAAAAACTGCCCTAGTTTCCTCTTTCATGAAGGCCTCAAGTGATGATGATATGATCCCACCTGCAAAAGAAAGCAAACCACTACAATTACGAAATGATGCCACCACACGACGCTTCCTTAACTTCAATAGCTCATATAGCTGAATGTCTGACACAGTCTCCTACTTTACTTTCTGCAAGTTCTCCGATTCAATGAATTCTGATTTATGATTCAGATCACATCCCCGAAATAGCCTTTCAATTCATGTACATCTCTGACTTCCGATAAATTTAGGGTTGCTTTTACTTTTATTCTAAAGTCAATAAAGCTAATCATCATTTTCATTTTTGTACCATAACGTCTCACATGCATTAGTTTGAAAGAACTTTTGAACAGTAAGTAACAAAAAACATGCAAAAGCTAAATAAGTAAAATAGAGTCAAATAAAATATTTTTCAAAATTAACTTTGAAATGGTGGCTTATAAGATGCCTTTTGATCTTTGGATGTCATTCGTTTTGAATTCCGACATTGCCACAAAATGATTAATACAGACAAGAAACCTCAAGCAACTACATTCATCAACTTTCCAAAATAGCCCAAAATATAGGTACATTGACTTTCTCATTTATGAGCCTTCAACTATCACACTTTCCTAATTACAGTGTCCTTTCAGATTATGACTTAAAAAGATGAAATTAAATGAATGGAAGTGTCTAAACTTGAGATAGTATTTCCTTTTTATTATTAAAACAAACTAGTACTTGGAAAACATTTGGCATCAGTAAGGGAATCTTCCCCTTGATGGTTTGGGATAGATATATTAACATCATATGCCTCTTTGATTTGCAAATTTTTATTTCAAAAAACCATCACAAAATATAGACGGAAGTCGATAACATTCTCAACTTCTGAAATGGGGTTAGGTAATATGCTGGAAATGTTAAAGTTGGAAAGTAGAATTCATGAAAGGTTTAATTAACTGTGAAGTTGCATTTCCAAATAATTCATCCCAACTTTACTTCTTATTCTTGGGGTTCTTCTTCTCTTTTTTTTTTCATTTTCTAAAAAAATTTGCTTCAGTTTTATTACTTTCTTTGAGCTTTCTTTTTTCAATTGTCCCCCCCCTTTTTCTTTTCTTTTCTTTTCTTTCCTTCTTTTTCTTGGAAAACACAAGTTGAAATAAAATTTGCCCCGGTGCGGAATCAAAATAACCACACAATTGCCCCAGTGTGGAGGGTGCGACCTTTAAGTGGATTGTCAAATGAAAATCACAGATTTTGAAGGCTAAAAGGGGAAAACTAGGGGAATGAATGTTTAAGGAAAAAGAAAGAAGGCCTGCCTATTATCCGTTCTTTTTGCAACAACTTTTAAAAGAAAATTTACTAAAGGAAAGGAGAAAGTCCTTTGTGGTGTTTGAATTAATGATCCAGAATAATATCCAACCGTCCATTCTGCTAGAACAAGGTAATGCTTCTCTTTTCGTGCTCCAATTGATCTAAATTCTATCTAGATGTCATTAATCTACAAAAATATCACAAAACATGTGAATCAATCTCCTCAAAATTATTTCTACCTCAAAAAAATTCTAAGTTTTGTGTCAACAAATATACCAAAATGCATCATTTTTACACCTGTCAATTCCCCCACACTTGAATCATTGTTGTCCTCAAACGAATTGGAAAATGTGAGATCAACTAATGATTCAAGCATTGAAATCATGAACGTGTATTCTAAAATGTATTTTCTCAAGACTAAGTAAATAACCATTACACGATTTATTGTTTTGTCTTTAATACTCATATATCAAGTAAACGGGAAGTAATTATATCATAATTGAGCAAATTTAACTTAATTTCTTTGCCTTACTAAATTTCACAAGTAAATGAATTATATGATCAATCAAAGAGCGTCACATGTCCATGATTCATTTCATTTTTCACTTGAGAAAATTTTGTTTTAGTGAACTAATCATCAAAATACGAGAGTGTCTTTTGACATGAAAACTAACATTAGCTTATGAAGATTCCTGGTTACTCAACACCTCAATCTTAAGCAAATATCAAAAATTGTCTTTGAGAAGTAAAATTGCCTTTTTACGCGCAAATCGACATTGGTTGGATGAAGATTTCTAGTTACTCGAAAATTTACTTGCTCAAGTTTGCAATGCACTACTCATAATTCAAGTACCGTTTGACGCAAAAGTCAACATTTTTGGATGAAGACTCCCAGTTACTAAGCACAAGAACCGTTGGAGTAGAAAAACCTACATCATTCTTTTCTTTTCATTTTTCATTTTTTTTTGCAATATAAAAAATCCTTCATGATAGATGTTGCATCACAGATTACATGATTGTACTAATTGAACATAATCAATCTTTAACATGTGAAACTAATTAGAGAAAAGAAATTTTCTCAAACACGCAAAATTTAAACATAATTCCAAGCACTTTACAAGATATACTTTTTATAAGAATAAAACTCCAAATCACATAATAATCATTTTTTAGTACTTGAAGAAAACAGTTGTCAAAGCACATAATGTAATTGCAACAAGTAGGGGAATTAGACAAAAATCATGATTGCTAGTAGCAACTACAAGCGTGTGACATCCCCTATATTAATCTCACAATGGTCTATACAATACACTCTGAAAGTAAATAACAAATTGTGGATATGAAACAAGAAAACTGTCCTTGTGAATTGGTGGAAATCGTATCTTGTATATGTCTGTTCCTTTATTGCATTTGAATCTTCTAAACATACATTGAACACTTGTTTGATGGCTCATTGCGGCTCTCTTTCTTAATGACATGGACGCTCACAAGTGACAATCTGAGTGATAGATTTGTCACTAAAATTAAGCCTTTTCAAGAAACTCTTCACATCTTCCTTGGCCTTTGTAGCTGAAGAATTTGCTGACTTTAACTTCCTTAATCTCTGCCTTAGTACCAATGTTGACATTTTTTGTTTCTTCCAAGTTAGATTTGGGTTCCTTTTTGCACTATTCATAATCCTCAACACGGAATCTGTATTCTTTTTCAATATCACTCTAATTCTCATTAGCAATTTGTTCTATTTTAGAATCTGGAGGTATATCGAAGTGGCAATCATCGGCTTCAAGTAAGGTGACATCCAAAAAATCACAGGCACCATCTAAAAAATAAAGCAAAATGCCTAAGAAGATAATTTCTTTTCATTCAATTTGAACTCATCAAAAGAGAAATTTTACAATTACACAAATCTAACACTGGGCATTGAGAAAAAATGCAATTTATTTCATGGCCTGATCAAAGAATTATTTGCTCAATATAACAAAAAGATTTAAAGAGAATTCTTTTCAAAAGCTAAATGCAAAACATGAATAGGAAAATCAAATGCCACAAACAATTTTGAGAAAGCAAATTATTTAGCGCTTCATCTAAGAAAGAATTTTGAACATAAGACAATCTTAAATTTACCAAAAGAGTACCGTTATTAGTATCCAAGCTATTCCTATTCTTATTGTGAAGGCTCATTACTAATTTATTAAATACAGTAGTTTTATTATTTAACTATTTAGTTAAGTTGTTTATATACAACTACTAGAGCTAAGAGATGTTGTAGCCTTAGTGTTAGATTACTCAAAATTAGTGGCTAGATTTGCATACTTGAAAGATTTTGCACATAATGGTGATCATACAAGTTATTTTACCAAAACCATGGTTGTTCACAATGACCCCTAAATTTTAATCGTATAACCATTTGTTCATTTATTTGTGTGTTAATATTATTAATGTTAAGACTAGCTTGGATAGGTAATGTTGGTAATTGAATTGGCAAAATTATTTCACTAGGTTATAGCACCTGAAATACTAAGACCAATTGATATTAGTGTAAACTATATGATACGCACGGAAGTACATAGAATTGCCAAGAACGCTTGAAGATCCAAGTTGAAGCTTCGAATTCTCCTTGGAAGATTCGAACCCCTAGAAACACTAAGCTAGGACCAATTTGAGCGAGTTCAATATGCCTAACCTAATAGCTCTAAAGGACTTAATCAAATAAGAAAGAAACTCTAAGCTAGGTTTTTGATCTTGGAATCACTCGATAAGATCGGGGGTAGTTCTTAATCAACAAAGAACCAAAGAAACTCTCAATTTGAGAACTCACAATAATAATATTCATAAAATCATGTGAAATTCGTATGAATAGTATTCCCTATTTATAGGGTTACATAGATGATTCTAGAACTTAGAAATTAAAGCAACTACTTAAATCTAAACACAAACTAATTGAAATACTTAACTTAAAATAACTTGTAACTGAAATAGACGTCTAAACAATAAGTAAACTAAGTTCTAAAAACACTACAACACATCCCAAATAAGCCTTAAGCTGGACGTTCAAGTCACCAAAGCCCAATGGGCCAAAATGCTAACTCCATAATGATGTTGGGCTTCAATCTTCATTCCAATACTATATGGGGTAGACGGCTGAACTTTGATGGTCCATATGAACTCTTGAGCAGCCCAAATACAAGCGGTAAGTCTTGGTAATAAGTTAGACTTGGCCCAAGTTGATCTTCTTCCCAGCAAGCCCAATAGCAATCCTTCGCACAGATGACCAACTTGATCACTAAGTTGTGATCCTTTTTTGTAGTTGAACTCGATCCACAACCAAAGCTTGATCTCTTGGCCCATCTTATACACTAAAATAACTTGAACAATGAGTCCATAGAAAGGCCCAAGTGTACATGAATCAACAAAACAACAATGAAGCTTGAACATCCCTTTCATTATCAACCATGAATTGATCTCATCAAGGCCCAAACGAGTTGCTCCATGAGAAAATCCAAGCATCATGATTGAGGTTGCTCCTTGGATCACATCAATCCCTCCTCCCTCAAAAAGATTTGTCCTCGAATCTACGAGATCATACAAGCCAACATAAGTAACTAAAGGATTGATAGATAAACAAGTATCAATATGAAGCATATTTGAAACTGATGTAAGTATCAAATAACTCATGGACACCTTAATACCACTATAGACTATTTCATGCACATGGTCCCTAAACACTTTATGCAAATCTATGTAAGAATTACTCAACACAATATAGAAATCATAATCTACAGAGTGTGAATAATTAACAAAGTCTTGCACAATATAGTTAGACAAAGAACTAAACTTATCCACGCTTGTAACAAAGTCTATGGGATATGAACAATTAGTATGATCTAATGCACTAACCCCCAATGACACCTAAACGAAAAATAGAATCATGCATAAAGATTTCACAAAAACAAATTAGAACACCTAATTTAGAATTCAAACCATAAAAACAAAAGCAAAACACTAGACATAATGTATACCTACATGAATGAATGCAAAAGATAGAATAAAAACAAGTATAAACACCTAAACTAGAATGCTCAATAATGGAAAAATTAGATATACTATGCCACCAATCAAACATATAATCCATTATTGAATTGTTATTGATGACATAGGACAAGAAAACTCCCTTAATGCTCAAATCTTGGCCTTGATCCAATTGAACTCTACAATTCGCCAATTGAGCATCATTCCATTGAAGAAAGCATCCTTGGGACAGCATTTCTTTCTCCACACTTTGATCTCTAAGTGGCTCGAAAAGAGAAACAAAAACACTAGGAAAATAAGTGTTAACAGTGTTAGTAAAATAATCCACTTCATTGTACAAAGGTACAAGAAGTTTAGTGCTCTTTTCCTCATTTTCCTTCACTCTCTTATTCTCTTCTTTACACTCAGAATTTTCCTTCTCAATGTTTTCCACTATGCTCACGCAACACCCGTTTTCTTGCACACATTCTTCTTCTTCTTCACTCTTTTCTTTTGATTGTGTACTCGTCAATCTTTCCCACTCTTTGCAATCTCTTGCAATTTTATCTCTATCCTTAATTGCATCAAATGGTGACAAAGAATTTAATACATTCTTTCGCCCATTCCATATAAACGAGTATCGATTCTTCACACTATCATACTTGGCATTCATGTCAAGTTGCCATGAATGCCCAAGAGTATGTGACAAGTCTCCATAAGTATCACATCACAAAGAATCTTATCACGATACTTGCCAAGTGAGAACTCCATCTCCACTTGATTGGTCACCTCCAATTCTCCATTGTCAGTCAACCATGGATTTGAATGATTCAACAAGGGCAAACCTAGCTTTCCAACACACATAGTACTTGCCAAGTTAGTGCAACTATCATGATTGATTTGCATTCTACATACCTTGTTTTTCACAGTGCATCTAGTATAGAATCGATGTTCATGTTGCACTTGTCCACCATCACTATCATATTTCCATGATTGCATCTCATCATCATTGGTTCTTATGATCTCCTTAGACTTTGAAGTTGATGGTTCATCATTCCCTTCAAAGACATCATTATTTCTCCAATGGATATGACTTGATGAACTTTGGTCCTTCGTTGATGGTATAGATTCCTCCTCATGCATCATGCCACAAGCTTTTTCCTCGTTAGCAGCTACAAGTGCTTTATATTCATCTAGGAACTCTTTCCATAGAGAATCAGGATGTTGCCTTTTAGAGGGTTTAGAATTCAATGGTCTTTCCTTCCTCTTTAAAGCAACACTCTCATAGCCACAATCATCAATGGTAGACTCCTTAGAAGAATGATAAGATTGAGAATACTTTGATGGTACCTGCCTCTCTTCCTTCCTTGAAGCATAGGTAGCATAATCACGATTATTGATGTACCCTTTAGAGGATTTAGATGTGAGATTGTGTTCAAATTGATTCGTTCTTTTGAGCACAACACATTCCCAAGCCATTTTTAAACCTACACAAAAAACGTTAGAACAAAAGAAAACAAAAAAAAAAAAAATGAAGAGAACAACCTTACCACTCCCTTAGTGTATACACTCAAGCCCTCATGTATCACCGAAGGTATATGGCTTTTCCCCTCAAATGTGATCACCTTGAAGCCTTTTTCCACTCTTGAGTAGCTTCCTTGCATGTCCTTTGATGAAAAGAATTAGCTCAACCTTTTTGATAAAGCTCCAAGAAGTTAAACCACAAGAGTAAATGTAGAGAACAAAGAAAATAAGCTTAGAGTAATTATTTGATCAAGAGAGGTCAAGAAATCACAAGATTAGACATAGAAATAGCACCCTAAAGTGTGGTATCCTTATGTGAAAAACCTTGATTTTTAAAGTTCTCTTGAAAAATATGAATATTCTTATGCAAAAAACAAAAACTCAAAGCAATCCTTATAGGAGTAGGATTGGAGTCCTTTTCCTTGAAGGATTCTTGAACAAATACCAAAAGAAATCAAACACAAACCAATATGCATCACTCAAGGACTAGTGAAACACGAAATTTCAGTCCATATCCAAACCCAAAACAACCAAAAACAGCCCTAAAGTAAGCTGATTCACACGGGCTTCCAAAAAGGAAAATCCTAGCGCATGTGGAATTTGCTAACCCTAATCCAATTTGCACTTGTTTTTCTTTTACAAATCTGATTAGGAAACAATTAGAACTCTTTTTAAAGGCCAAACACTGCAAAAAAAAAAATGAAAATAAAGAAAAGGATACAATGAACAACCACCATTTCCAAAAAGAAAAGAAACCCTTGCACCTAGAGAATTAGGTTACCAATACTTTGTCAACTTGTTTTCCTTTTCCCAATTGGTTTCCTAAAGACAAATAACTCCTATATAAACCCAAATAACACCTTTTTGACTCCTTTTAACACCAGAATTTCTGCAAAATTCGTAGCAAAAATTCACCCAAAAATTAAAAACGAATTTCAGCAACTATTATGCAAGATAACCCTAATAAAACCCTAGTTTATGAAGAAGACCCTTTGACCAACACTTTAAGGCTTCAAGAACTTCAAGATCTGATCAAGAAAGTCCAAGAAACCAGCCAAGAACTTCAAGAATTCAGTCAAGTGTTCTCCAGCAACACAAGACTTCTAGAAATTCAAGAACAACTTGGTGCAAGTTCAAGAAACTAATAAGTTCAAGAACTTCAAGAATTGTACCAAGAATACCTAGAAACTTCAAGAAAATTGAATAAAACTTTGTGCATGGTTTTTAACTTGTGTGCACTCCTTTTTATTCTTTATTTTCTTTCTTTTTCTTTTGTGCTTTTTGGCCTTTTTTTTTTTTTTTGCACGAATCTCTGCCTTTTTATATTTTTTTTTACTTTAAGAAACGATTTTTCCACACAAGAAACAAATTTCTACTTTCAAGAAAATTGATTTGTGAATGGTAAGTTCAAGAATCTCTTTTCTTGCAAGTTTTTAACACAAGAATTTTCAAGAAAACAATAAAAATAGTCAAGATTATCAAGAAACCACACAATACCTAGAATTCTTGATTGGAGACAATCAAGAACGACTCTAAGACCTTAAAGAAAAATCAAGAAGACATAAGAATAAACACCAATGAATTAAGCATGATTTTTTTTTACTAACACGTAAGAAGAACAATCAAGAACTAACAAGAACGAATACAAGTTGTTTAACTAGGCACGAAGCACTTAAAAAGAACAACACAAGACACGATTTAAGGAAAAATAAAGGGATATATCCAAATTTCTCCAAAGGAAAAATTGGATTAGAAAAAACATGAAATTTCAAGAACCTTCACTCTGATACCAATTGATACGCGCAGAAGTACATAGAATTGCCAAGAACTTTTGAAAATCCAAGTTGAAGCTTCGAATTCTCCTTGGAAGATTCGAACCCCAAGAAACACCAAGTTAGGACCAATTTGAGCGAGTTCAATATGCCTAACCTAATAGCTCTAAAGGACTTAATCAAACAAGAAAGAAACTCTAAGCTAGGGCTTTGATCTTGGAATCACTCGCCAAGATCAGGGGTAGTTCTTAATCGGCAAAGAACCAAAGAAACTTTCAATTTGAGAACTCACAATAATAATATTCATAAATTCATGTGAAATTCGTATGAATAGGATCCCCTATTTATAGGGTTACATAGATGATTCTAGAACTTAGAAATTAAAGCAACTACTTAAACCTAAACACAAACTAATTGAAATACTTAACTTAAAACAACTTGTAACTAAAATAGAAGTCTAAACAATAAGTAAAATAAGTTCTAAAAACACTACTACATGTCCCAAATAAGCCTTAAGCTAGATGTCCAAGTCACCAAAGCCCAATGGGCCAAAATGCTAGCTCCATAATGATGTGGGGCTTCAATCTTCATTCCAATACTATATGGGCTGGACGGCTGAACTTTGATGCTCCATATGGACTCTTGAGCAGCCCAAATACAAGCGGTGAGTCTTGGTAATAAGTTGGACTTGGCCCAAGTTGATCTTCTTCCCAACAAGCCTAATAGCAATCCTTTGCACATATGAACAACTTGATCACTAAGTTGTGATCTTTCGTTGTAGTTGAATATGATCCACAACCAAAGCTTGATCTCTTGGCCCATCTTATACACTAAAATAACTTGAACAATGAGTCCAAAGAAAGGCCCAAGTGTACATGAATCAACAAAACAACAATGAAGCTTGAACATCCCTTCCATGATCAACCATGAATTGATCTCATCAAGACCCAAACGAGTTGCTTCATGAGAAAATCCAAGCATCATGATTGAAGTTGCTCCTTGGATCACATCACTATATTCGTGTATAATTCATGTTTAGTGTGTGAAATAATTAGATTGATATTTATTACCTTTTTGGGGGAAAAAAAAAGAGAAATGAGAGCAAAGGCCAAAAAGAATTGAAGTCGGCTAAGGAAATGCTCATGCAAGTAAGCATGAGGTGGAAGATGTTTGGGGGCTTTTGTGGGGCAAGAATGGTGAGTAATCCTACACCTTTAAATGACTCAATGACCAGTTAATAAAAAAACCAAATTGATAAAGAAACCTGGTTCAAAGAGGGACTCGTACAGAGGTAAGAAAAAGGGAAAAAAATCAGGGAAAAAGCCTAAGCCATTAACTAAAGCACTTACGAGGGAATTAAAATTGAGAGGAAGCTTTTGCTTCTTAGAGCAAGAGGTAAGCTCTCTTGAGCTTTCCTAAATATTATTAGACTTTTAAACTTCTTGTTTGTTGGATTAAATACGTATGTGGGGCTGAAAATGAACATAAATTAAGCTAGAATCCAGAAGAATTCAAATATTGGGTGAAAAAATTCACTGTGCTAACTTTAGTAAAACTTTCATAACTTGGTCTAGGAGTTTGAGACAAATTGATATCAAGAATAATCCATCTATATTCATGACAATTAAATAAACATAAATCATATAGATATAATCAAAGTAGGTTCTGATACCACTGTAAGATAATAAGGAGAGTAATACAACAGAAAATTTAAAATTTTATTACCTTAGCGATGGATCTTTTTGATATAATCTACACAATAAAAGGGTGTTTAGCACAAATACCTCGAGTATAGAAGATTTCTATGCTTTAAAGTGCATGATCCTATTCGATGTAGGTATTGATCTACTATGAAAAGCCCTCCAAGTGTAGAGCCTCCAACAGTTTCCACATGAACATGATCTTCAGGAACCTTTAGGCTTGCTTGCCTTGCCTTTGAGTGCTAGATCTCTTGAATATTATGAAGAACACAAGAACAAGAAGAGGAAGAAGACTAATAAGTGCCAAAGTTGTCAATTATTTAGTAGTGTTTAGGTTAGGTTAGGAGAGTCTTTAAGTGTGTTTTCCTTATAAATTATAAATTTTCCTTTGTTTTGTATCAAATGTTCAAAGTGTGTGGATTTTATTCATTTCTCTATTATTTTGTGATTTTCTAGGGGTTTTCACTCTTTCGTCACCAAATTGGATTCATCTGGGTGATAATGGCACAATTATCAACTGTAGGATTAAGGCAAAGGACGAGATGAAGTTGGAAATCCAATTGGGAGTCGCAAAAAGGAGAAGAAATCATTTATATTCCTATTCGCGCCGTATATCCGCGCGTGGATAACGAGTGCGGTTAGGAGCAGAAACATTGGAGTAGAAAAAAAAGGGAGAAGAAAGCTTCTGACCCTATCCGCGCTGCTTATTTGCGCGCGGATAGCAGGCGCTGATAGGGACAAAAGGTCAGCGGAGAAAAGAAAAGCAGAAGAAAGTTTCTGACCATATCCACGCCACCAATCCGTGTGCAGATAGCAAGTGCGGATACGGGCAGAAACTACGGTCTGTTGTGAAACTGCGGGGTTTTAACAGGGTGTTCTCACTACTAAAGTAGTAGCTCTCTAGTAGGACTCTAGGGCAACACATAGACATATAATAGATAGTTTAAAGTAAAAAACACACTTTTTTACATGGTTTTGATACAGCTAACTCACTCAAGGGCTGAAGACAAAGGAGAATTGCGTCAATAAAGGAAGAAATCTGCAACAATCAAGGAGGGATACTCAAGAACATACATGAGAATGAGTTCTTCTGTTTCTTCTTTATTGTTTGTTGAATCTTCTTTAATAGTTATGGAGTAGATTGTTTTAGATCTAGATGAGTTGAACCCTAACACTAGTATTATGTTTTGATTTGATGAATTAATGAAAAACTTCTCTTTTTACTTGATTTATTTATGAATTTATTTGATTAATTGAATTGTTCATTGCCCGCATCTTTAATTCAATTACAAATTTCAATTGGCCAGATTGAGAAATCACTTAATTGAATTAGATCGTCTCATAAATAAAGAGACCTGCATTGATCACTAGAGATACGATTACATAGGTTTCCTTGGTTAGAGTCAAACCTAGCCTAAATAATAGAGTCCACAGAGTTGTAAAGAACACTCTTGGGGTTTTGATTTAGGAGAGATTCAAATCAATCAACTAAGGTATCAAGGGTTCTATACTTGAGAAAGAATAGAACCTAATTAAGGGTTCTAGAGTCAAGATAAATTGAGCAGCCCATTAATTGAGGATCAAAGCATAATAAGAATATTTGGGGGATTCTCTATCTAGATCTTACTTGCAGCAATTGTTATTTTCCTAATTTCTTTCCTTGTTTTGTTAGTTGATTCTATTATTGCCAATTTAAGTATTTAGTAGATTTCCTAATTTAAACCCTCATTCGTTGATTAAGTTAGATAATAAATTAAGAGTTATTACTAGTACTTGCAGTCTTTGTGGGAATGATACTCGGTACTCGCTACCCATTATACTACGAAACGATAGGTATACTTGCCTATATTATCCATAGTGTAGTGAGCGAATATCAAGTTTTTGGCACTGTTGTTAGGGACTTGCAATATTAGGAAACCCTGAAGTTTATTAATCTAGCCAGTAGTTCTTTTATAGTTGTTTTATTTTCTTTTTTGTAATTAGTTTATTGTTCTTTTGATTTAATTTGTTTAATTACATTGCGATTGCAGGCTTGTTTTAGTGCATGACTAGAAGCAAAGCTTCTACTCCACTGGAATTTGACCCAGAAGTTGATAGAACATTTCGTCAAGCTCTGAGGGAAAGGCTTTTGCAGAAAGCAAAAGAGATCGAACAAGAATACCAGGTTGAAGTGGAGATGGCTGAGGAACTCAATAACAACCCCCCTCCTCCTCATGTTCAACAAAATCTCCTCTTCGATGAGAACCGATTTCATCCTCTAAATGTTCAAGAATAGCAACCTCGGCAGATGACTATGTTAGATTATGCAAGGCCATCACTAAGAGGAACAGAGTCAAGTATAGTCAGGCCATTACTACATTTTATCTTGTGTTTCATCCATCTTTCAAGAGTCAAGGCATGGACATATTTATCGATGCAGTATCCTAGTCTTTAAGGAAACAAGAGCAATTAGAAACCAAGGAGGTTTAGGAAGCTTACCTGAAGCTAATCCTATTCCTTTAGGAAACCTATTCCAAAAGGAAACCAAATAGCTTCTTAATTCCTTTTAGGAAACCAATTTCCAGCAAGACTTAGAATATTTACAAATAATTCCTCTAAGTTAATTTATCTCATAAATTAACCCTATAAGTATCTTATAATTATCTTTATAGCAATTTAACCTAAAGACCATGTTCTTATTGTGTGTGACCCATCAGGTTCTGTTCACATTGGCAATAAGTACAAATTATAACTCTTAATTAATTAATTAAGAGGTAGATAAATTAAACACTTTAATTTATCATTAATTCAATAATTAATTAATTTGCACTTATAGATCATGAGTGGTGTCTAGCAATGCTTGATGATCACCCAAGTGACCAGGAAAGTCATATAGTAGACTACACCTATCAATAACAATGTTATTGTATAATTAATATTCTTTCACCACACTATATCCCAATTAGTCTAAGAGTGTATTGCGCACTCTTTAATGACTAATTAATAATTTCTTGTTCCCGAAATATAACTTTCTATAAAAGTATAACTTTGAAACCCTTTTCAATTCATAGTTTTACTTTTGCACAAAAGATTCTTTAAGTTATATTTCAACAGCCAGCCAATACGGGATATATTCTCTTATAATAAGGAGTAGTGAATCCTATATTGATTACTCATTATCCTTCTATGCTTTATACTATACCCAATCTCTATCGTATGGGATACTCTTTTATGAGCACCGAGCAATAGAATCAAAGCATAACAATCCACACTCAAGGTCATGGCGGGGGATTGAGGGGCTGCAAGTGGAAGTTTGGTGATTATGGGGTTTTGTTTGGTTTGTTTAAGTTGGTTTTATGTGGTGGTTCTGTGATGGGTTAATGGTGGTGACTTGACTGATGAGGCTAGGAAGTTGAGGATGGTGGTGATTGGGTAGAGGAGAATGACAGAATTGTTGGGGGTGGCATGATGGTATAGGTTTGCAAATTATTGGAGGTCGCGGTAGGGATGGATGTTTGATTTTGGAGTTTGTGGTGGACAAATTGGGTGACAATGGTGGCTAATTGCGGTTGTACAGTGGTGCTTGCAGTGCTACTGATGGTTGTTTCAATGGCGAGAAGATGGTGGTTTGGAGAAATTTGGGATTATGGTTCGAAGTTATTGATTGTGACGTGTGTAAATTACAAGTGGAGAGAGCTTCTGCTGGTAATGGTTGTTGGTGGGGTTACTTAAAGATGGCTGTAGTGGCTGATTTGGAGTCTTTGTGGTTAATTGGGCAGTTAATGGTAGTAATAGGAAGGAGACTATAAGGAGGGAGAACTGGTTGACATGTGGTGATTGGTTTTACTGGTGGCATTGGAAGGAACTGGTGATTGTGGCTTGATTGTAAAGTGGTGCTAGGGGTAGTGGTGAGTGTCTCGGGTAGTGGTGATGGAAGAGGAGAATTTTGATGGACTGTGATATGCTGATTAGAGGCTGGTGGTGATGATGTCTTGATGATGGGAGTGGTCAAACAATGGTTGTGGGTGATTTTACTATCGATTGGTGGTTTGAGATGGTTGGATATAAGCGGCAGAGGAAAAGGCTAGGCAGTTGTGCAGGCTGGCAACAGAAACAAGGGAGGGTGGTTTGAGAGCCAATTTTAGCTTAAGCGGGGTGATTTTGGTTGTGTACTAGTTGTTGTAAGGTAATAAGGGGAGTAACGCAGCGGAAAATTTAAAAATTTATTACCTTAGCCATGGATCTCTTTGATGTAATCTATACGATTAAAGGGTGTTTAGCACAAATACCTCAAGCATAGAAGGTTTCTATGCTTCAAAGGGCAAGATCCTATTCGATGAAGGTGTTGATTGTAAGGTAATAAGGGGAGTAACGCAGCGGAACATTAAAAAATTTATTACCTTAGCCATGGATCTCTTTGATGTAATCTATACGATTAAAGGGTGTTTAGCACAAATACCTCAAGCATAGAAGGTTTCTATGCTTCAAAGGGCAAGATCCTATTCGATGAAGGTGTTGATCTACCACGAAAAGCCCTCCAAGTGTCGAGCCTCCAACGGTATCCACACGAACATGATCTTTAGGAACATTTGGGTTTGCTTGCCTTGCCTTTTGAGTGCTAGCTCCCTTGAATGATTCATGAAGAACACAAGAAGAAGAAAGAAACCCTAACTATTAGGAAGAAGAGAGGTGTGGCGTTTTTTCTTGGGAGAAAAACACGCCTCTCTCAATTTTTCTCTCTCTAAATTTTATCTTGTGTTTCATCAATCTTCCAAGAGTCAAGGCTTGGACTTATTTATAGATGTAGTATCCTAGTCTTTAAGGAAACAAGAGCAATTGGAAACCAAGAAGGTTTAGGAAGCTTGCCTTAAGCTAATCCTATTCCTTTAGGAAACCAATTCCAAAAGGAAACCAAATAGCTTCTTAATTCCTTTTAGGAAACTAATTTCCATCAAGACTTAGAATATTTATAATTAAGTCCTTTAAGTTAATTTATCACATAAATTAACCCCATAAGTATCTTATACTTATCTTAATAACAATTTAACCCAAAGACCATGTTCTTATTGTGTGTGACCCATTAGGTTCCATTCACGTTGGCAATAAGTACAAATTATAACTCATTAATTAATTAATTAAGAGCCAGATAAATTAACACTTTAATTTATCATTAATTCACTAATTAATTAATTTGCACTTATAGATCATGAGTGGCGTCTAGCAATGCATCATGACCACCCAAGTGAATAGGAAAGTCATATGGTAGACTACACCTATCAATGACAATGTTACCGTGTAATTAATATCCTTTCACCACACTATATCCCAATTAGTCTAAGAGTGTAGTGCGCACTCTTTAAATGACTAATTAATGATTTCTTGTTCCCGAAATATAACTTTCCATAAAAGTATAACCTTGAAACTCTTTCAAGTCATACTTTCACTTTTGCGCAAAAGATTCTTTAAGTCATATTTCAACAAGTGGCCAATCCGGGATATACTCTCCTATAATAAGGAGTGGTGAATCCTATATCGATTACTCACTATCCTTCCATGCTTCATACTATACCCAATCTCTACCGTATGGGCTACTCTTTTACGAGCACCGAGCAATAGAGTCAAAGCATAGCAATCCACACTCAAGATACCATGGTAATCTCAAGTCTAAGGATCACTTACACCATTGCCATTAAGAGTATAATTCATTAGCACTATGAATAGTAACTCTTGGCGGATCAATCCAATGAACTTGTTCTCTAACAAGCATCCACATACCAGCTTAGGTGTCACACGCCATAGTTGACGAGATCAACTACTACTTACCATAAGTAGAGGCAAAGTATGTGCTAGTCTTCCCATATTAATGATGTCCAATCTCATTAATACTACGACTAGGGATATTTAAGAATATAACTTAATGTGTAATAAGAGTCTCATCATTGTAACTCTTACAATCTCTTATACACAGTTAATATTCTATGGACTTTATCAAATAAACAAGTAATATTAATAACAAGTATTAAATGACAAAGAAAATGCCACATATATAAGTATAACACGAAATAAGCGTAATAAAAATCCCAAAAACTAACTTGGTTTTAGGGCATACACTAACAAACTCCCACTTGCACTAAAACCAATCACCTATAGGTTTTAGGCCATGAAGCATGACTATCATGCCTATTCTAGGGACAAGGCCATGGTGAAAGGATTAGTGACACTTACATTGTGGGAACTTCCTCTATCTTTTCATCATTTGTACCAAACTATTTCCACAAATAGATGGCGGCACGAACCTACACTTTAGGATCATGGATGAGACTTTAGTTCCTTGATTAAGCGATGGCACAATTGTTTTCATAAAACAATAGAAAGGAACTATTCTTTGTCCAACAAAGAATCCCTTGATCCATAGTAACTTCTAAAGCTACCATGTACTCGCCTTTGTTGTAGAATATGTTGTAGTGTCTATCATAAAACGCTTTTATCCACTACAGTTCAACGTGAACACCAATTCATCTCATGATTTACTTATCATCCCTATTGGATTAAAAGCTTGTATCTTTAAAATCCCACACTTCTTAAGTGTAATCTCCATAGTCAAGAATAGTCTTTTAGTGCTTCTAGAGTACTTAAGAATATTCTTTGATAACCATCTAGTGACACTCACCAGAATTGCTCGTAACACTTAAAGCCAGGAAGACATCGGGTCTCGTACATAGGATAGCATACAAATAGAATCCATTGCAAAAGCATACGGGATCTATTAATGCTATCAATCTCAACAAGTATCAAAGACACATGTCTCTTGAAAGAGTAATCTCCTATCTCATAGGTAAAACCCCTTCTTCGATTGCACTATGCTAAACCCTTTAGCATCTAGCCTATGTACGTGGATCTAGTGAGACCAAGCAACCTCTTGGATCTATCTATATAGATCTTAATTCCCAGATTAGAGATCGCCTCTCCTTTATTAAGAAATTCTTGGACAACCATATCTTTACCTTTAAAGTATGTTGTTTCCATCAACGATATGTCATCCACATATAGTATCAAGAAAATGACAATGCTCCCACTCAACTTTACATTTACACAAAGCTTGTCTTTGTTTTCAAGAAAATCAAACTCTTTGATTATCTTATCAAAACAAATGCTCCAACACCTTGACACTTGCAAGAATCCACAAATGGACCCTTGAAGCTTGCGTACCCAATGACTATCAATGGAAGTGAAGGCCCAAGGGATGTGTCATATACATACCTTTTAATTCCCGTTAAGGGATGAAGTCTTCATATCCATTTGTCATAGCCATAAAAGCAGCTATTGCAAGTAAAATCTTAAATGGATTTAAGCATGGCTATTGGTGAAATAGGTTTCTTTCAAAGTCAAGCCTTTGAATTGAATCCTTTTCCATTAACCTTGCTTTATAGGTAACTACATTACCATCCATGTCAGTCTTTCTTCATAAAGACCTACTTGCACCCTATGGGTTTTATCCGATTAGGTGACTTGAGCAAGGTCTACACCTTGTTCTTGTACATGGAATCCATTTTGGATTTTATGGCATCTTGCCACTGTCAAGGAGTCTACATTAGACAAAGCCTCTTCGTGACTAGTAGGTTTGTCATCATATATGACTAAGTACATTATTGCTCTTGCTAATGAGAAATCTATATCTCTCATGTGTGAGAAATCTATATTTCTCAAGAGTATAACGCACTCTACCAGTCTTTTGAAGATTTTGTGTACTTTGAGCTTCCGTTGCGCCTCATCAACATGTGGCATAAGCTCTAGTTCCAACTATTGATCTTTGTCAATTCATGGTTCTTGAACCTTTCAAGTTCTATCTTGCTCCCACTGTCTCTTTTAAGAATAAACTATTTTTCTAGAAAAAGACATTTCTTGAGACAAACATTTTTCTCAAGGGAATTATAGAAGTGGTATCTATTGTTTTCACAAGGATACCCCACAAATAGACATTGTTAGGAACATGGTTGAGTGTATAGGAGTGGCGTCTAAGACAAGAACCCCTAAAATGAGGTTAGGAATTGTAGTATGGCTCATCATGGTTTGCACCATATCTCATAGGGTACAACTTCTCCTCTTTCACACATCATCAATAATGGTGTGTTCAAGTGGAGACATTGAGAAAGAATCACATTCTTCTTTAATTATTTTGAAACACTTGACATTGAGTATTAGCCACATAGATCAAATCTTTAGTGTTTTAATACTCTTGTCAACTTGTTTTTCTTACTTCAATCTTAATGACTTTGAACACTTTCAAAGGCCATGGATGCGTGTATCATATGATACACATAATCATATCCCATATGATCATCCATGAAAGTGATGAAGTATGATAAACAACCTCTAGCATAGATCGACATTGGGCCAAAAACATCTATATGTTGAAGGTCTATGAAGATCACTAGCACATTCACCTTTTTATAATAAAAGGTGTTATGGTCATCTTCTCAAAGTAAATGAGAATCGCATGTCTCAAACGATTCATAATTGAATGAGTCCAAGTACACAACTATTATGTAATTTGGAAGTGCGTTTCTCTATTCACATGACCAAGTCTATAATGCCAGAAGGATAGTTGTTTCAAAATATAGAGTTTTTGTCTATGTTTGAGAATGGACTTATCAAGGTCTAGGATTTGTAAAACGTTGTTTTAGTGATCTAATACCACAAAGAACACCATTACGTAAAAGAACAGTATATATTCTCTTTTGTAATGGTAAATCTTTTCACATTTAATGTGAATTGATTTCATGTTCTTTTGTAAGTAATCACAACATAATAACAATGTTTTAAATTCTAGAACAAGCCCAGTTGGTAAAGAGTGTATAAGTCTCTACAACTAGTGTAGCAACTCTTGCTCCATTCATCACACGTAGTTTGACTTTCTCTTTCTTATTGTCTACCTATGCTTAAGACCTTGCATATTTTGCAAATATGGGATCTAAATCCAGTATCTTATACCCAATGGTCTTAATTAGTAGATGAATTTATCTCAAATATAAACATACTTAGAAGTAGAAGCTTCACTAAGGCCTCTTTAACTTCTTAGTATTGTAACGAGCCTTACAATTCCCTTTCCAATAGAATTGGAAACATGTGCCCTTAGACTTGTCCATTTTGATCACACCTTTAAGCTTTGTCATAGCTACTTGGGTCTTCTCAAGACCACGCTAGGGTTTCCCCTTGACAAGCAATAAAGTGCCCCTTTCTTCCTTGACAGATTACTCTTTAGATATCTCATATCTAATGGTCCTAGATTGTGTATCAACAACTCTTTGAGATGCACAATCACAGACAAAAAGATCTATCAATTTGTGCTACTTTTATAGCTTAGGAATTATAGATGACATTATGATATAAGTAGCAATATCATTATCATCTTTTATGCATCTTGTATGCACATTATTTCCTAACTATAATTGTCACTATAGGACAAGTGGAAGTGGGTATCAAGGACATAGCCAATTGTGCTTAAGAACTATTCTCAAGTCTTACACTAGTCCAAGAAAATCGCATATAATGGAGATATAGGGTGATAAGTGTGTTCATGTGTACATTCATTCTACAACAAGTGAAAAGATAGTACAAGTATTTGTTTCATGTTATAATTGCAAACCAAAAATGTGGGCTTCGAATTTATTTGGTTTGCTCCCACTATTTTACTTCAAATCAATAACCCTCAATCTATTGATTCGGGAATCCGTTGGAAGATTCCTAGTGGGCTAGGATCCCATCTAATTAACTTTGGGTTTGACGGAGGCCAATGCACCCAAAGGTAACTTCGATTAGGTAGATAACTTTTATCAATCACAACTCTTGTGACTCCTAGATAGTTGGGTATCAACTCTTGATATTCACATCTTAATTGCGTTACCCAACATTGCCTCAAAAATGCCATAACCTTGACGGTAGGCCAACAAGTTATGCATTTTTGTTAAGTCGGACCCATTATTCAGAGATCACATCTCATAACAAAAACATATTCCAAGTAAGGTGACCTTGACGGTCGGCCAACAAGTCAACACTTAATAGGAACTCTTCGTTTTTGTTATAATAATGGAAGGCAACTTATATATTGACTTAATATTCGCCTCAAAAATACCATAACCTTGACGGAGGCCAACAAGTTATGTATTTTTGTTAAGTCAGACCCATTATTTCGAGATCATATCTCATAGTAAAAAACATGCTCTAGGTAAGGTGACCTTGACGGTGGGCCAACAAGTCAACACTTAACAAGAACTATGATTTTTACTATAATAATGGAAGGCAAGTGACTTAATATTTTATTTGAGGGATTTTATTTTAATTATACAATATACAGTCTCATCATAGCATGTAATTAAAATATATCGACATATAAAATAAAAACATGCATAATTAAACCGTGGATGATTATGGACTTTACTAAGATATTTTCCTCGAGCCTTAAGGAAAATATATGGTCAAATTCCTAAGGGATGTGATCAACTCCTTGATGCATTCCTTGGGAGGTCTTCAACTCTTGATGAGCCTCCATGGTTGCTCCTTGGTTCCATCTCCATCTTCTTTGTACATTACACATGTAATTCTATTCTAAACAATTTAGAAAATTAAAACCTAACTCTAACCTACACAATGTACATTACATGTATTGACTAAGAAACCTCGAGTTACATTCGAGGGGAGTTAGGTGAGAAGAGAATTACATGAGAATAATAGAGAAGGCAGGACACGCAGGCCCTATTTTAAAAACCAATACAAGCCAACCATCAAAATTGATAAAAAATTCAACCATTCAATCACATTGGTCATAGTCCATAATCATCCACCATGCCATCATAATATTTAACAATTAAATAAATTACTTTATTTAATTCTAGTCATAAATCACATGGTCTAATTTAATTAGATTAATATTCTTGAATTTATTTGTCTCAAAAATAAAGTTATAGAAGGTGTAGGTTTCCAAAATTTAACTTTCCAAATATTAACAATTAAAATTGGAAAGTGTTTTTGTAGAGAAAATTCCAAAAATTTCGCGTTTTCCAAAAAAATAGGAAAAATCTCGCTAGAACTCTGCCAGCAAACCGTGGGACAAACCGTGCGCGGGTTCATCCGCGGTTTACAAACCGTGGGACAAACCGTGCGCGGTTTCATCCGCGGTTTGTTGACAGAACATACGAGTTTTTAACCGTGGGTAAAAACGCGCGCGAGTTTTCGCGCGGTTTGTGTCCAGAAAATACGATCTTTGAAATTCTTTGGTCTTTTTCAAAACTCTTTTGAATCAAAACATGTTAAAACCCTTTTAGCACGTAAAAATAATTTAGAAACCTTGAATACAACCATAAGAACTCATCTTAATTATTTAAAACACTTTTAAACAATTAAGAACTTATCTTAAAAATCAAACTCTTGATTTTTCTAAAACAATTTTGAGACAAATTTCATCAAGAACAAACCATCCATATTTATGACAATTAAATAAACACAAATCATATAGATATAATCAAAGTAGGCTCTGATACCACTGTAAGGTAATAAGGGGAGTAACGCAGCGGAAAATTTAAAAATTTATTACCTTAGCCATGGATCTCTTTGATGTAATCTATACGATTAAAGGGTGTTTAGCACAAATACCTCAAGCATAGAAGGTTTCTATGCTTCAAAGGGCAAGATCCTATTCGATGAAGGTGTTGATCTACCATGAAAAGCCCTCCAAGTGTCGAGCCTCCAACGGTATCCACACGAACATGATCTTTAGGAACCTTTGGGCTTGCTTGCCTTGCCTTTTGAGTGCTAGCTCCCTTGAATGATTCATGAAGAACACAAGAAGAAGAAGAAGAAACCCTAACTATTAGGAAGAAGAGAGGTGTGGCGTTTTTCTTGGGAGAGAAAACGCCTCCATGCTCTCAATTTTTCTCTCTCTAAATTTTGTGTTGTGTTTCATCAATCATTCCAAGAGTCAAGGCATGGACTTATTTATAGATGTAGTATCCTAGTCTTTAAGGAAACAAGAGCAATTGGAAACCAAGAAGGTTTAGGAAGCTTGCCTTAAGCTAATCCTATTCCTTTAGGAAACCTATTCCAAAAGGAAACCAAATAGCTTCTTAATTCCTTTTAGGAAACTAATTTCCATCAAGACTTAGAATATTTATAATTAAGTCCTTTAAGTTAATTTATCACATAAATTAACCCCATAAGTATCTTATACTTATCTTAATAACAATTTAACCCAAAGACCATGTTCTTATTGTGTGTGACCCATTAGGTTCCATTCACGTTGGCAATAAGTACAAATTATAACTCATTAATTAATTAATTAAGAGCTAGATAAATTAACACTTTAATTTATCATTAATTCACTAATTAATTAATTTGCACTTATAGATCATGAGTGGCGTCTAGCAATGCATCATGACCACCCAAGTGAATAGGAAAGTCATATGGTAGACTACACCTATCAATGACAATGTTACCGTGTAATTAATATCCTTTCACCACACTATATCCCAATTAGTCTAAGAGTGTAGTGCGCACTCTTTAAATGACTAATTAATGATTTCTTGTTCCCGAAATATAACTTTCCATAAAAGTATAACCTTGAAACTCTTTCAAGTCATACTTTCACTTTTGCGCAAAAGATTCTTTAAGTCATATTTCAACAAGTGGCCAATCCTGGGATATACTCTCCTATAATAAGGAGTGGTGAATCCTATATCGATTACTCACTATCCTTCCATGCTTCATACTATACCCAATCTCTACCGTATGGGCTACTCTTTTACGAGCACCGAGCAATAGAGTCAAAGCATAGCAATCCACACTCAAGATACCATGGTAATCTCAAGTCTAAGGATCACTTACACCATTGCCATTAAGAGTATAATTCATTAGCACTATGAATAGGAACTCTTGGCGGATCAATCCAATGAACTTATTCTCTAACAAGCATCCACATACCAGCTTAGGTGTCACACGCCATAGTTGACGAGATCAACTACTACTTACCATAAGTAGAGGCAAAGTATGTGCTAATCTTCCCATATTAATGATGTCCAATCTCATTAATACTACGACTAGGGATATTTAAGAATATAACTTAATGTGTAACAAGAGTCTCATCATTGTAACTCTTACAATCTCTTATACACAGTTAATATTCTATGGACTTTATCAAATAAACAAGTAATATTAATAACAAGTATTAAATGACAAAGAAAATGCCACATATATAAGTATAACACGAAATAAGCATAATAAAAATCTCAAAAACCAACTTGGTTTTAGAGCATACACTAACATTGATCTACCATGAAAAGCCCTCCAAGTGTAGAGCCTCCAACGGTATCCACATCGAACATGATCTTTAGGAACCTTTGGGCTTGCTTGCCTTGCCTTTTGAGTGCTAGCTCCCTTGAATGATTCATGAAGAACACAAGAAGAAGAAAGAAGTTGAAACCCTAACAATTAGGGAAGGAGGTGTGGCGTTTTTCTATGGAGAGAAAAACGCCACCAAGCTCTCAATTTTTCTCTCTCTAAATTTTGTGTTATGTTTCATCAATCAATCAAGAGTCAAGGCATGGACTTATTTATAGATGTAGTATCCTAGTCTTTAAGGAAACAAGAGCAATTGGAAACCAAGAAGGTTTAGGAAGCTTACCTTAAGCTAATCCTATTCCTTTAGGAAACCAATTCCAAAAGGAAACCAAATAGCTTCTTAATTCCTTTTAGGAAACTAATTTCCATCAAGACTTAGAATATTTATAATTAAGTCCTTTAAGTTAATTTATCACATAAATTAACCCCATAAGTATCATTATACTTATCTTAATAACAATTTAACCCAAAGACCATGTTCTTATTGTGTGTGACCCATTAGGTTCCATTCACGTTGGCAATAAGTACAAATTATAACTCATTAATTAATTAATTAAGAGCCAGATAAATTAACACTTTAATTTATCATTAATTCACTAATTAATTAATTTGCACTTATAGATCATGAGTGGCGTCTAGCAATGCATCATGACCACCCAAGTGAATAGGAAAGTCATATGGTAGACTACACCTATCAATGACAATGTTACCGTGTAATTAATATCCTTTCACCACACTATATCCCAATTAGTCTAAGAGTGTAGTGCGCACTCTTTAAATGACTAATTAATGATTTCTTGTTCCCGAAATATAACTTTCCATAAAAGTATAACCTTGAAACTCTTTCAAGTCATACTTTCACTTTTGCGCAAAAGATTCTTTAAGTCATATTTCAACAAGTGGCCAATCCGGGATATACTCTCCTATAATAAGGAGTGGTGAATCCTATATCGATTACTCACTATCCTTCCATGCTTCATACTATACCCAATCTCTACCGTATGGGCTACTCTTTTACGAGCACCGAGCAATAGAGTCAAAGCATAGCAATCCACACTCAAGATACCATGGTAATCTCAAGTCTAAGGATCACTTACACCATTGCCATTAAGAGTATAATTCATTAGCACTATGAATAGTAACTCTTGGCGGATCAATCCAATGAACTTGTTCTCTAACAAGCATCCACATACCAGCTTAGGTGTCACACACCATAGTTGACGAGATCAACTACTACTTACCATAAGTAGAGGCAAAGTATGTGCTAGTCTTCCCATATTAATGATGTCCAATCTCATTAATACTACGACTAGGGATATTTAAGAATATAACTTAATGTGTAATAAGAGTCTCATCATTGTAACTCTTACAATCTCTTATACACAGTTAATATTCTATGGACTTTATCAAATAAACAAGTAATATTAATAACAAGTATTAAATGACAAAGAAAATGCCACATATATAAGTATAACACGAAATAAGCGTAATAAAAATCCCAAAAACCAACTTGGTTTTAGGGCATACACTAACAAACTCCCACTTGCACTAAAACCAATCACCTATAGGTTTTAGGCCATGAAGCATGACTATCATGCCTATTCTGGGACAAGGCCATGGTGAAAGGATTAGTGACATTTACATTGTGGGAACTTCCTCTATCTTTTCATCATTTGTACCAAACTATTTCACAAATAGATGGTGGCACGAACCTACACTTTAGGATCATGGATGAGACTTTAGTTCCTTGATTAAGCGATGGCACAATTGTTTTCATAAAACAATGGAAGGAACTATTCTTTGTCCAACAAAGAATCCCTTGATCCATAGTAACTTCTAAAGCTACCATGTACTCGCCTTTGTTGTAGAATATGTTGTAGTGTCTATCATAAAACGCTTTTATCCACTACAGTTCAACGTGAACACCAATTCATCTCATGATTTACTTATCATCCCTATTGGATTAAAAGTTTGTATCTTTAAATCCACACACTTCCTAAGTGTGATCTCCATAGTCAAGAATAGTCTTTTTAGTGCTTCTAGAGTACTTAAGAATATTCTTTGATAACCATCTAGTGACACTCACCTAGAATTGCTCGTAACACTTAAAGCCAGAAGACATCGGGTCTCGTACATAGGATAGCATATATAATAGAACCTATTGCAAAAGCATACGGGATCTATTAATGCTAGTCAATCTCAACAAGTGTCAAAGGACACATGTCTCTCAAAGAGTAATCTCCTATCACATAGGTAAAACCCCTTCTTCGATTGCACTATGCTAAACCCTTTAGCATCTAGCCTATGTACTTGGATCTAGTGAGACCAAGCAACCTCTTGGATCTATCTATATAGATCTTAATTCCCAGAATTAGAGATTGCCTCTCCTTTAGTAAGAAATTCTTGGACAACCATATCTTTACCTTTAAAGTATGTTGTTTCCATCAACGATATGTCATCCACATATAGTATCCAGAAAATGACAACGCTCCCACTCAACTTTACATTTACACAAAACTTGTCTTTGTTTTCGAGAAAATCAAACTCTTTGATTATCTTATCAAAACAAATGCTCCAACACCTTGACACTTGCAAGAGTCCACTAATGGACCCTTGAAGCTTGCTTACCTAATGACTATCAATGGTAGTGAAGGCCCAAGGGATGTGTCATATACATACCTTTTAATTCCCGTTAAGGGATGAAGTCTTCATATCCATTTGTCATAGCCATAAAGGCAGCTATTGCAAGTAAAATCTTAAATGGATTTAAGCATGGTCAATGGTGAAATAGTTTCTTTCAAAGCCAAGCCTTTGAATTGAATCCTTTTCCCATTAATCTTGCTTTATAGGCAACTACGTTACCATCCATGTCAGTCTTTCTCATAAAGACCTACTTGCACCCTATGGGTTTTATCCGATTAGGTGACTTGAGCAAGGTCTACACCTTGTTCTTGTACATGGAATCCATTTTGGATTTTATGGCATCTTGCCACGTCAAGGAGTCTACATTAGACAAAGCCTCTTCGTGACTGGTAGGTTTGTCATCATATATGACTAATACATTATTGCTCTTTCTAATGAGAAATCTATATCTCTCATTGTGAGAAATCTATATTTCTCAAATGTATAACGCACTCTACCAGTCTTTTGAAGATTTTGTGCACTTTGAGCTTCCGTTGCGCCTCATCAACATGTGGCGTAAGCTCTAGTTCCAACTATTGATCTTTGTCAATTCATGGTTCTTGAACCTTTCAAGTTCTATCTTGCTCCCACTGTCTCTTTTAAGAATAAACTATTATTCTAGAAAAAGACATTTCTTGAGACAAATATTTTTCTCAAGGGAATTATAGAAAGTGGTATCTATTGTTTTCACAAGGATACCCCACAAATAGACATTCGTCGGAACATGGTTGAGTGTATAGGAGTTGGCGTCTAAGACAAGAACCCCTAAAATGAGGTTAGGAATTGTAGTATGGCTCATCATGGTTTGCGCCATATCTCATAGGGTACAACTTCTCCTCTTTCACACATCATCAATAATGGTGTTTCAAATGGAGACATTGAGAAAGAATCACATTCTTCTTTAATTATTTTGAAACACTTGACATTGAGTATTAGCCACATAGATCAAATCTTTAGTGTTTTAATACTCTTGTCAACTTTGTTTTTCTTACTTCAATGCTAATGACTTTGAACACTTCAAAGGCCATGGATGCGTGTATCATATGATACACATAATCATATCCCATATGATCATCCATGAAAGTGATGAAGTATGATAAACAACCTCTAGCATAGATCGACATTGGGCCAAAAACATCTATATGTTGAAGGTCTATGAAGATCACTAGCATATTCACCTTTTTATAATAAAAGGTGTTATGGTCATCTCTCTAAGTAAATGAGAATCGCATGTCTCAAACGATTCACAATTGAATGAGTCCAAGTACACAACTATTATGTAATTTAGAAGTGCGTTTCTCATTCACATGACCAAGTCTATAATGCCAGAAGATTAGTTGTTTCAAAATATAGAGTTTTTGTCTATGTTTGAGAATGGACTTATCAAGGTCTAGGATTTATAAAACGTTGTTTTAGTGATCTAATAGCACAAAGAACACCACTACGTAAAAGAACAGTATATATTCTCTTTTGTAATGGTAAATCTTTTCACATTTAATGTGAATTGATTTCATGTTCTTTTGTAAGAATCACTACATAATAACAATGTTTTAAATTCTAGAACAAGCCCAGTTGGTAAAGAGTGTATAAGTCTCTACAAGCTAGTGTAGCAACTCTTGCTCCATTCATCACACGTAGTTTGACTTTCTCTTTCCTTATTGTCTACTATGCTTATGACCTTGCATATTTTGCAAATATGGGATCTAAATCCAGTATCTTATACCCAATGGTCTTAATTAGTAGATGAATTTATCTCAAATATAACATACTTAGAAGTAGAAGCTTCACTAAGCCTCTTTAACTTCTTAGTATTGTAACGAGCCTTACAATTCCCTTTCCAATAGAATTGGAAACATGTGCCCTTAGACTTGTCCATTTTGATCACACCTTTAAGCTTTGTCATAGCTACTTGGGTCTTCTTAATGACCACGCTAGGGTTTCCCCTTGACAACAATAAAGTGCCCCTTTCTTCCTTGACAGATTACTCTTTAGATATCTCATATCTAATGGTCCTAGATTGTGTATCAACAACTCTTTGAGATGCACAATCACAGACAAAAAGATCTATCAATTTGTGCTACTTTTATAGCTTAGGAATTATAGATGACATTACTGATACAAGTAGCAATATCATTATCATCTTTTATGCATCTTGTATGCACATTGTTTCCTAACTATAATTATCACTATAGGACAAGTGGAAGTGGGTATCAAGGACATAGCCAATTGTGCTTAAGAACTATTCTCAAGTTTTACACTAGTCCAAGAAAATCGCATATAATGGAGATATAGGGTGATAAGTGTGTTCATGTGTACATTCATTCTACAACAAATGAAAAGATAGTATAAGTATTTGTTTCGTGTTATAATTGCAAACCAAAAATGTGGGCTTCGAATTTATTTGGTTTGCTCCCACTATTTTACTTCAAATCAATAACCCTCAATCTATTGATTCGGGAATCCGTTGGAGATTCCTAGTGGGCTAGGATCCCATCTAATTAACTTTGAGCTTGACGGTCGGCCAACAACCCAAAGCTAACTTCGATTAGGTAGGTAACTTTTACCAATCACAACTCTTGTGACTCCTAGATAGTTGGGTATCAACTCTTGATATTCACATCTAATGCGTTACCCAACATTGCCTCAAAAATGCCATAACCTTGACGGTCAGGCCAACAAGTTATGCATTTTGTTAAGTCGGACCCATTATTCAGAGATCACATCTCATAACAAAAACATATTCCAAGTAAGGTGACCTTGACGGTCGGCCAACAAGTCAACACTTAATAGGAACTCTTCGTTTTTGTTATAATAATGGAAGGCAACTCTATATATTGACTTAATATCGCCTCAAAAATACTATAACCTTGATGGAGGCCAACAAGTTATGTATTTTTGTTAAGTCAGACCCATTATTTCGAGATCATATCTCATAGTAAAAAACATGCTCTAGGTAAGGTGACCTTGACGGTGGGCCAACAAGTCAACACTTAACAAAACTAATGATTTTTACTATAATAATGGAAGGCTAGTGACTTAATATTTTATTTGAGGGATTTTATTTTAATTATACAATATACAGTCTCATCATAGCATGTAATTAAAATATATCGACATATAAAATAAAAACATGCACAATAAACCGTGGATGATTATGGACTTTACTAAGATATTTTCCTCGAGCCTTAAGGAAAATATATGGTCAAATTCCTAAGGGATGTGATCAACTCCTTGATGCATTCCTTGGGAGGTCTTCAACTCTTGACGAGCCTCCATGGTTGCTCCTTGGTTCCATCTCCATCTTCTTTGTACATTACACATGTAATTCTATTCTAAACAATTTAGAAAATTAAAACAAACTCTAACCTACACAATGTACATTACATGTATTGACTAAGAAACCTCGAGTTACATTCGAGGGGAGTTAGGTGAGAAGAGAATTACATGAGAATAATAGAGAAGGCAGGACGCGCAGGCCCTATTTTAAAAACCAATACAAGCCAACCATCAAAATTGATAAAAATTCAACCATTCAATCACATTGGTCATAGTCCATAATCATCCACCATGCCATCATAATATTTAACAATTAAATAAATTACTTTATTTAATTCTAGTCATAAATCACATGGTCTAATTTAATTAGATTAATATTCTTGAATTTATTTGTCTCAAAAATAAAGTTATAGAAGGTGTAGGTTTCCAAAATTTAACTTTCCAAATATTAACAATTAAAATTGGAAAGTGTTTTATAGAGAAAATTCCAAAAATTCACGGTTTCCAAAAAATTAGGAAAAATCTCGCTAGAACTCTGCCAGCAAACCGTGGGACAAACCCGTGCGCGGGTTCATCCGCGGTTTACAAACCGTGGGACAAACCTTGCGCGGTTTCATCCGCGGTTTGTTGACAGAACGTACGAGTTTTTAACCGTGGGTAAAAACGCGCGCGAGTTTTCGCGCGGTTTGTGTCCAGAAAATACGATTTTTGAAATTCTTTGGTCTTTTTCAAAACTATTTTGAATTCAAAACATGTTAAAACCCTTTTAGCACGTAAAATTAATTTAGAAACCATTGAATACTAACCATAAGAACTCATCTTAATTATTTAAAACACTTTTAAACAATTAAGAACTTATCTTAAAAATCAAACTCTTGATTTTTCTAAAACAATTTTGAGACAAATTTCATCAAGAACAAACCAATCCATATTTATGACAATTAAATAAACACAAATCATATAGATATAATCAAAGTAGGCTCTGATACCACTGTAAGGTAATAAGGGGAGTAACGCAGCGGAAAATTTAAAAATTTATTACCTTAGCCATGGATCTCTTTGATGTAATCTATACGATTAAAGGGTGTTTAGCACAAATACCTCAAGCATAGAAGGTTTCTATGCTTCAAAGGGCAAGATCCTATTCGATGAAGGTGTTGATCTACCATGAAAAGCCCTCCAAGTGTAGAGCCTCCAACGGTATCCACACGAACATGATCTTTAGGAACCTTTGGGCTTGCTTGCCTTGCCTTTCGAGTGCTAGCTCCCTTGAATGATTCATGAAGAACACAAGAAGAAGAAAGAAGTTGAAACCCTAACAATTAGGGAAGGAGGTGTGGCGTTTTTCTTGGAGATAAAAACGCCACCAAGCTCTCAATTTTTCTCTCTCTAAATTTTGTGTTATGTTTCATCAATCAATCAAGAGTCAAGGCATGGACTTATTTATAGATGTAGTATCCTAGTCTTTAAGGAAACAAGAGCAATTGGAAACCAAGAAGGTTTAGGAAGCTTACCTTAAGCTAATCCTATTCCTTTAGGAAACCAATTCCAAAAGGAAACCAAATAGCTTCTTAATTCCTTTTAGGAAACTAATTTCCATCAAGACTTAGAATATTTATAATTAAGTCCTTTAAGTTAATTTATCACATAAATTAACCCCATAAGTATCATATACTTATCTTAATAACAATTTAACCCAAAGACCATGTTCTTATTGTGTGTGACCCATTAGGTTCCATTCACGTTGGCAATAAGTACAAATTATAACTCATTAATTAATTAATTAAGAGCTAGATAAATTAACACTTTAATTTATCATTAATTCACTAATTAATTAATTTGCACTTATAGATCATGAGTGGCAGTCTAGCAATGCATCATGACCACCCAAGTGAATAGGAAAGTCATATGGTAGACTACACCTATCAATGACAATGTTACCGTGTAATTAATATCCTTTCACCACACTATATCCCAATTAGTCTAAGAGTGTAGTGCGCAATCTTTAAATGACTAATTAATGATTTCTTGTTCCCGAAATATAACTTTCCATAAAAGTATAACCTTGAAACTCTTTCAAGTCATACTTTCACTTTTGCGCAAAAGATTCTTTAAGTTATATTTCAACAAGTGGCCAATCTGGGATATACTCTCCTATAATAAGGAGTGGTGAATCCTATATCGATTACTCACTATCCTTCCATGCTTCATACTATGCCCAATCTCTACCGTATGGGCTACTCTTTTACGAGCACCGAGCAATAGAGTCAAAGCATAGCAATCCACACTCAAGATACTATGGTAATCTCAAGTCTAAGGATCACTTACACCATTGCCATTAAGAGTATAATTCATTAGCACTATGAATAGCAACTCTTGGCGGATCAATCCAATGAACTTGTTCTCTAACAAGCATCCACATACCAGCTTAGGTGTCACACGCCATAGTTGACGAGATCAACTACTACTTACCATAAGTAGAGGCAAAGTATGTGCTAGTCTTCCCATATTAATGATGTCCAATCTCATTAATACTACGACTAGGGATATTTAAGAATATAACTTAATGTGTAATAAGAGTCTCATCATTGTAACTCTTACAAACTCTTATACACAGTTAATATTCTATGGACTTTATCAAATAAACAAGTAATAACAAGTATTAAATGACAAAGAAAATGCCACATATATAAGTATAACACGAAATAAGCGTAATAAAAATCCCAAAAACCAACTTGGTTTTAGGGCATACACTAACAGTTGTGACCTAGCAGTGGTTGGCGGTGAAAGTTTGAGGTTGTTTTAGTTGCCGTTTGGGTAGAAGATCGTATTGGTTGTTGATGTTCTTGTTGCTGATGATGTTTTTGTTTGTTGGTGGTTCGATAACTTAGATTTAGGTTGAGAGGTGGCAAAGGTTTTGGGCTGTTGATGGTGGAGGTAGATAGAGGAGACGGAGGAGGGATGGTGGAGGAAAAGAAGGAGCTACAGTGGGTAGATGAATGAAGAAGTAGAAAGAGCCAAGAAAAGAAACTAAACCCAGAAAAAAACAATTCAGAGCAAGAAAAAAGAGAAGAAAGCCAAAAAATAATAAAAAAAACTAAAAAAAATAAGCAAGTTTGATTTCTAAAGAAAAGCATTCAGTTTATTCCTTAATCATGTAAAAGTTATAAGAAGAAAATAGAGTTTGGAGTCTTACTTTGATTGTTCTTGGCTTGAAGGTGAACAATGGCTGGAGAAAATTTTCTTTTGTGTGTTTTGATTTGAGAATGTGTAAAAAAGGTGTGTTAGTGTGTGGGTATGATCCTAGTGTGTGTTTGTGTGGTGTGTTAGTGTGTGTAGGAATTGAGTGTGTGAAAATATGTGTGTGTGTGTGTAAAAAAAATCTAAGAGTTATTTTAGCTTTTTCTACTATCTTCCTTTTATTTAATCCAAATAGGATATTTATAGCACAAGAGGATGACATTTGAGAGCCTTTCCAAATCTTATCCTCCAAATAATAGATAAAATACCAAAATGCCTTTGATAATTAAATTTCAATTTTACCCTAAAAATAATTTTTTTGATACACAAAAATTAAAAAAATGTCATGATTTTTTTCTAAAATCCAAAAAAATGGAAAAACTAAAAAATGCAAATAAAAAATTTACTAATAAAAATTTCGGGCGAAAAGTCCATTTTGTGCACTAATGACCATTTTGCCCTTGCACTGACGAAATATGTAGAAAAATATCTATTGGCCTTAAAAAACTGTAAAAAAATTAAAAAAAAATAAGCTTAAAACCTTGAGAAATGAATTTAGAACTCAAAAATATTGGTAAAAAATGTGTTCTGGGTATGAAATGACCATTTTGGCCCTACACTGACGAAATATATAGAAAAATAGCTATTGGCCTCAAAAAATTTTCAAAAATTAAAAATAAGCTTAAAAGCTTGAAAAATGAATTTAGAACTCAAAAATTGATAAAAAATACGTTTGAAGTGTAAAATAACTATTTTGCCCTTGCATTAACGAAATATACAAAAAATAGCTATTAATCCTAAAAAATTACAAAAAATTTGGAAACCTATATGAAAGTCCAAAATGTACATTTAGAACTCAAAAGATGATAAAAAATAATTACTTGTTGAAAATTACTATTTTGCTCCTAGAATTGCAGATTTTGCGCTTTTTACCGGAAAACTGGAATTTGACCCCTAAAAGTGAAAAAATACCCCCAATGTTGCAAAATGAATGATGCATCAAAATTTGGTGTCTACACCTACACTAAAGAAACTAGGGAAATTGTTGGAAACTGAAAAGGGACTAAGTTAAAACCAAAATGAGAATGTCTTTGGAAAGAAAATTTTAATATATACCTGATGCATTTCTTCATCTTTCCATTAATATTTACAGCTACTCTTTCTCCCAAAAAATAGCCATTAGTTTTTCAATGAGATCCACTATTTACTTCTAGCATCTTAGCATCCTTGCCCCACTTTACTTCATGGCCAATTGACTGTGACATGGTTGACCACCTACGTTCCCTTACTCCTTTGGGTGCATGTGACTCCCTGCAGTCAAACCCTGAAAGTGAAACAGTCCACCTTTCTAGAAGCTTCCCATATTATTCCTGACCTAGTCTATCCTCAATGTCGCATCTCACTTTTTTAGAGGAAGAAAAGAAAAAAAAGAAAGTAGTTTTTTGCCAAAAAGATTTTTAGTTTTTGAAAACAAACAAAACAAAACAAAAAGGGCCTAAAAAGGGACTTTGAAAATGTGATGGTTTATGCCCGAAAATAGAGTCTAGAAAGGGTTTTTATGAAAAAGGGAATCTCTACCTAGTATTGAGTTTTGGTGTACCAAGTTACCAAAAAATATTTTCGATGAAAAAAGTGATAAAAACTAGAACAAGCCTCTTAGAAAACATTTAAAAAAAAGTAAGAAAAATTAGACAAACCTTTTCAGATGACTTCAAGCATTTGAAAACAACAAAAAATTAGCTCGAGAGTCGTAGTTGAAGCAAGGGAAGGCAGAGGTTCACACCTAAGGCTCCCTTTCATCCTCGTCAAAATTTTTCCTGATGTAACCCTAAAACGTATTGCATCAGGAGGTCACTACTGTTAGTGTATGCCCTAAAACCAAGATGGTTTAAGGTGTTTTATATGTTATATTTATCCATGTGGTATTTTTCTTTATCATCTATACTTGTATTTCCATGTTACTTGTTTGATTGATAAAGTCCTTAGAATATTGACTGTGTATTAGAGATTGTAAGGGTTACAAGTATGAGACTACTAATACATAAAGTCATATTCTTAAATATCCCTAGTCATAGTATTAATGAGATTGGACATCATTAATACGGATAGACTAGCACATACTTTGCCTCTACTTATGGTAAGTAGTAGTTGATCTCATTGACTATGGTGTGCGTGACACTTAAGCTAGTATGTGGATGCTTGTTTGAGAACAAGTTCATTGGATTGATCCGCCAAGAGTTTCAACTATAGTGCCAATAGTTGAACTCTTAATGGCAATGGTGTAAGTGATCCTTTGACTTGAGATTACCATAGTATCTTGAGTGTGGATTGCTATACTTTGACTCTATTCCTCGGTGCCCGTAAAAGGGTAGCTCATAGGTTAGAGATTGGGTATAGTTTGAAGCATGGAAAGATAGTGAGTAATCAATATAGGATTCACCACTCCTTAATAGGAGAGTATATCCCTTAATGGCCACTTGTTGGAAATATTAACTCATAAATCTTCTGCAGAAGTGATAGTATAACTTGGAAGTAGTTTCAAGGTTATACATCATGGAGAGTTATATTTCTGGAACAAGAAAATATAAATTAGTCATTTAATAGTATGCACTATACTTTTAGACTAATTGGGATATAGTGTGGTGAAAGGATATTAATTACACGGTAACATTGTCAGTTGAAGGGTATGGTCTACCATATGACTTTCCTATTCACTTGGGTGGTCATGATGCATTGCTAGACGCCACTCATGATCTATAAGTATGAATTGATTAATTAGTGAATTAATGATAAATTAAAAGTGTTTAATTTATCTAGCTCAATTAATGAGTTATAATTTATACTTATTGCCAACGTGAATGGAACCTAATGGGTCACACACATAAAGAACAAAATCTTTGGGTTAAAATGTAATTAAGATAAGTATGAGATACTTATGGGGTTAATTTATGAAATAAATTAACTTAAAGGACTTATTTATAAATATTCTAAGTCTTGCAGGAAATTAGTTTCCTAAAAGAAATAAAATAACTAATTGGTTTCCTTATGGAATAGATTTCCTAAAGGAGAAGGATTAGCTTAAAGTAAGTTGCCTAAACCTACTTGGTTTCTAATTAGCTTTATTTCCTAAAAGACTAGAATACTTCCTCTATAAATAGGTTCATGCTTTGACTCTTGAATTGTTGTTGCTACACAAAAAGAAAACTAGTGAGAGAAAATAGAAGAAAGAAAAGGCACGCCTCTCTCTCTCTCTAGGCGTCTCTCTCTCTCTCTCCTAAGGGTTAGGTTTTTCTTCTTCTTGTGTTCTTAATAATTCAAGGGAGCTAGCACTCAAAAGTCAAAGCAAGCAAGCCTACAAGGTTCCCAAAGAAGTTGTTCGTGTGGATATCGTTAGAGGCTCTACGCTTGGAGGGCTTTTCGTGGTAGATCTAACATCTTCTTCGAAGGATCTTTGCCTAGAAGCATAGAAATCTTCTGTGCTCAAGGTAATCTTCATGCAAACCCCCTTGTTAATCATATAGATATGTCAAAGAGATCCATGGTTAAGGTAATAAATTTTTTTTTTTCCGCTGCGTTACCTATGCTATTACCTTACAACTACATGAATGTAAATCCTAAATCTAAAAAGGACATCGAGAGGGGCAAAATGTCCCTTTGAAGTTAAATTAGATTTATTGCATTAATAGCAAAACTTGAAAAGAAATCTCAAAGAGGTCACGACTTATGCTAAGTGAGACTCAAAAGAAAAAGTAAAAATGAAAATGAAAATATAGTTTATATAGATATAAGTGACCAAGAAAAGGAAAAGCAACACAACAAGTACAAGGGACGAAGACTCATGACTAAATTTGTCTTCTTACAGAGGGGCTAATAGCACGCTAAAGCTAGAAGAGCCATACTCGCCCATTCCCTATATTTGAAGGTTGACTGGTTTTGGTGGTTGTTGAGGGCTTTTGGGTGACTATTTTGGGTTGCGATTTTGGATTGTCTTTGCTAACTGGTTTTGAGGGCAGTTTGTGACTGTTTTGGTGGTGTTTTGATAGCCGATTGGGGGGGCTGATTGTTGTGGTTTGGGACTACAATTGCAGCTATTTTGGGGCTGTTATGGATGGTGGTGTGAGGCTATTTAAGAGGTGTTTTGGTTGGACAGGAGATGGAGGATGATAGGGGGGTTGTGGTTGTGACAGGTGGAAATGGTCATGGGTGGTGGTTCGGAGATGGTGACGTGGTTGTGCCAAGGGTCTGACTTTGTGTGTGAGTAATATGTGACTTTGTGTGTGACTACTGTGTAAAAGCATCTCTATCTATAATCCCTAGGGTTGTGTGCAATATATATCGGAGACCAGGAAAATTCTAGAAACCTAAGGCCCAAGACATTAATAAAATAAAATTTCAAAAATAAAATAAAATAAAATAAAAAATATTCTATTTAGATCTCACTAAACTGACCTGATTATTGGGCCTTTTAGGTGTTGCTTATTGGGCCAATTTTCTTAACAAAATCTTGAACAAAAAAAGTATAAACATGTAAAATGTACGAATATTTTTACAAGATAAATTTAATAAATGCACGTTAAAAAAACATGCTATTAACAAAAATCCTATATAAATGTTACATGACTTCTAAAAATTACAAAAAAATAAAGAAAACGTTTAAAAATATAAATTATAAATTTAGAAATTAAAAACAAGTGAAAAAGATTTTTACAAGCTAAAATTTTTATTTTGCCCAAACTTGACCAATTGAGCATATTTTACACAACAAATTACAATTGACCCCGAAAAACAAAAAGTGGCCCCAAGTATTAGAAAATCTGTATAGTATGTTCAAAATTTGGTGTCTACACTCTAGTGTTGCCAACTTTGTTCAATGCTTTCTTATGATCAATTTTTTCCCTATTTTAAATGCTTTTGTATTCGATAGTTGTACTTAATCTCACTCACTCACTAACTCTCTTTCTCCCACATAATGACACATGATAGGGTATAATTAGGTCTAAAAGAATATCAATTAAAGTCACTCAAAATCACACAATTATCAAGTTAAGTGACCTAATTACCCTATTGTCTGTAAGTGAACAGATCGTGCAATAGTACTGGGCAACAAGATCGATCCCATAAGGAAAGGATTTAGAAGTACTAAGGCTTTATTGCTTACTTTATTATCTAAACAATCAAATCACAATAAGAATGGCAAAGTAGAAAATAAACAATTAAACTAACAACTCTATAGAATAATGATACTGGAGAAAACTTGCAATATTAAGAATCTAGTGACTAGAATCAACTAATAACCATACATATTGATAAGCGTCTAGTTTGCATATTTCTTAGTGTGTCTACATTAGTATTTTATGCTAGTTTTTAGGGTTTAAATAATGAACAATAGTCACTTTCATGTCTATTTCTTCCAATCTTAAGTTTGTAGCTAAAATGTGCAAATGTGTGGTTTAATATGCAATTCTTTGTATTTTGTAGGTTTTAGCTATAACGATCATCACTTTGGATCAAATGAAACATATTGGGATGATATTAAATGTGATTTGAAGTTGATGAGAAGTGGCAAGAGAAGAGGACCAAAGATGTGGCATGATGAAGCAATGATAGAAGAAGAATTGGTGATGAAAGGATTTCACTGCACCGACATGTTTTGGTAGTTTGGTCACAACTGGAGCTAGAGAGAGTGAATTGAGATGATTCTTGAATTAATTTAAAGATAAGAGAATTATCTACAATTCTTATGAAGACCTCAAAGTCTGATTCTCACGTTTACAATGTCAAATTGCCACATTACTGAAGCATTCTTGTGCAGCGATGCTCTTCCGACCATGTCTTGATGTTTTGGCCATATCTTTGTGTACACAACTCCAAATGACCTGATTTTTGTGCTCCTGGAAAGCTAACTCAAAGGGCTATAACTTTTATGTTCAGAGTAAAAGCTATTTTGGCCAACTTTCTGACCGAACCTGCGGCTGAATCCGCGACGCAGGGTACGCACCGCGGGTACGGTCAGAAAGTTATTAATTGAAGCCGCGGCTGTATCCTCGCCGTGGGTTCCAGGCGCGGGTTCGGGGCGTAGACATACGATTTTGAGGCACTTTGGGGCTATCTTTCAAGGGGGCAATTCATACTCTTTGTGAATGATTAGACTACATCTTAGGAGGGTTTTGGAGTGCTAGAAACACAAGAGAGAAGCGTAGCATAGCATAGAGAGAGCATAGCATAGAATAGCAAGGGTCTCTCTTGGAGAGATTTTCTCTCTTTGAGAGAGCCACCCCTTTAGATTAGTAAATCTCTCTATAGAATAGTGCTATTTGGAGGATTCTCTTGTACACATCAAGATTGGAGGAAGAATAGAAGATTTGAACTTGTTCATCAATCAATAAGTTTTCTTTATTCTATTTTTGTCTCTTTCTTGATTTATATGGATTTGTCTATTAAAGTTTTGATCTTTTATGTGAAATCCACCATGGGTACGTGCTAAATTGTTAATCTAGGGTTAGAGGAAACTAATCGCTTCATGCATATGACTTGATTATGATTATTCATGTTATCTTGTGCTTGTTTGTTCTCTATTTTGGTTTGCATGGATTTGTAGTTGCTTGATCACCAACTATGAATTGATAGTTGTTATTATGCAACGAGAGTTGGTAATGATAATGGAAAAGGAATAGCTGAAGTCTAGGTTGCATGTCACACGAGAGTAGTGGTGCTCCTAGGTGGGTCAATTAGGCAATTCATGTGATTAATGAACCAATACTAGTATCTTTACCACGAGAGTAGGAAAGAACTAGTAGGGAGGTAATCGTTAACTTGTCACGAGAGTGAAGGTTAAGTATAATTGGAATTGGATCCTAAACAATACAAGAATCCATGGCATGAATTAATCCATTCAATCTTATGCTTGGTCATTAGTGGAATCTATTCCCTAGTGTCTTAAGATTACGAGTTTCCTCTAGATATTGTTATTTTATAGAGTTGTTAGTTTAGCTGTTTATTTTCTACTTTGATATTCTCATTGTTAATTGGTTGTTTAGATAATAAGGAGAACAATAAAGCCTTAATACTTCGATAACCTTTTCCCTGTGGGATCGACCCTGTTACCCTATACTCAATACGATCTGTGCACTTGCAGTATATAGGGTAATTAGGTTTTATAACTTGATTATTTGTGTGTGATATAATTGGATTATTTGCTATATTTTTAGACCTAATTACACGCCTATCACATATAAATGAAGGATCAAATTATGTCGTTAGTTCATGTCTTGTTTAGGGTCCAATTCTAATTATACTTAACCTTCGCTCTTGAGACAAGTTAACGACTACCTCCTTACTTGTTCTTTTCTACTCTCGTGGTAAAGATACTAGTATTAGTTTATTAGTCACATGAATTGCCTGATTGACCCACCTAGGAGCACTAATATTCTCGTGTGATATGCAATCTAGACTTCAACTATTCCTTTTTAATTATTATTACCAACTCTCGTTGCATAATAACAACTAACAATTCGTAGTTGGTGATCAAGCAACTACAAACCCATACAATCCAAAATAGAGAATAAACAAGTACAAGATAGCATGAATAAGCACAAACAGTTCATATGCATGAGTTCATTAGTTTCCTCTAACCCTGAATTAACAAATTAGAACACTCCCATGATGGATTTCACACAAAAGATTAGAGCTTTAATAAAACAAATCCATAATAATCAAGAACGAGATAAAAATAGAATAAGAAAAATTTACTAATTGATGAACAAGTTTTAGATCTTCTATTCTCCCTCCAATCTTGATGTGCACAAGAATCCTCCAAATATCACTCTTCTATAGAGAGATTCCCTAATCTACAAGGGTAGCTCTCTCAAAGAGAGAAAATCTCTCTAAGAGAGATCCTCACTACTCTTTATTCTACTTTCTCTCTCTCTAGGTGTATGTAGGGTGTAAAAATGGTTGGGTTTTTCTCTAAGAGTTAAAACCCTCAATATATGGAGTCTCCTAGTTTAAAAATTACATTAAAATGCACAAAATTGGACTCATAATGTGCTGGATTTTTTGGCAAGAGATATCTAGCATTACAGAAAAATCAGTTTTCGCAGCATTCCTGTGGTAGTTCCCGTGGACGGAGACTAGCTACGAGAACCAAAAAGCTTCTGACTAGTATCCGCAGACAAATTGTCACCTTTCTCTCCAGTCATACAGAATTAACTCTTGGTCAAAACAGAAAAGTTGTATCCCTTTGAGTTAAATTTTCAAGAGTATAAGAATTAGGTCATTAGAAATTTGTACCCAAAGATATGGTCAAAAAACTAAGACATGGTTGAAAGAGCATCGCTGCACAAGAATGCTTCAATAATTTGGAAATTTGACTTGTAAATGTGAGAATCGGACTTTGATGTCTCATAAGAATTGTAGAGCATCCTCCTACTTCAACGTAGATTAAGAACCATCTCCATCCGATATCTCTAGCTCAAGTTATCTCTGAAACACCAAAACATGTTTGTGCAGTCAAACTCTTTCCTCACTAATTCTTCTTCTACTATTGCTTCTTCATGCCACATCTTGGTCCTTTTTGTTTCCACTTCTCATCAACTTTAAGTCACTTCCAAATAATATCCAAATGCACTTCACTTGATCCAAATTGATAATCGTTATAGCTAAAACCTAAAAAACACAATGAATTGCATATTAAACCACTCATTTGCACATTTTAGCTATCAAACTCAAGATTAAAAGAAACAGACATAAAAATGACCGTTGTTCATTATTTAAACCCTAAAACCCAGCCTAAAATACTAATCTAGATACATTAATAAATATGCAAACTAGACACTTATCAACACGCAATGAGAGTGAAACCGTAAGATAGCTCAACAATAGACTCCATAAAGGAATCCGGCTTTGACTCTAAAAGAAGGTGAAGAAAGAGGGAAAAAAAGTGGAATCAAAATATGAAGAAGAAGAAAGAGGCATTAGGGTGGGTGGAATTAATCCGTCCAATCATATACTTGGTCATTAGTGACATTTAACCCCTAGAATATTAAGAGTGGTAGTTATCTTTAAATTTGTTATTTTATAGAGTTGATTATTTTAGTTGTTTGTTTTATAATTTTCTACTTTTATTTTTATTCAATTGTTTAAATAATAAAATTAGTGATAAAACCTTAGTTATTTCTATATTCTTCTCCTTGTTGGATTGACCCGGTTGCCCTATACTCAAACATGATCTGTGCACTTACAATATATACGGTAATTAAGCTATATAATTTGATTTATTTGTGTGTGTTATGAGAAGATTATTTGCCATATTTTATTGACCTAATTACACGCTATCACATATCAATGGCATTCATTTTTTTTTCAAAAGTATCAATTTACAATTCACCTGTTTTTTAGCAATACTAGCATATCATATAAATGCCATTTTATTATATTATTATATAAATGTTATTTTATTATATTAAATTTCAGAAAATTAAACATTAAAAAATATTACAATAAAAACATAAAATCGTTCATCAAAAATAAAATCACACTAGTTATATCCGTTGTGGATTACATTTTTCAAATTAATAATCCTAAAGACTAAAAACTATAAATTTAAAACCATATTTGCTACCGTCAGATAGTTACGAGGTTCTACCTCATATAGACAGGATAAGAATGAGAATTTTCTTAACAAGGGTGCATCAGCGATCCACCTTCCTCGACTGTAATAGTTAATAGCCTTAGTGACGGGAACCTTGTTGGAGTAACTTTAAGTGCCCCCTCCGACTTACAAGAAAAGAATGCTACAATGGCCCCGTTACCCATGTGGATAAATAGAAAATTCAGCTGTCATTATATCAATCTCTTGACGCTGTATATTTTCACAGGCTATTTTTTGCACATTGAAGCTGCAGAACTTTTATATCCGGATATCTGCTTAAATCTTACTAGTTTTGACATGACATGTTTCCAGCGTAACAGTGTGAGAGTAAATGGTTGCAAGATATGCTAAAATCTTTTTGCACATCATCCCTTTTCCTCTCAGTTTTGCTGAATGATAGCTTTCAATAAGCTTTTGATTTTGGTTTGATATAACCCCACAAATAACATGGTACTAACAAGTTCAATTTTATACTCCATATTATGTAACCTCAGATTCGATCAAAAAGTCTTCATGAATTGGACTTAATAATAGTTCTCTTATTTCCTTGCTCAAAATTTTCAAAACCGACATTGTATCCTCACGCTGGGGATGATAGATGTGGCCTCTGAAAAATGTCACAATTGTCCCATGCAATTCAATGAAACTCCAACCAGGAATCTTTTTCAGCCCAAGAGATCTTATTTGACCCCAAGCTTCACCTACACTGTTCCAATTGGACATCGAAGCATAACTGTGAGCCAGTTGCACATACTTCCCAGGATCTACAGGCTTCAGCAACGAAATTTCTTTTCCAATAGTAACAACAAGCTCTGCCTTTCCTTTTGATCGACAAGCATCAAGTAGAATACCTAAAACATCAACCACTGGTTCAGGGAACATTTTCTTATAAAAGTCATATGCATCTTCTATCCTACCTGCTCGGCAAAGAAGATCAACAATGCACCCTCTGTGCTCAAGTTCTGGTTTTATCCCGAAATCCTTTATCATGGACTCAAATAAGCATATTCCCTGGTCAATAAGCCCATTATGGCTGCAGGCATATAGAATGGATAAAAAAATCGTATGATTTGGCTCAAACTCTTCTTGCAGACACTTTGAGTACAAGTTCAAAGCAGTTTCTCCATGACCATGAGTACCATACCCAGCAATAATTGTACTCCATGAAACTATATCATGTTGTTGCATGCTATCAAAACACTTCCTAGCAATATCCAGGTTACCGCATTTGCAATACATATCAACCAAAGCTGTGTCAATCCTAATGCATGGTCCAAGACAGCTTCTGATGACAAAGGTGTGAATCCAGTTTCCCTGCTGGTATGCCCCAATAGCAGCACAAGCTTGGAGAAGAGAGATAACAGTGACTGAGTCGGGTTTTTTAAGAGTTGCCCTCATTTCATTAAATAAACACAATGCTTCAGTTAACCTTCCATTCTGTGCATTAGCAGCAACAATTGCATTCCAGGATACAACATCTCTTTCCTCCATCATATGAAAAACAGCAAAACTTTCCTCCAGACAGCCACACTTTGCATACATAGTAACAAGTGCATTTTGTGAAGCAGTGTCTACCGCTATTCTCTGCCTAACTATGTAGCCGTGAAGTGCAGTTCCCAGTTTATGTGAAACCAATTGAGCACAAGCTGCAAGAGCACTTGCCAGTGTAGCACTAGATGGCAACACTCCAGATATTAACATCTGCCTAAAAATTTCCAATGCTTTGTCAGCACGCTCATTCTGTACAAGTCCTGAGATCATTGCCGTCCAAAAAACCACATCCTTTTCTTTGGCTCTCTCAAAAATCCTATGCGCATCATTGACATTCCCATATTTCAGATACATACCCATAACTGATGTTTCCACATGTGTACTCGATGCAAAACCGTTAGTGATTATCTGTCCGTGTACCCATTCTCCCAATCTGGCATTGCCCTCTTTTGCAATTACAGGAACCAATGACGTAAAAGTCTGCTGATCAGGTTCTACACCAGCAATCCTCATTCTATATAAAAGTTTCAGAATATCTCTCATATTCCCAACCGAAGCATAAACAGATACCACAGAATTCCAAGAAATAATATCTTTGTTAACTATCAACTCAAATAAGTTTTTCGCATCTTCTACCATTCCACATTTCCCATACACACTCAACATGCAATTAATCAAAACCAGATTATGCTCAAATCCACACTTCACCACACAAGAATGCAAACATTTGAGCTGGTCACCCTCCGAAATTCCCGCAAGCATAGCCAAAATAGTAACAGAACTTGATTTTATTCCTTCATACTGCATTTTGTTATACATATAAAATGCAAAGTTAATATCAGCACCTCGTGAATAGCACCCGATAATAGCTGTCCACGGAACAATGCTTCTCTCAAGCATCGTATCAAACACTTTATGAGCATTATTAACATGTCCAAATTTTGAATATAAAGAAATCAAAGAAGTTGCAATGTAGGGGTCCGAGGAGAACCCATTAACAATAAGATGTTGGTGGAAGGAAAGGCCGTGAGATTGAAGGTTTAGCGAAGTGCAGGCTTTGAGGAGACTGGGGTAAGTGAAGGCGTCCGGAGCAGCATTGGACTTGAGCATGGAAATATAGGCGTTAAGGACTTGGTGGGGATATCCTAGTGAGGAAAGCCGATTTAATTTGGAGTTGAATAACTTGGTGGCCACAGTTGCGCTGGTGGAGAGAGGCGGCGGCTGTGGCGGTGGTGGTTTTGGAGCATGAAAAAGTAGGGGTTTAAGCTTGTTTTTCATCTTTTCAGGGATGTCGGATTTGAGTTTATTCATTTCACTAACGATTTTGACCATCTCAGTCATCCAAAATTTTGGGAAAAACGGAATGTTTCTTATTTATATTTTGGATTAATAACACTTCGCTGCCTACAGGAGTCACAGTTTGTACCCCAACTTTAAATATATACATTTTACCTCTTAACTTGTTAGTTGAGAGAAAATATAATTAAAAAATAATTAAATGACATAATACTTACTTATAGAGAGAAAAATTTAAAAATAAAATAAAATAAAACTCAATCGTTATAATATTTTAAATAATTATTTTTAAAAATCTTCAAAATAAAGTAACTACTAAATTTTAGATAAATTAAGATATTTTAAAAAATTATTTTTAAAAATCTTCAAAATAAAGTAAACTATTAAATTTTAGATAAATTAGATATGGAGAGAGAACTATGATGAATCAATTTATCTTGGAACTGACCCATATTATGCCATTTCCACAAATGCCAACAAATAACTATAGGAAGATTATGGAAAACAAAAGAAACATAAGTAATCTTGCATTCAGACCACCAAGAAGCCAATAAAGGTCTAATGCAATTATGAACTTAAATTAGACAAGCAAGGAATCTCCAAACCTCCCTGGCTATGTCACTTGAGCAAAATAAATGTTCCATAGATTCCTCTTGGGGATGAAAACAACACAAGTGTTTAGAAGGACCACAAAAACCAAGAGCCCTCCAATTCATATCCAATGGAAGTTTGTTCTGCAGCAACCGAAGTATGAATAAATAAATTTTAACAGGAATATCAGAATTCCATCTCTTCCCAAACATGAATGAAGAACATTTCTTTCTTTGCACCAAATAAAATGCTGGCTGCATACAAAATCTACCAGAGGTAGTTTGGTCCCAAATGCAACCATCCGCAAGATGAGATGTTGGCGGTTGAAGTTTGATAATTTTATCAACCCATGCAGAGTTAACGTGTTGCCGAAGAAGCTGAATATCCCATTGGCCTTCAAGAACAAAATCTTTCGCAAGACGTGAAAAAAGTTAATCCACCTTGAAAGCCAAAGCCCCATCACCATTCCAATTATCAAATAAGAAGTTAGACTCACCATTTCTTAGCTACCAAACCACATTCTCCTCAGCCAAAGAACGCACCTGAAGCATACATTTCCATGTCAACGAGGTAGTCCGAGAAGCAACTGCTTCACAAGGATGAATCTCATTGCAATACTTTGCTCTCATGAACTCACCTCAAAGGGAATTTTTAGTTCTAAACAACTACCAAAGTTTTACCAAGAAAGCCAAAAAAATGTCATCAAAAGCTCAAACACCCATTCCTCCTTCAGCATGCGGGTAGCACAAATCCGCCCACTTACTCCAATGGTATTTGAATCTAGTTCCATCTTCTCCCCCAAAAAAAAAAAAAATAGCCATGGCCTTTTCCATCAGTTTGAGGTTGCCCTTCGTTAGATTTGCAGTAGCTAAGATATGCATCGGAATGGAGGACAATACATGCTTAATGAGAATAAGTCTCCCACCATTGGATAAAATCCTATTATGCCATGACTAGATTTTACCAATCACAGATTGGCATATGTCACCAAAATATGCTGATTTCCATCTTCCAGAATACAGTGGGCAACCCAAGTATCGTACAAGAAAAGCCAAGGGAGAAAAACTAGTAATCAACCCTATACGAGATTTTCTCTGATTTGATAAACCATGATGCACCAAAAAACAACTTTTACTAAGGTTAATCTGTTGGCCAGAAATAGTCTGATAATCTTTAAGAACATTGATAAAGCACTTAAGAGACCTTGAACCTGCATTACAAAATATCAAAACATCATCAGCATACACCAAATAGGAGATACTAAGACGTCTAAGTTTTGATGATCATCAAACATATGACGAAGCACACTAATGTGTTTACTTAGTGATCTTGATAGCTGGACTAAAAAAGGTTAAAAAGAAGACTGCAGAACAATCTTTTGGACGCTCATCCGGATGCATTAGGTGGACATCCGGATCACTAAAATTGCTGAAAATGAAGTCAGACATAGAGTATCAGGATGTGCATCTAGACATACATGCGGACGTTCGGATCATTATAAAGGCGTAAAATGACGTCAGGGAGAATGTATACAAACATGCATTTGGATGTGCATCCAAAAGCCTGGATCACTAAAAAAGCTTCAAAACATATCAAGCAGAATGTATGTGGACCAGTGTCCGAACGAGGCATGAGAACATCCAGACCTCCAAATTGGTCAGAAACAGTATGGTGAGAAACCATGGATGAGGCTCAGGACGAGAATCCAAACGAGAGAACTAGATGTTCAGACCACTCTTGCGGACATTTGAGTCAAGATATTTTGTGTTTAACGGCTAATTTGCACAATTTTTTGAATTTGACTGTTAGAGTCTAAAATTGGTTGTTTCTCCATCCCCTATAAAAGCAAAAATATGTAGGACGTTTAAATACTTTTATCTACTTGAATTATTGTAATCTTGTAGTGATTTTTGTGATAAAAATACTCTCCCTTGTGAATTTTGAATCTTCGAGTGATTGGGAATTGGGAATTGTCCTAGTGGGGTCTTTCTTAATTGGGTGAGAGCTATTCAATTGTATCTTGAGAGGGTTAAAGTGAGTGATTTTGTAAAATTTTTGGCTCAACTAAAGATGTTTAGAGTGAGCAAAAGTGATTCTTCAAGGTTGTATGATTGGTATTGTTTCAACAATTGAAGAAGCTAGTGTATTAAAATTCCAAGTGAACTATTTGGGAGTAGACATAAGCGTCGAGTTTGGTACCAAGCCACTATAAATTGATTGTGTTCTTTACCCTTTCTCTTTAATTTCTTTAATTTATTGCTCTATTGAGTTAATTCTTTATTCTATATATTTGATCACTTGATTGCAAATTTTACTTGCATATTTGAGGTTTAAAATTGGTGATATTAGCACACTTGGACCTAGGTTTTTAATTCATCCTAATTCACCCCCCTCTTAGGTTGCTTTGGGACTTACAATTGGTACTATAGCTAGAACTTTATTTGTGATAGCTTAACTAGAGTTGATCGTGGCAACCAATAAATACATTGTTTATAGAGGGTCAATCTATTACTAGACCACCTATGTTCAGTGGAGTGAATTATGTTAGTTGGAAAGAAAGGATGGAGATGTTCTTGCAATCCATTGATATTGAATTATGGTACACTACAAAAAAAATTATCTACTGAGGCAGTTCCATAGAGGCGGTTTTTAAAACCGCCTCTACAAAACACGGAGCTTCTCTTCCGCCTCTATCTGGAGGCGTTTTTTAAGACCGCATCCAATGTTTTAAGCATTGGGGCGGGTTAGGTTTAACCGCCCCTAAATTAAGCGCGGTAAGCCTAAAATTCCCTTCCCCTCTACCGCCTTCTCTTCCTCCCTCTAATTTTTCATTTTCCTCAAGCACAAAACCCTCTTTTTCCTCTTCATTCTTAATTTTCTCTCCAGATTCTTTACAAATCGGCATAACTGGAGAGAGAAAGAAGGGGTGGCTGAGTTCTTCATCTGCACCGTCTAACCAGACGCCGTCATCAGTCTCTGCCACAGCAACAAAACACCAAACTCCTCAGTGGCTAAGTTGTTCATCTGCACCGGTAAGAAGGATTGGCTAGACGGCAAGCAGGTCGTCTTTGGCTACGTAGTGGAGGGGCTTATTGAAGAGTCTTCAACTTGATCTAATCATAAGCTCTCGGTCTACTTTTTTTTTTCTCTTTTGCCAATCTTGATTTTCACTACATATATTACATGAATTTGGGTTTTTTTTTTAAATTTTAGTGTAATGAATTTTTTTGATTTTCTTTTGGGGGGGGGTTGTTTAGGACGGAAGCAGCTGCAGCAACAATTCCTGCGGAGCACAAATTCGAAAAAAAAATGCAGTTCTATGCCAGTAAATTTTTCTGATTTATAAGTTTGTTAAATTCGATAGTTGTCTATGTTTTTTGGTGATAGAATGCCATGATAGATCTTCCTTTGTTTGCCCCCTAAAATATAGTTTGCACATCTTGTAATTTTTTTGAGAAATTTTCAGTTGAATTTGGTTCAAATTTGACAGAATTATGCATTTGTTTGAGTAATTTTGGATCACCTGTGCTTCAATTGCGACGCTTTTTAATATTTGTCTTAAGCCCAACAATCATGTAGAAGCTATGAATATTATGATCCTTTTCCCTCTTTAATGTGCCAAAAGTTACAATCTTTTTATATTTTGGCAAACTTCCAGGAGGTGTGCAGGAGTTATTTAATTGTTGAGGAGGGATAGCTCCTATTTATCAAGCTGATAAAATAGTATGTCGTGCTTGTTCGAGAGAGAACGGATTTTTTCGGGAGCTTTGTTGGTGATGCTAACCTATAACTTTAGTGGCACTTTTTTTTTTTTTTTTTTGTATCTGTCTCAAATGTCAAGTCTCTAATTTTTGTTCTTTCCTTTTTTGTTTTTGGAATTTCTGTTGCAGAGGTTAGAGTTGCGGTTGCTTCGTTGACTGCCAGAAAGCCATTAGCAAGGTAACTCAGTGGCTTTCTTGAAGCTTATTGTTTCAGCAATGTTATGATCTCATTTTGGGTAGGACTTACTGCAGTTGCATCAATGTTAACGGCATTGTGGAGTTATTTCATGGGCAAGTTTTGGGTAGGACTTGTTTCAAGTAAATATACTTTCAAATGTATGCATGTGGTTTCTAAGTTATTGGTAATGTGAAAGTAGCTAGATGATGGAGAATGGCTTATAACATCAAAATGAAAGTAGCTAGATGATTGTCTATTGGTTGATTGATTGGGATTGCATATTGGCTTATAATCTATTGGTTGATTGTCTAATGTGAAAGTGGCTTATAACGTCAAAATGAAAGTAACTATTTGGAAGTAGTGGGTGTTAATTTTTGATAGTTATACTCCATGACCTGTAACCGTCTTGTATGTCTTCTGAAATTGACATGTTGTATTTTAATGTCATGTAAGATGTTTTCATTTTTTTCACTGAATTTTGCAACCATCAAGAATTGGAAAGTAGACTGTAAAATTCATTTCCTATCCCCAACCCCCACCTTAGCCCTGAAATTTGAACAAGAAGCCAATCTAATTAAAGACAATAAGAAATTCACCTTGATCCATTGCACTAGCTTTATTATATGTTGATTGTGGATTAGATGAAGTAAAAATAGACAGTATGCCCTGATGAACATTGGCCTCAATAGTTTTTCCCAACTATCGCAGATACTGGTGTCATTGGGAATTCAAAATCCTTTAACCATTTGATCTTTCAGATTGTACCACTCTAGGCAGTCAAACTATCTCTTCTTCCAAGTGCAATCTTCCCTTCATCAGTGGCTGCAGCCACATAGCCCATAAAATTTGATTCCTTGCAAATAGATTCTTTTGACAATGACTTCATTATAAATGCATTTGGAACACCAATTTTTGAGGTTGCATACAGATACTTTACAACTCTGTACTTGAAGGGGTTGCCTCTTTATAAGCCAACATTTTGAAATAGTTTATATGTAGAATAAATGCTGGAACCTGCATATTTCGATACCTTTTGATTGCTAAAAATATCATAGGTTACTTCGTTTTGGTGATAATATATAGTATTATATGTATGTTTAGATAATGGAATTAGATCACCATAAAATTATTATACTTAAGCTAATTGGGATAATAGTTGCCCTTTTTCTTTTTGATTTTTGGGTTATGTTATGTTATGCTAGTAGTTAAGCAATTTGAATGATAGCTCTTTTTCTTGTTACTTTTTGGGTTATATATGGGGAGTATTCATGCTTAATTTTGGAATAGATAACATTTTGGCATCTATTTTTCGTGCAAAGGTTATCTAGAGGCTTGTTATATACTTCACTGCTGCAATAAGTTTTAGTGCGACATCGGCTGTCTTTATGCCAAAAGAGATCTTTTTTCTATTCACGACTAAGCAAGTCTTTGTTAGTTTGGTTATTCTTGAACCTATTTCATTGTTATTTTGACCATATACTTGATTTTCATTTTTTTTATTAGGTTGAAGAGGAGAGGCCAGATAATCAATCTCCTAGTTGGATTATTAGTTTGATCCTTTTTGTAGATGGATACAAGCAAAATCCAGAAGATATCATCGAGGAAAAATATAGCAGTAATATGTTGTCTTTTTGCTGATGCTTGAGATTATTATTTCTAGACATATTAAGACTTGTTATTATGGTAGATATTCTAAAAGGTGATATGATTTGACCTTTTTGTATAGATTTTAAGATCTTAATGAAAGTAAGTAGTTAATTTGGTATTTTTTTTTTCATATACATACGTGTGTGTATGTAATATATATATATATAGCATAATCAGTTTTATTATTCGTTGATCAATTTTTTAACAGCTTGAGGCTAAATGCAAAGCTCATGGAGACGTCCCTATTTGGATTATTTTTAGTACAAATAAGCAAAAAAAATTTCACCCTTGGGGTGGTTTAAAACTGCCTCTAGTTTTGTCATCAGGTAAGCTTAGGGGCATTTCACACCTCCGGTAGGGGCACTTGCAAACGTCCCTAGATAGATTTTTTTTTGCCAAAAATAACTGAGTAGGGGCGGTTAAAACCACCCCAAATGTGGAAAAAAACCACCTCAATAATCAAGTAGGGGCGGTTATAACTACCCCTACGGTTGAAACAAACCTCCCGTTTAAAAAATAATATAGCTAGGGGCGGTTAGAACTGCCCCAAAGGTGAAAATTGCCTCTGCCTACATGACACAGTAGGGGCAGGTTATAACTGCCCCTATGGTAACAAACCGCCGCTATAACGTAGTTTTCCCCGGCGCTTGACAAAACCGCCTTTATTTCGTAGAGCCGGTCACAACGAAGGCGGTTTAGAGGCGGTTTTAGAAACCACCCCAAATCATGTAGAGGCGGTTATAACCGCCCCTAGAAGGCTTAAAAAACGCCTCCATAGCCCCGTTCTTTTGTAGTGGTATATAATGAATGAAGGTCCCTATGAAGCTTATGTGAATGATATAGTTACCGGTAGATCAAAAACTAGACAAGAGATTACTCCACAAGATAAAACCAATCTCACCCTTAATGCTAAGGCAATGAATGTTTTGTATAATGCTTTAGATGCCAATGAGTCCGTAAGAGTAAATGGGTGTAAAACGGCAAAGGAGATATGAGACAAGTTGGGGAAGATACATGAAGGAAGTGATACCGTAAGAGAACAAAATAAGACTTTTTTAGTGACTAAGCATGAATCCTTCAAAATGAAACTGATACAAACCAAGTGGCGAAAGCTCAAGTAGATGGAGGCATTCAAGTCATCGCTAGTGCATCACCAATGCATAGGGCCTTAGTCGCTCAAAATGGAGGCTTAGAGGCATCAAGGATGGTCAAAAGGAGCAAGAAGAAGTGGCCATCCAAGGCTGGGACAAGTACACCTGCAAAAGTTCAGAAGAAGATGCGTAGAAAAGGCCATCAGAAAGTTTCTGATAAAGGTTGCGAGCAAGGCCCCATAGCCTCCATCAGAAACTTTGCCAAGATGAGGTGATGTTCTGATGAAGGCCGCACCGAAGGCCATTCCACGGCCTAGCCCGTGGCCTTGGTCCGTAACTTTATGATTTTATTTGTTTTCTGTGTACTTAGTTTTTGACACGTAATAGACTAGTTGCTTTCTATATTAGTTATTTAGGGTGTTTTTGCCTATATAAGGCTAATTATTATCATTGTTTAGACATAAAATTGATGATTGATTAAAGTAGAGAGAATTGTCTCTTGGTTCTTGATTGTGAGTTTAGGTTATATCAAAATATAGCTATAAATCCACTTAAAACCACACAAATAAGTAATAAAATTTATAACCTAATACTCGTTTCGCAAGTACACGGGTCAATTGTAGTTGTGACGAGTATTAGGGTCAATTCCATGAGAAAATGTGAACTAGCAACTACCAAAGCTACTAATTTGCTTTATTATTTAGACAATCAAACTTTGGAGATGGAGAAAATGGTAGGAAAATCAAATTCAAATTAACAAAATATGAAGAAACTAGTTAAACAAAGTTGACTAGGCTTAAGAATCCCCAAAATATGAATGTTTAGCTTATGACCATGATGATTTTATTCAAGTTTAGGATTCAATTCCATTTTTACTCTGAACTAGATCTCTCTATGAATAGAAGGCTACTAGTACATGAGCTTTCCTACTCTCGTAGTAAAGTCTAACATGCATTAGTTCATTAACCTCATGAATTGTGGCTTTAAATCTTAATCCACCTATGTGAATCACTACTTTTGTGAGATTCAACATAAGTTCAATTTACTCTTTCCATTGTTAAGTGCAAATCTCTTTGTTAACTAACAACTAGATGATTTGAAGTTGGTAGCTAATCAACAACAAGTGTTAAAGATCAAGTAAATGAATAAACAAGAATAAATAGGCCATAAACCAATTCATATCATATTTTCATCCTAAACCTAGTTTAGTTCAACTTAGTTCAACATGATAAAGATAATATTTATGCACATAATTGAATGTAAACAAACATGCAAGAATGAAACAAGAAAGAATAAGATAAGAAATGCTCAATTATGGCTCCAAGTCTTCTTCCTTCATTCCATCAAACGTGTTGAATACAAGTGAAGTTCTTCAAAGTCTTGCTACAAGAATATGATTTTTGCCTACTACAAAACTAAGAAAGAAAACTAATCTAAGTATTTACAATGAGTGCTCCTCCTGCCAAGCTATAGTTTAAGCTTTATCAAGCATAAAACTATGCATCTCTTCTATCAATTACAAAGGCATCTATTTATAGGAAAAACCCTAACTCAAGTCCTTGTCCAAGTTAAAGATTTCATGATGAAATTTGATTCCTTCTAACTCAAAAGTCTTCCTTGAGCTTTGTGTTATCTTCTAGGACAAAGAGAATGCAGCTGGAAGTTGGACTTATCTGGAAAAGAAGTGTGAACAAGCTGCAAATTGGAAGAAGTCGAAATCTGCAAGTTGGTGACGATCCGCGAGTGGCAACCCGCAGATCGTGACCCGCAAATCGCTCTCTATTTCCAATTTTTCCACTTTTAAATTTTAGTTTTTCTATAATGCCCTTGAGACATTTTTTTCACAAGTAAACTATAATTTACTGGGTAGAATTTGGTGAAGAAAATATTTACCGAAAATTCCAAGCTTAAATGATAAAAATCGCACAACTTGAATCAACTTTGAATTTGATATTCCTTGAGCTTCAATTGATCCAAATTGTATTTAATCTTTATTTCCCTACAAAATCACAGAAACTTGGGCATTAATTTGCTCAAAATAATATTTCTGCCTCAAAACCCTAATTTTCGAACCACAAATCCTAATTTAAGAGCAATCCTTTATTTGATGAAAGGTAATGAAATTGAGCCATTTTAATATTAAAAATATCAAAAAAATACTAAAAACATAATAAAATCATAGATAAAATACTATATTAAAATAGGTAAATTTATTACTTATCAGTTCTTGTGAAGAACATATTTTGATTCATCGAGTGATTTGGTGAATTTCCTCCTTCATCTTGAGTTCTATCCAACAAGTGGGGTTAGGGTTCGAGATTTTCCAGCAAGTTAGTTCTAATTCTCAGGTAGATTTGGTGTTAATTTTCCTTCTTGATATACAAGATGGTCCTTGGGGGGGTTAGTCCTGTGGATTGCGAACTCATCAAGGTTCCCGTTAGGAGATTAACGTGGGGTCTCAGGACGGATTGCATCAATTGGTATCAGAGCTTCTGCATTCTTGGTATCAGGTGTATTCCATCCATCTCTTGAATTCTGATTCTTTGAGATTGAATATATCTTTTCTTTTTATTTTGTCAATTTCTACAGTAATTTTTTGTGTTTTTCCTGTTATCTTTGATTAATTCCATTCCTAGGGTTTCCTATTAATTTGGGATCTTGTGTCTTTGTGGTAATTCTTGTGGGTTTATTGTCACCTCGTAGTTGTTGTCATTCTAATTAAATATTTTGCAGTATTTTCTATAATTTTCTGCAATTTCCTTTGTGCTCTTGGTGCTATCTTTGATTCAGGGCGTCTATAATTCCTAAGAAGTCTGTGTCTTTTGTCTCTTTGTCGTTTGGGTTGTCAATTTTCAGTGCTTTTTTGAACATTCATTAATAAAAATCATCAAAAGTCGCATCCCATTTTTTCAAAAAAAAAAAAAATGTTCATCGTACTGTAGTGTCACTGTTCATCAGTACTGTTTATCCCCGAGTTACTATTCATCCAAAATTTTTCTGTCAATTTCTTGTCTTGGGTTGTGAGTGTTAGTGTTGGGTAGTGTTCTCTTCGTAGAAATTCCTACCTTAGTCGAATCTTTACCCATTTTTGTTATTAAATCTATTTATTTGCTCAAAATTCATCATGTCTAACGATGGAAAATCTAAGGCATTTGACCTTAGGGACTTTACTAAAACAATGAATGCTAGCATCCAAGGAATGAGACAGACAATGGAAGCTATATGTGAGCAACTAGAGCGGCGAGGCCATTCACACTCTAGGTCAAGGAGTAGCCATACAATCCACCGAAGAAGGTCTCCAATCTCAAATTTAGAAAGATCCAATAATGATGGGGTAACTGATAGGAGGCATAGGAGAGGAGAGCCAGCTCGTGATGGTAACATTGGGAGCATCAAGATGAAGATCCCAACTTTTCAAGGCCGAAGTGATCCAAAGTTGTATTTGGAGTGGGAGCGAAAGGTGGAGCACGTCTTTGATTGCCACCACTACACTGAAGAGAAGAAGATTAAGCTTGCTGTTGTAGAGTTCTCAAACTATGCTAGTGTATGGTGGGACGAACTGACCACTACTAGGCGGAGATGTGGAGAGCGACTTGTCTGCACGTGAGAGGACATGAAGACTATTATGCGAAGGAGGTTTTTGCCTAGTCACTACTACCAAGAGTTACATCAGAAGCTGTAATCATTTACTCAAGGAATTAGGAGTGTAGACGAATTAGCCAAAGACATAGAGATGGCGACAATTCGGGCCAATGTAACAGAGAATCGAGAGGCTACAATGGCAAGATTCCTGGCTGGTCTAAATCAAGAGATTCGAGAGGTTGTTGAGTTTCAGTCCTATGTAGAGTTGGAGGACCTAGTGCAAAAGGCAGAGAATGCAGAAAAGCAACTCAAAGCAAGGAAGAGAAGTGGCTCAGGTTCTTCTTATGGGAGATCTGGTTGGTATGATACGAGGGACCGAGATGAGAGATCAAAGGATGCGAGCAAGCCAAAGGAGGGCACAGGTGATGGCAAAAGGCAGATAAAGGCACCTACGAAGACACGTGACATCCAGTGCTTCAAGTGCCAGGGACGTGGTCATGTGGCATCCTAGTGTCCTAACAATAGGACCATGATTGTGTTGGATGGAGGAGACCTATAGAGTGCTTCTTCAAATGATGAGAAGATGCCACCACTAGAGGAAGGAAGCGATAGTGAACATCCCATTAGCTGCGAAGCTGACAAGGGAAAGCTTCTATTCGCAAAGAAAGTCTTAGATGAGTTGCCCAAAGAAGAGATGTTAGTGTATGACCTAAAACTAAGATGTTTTAAGGTGTTTTATATGTTATATTTATCCATGTGGTATTTTTTCTTTATCGTCTATACTTGTATTTCCATGTTACTTGTTTGATTGATAAAGTCCTTAGAATATTGACTGTGTATTAGTGATTGTAAGGGTTACAATTATGAGACTCTAATACATAAAGTCATATTCTTAAATATCCCTGGTTGTAGTATTAATGAGATTGGATATCATTAATGCGGATAAACTAGCACATACTTTGCCTTTACTTATGGTAAGTAGTAGTTGATCTCATTGGCTATGGTGTGCGTGACACTTAAGCTGGTATGTGGATGCTTGTTTGAGAACAAGTTCATTGGATTGATCCACCCAGAGTTTTAACTATAGTGCTAATGGTTAAACTCTTAATGGCAATGGTGTAAGTGATCCTTTGACTTGAGATTACCATAGTATCTTGAGTGTGGATTGCTATACTTTGACTCTATTCCTCAGTACCTGTAAAAGGGTAGCCCATAGGTTAGAGATTGGGTATAGTTTGAAGCATGGAAAGATAGTGAGTAATCAATATAGGATTCACCACTCCTTAATAGGAGAATATATCCCTTTATGGCCACTTGTTGAAAATATTAACTCATAAATATTCTGCAGAAATGATAGTATAACTTGGAAGTAGTTTCAAGGTTATACATCATGGAGAGTTGTATTTCTGGAACAAGAAAATATAAATTAGTCGTTTAAAAGTATGCACTATACTTATAGGCTAATTGGGATATAGTGTGGTGAAAGGATATTAATTACACGATAACATTGTCATTGAAGGGTATGGTCTACCATACGACTTTCCTATTCACTTGGGTGTTCAAGATGTATTGCTAGACGCCACTCATGATCTATAAGTATGAATTGATTAATTAGTGAATTAATGATAAATTAAAAGTGTTTAATTTATCTAGCTCAATTAATGAGTTATAATTTATACTTATTGCCAACGTGAATGGAACCTAATGGGTCACACACATTAAGAACAAAATCTTTGGGTTAAAATGTAATTAAGATAAGTATGAGACACTTATGGGGTTAATTTATGAGATAAATTAACTTAAAGGACTTATTTATAAATATTCTAAATCTTGCAGGAAATTGGTTTCCTAAAAGAAATAAAGTAACTAATTGGTTTCCTTATGGAATAGATTTCCTAAAGAAGAAGGATTAGCTTAAATTAAGTTACCTAAACCTTCTTGGTTTCCAATTAGCTTTATTTCCTAAAAGACTAGAATACTTCCTCTATAAATAGGTTCATGCTTTGACTCTTGAATTATTGCAATACAAAAGAAAACTAGTGAGAGAAAATTGAAGAAAGAAGAAGGCACGCCTCTTTCTCTCTTTAGACGTCTCTCTCTCTCTTTCTCTCCTAATTGTTAGGTTTTTCTTCTTCTTGTGTTTTCAAATAATTCAAGAGAGCTAGCACTCAAAAGTCAAAGCAAGCAAGCCTACAAGGTTCCCAAAGAAATTGTTCGTGTGGATATCGTTAGAGGCTCTACGATTGGAGGCCTTTTTCGTGGTAGATCTAATATCTTCTTCGAAGGATCTTTGCCTAGAAGCATAGATTTTTTTAGTGCTTAAGGTAATCTTCATGCAAACCCCCCTTGTTAATCATATAGATATGTCAAAGAGATTTATGGTTAAGGTAATAAATTTTTATTTTTTCGCTGCGTTACCTATGCTATTACCTTACAGTGGTATCAAAGCCTTCTTTGATTATATCTATATGATTTGTGTTTATTTAATTGTCATAAATATGGATGGTTTGTTCTTAATGAAATTTGTTTCAAAATTGTTTTAGAAAAATCAAGAGTTTGAATGTTAAGAAAATTTCTTGATTGTTTAAAAAAAGTTTTTTAAATAATTAAAATAAGTTCTTAAGGTTATTTTTATGGTTTCTAAATTGTTTTTGACCTGCTAAAAGGGTTTTAACATGTTTTGATTCAAAAGAGTTTTGAAAAATGCTAAAAAATTTCAAAGATCGTATTTTATGGACACAAACCGCGCGAAAACCCACACGCGTTTTGACCCGCGGTTAAAATCCCGTAACTTCTGTCCACAAATCGCGAATAAAACCGCATGTGGTTTGTTCCACAGTTTACAAACCGTGGATGAACCCGCGCACGTTTTGTCCCACGGTTTGTAGGTAGAATCTTAGCGAAATTTTTCCTAAATTTTTGAAAAAACGCAAATTTTGGTAAATTCTCTATTAAAACACTTTCCAATTTTAATTGTTAATATTTGAATAGTTAAAATTTGGAAACCTATACCTTCTATAACTATATTTTTGAGACAAATAAATTTCAAGAGCATTAATTTAATTTAATTAGACCATATGATTTATGACTAGAATTCAATAAATAAATTTATTTAATTGTTAAATGGTATGATGGCATAGTGGATGATTATGGATTAGACCAATGTGATTGAATGGTTATTACTTCTTTTATGGTTGGCTTGTAATGGTTTTATAAATAGGGCCTACGTGTCCTTCCCTCTCTATTTTCTAATGTAATTCTCTTCTCACCTAAACTCCCCTCGAATGTAACTCGAGGTTTCTTGATCAATACTTGTAATGTACAATGTATAGGTTAGGAATAGGTTTATTTTAAATTGTTTAGACTAGAATTACATATGCAATGTACAAGAAGATGGAGATGGCACCAAGGAGCAACCAAGGAGGCGCATCAAGGAGTTGAAACGTCCCCTAGGAATTTTAACCAAATATTTTCTTCAAGGCTCGAAGAAAATATTATTAGTTAAAGTCCATAATCATCCACGTTTATTATGCTTTTATTTTATATGATTGATATATTTTAATTGCATAATATGATGAGACATTATTTTAAACTAAAATCCCTCAAATTTAAATATTAAGTCATCTATTTAAGTTGCCTCCCATTATTACAACAAAAACAAAGAGTTCCTATTAAGTGTTGACTAGTTGGCCCACCGTCAAGGTCACCTTACTTGGAATATATTTTTGTTATGAGATTTGATCTCTGAATAATAGGTATGACGTAACAAAAATTACATAACTTGTTGGCCCACCGTCAAGGTTATGGTATTTTTTAGGCAAACTTTGACTTCAAGGGTTGATGTTAAAATAGGAGTCACAAGGATTGTGATTGGTAAAAGTTACCTACTTAATCAAAATTATCTTTGGGTTGTTGGCCCACTGTCAAACTTAAAGATAATTAGATGGGATCCTAACCCACTAGGAATTTCCAACGGATTCCCGAATCAATATTGAGGGTTATTGATTTGAAGTAAAATAGTGGAAGCAAACCAAATAAATTTACAAATCCACATTTTTTGTTTGCATATATAACATAAAACAAATACTTATTTTCTATCTTTACTTTTGTAGAATGTCTAACGTGAATTTGCGACCGATTCTTGACAATAAACTCAATGAAGCCAACTTTGAGGATTGGAATATCAATTTGAGAATTGTTCTCAAACATGAAAAAATTAAATATGTCCTCGATAAACTCATGGCCCCTCCTCCACCCGCTACTGCATCACCTGAGGACATAGATGCATATGAGATGCATAAAGCCGACAATGATGTTGCAACATGTATCATGTTAGCTGCTATATCCCCTACGTTGCAAAAGCAACATCTTAAGATGGATGCTCCATCCATGATTGTGCATTTAAAAGAAATGTTTGATGCACAAGCTAGAACTGAGAGGTATGAGACTTCAAGGGAGCTTTATCAATGCAAAATGGCAGAGGGATCTTCAATGACTACCCATGTATTGAAGATGATCAGGCTAATTGAAAAATTAGTTTATCTGGGACACGTCTCTGACAATGAGTTAAGTATTGACTTAATTCTTCAGTCCCTCTCTGAGAGCTATTCACAATTCATCTTGCACTTCAACATGCGAAAAGTTGAGTGCACATTGACTGAATTGATGAACATGCTCAAGAATGCTGAGCCCAATCTTAAGAAGGAGAAAGGCACCGTTATACTTGTCTCAGACTCCAAGAAAAAGAAGCCCAATTCTGGGCTTAAGAAGTCCAAGAAGCAGAGAACTAATTTTAAGGGTAGGGTTAAGAAGGACAAACGCAAGGGCACATGCTTCCATTGCGGACAAGATGGATATTGGAAGAGGAATTGCAAGGCCTACCTTGACTCTCTGAAGTCAAAGAAGCTTGGTGAAACTTCAACCTCTGGTATGTTTATGATTGAGATTAATTTATCTACTAACCAAGACTCATGGGTATTAGATACCCAATCTGGATATCATATTTGTAATAATATGCAGGGTCTTAAAGATAGTAGATTCCTGGCAAAGGGAGAGGTCGAGCTATGTGTGGGGAATGGAGCAAGAGTTGCTGCATTAGTCGTAGGAACCTATGTACTCTCTTTGCCCACTAGGCTTATTTTAGAATTAAGAAACTGTTATTTTGTTCCCGTACTTACAAAGAACATCATTTCTATCTCATTGTTAGATTTGGATGGTTTTACCATCATTCAAAGGAATAAAAGTTGTTCTTTTTCATGTGATGGTATTACTTATGGTACTGGTACATTAATTAATGGTTTATATATTCTAGACGAACAAAAGTCCATTCTCAACATAAACACCAAGAAACAAAAATTAGATATTGTTAACCAAACATACCTTTGGCATTGTAGACTTGGTCATGTAAATGAGAAACGCATATCCAAATTACATAAAAATGGATACTTGGACTCATTTGATTATGAATCATTTGGGACATGCGAATCTTGTTTACTTGGCAAGATGACCAAGACACCTTTTATTGGAAAGGGTGAACGTGCTAGTGATCTTCTTGGGCTTATACATACTGATGTTTGTGGCCCAATGTCAATCCATGCTAGAGGTGGTTTTTCTTACTTCATCACTTTCACGGATGACCATTCTAGATATGGTTATGTGTATCTAATGAAGCACAAATCCGAGGCCTTTGAAAAGTTCAAAATCTTTAAAGCTGAAGTTGAGAAACAACTTGGCAAGAGTATCAAAACACTTAGATCTGATCGAGGTGGAGAATACTTAAATCAAAAGTTTCAACAATATCTAGAGAAAAATGGGATTATTCCTCAATGGATTCCTCCATACATGCCACAACTAAATAGTGTGTTTGAAAGAAGAAATTGTACTTTATTAGATATGGTACGTTCCATGATGGGCCATGCATCGCTTCCTAATTCATTTTGAGGATATGCCTTAGATTCCTCCTCCTTTACACTCATCCGTGTTCCTACAAAATCTGTTGATGCCACACCTTATGAGATATGGTATGGTAAAAAATCAAATCTTAGTTATCTAAAGATATGGGGAACGTTTGCTTATGTAAAGCGAAATATGTCAGACAAGTTTGAAGCTAAGTCTGATAAGTGCTTATTTGTGGGGTATCTTAGAGAGGGTCGAGGATACTATTTCTACAATCCCCTTGAGCAAAAAGTGTTTGTCTCAAGACATGCTATCTTTCTAGAGAAAGAGTTTATTCTTGAAAGATGTAGTGGGAGTAAAGTAGAACTTGAAGAAATTCAAGAACCATAAAGTAGTCAACAGTTGGAACAAGAGCTTACGCCACATGCCGATGAGGCACAGTCAGAAGCTCAAGTTACACAAGAACTTCATAGATCTAGTAGAACACGTTATGCTCTTGAGAGATATGGATTTCTCATAAGTGAGAGCAATGATGTGTTAGTCATAGATGATGACAATCCTACTAGTTATGAAGAAGTTATGTCTAATGTAGACTCTTTAAAGTGGCGCGAAGTCATGAAATCCGAAATGGATTCCATGCACGAGAACAAGGTATGGACCTTGGTCGAGCCACCTGAAGGGATAAAACCCATAGGGTACAAGTGGGTCTTTAAAAGAAAGACTGACATGGATGGTAACATTGTTACCTATAAAGCAAGGTTAGTGGCAAAAGGTTATAAACAAAGGTAAGAAATTGACTTTGAAGAAACCTTTTCGCCAGTAGCTATGCTTAAATCCATAAGGATTTTGCTTGCCCTAACTGCTTATTATGACTATGAGATTTGGCAAATGGATGTCAAGATTGCATTCCTTAACGGGAATTTGCAAGAGGATGTGTACATGACACAACCTGAGGGTTTTAACTCCATTAATAGTCATAAGGTATGCAAGGTACAAAAATTCATTTATGGACTCAAGCAAGCTTCAAGGAGTTGGAACATTCGTTTTGATGAGATAATCAAAGAGTTTGGTTTTCTTAAGAACGAAGACGAGCCTTGTGTATACAAAAGGGTAAGTGGGAGTGCTGTCGTTTTCTTAATACTTTATGTGGATGACATATTGTTGATGGGAAACGACATACCTTTACTACAAACCGTAAAGGTATGGCTATCCAAAAGTTTCTCCATGAAGGATTTAGGAGAGGCAACCTATATTTTGGGAATTAGGATCTATAGAGATAGATCCAAGAGGTTACTTAGTCTCAGTCAATTAACATACATAGACAAGATGCTAAAGAGGTTTAGCATGAATCAATCGAAGAAGGGGTACTTACCTATGAGACATGGGATTACTCTTTCGAGAGACATGTGTCCTAAGACACCTGTCGAAATTGATAGCATGCAAAAGGTTCCTTATGCCTCGGCAATAGGATCCATTATGTATGCTATGCTATGTACGAGACCCGACGTCTCCTATGCTCTAAGTGTTACGAGCAAATTCCAAGCTAACCCTAGTGAAGGTCACTGAGTAGCTGTCAAGAGTATTCTTAAGTACTTGAGAAGAACTAAAGAATTATTCTTGGTTTATGGAAGACACACTTTGAAAGTGTGTGGCTTCACTGATGCGAGTTTTCAGTCTGACAAGGATGATAGTAAGTCGCAGTATGGATTTATATTCACGTTAAACGGTGGTGCTGTGAGCTGGAAGAGTTCGAAGCAAGAAACTACCGCTGATTCTACAACTGAAGCCGAGTACATTGTTACTTCTGAAGCTGCAAAAGAGGCTGTTTGGATCAAGAAGTTCGTTACCGAGCTAGGAGTGGTTCCTTCCATTGTTGATCTTATACCTTTGTATTGTGATAACAATGGTGCCATCACCCAAGCAAAGGAACCTAGGTCTCATCAACAATCCAAACACGTACTTAGGCGCTACCATCTTATTAGAGAAATAGTTGGTAGGAATGATGTAAAGATAGAAAAGGTTCCCACTGATGACAATATAGCCGATCATCTCACTAAGGCCTTGTCCTAGAAAAAGCATGATACTCATGTAAATGTTTTTGGTCTAAAACAAATGAGTGATTGGTTTTAGTGCAAGTGCGAATTTGTTAGTGTATGCCCTAAAACCAAGATGGTTTAAGGTGTTTTATATGTTATATTTATCCATGTGATATTTTTTCTTTATCGTCTATACTTGTATTTCTATGTTACTTGTTTGATTGATAAAGTCCTTAGAATATTGACTGTGTATTAGAGATTGTAAGGGTTACAATTATGAGACTCTAATACATAAAGTCATATTCTTAAATATCCCTAGTTGTAGTATTAATGAGATTGGATATCATTAATGCGGATAGACTAGCACATACTTTGCCTCTACATATGGTAAGTAGTAGTTGATCTCATTGACTATGGTGTGCGTGACACTTAAACTGGTATGTGGATGCTTGTTTGAGAACAAGTTCATTGGATTGATCCGCCAAGAGTTTTAACTATAGTGCCAATGGTTAAACTCTTAATGGCAATGGTGCAAGTGATCCTTTGACTTGAGATTACCATAGTATCTTGAGTGTGGATTGCTATACTTTAACTCTATTGCTCGATGCCCGTAAAAGGGTAGCCCATAGGTTAGAGATTGGGTATAGTTTGAAGCATGAAAAGATAGTGAATAATCAATATAGGATTTACCACTCCTTAATAGGAGAGTATATCCCTTTATGGCCACTTGTTGGAAATATTAACTTATAAATCTTCTGCAGAAGTGATAGTATAACTTGGAAGTAGTTTCAAAGTTATACATCATGGAGAGTTGTATTTCTGGAACAAGAAAATATAAATTAGTCATTTAAAAGTATGTACTATACTTATAGGCTAATTGGGATATAGTGTGATGAAAAGATATTAATTACACGGTAACATTGTCATTGAAGGGTATGGTCTACCATATGACTTTCCTATTCACTTGGGTGGTCATGATGCATTGCTAGACACCACTCATGATCTATAAGTATGAATTGATTAATTAGTGAATTAATAATAAATTAAAAGTGTTTAATTTATCTAACTCAATTAATGAGTTATAATTTATACTTATTGCCAACGTGAATGGAACCTAATGGGTCACACACATTAAGAACAAAATCTTTGGGTTAAAATGTAATTAAGATAAGTATGAGATACTTATGGGGTTAATTTATGAGATAAATTAACTTAAAGGACTTATTTATAAATATTCTAAGTCTTGCAGGAAATTGGTTTTGTAAAAGAAATAAAGTAACTAATTGGTTTTCTTATGGAATAGATTTCCTAAAGAAGAAGGATTAGCTTAAAGTAAGTTATCTAAACTTTCTTGGTTTCCAATTAGCTTTATTTCCTAAAAAACTAGAATACTTCCTCTATAAATAGGTTCATGCTTTGACTCTTGAATTATTGCAACACAAAAGAAAACCAGTGAGAGAAAATTGAAGGAAGAAGAAGGCACCCTCTTTCTCTCTCTAGACGTCTCTCTCTCTCTCTCTCTCTCTCTCTCTCTCTCTCTCTCTCTCCTAATTGTTAGGTTTTTCTTCTTCTTGTATTATCAAATAATTCAAGGGAGCTAGCACTCAAAAGTCAAAGCAAGCAAGCCTACAAGGTTCCCAAAGAAGTTGTTCGTGTGGATATCATTAGAGGCTCTACGCTTGGAGGGCTTTTTCGTGGTAGATCTAACATCTTCTTTAAAGGATCTTTGCCTAGAAGTATAGAAATCTTCTGTGCTTAAGGTAATTTTCGTGCAAACCCCCCTTGTTAATCACATAGATGTGTCAAAGAGAACCATGGTTAAGATAATATATTTTTATTTTTCCACTGCGTTACCTATGCTATTACCTTACAAGGGAGGCCTGACTTGCAAAGAGAGTTGATCTTCCACACTCAAAGTCTCATTGGAGACAAGGTATGTAGGCTGTAGACTCTAGTAGTTGCGTTAACCTTGTGAATTCATTGTTGGTAAATGAGATTGGTTTGAGAACAATGAAGCATTCCAAGCCTTATAGACCGCAGTGGGTGAGGGATAGTGACGAATTGAAGGTGACCAGGTAAGTCGAGGCTGAGTTCACCATTGAAGCCTACAGAGATAAGGTTTTATATGATGTGGCACGTATGGAAACATGTCACTTACTACTAGGGCATCCATGGTAATTTAATCGCAAGGTGATGCATGATGGGTTCTACAATCAATACTTGTTCACTTGGCATGGAAAGGATATCACACTTGTGCCATTGACACCATTGGAAGCTCATAGGGACTATGTGAAGCTGTACAAGGAGCTTGAGGTTACGAAAGGAAAGAAGAAGATGGTGAAAAAGGATCTTACTAATTCTCATTCTTCTCTTCCACATATGTCTTCTGTGCTGGTACATGATGCTCCCTCAGTTGGAGTCATGAATAAGCAAGATTCGAGGATGAATCTTCTTGAAAAGGAGGGGAATGATACGAATCAAGTGACGAAAACTCAAGTAGATGGAGACATTCGAGTCGTCGCTAGTGCATCACCAATTATTGGGCCTTAGTCACCCAAAATGAAGGCTTAGAGGCGTCAAGGATGGTCAAAAGGAGAAAGAGGAAGAGGCCATCCAAGGCTAGGACGACTACACCTGCAAAAGTTCAGAAGAAGACATATAGAAAAGGCCATCAGAAAGTTTCTGATGAAGGCCGTGGGTAAAGCCGCACCATGGCCTTCCCCACAGCCTCCGTCAGAAAATTTGCCAAGACGAGATGATGTTCTAATGAAGGCCGCACCAAAGACCGTTCCACGGCCTACCCCGCGACCTTGGTTCGCAACTTTATGATTTTATTTGTTTTATGCGTTTTTACTTAGTTTTTGACATGTAATAGACTAGTTACTTTCTATGTTAGTTATTTAGGGTATTTTTGCCTATATAAAGCTAATTATTATCATTGTTTAGACATAACGTTGATGATTGATTAAAGTAGAGAGAATTGTCTCTTGATTCTTGTGAAGAATATATTTTGATTCATCGAGTGATTTGGTAAATTTCCTCTTTCATCTTGAGTTCTATCTAACAAGTGGGGTTAGGGTTTGAGATTTTCCATCAAGTTAGTTCCAATTCTTGGGTAGATTTGGGGTTAATTTGCCTTCTTGATACACAAGACGATCCTTGGGAAGGGTTAGTCCTATGGATTGCGAACTCATCAAGGTTCCCGTTAGGAGATTAATGTGAGATTTCAAGGCGGATCGCATCAGAAACCTCATGAGACAATTGATAAAATGTATTGCCGGTTCAATTAAATTATGAAGGTTCTTGTGATGCTAAACAAGCAATACTCCCTAGGTGAGAAAAATAGAAAAGTTTTGAATGCATTACCAAAAGAGGGGGAGAGTAAAGTGACGACAATAGAGGAAGCTAAGGATTTTAATAATATATCTCTATAATAACTTATAAACTCTCTAACATCTTTTGAGTTGAAGCTAAAATCTAAGGTGCAAATAAAGAGGAAGTTAGAGTAAAAAGAAGCATTGCACTTAAAGTAGCTCAACAAGAGGAAGATGATATTTACTCAATTGATAAAGAAGATGAGGATGTGGATGACAATGATTTAACTCTCATCATAAAATGAATCAAAAAGTACTTCCTCAACAAAAGAAGAAATAGAAGAGGTGGTCCAAATAATTTCAACAACAAAAGCAAAAGAAAGCAAGAAGCAATAAAGAAGCAAAACGACAAATGCTATGAGTGTGGACAACCGAGGCATTATATGAATGAGTGCCCAATGAATAAAAGAAAAGAAGGAAGAAGAAGGAAGAAGAAGATCTTTCAACAACTTCCAAATAACATAAGAAGATTGCAATTTTGAAAGGACAGGTGGAGAAAGAAGTAGAACTGGCTCAAATAACATGTAAAAAGGATTTTGATATTTAAAAGGTACTACTGATTATGGTTTGTGGTATCCTAGAGTTGGTAAATTTAATTTGATAGGCTATTCTGACTCCGATTTTGCCGATTGTAGAGTTGATAAGAAAATCACTAATGGTATATGTAATTTCCTTGGAGATTTTTTAGTTTCTTAGTTTAGTAAAAAGTAAGGCTCTATTTCTCTATCCACGACGGAGGCCAAATATATAGTCGCTGGTAGTTGTTGTGCACAAATTTTGTGGATGAAGCACACACTAGTTGATTTTGGTCTTGCATTTGATTGTATGCCTCTTTATTGTGATAACACGAGTGCTATCAACCTCTCTAGGAGTCCCATTCAACTTTCTAGAACAAAGCATATTGATGTTAAGCATTATTTTATTAGAGATTTAGTGCTCAAAAGTGAGATTAGCTTGAAGAATTCGACGCAAGAACCTTCTCTCTCTCTCTCTCTCTCTCCCTCTCTTGGCATTATTCAAATTTCAAACGATACTAGGGTTCCACCTTCATCATGGCTGATTCTCAACCTGATGGGGGGCCACCATTACTCCAGCCATCAACCCAGCCACGTTCATCCCTTCCCAAAACGTTTGCTGCAGCTTTAACCTTATCTAGTTTATCATCTTCACATCCAGATCATGGACGATTATCTTCTTACAGAGGTGAACCAGCAATCTTTCTCTCCAGACAGGAGATGAAAGCCATTTCTGAAGCCTTACCAGAATGCACTCGTAGGCAGATTTGCGCTTGGGAGGCCTCTATGGACACCATCAGGAAGTTTATATTGTCTCTGGGCTTGAAGGCAGATTGCCCTGTAGGGTTACTAGATGCTAAGCATATCATCCTTAGACTATCTGTCATGGAAGATTTCACCAGGTTATGGTGTAGAAATACTTGATATGTTAACAACCAGCCCATGATTTTGTCAAGGTGGAACGATCGATTTCAGGACAAACCATTCAGTCCCTTTGGCTCCTAGTAGTGGATTACTTTTCCAGATCTCCCACTTCCTATTCTTCTCTATGCGAATGCTTTCCAAACTGGGTCGGTTGATTGGTAGACCACTGCAAGCTGATAAGGCTACAACAAACTTGAAGCGTCCCTTCGATTGCTCAAGTTCTGGTGGAGATTGATGCATCTAAGGATCCTATCAGGCGAGGTGTGGATAGACTATGAAGATGGAGGATTTTGGCAGTAGGTCGATTAAGAAGCCTTGCCCCACTACTGTCATGCATGTTCTAAACTGGGGCATAAAGAATCAGAATGTTATATTAAAAACCCTCAACTACGCAAGGTGAAGCAGAAGGATGGTGTAACAATGGCCCAAAATGTTACAGGAATTCAACAGACTAGTGCTCCAGAAAAACAAATACAAAAATATGTATCGAAGGGAAGCAGCAAGGAGATACCGGATACAACGATTGGGATGCATGAGAGTTCATAGAAACAATGCTCAACCAATGGTAATTAGGGGGAAAGGAATGATGCTAAGGTTACAATTGTAGCAACATCTGTTGCTGAGCAAGTGACTGCACCTGGTGCACAGTCGATCCTTACTGCTGGACTACCTCATGAATCCACCCCTGATGTCCAACAACTTTTCTCTATTGCAGTTGATCAGGCTATGGACCTGATGGAAGTGCACGAACCAGTTCTTGCTGCGCCTCAGCTTTCATCTGAAGGAACTGATCAGGTGATGGGCATATTGGAGGTTGGTGCTGACGAAGAATCCACTTTGTCACTAGTTGAAGAACTGGAGCTTCTCTACCATTCAGACAATGATGAAAGGCACCAGATTCAACAAAAAGTCAGGAAACAAATGCAGGCTGACTTTCTGACTTCTCCACAAAAGTGTAGAAACTTGAAAAATCAAAGGGTCTGGTCATCGGTGGACAGCAAGAAATGGCAAGGTTCAATCACAGAGTTAAAGACATTTCAGCAGCAGCTTCCTCACAGATTTAAAGCTTTAGGAATCCACTTTTTCAAGACCAACAACTGGGTGATGGCAGTAAGGGAGGCTACGTGGAGGGGGGGTCCCAAAAACACAAAGGGAAAGAAACCAAAAGAGCAAGCTTCGAAACCATATGAGGGTGTTCCTAAAGCTAAGTACTCTTTAAGGTCTTCCAACGTTAAACCCCTATTAATTTGCTGATTTGGAACATTTGGGGGGCATCCAATATGGATAAACTCCGCTATTTGGCTGATATATGTATCTCTAAAAATGTTAAATTATTATTTTTGCTCGAACCTATGTCTTCAACTTCACATGTTGATACGGTTAGGAGTTTTACCAAGTTTGATTTTGGCTTGAACTTCTTGGAAAACAAGGTGTGGGCTTTTTGGAAAGCTGACTTAACCTGTTCCTTTCAGGAATTAGCTAACCAAATGGTGCATTCTAAAATCATCTTTTCTTCGGAATTGAATGCCATATCTCGGCTGTCTATGCAAAATGCTCTATGGGAGGTAGGAGAGATCTCTGGAGGGTGATGGAGCATTTATCTTCCAACATTACAGTGCCGTGGGTGGTAGGAGGGGACTTTAATATCATTTCAAATGCTGATGAAAGAGCTGGAGGAGCGAATCCAAACTTTCAAGCCATGGAGGAATTTAATTCATCAATTATCAACAGCAGCCTTGACAACACTTCCTTTGATGGATCTCCATATACTTGGACCAATGGGCGAAGGTTGGCAACGTTTGGATAGAATATTGGTCAACCATCAGTGGCTGGAAGCCTACTCATTCTCAAGGGTATCACATCTTGCTCGTGGAAGATCAGATCATTAGGCCTTTATTCATGCATGCGCTCCACTCTGAAGGAGCTCGGGCTTCATTTAGATTTCTCCATGTCTGGGTGAAACATGCTTGATTTTCAGACGATGGTCAAACAAAATTGGGAATCTTCAATAGAGGGAACGGGATTCCATAAATTCTTCAACAAGTTGATGAGATTAGATAAAGAGACTGAGCATTTGGAATAGAGATGTTTTCAGGAATGTTAATGTTGCTAGTTCAAGAAGCTGAAAAAATTCTCTGTGCACTGAGAATTGGAATATGATCAACAACAGGATGAAGCTTCAAAGCTTTTAGTATCAGAAGCACGGGCTAGATCATACTAGAAAGCTTGCAATACAATGTGGTTTTTGGAAGTAGAAGGCAGCTATCAGATGGATTGCGGAGGGGGATCCTAACACGGCCTTTTTCCATTCATCAGTAAGACAAAGAAGGAATCAAAATTATATAGGGCGTATTAAAGATGCTAATGGTGCTTGGGTGGAAGATGCGACACAAATTAAATCCTCTGCTGTTCAGTTCTTCTCTTCTTTATTCACAGTAGATAGAGATGTTCAACCATTGCACTCCTTGCCTTTTGAAGCTTCCCCGAGTGACTCTCCAGCAAAATGTTAAGTTTGTAGAGCTTCCTTCAATCCAAGAAATTAAAGAGGTGGTGTTTTCAATGGATAAAGACAGTACGGCTAGTCCAGATGGATTTTGTGCATCCTTTTATCAGTCTTGTTGGGAGATTATTAAACAAGATTCGGAGGATGCTATCCTAGATTTCTTCAAAGGTGCACCACTACCCCGGGGAATTACAAGTTCCACGATTGTATTGATTCCTAAGAAACAAGGAGCTGATTTCTGGAAGGACTATCAGCCGATCAGTCTCTGCAATATGAGCTCGAAGATTGTTTCCAAGATTGTGACAATTCAGTTGAATTCTCTGCTGACTCATATCATCTCCCCTCTTCAATATGGTTTTGTTCCAGGAAGGAATATCATGGAGAATGTACTTCTGGCTCAATAGTTGGCTCATGAGCTAAATAGAAAACTAAAAGCCCCAAATCTGATCCTGAAATTAGACATGGAGAAAGGCATATGACAGACTGGAGTGGTCCTTCTTAATGGCTATGCTTAGATTTTTTGGCTTCCAAGAACAAGCAGTAGATTTGGTATATAGGCTATTGTCTAATAATTGATTTTCTATTTTAATCAATGGGCAGATTTCTGGATTCTTTAAATCCTCCAGGGGAGTTAAGCAAGGTGACCCCATGATCTCCGGGACTTTTTTTGTTAGCAGCGGAGTACTTAGGCCAACAGTTGCAACATGCCTAGGCATTCTACGATCAGATTGTGTTTATAAGGTGTCTGGAGGGACTATACCTTATCTTGCCTTTGCTGACGATATGATAGTTTACACAAGGTCTTCTAAAAAGGCTTTGAGAAATTTACAAGAATTATTTCAGATTATCAGCTTCATTCGGGACAAAAAAGTGAATATTGAGAAGAGTTCCTTTATATGCTCCAAACGTTGCCCTTCAACATTGATTAATCTGGTTATGAATAGCACGGGATTCCACCAGCAACAACTGCCTTTTATTTATCTTGGGGTTCCTATATGCAGTGGCAAACCAAAGAGTGTTATGTTTGATGGTGTCCTGACTAGAATAAGGGCGAGGTTACAACTATGGAGTGCCAAATTGTTTATCTTTAGGAGGTAAGATTATTTTGATTAGACATGTTCTTTCTTCAATGCCTTTGTACTTGTTGCAATGCATGCAACCTCCCACGAGGGTATTACAATCATTGAAGAGACTTTTTAATAGCTTCTTGTGGGATGCAAATATTAATGCAAAGCGGATTCACTGGAGTTCTTGGGACAAAATTTGTTATCCGGTAAAAGAAGGGGGGCTTGGATTTCGTGCTTCAGAGGATATGTTGGCTGCCTTCTCCATCAGGTTGTGGTGGAAATTTAGAGAAAATAAATCTCCTTGGGCTAACTATATGCATGAGAAATATGCTTATGGTACTCATCCTTCACAAGTTGAGGCTAAGCATCCATCTCCAATTTGGAAAAGAATGATCAACATGCGAGAGTTGGCAGAAGAAAACATCAGATGGTGTATAGGTCAAGGCATAGTGGATTTTTGGAATGATAGATGGGTGACTGAGGAACCATTAATTAATAACACTCATTTTGTAAATTCTCCATATTTTTTGGTTGCAAAATTTTTCAAGGATAACAGATGGAATGTTGATAAACTTCTTAGGTGGTTGCCTTCCAATTTGGTGGGAAAAATTGTACAAATCCCTATGAGACATGATGAAAGGGATGTTACGGTCTGGACTCAATCTTCAAATGGAGCTTTCTCTACTTCTTCAACTTGGGAGTTAACTAGAGGACGAAAAGCTGAATCACTGGTGTGCAAGGTTATATGGAACTCATGGCTTCCTCTTAAAGTGTCCTTTTTTATTTGGAGAAGCCTTCACAACTTTTTGCCACTTGACTCTAATCTTCAGAAACGTGGAATGCCGTTGGTGTCTAGATGCAATTGCTGTCATAACCACATGGAGAACCCCAGACATATCTTTATTGAGGGAGAGATTGCTTCTCAGGTATGGCAGCACTTTTGTAGTATGTTTGGGTTTTTTTGGCATACTCCTAATTGTATATCATCTTTAATAATGATGTGGTGTGTGTTTGAAAATTTTGGTAAGACTGATTCTTTTAGAAGTGTTTTTCCTGCAGTGGTTTTATGATGTATGTAGAAAGTTAGAAACATGGCGAGATTTCAAAGTAGCTCTTTTAACAAAAAACAAGTGTTATTTGAAATTGATAAACTCCTCACTTTAATTGGTCTTTCTGGGATGATGGATAGAAGTTGGATTGGTAAAGACTTTGGTATCCCTATTGCAAGAAATTTTCAATTTAAACAGGGACGAGTCAAGGTTCGTGCGATTGCTTGGAATAAGCCTCCATTGGGTTTTTTGAAATTTAACACGGATGCAAGTGTTAGAGGGAATTTTGCTTCAAGAGGTGGGGTCCTTAGGGATGCCACAGGGAGATTCATAGCTGCTTTCTACAAAGAGTTTGGTGACGTTGACGTGCTTCATTCTAAAACATCATCCCTTCTTTTTGCCATCCAGATTTGCCAAAATGCTGGGTTTCATAAGGTTATCTTTGAAACCGATTTAGAGGTACTTCTTGGTATGGTAACAAAGGAACAAATGATTAAATGGCCTATTTGCTTGTTGATCTTACAAATTCGTCAACACATTGCACTCAATTGAAGGTTCGGTTACTCACACTCTGCAAGAAGGTAATAAAGTAGCTAATTTTCTCTCTACTTTGGATCGTTCACCTGAGTTCATCACAGATAGTTTTCAAGATCTTCCTATTTTATGTAGGAATTTTCTTCAATTAGATAGTATAAGTTTACCTTTCATTAGGATTCAACATGCATAAAATTGTTAAGGGAGGTGTTCTCCTTTTTTAAATGCCTAAGATTGTTATTTCTCACAAATTCTATTTCATGTACTGAATCAAAAGAGGTAAGGTTTATGTCCCCCTCTTTTCTTTTTATATTAATAAAATTTAAGAGTGGTGCCCTACCCCGTGTACAGGGTTAGCCCTTTAAAAAAAAAGTGAGATTAGCTTAGACTATATTCACTACAAGAAATTAAGCTTTTACCCACACACATGATACATGTAGTATTCTCTCTCTTCTTTACACGTGTACTCTCACACACTCACTGATGCACATACATATACAAACATATTCTTTCATACACACATTTTTTCAAATACACACACACACAATCACCAATGCAAGTACACACATTTTTTCCCCATACATGCAATAACATAAGCTTTCTTTTATCACATACACATACTCCTTCTTACATGCACAGTCTCTCTCTCTCTCTCTCTCACACACACACACATACTCTTACTTTTACGCAAATACACAAATTTGGTCCCTCTCTCACACACGCAAACATACACCGTGGATGCATGCGTGCGTGCGTGCACATACTCTCCTCTATACACAGTTTCTCACTTCCACACGTATATTTTCTTTCTCACATACTTGCACACTTTCATGTTCTTACACTTTTACACACATACACATACTCTCTCACACACAAATGTACTTGTCATTTATCTCTCTCATAGACAAATAATATCTTCTTTTATCATGCAATTATCAATAAATTATTTCAATTTTTTAAGATAAAATAATTATATTAATAAAGTAAAATATTTGAATTCAGTGTATAAATTCAATTAAGTATCAAATAGGTATAACTTCATCAATTCAGTAGCTCAATATTTTCAATACTTAAATTTCATATTTCAGACTTCAGACTTCAATTTTATTAAATAGCGCCTAATTGAGATATAGTGTGGTGAAAGGATATTAGTTATATGGTAACATTGTTATTGATGGGTATAGTCTATCATATGACTTCTCTATTCACTTGGGTGGCCGCTATGCACTACTAGTTACCACTCATGATCTATAATACGAATTAATTAATTATGAATTAATAATAAATTAAAGTGTTTGATTTATCTAACTCTTAATTGATTAATTAATGAGTTATAATTTGTACTTATTACCAATGTGAATAGAACCTAATGGGTCACACACATAAAGGACATAATCGTTGGTCTAAATCATAATTAAGATAAGTATGAGATACTTGTGGGATTAATTTATAAGATAAATTAACTTAAAGGACTTATTTATAAATATTCTAAGTCTTGTTGGAAATTAGTTTCCTAAAAGAAATAAAGTAGCTATTTGGTTTACTTATGTAATAGGATTCCTAAAGGAGAATGATTAACTTAAGGTAAGCTTCTTGAATCTGCTTGGTTTCCAATTGCCTTTATTTCCTTAAAAACTAGAATACTACTCTTATAAATATATCCATGCTTTGACTCTTGAATTGATTATTGCAACACAAGACAAAATTCTAGAGAGAGAAAAAACACAAGTGCCGCCACCCTACCCTAGTGATGCCATCCTTTTGTCACTCTCCCCTAATTGTTAGGTTTTGTTCTTCTCTTGTGTTCTCTAAATAAATCAAGGGAGCTACCACTCAAAAGTCAAAGCAAACAAGCCTTGGAGGTTCTCACAAGATTTATTTGTGTGGATACTGTTAGAGACTCGACACTTGGAGGGCTTTTATGGTAGACCTACCTCTTCATTGCAGGATCTAAGCCTATTGAAGCATAGAAATCTTTTGTGCTTGAGGTAATTCTCATATAAACTCCCTTGTAATCGTATAGATAAATCAAAGACATCTATGGATAATGCAATAAAATTGTTATTTTTCTACTTCGATTATATCTATGTGATTTGTATTTTTTTTTTTTTTGGCTAACCCCGTGTACGGCCACTTCTTAATTTTATTAAACAAAACCAAAAATTACAGAAAGGAGGGGGACATAAACCAAACCTCCAAAGAACATGGTAAATTAAAACAAAAGATACGAGAAATTAAATAAAACACATGCAAAAATAAATTAGGAGTACTTACTCCTTTACAAAAATCCTTTCATTTTGAAACTATCCTAAAAGAGGGAAGGCCAATTCTATCAGTACGCAATTCACCTTGTGCCAAACGTGGAAGATCTTTTTCAGCATTGTAAATGGAACAATTCAATTGAGAGCAGCCAACATTGGACAAGTAGTCTGCCACCCGATTTACCTCACAAAAGCAATGAATAAATGATGCACACGATAAATTATATTCTTTGATCTCAGCAACTTCTTCCAAGATAGACCAAGGAACATGACAATTATCGTGAAAGATTTTTACTAATAATAGGGAATCAAGTTCAATCTGAATATTTGAAAATCCCTCTTTAAACATTGTTGAATTCTAAAAAGTAGTGCACAAATTTTAGCTTGGACACTTGTAGCAATACCCAAGAAAATAGAAAAAGCAAAAATCATATGCCCATGCATGTCTCTCAAAATCCCACCTTCTCCACTGTACCCTGGATTGCCTTTTGAACATCCATCCATATTGAGCTTATAACAAGAGTTAGGAGGATTTGTCTATTTCACCAATTTAAACTTCTTCTAACACCTCAACTCCCCAATCTTAAGAATAAAATTTTGCCAAGAACTATAATCAACTTCCAAATTGGGGAATTGAATTTGAAACTCTGCCATTACCTCCTTAGAAGTGGAAGAAATGAGTTGGGAAGGGTTAATCTCTACCCCTTCAAATCTAATACAATTCCTTCTCTTCCAAATATTCCAACAAATAAAACAAGGTAAAATTTGACACACAAAAGACATATACTTGTTGCTGGAATTTTTAAACCACCATGCAGCTAAAATCATTCTAATATTAGAATAAGCAATCAGCATTCCACAACTCAAGCCAAAAAAGTCCCAAATATACTTAGCTAGTTCACAATGAGAAAAATACATGATTAAGGGTTTCTTCATGAGCAGCCACACAACAAACGCAGATAGAAGGACCATGTACACCCAAACGGAACATAGAAACATCAAGTGGCAATCTATCCCATAAAAGTTGAACCATAAAAATTGAAACCTTTAAAAGAATTCTTGTATGCCAAATATTCTTATAAAAGAAAGAAGATGACTTATCGTTTCTAACCAAATGATACGTTGAAGAAAGAGAGAAATTACCCGAATGAGTCAGAGCCCAAGAACAAATATCTGCATCATCAAAAGAGAGAGGAGGGATTTGAATAACCTCAGAACAAATATCCTTCAGGATCAATTGATAAAGAAGACTTAAATTCCAGCCACTATTCTCCACCAAATCATAGACCCGGAGATCGTCAATGATGTGTGTTTTCTGGAAAATGGCCCCAAATTTCAACCAATTATCACACCAAAAGGAGAGAGTCCCATTTCTAACCCACCATATCATATGATTTTTTGCAATAGTTCTAACGTTAATCATTCATTTCCAAGTCAAAGAATTTTATGGAGTCCTACGAGCCACACAAGGATGAACCTTTGAACAATATTTAGCCTTCAAAAATTGAGACCAAAGAGAGTCCCGAGTTTTAAAAGACCGCCATAGTTTAACTGAGAAGGCTTTCATAACATCCCCTAGAGACCACACACCAATGCCTCCTTCCTCGGTTGGGTAATACAGCTCTAACCATTTAATCCAATGGAATTTTCTTTCATCACCAGAACTTCCCCAAAAGAAATTTGCCAACAATTTTTCCAAGAGATTCAAAAAAACTTTGGGAGGATTTGCAGCTGCCAATAAGTTAATAGGAATAGAAGAAAGAACATGTTTAATCAAGATTAATTTACCTCCACTTGATAACAATCGATTCTATCAGCTAGAAATTCTCGCATGAATGGATTGACAAGTCTCAGAAAAATATGATGTTCTCCTTCGTCCAGAATAAAGTGGACACCCAAGGTATTGACTGGGAAATTCTTTTGGGAAAACCTTGTAATTTGCTTCACCATGATTTTCTTGCCACTTGACATTTTGGAATGAATTAGGAAACAACTCTTCCTTGTATTAACCATATGCCCGGACTCCATTTCATATGGAGAAAGAATCTTTTTAATAAGCTTTAAAGAAGATGTACCACTAGAGAAAATTATAACATCATCCACATATGCTAAATGAGTTATAATTGGACATCCACGAGGCACCTTGAAACCACCAAATTCATTTTTATTCATAAGAGAATTAAGCCCTCTAGAGAGCAACCTCTGTAGCAATGATAAATAAAGAGGGAGATAACGGGTCCCCTTGTCTCAAACCTCGTGAAGATGAAAAAAAACCCATAAGAGGCAGCATTAACAATAACCGAAAACCAAACTTGGGAAATCAATCCCACACCATATCAATAAACCTCTCCCCAAAGCCAAAAGATCAAAGAACCTTAATAAAGAAAATCCAAGAGACTCGGTCATAAGCCTTTGCCATATCTAGTTTTATAGCAATATTTCCCCCCACGATTCTTCCTCCCAATTCCTATAACCATTTCTTGAGTGAGGAACTTATCTGAAATCAGGCAACCTTTAACAAATCCACTCTAATTTAAGGAGATAATCTTAGGCAGAAGGAGAGCAAGTCTTTCAACAAGCAATCTAGAAAAAATTTTATTCAAAAAAGTACATAAGCTAATAGGCCGAAATTGAGAGAGATCCAGATGATTCACCACCTTTGGTATCAAGAGTATTGTAGTGGAAGTAACATTATGAGGAAGTGAAGCTCCACAAAAGAAACTCTGAACTGCCTTAACACCATCTTCACCAATAATCACCCAAGAAGAAGTAAAGAACTTCCCCGTATATCCATCCAGGCTTGCTGCACTATCACCATCCATGCCAAAAACCACTTTATGCACTTCATCTACTTCTGGAATTGCCTCCAATAATTCATTATCTGCCTGTGTGATCAAACTAGAGATCACTTTCAATAGCTCAAAAGAGGAAGGTTGGGACTCAGCCTGGATTATTCTTGAAATAGCAACATTTATTTAATTATTATAAATATGGATGGTTTATTCTTGAAAAAATTTGTCTCAAATTGTTTTAGAAAAATAAGAGTTTGATTTTTAAGAAAAGATCTTAATAGTTTAAAAATATTTTAAATAATTAAGATGTGTTCTTAAAGTTGATTTTATGGTTTCTAAATTATTTTTATGTGCTAAAAGGGTTTAAACACGATTTAGATAAATAAGAGTTTTGAAATATTCGCAAAAATCATTTTTGAAAATTTACAAAAACTCAGCCGCAGGTTGAGCCGCAGATGGCTTACCCACGGTTGGACCCACAACTCATGTCCCACAAAGTTTCTATCACCAGTTGTGGGGTTACCCGTGCCGCAACCAAAACCACGAATTGGTTATGCCATGCATCCACGGGCTCAACCACGGGACACACCCATGGATCGCATAAACGATACCAATTCATGGGTAAGGACTTTGGATTGTACCTGCGGATCAGGGTCAGAAAACCTAGCTTTATTTTTTCTAATTTTTTGAAAAACATGATTTTTGAAAATTTTAGTGAAAAACTCTTTCCAATTTTAATTGTTAAGATTTGGAAAGTTAAATTTTAGAAATCTAAACATTCTATAACTTTATTTTTTAGACAAATAAATTCAAGAATATTAATATAATTGGATTAGATCAAGCAATTTATGACTAGAATTAAATAAATTTATTTATTTAATCATTAAATTGTATGATGGCATAGTGGATGATTAGACCAATATGATTGAATGGTTATTATTTCTATTTTGGTTGGCTTGTATTGATTTTTGAAACATAGCCTACGTGTCTTGCCTTCTCTACTATTCTGCTGTAATTCTCTTCTCAACTAAACTTCCCTCGAATGTAACTCGAATTTTCTTGATCAATTCTTGTAAAGTACATAGTATAGGTCAGGAATAGGTTTGTTTTCTAAATTGTTTATGTAAGGTAATAGCATAAGTAACGTAGTGGAAAAATAAAATTTTATTACCTTAACCATGAATCTCTTAGATATGTCTATATAATTATAAGGGGGTTTGCACAAAGATTACCTCAAGCACAAAAGATTTCTATGCTTCTATGGCAAAGATCATTTGATGAAGAGGTATAATCTACCACGACAAGCCCTCCAAGCATCGAGGCTCTAATGATATCCACACGAACAACTTCTTTGGAAACCTTGAAGGCTTGCTTGCTTTGACTTTTGAGTGCTAGCTCCTTGAATTATTTAAGAACACAAGAGAAAGAAAAGGCCTAACAAATTAGGAGGAGAGAGAAAGAGGAGACACCACAAGAGAAAGAGAGGGTGGCGAATTTCTTCTTCAATTTTTTTCTCTCACTAGTTTTCCTTTTGTGTTGCAATAATAATTCAAGAGTCAAAGCGTGAATCTATTTATAGAGGAAGTATTCTAGTCTTTTAGGAAATAATGGTAATTGGAAACCAAGAAAATTTAGGTAACTTACTTTAGGCTAGTCCTTCTCCTTTAGGAATTCTATTCCATAAAGAAACCAATTAGTTACTTTATTTCTTTTAGGAAACTAATTTCCTACAAGACTTAGAATATTTATAAATAAGTCTTTTAAGTTAATTTATCTCATAAATTAACCCCATAAGTATCTTATACTTATCTTAATTACATTTTAACCCAAAGATTATGTTCTTTATGTGTGTGACCCATTAGGTTCCATTCATGTTGGCAATAAGTACAAATTATAACTCATTAATTAATCAATTAAGAGCAAGAAAAATTAAACACTTTAATTTATCATTAATTCACAATTAATTAATTCGTACTTATAGATCATAAGTGGCATCTAGCAATGCTTCATGACCACCCAAGTGAATAGGAAGGTCATATGGTAGACTATACCCATCAATGACAATGTTACTATGTAATTAATATCCTTTCACAGCACTACATCCCAATTAGTGTAAAAGTATAGTGCATACTTTTCGATGACTAATTTATAATTTCTTGTACTAGAAATATAACTCTCCACGATGTATAACCTTGAAACTACTTTCAAGTTATACTATTACTTCTGCAGAAGATTTATGAGTTAATATTTCCAACAAGTGGCCATAAAGGGATATACTCTCTTATTAAGGAGTGGTGAATCCTATATTGATTACTCACTATCTTTCCTTGCTTCAAACTATACCCAACATCTATCCTTTGGGCCACTCTTTTACGAGCACTGAAGAATAGAGTCAAAGTATAGCAATCCACACTCAAGATACTATGATAATCTCAAGTCAAAGGATCACTTACACCATTGCCATTAAGAGTTCAACCATTGCCACTACAGCTAAAAACTCTTGGCGGATCAATCCACTAAACTTATTCCCAAATAAGCATCCACATACCAGTTTAGATGTCACGTACACCATAGTTGATGAGATCGACTACCAACAACCATAAGTAAAGGCAAAACATGTGCTAGTCTATCCGCATTAATGATGTTCAACCTCATTAATACTATGACTAGAATATTTAAAAATATGACTTTATGTATTAGAGTCTCATAATTGTAACCCTTACAATCTCTAATACACAATCAATATTCGAAGAATTTTATCAAACAAACAAGTAACATGGAAATACAAGTATAGATGATAAAGAAAAATGCCACATGAATAAATATAACATAAATAAGTGTAAGTACAAAGTGCCTTAAACCAACTTGGTTTTAGGGCATACACTAACAGTTTAGATTAGAATTATATATGCAATGCACAAGATGGAGATGGCACCAAGAAGCAACTAAGGAGATGCATCAAGGAGTTGACACGTCTCTTAGGAAATTTTGACCAAATATTTTCTTCAAGGCTCGAAGAACATATTATTAGTTAAAGTCCATAATCATCCACATTTTATTATGTTTTTATTTTATATGTTGATATGTTTTAATTGCATGATATGATGAGACATTAACATTTAAAACAAAATCCCTCAAATTAAATATTAAGTCACTTATAAAGTTGCCTTCCATTTTTATAGCAAAAACCAAAGTTCCTATTAAGTGGTGATGTATTTGGCCTCCGTCAAGGTCACCTTACTCGAAATATATTTTTGCTATGAGATATGATCTCTGAATAATGGGTTAGACTTAACAAAAATACATAATAAATTTGGCCTCTGTCAAGGTTATGATATTTTTGAGCCAATATTAGATATCGCATAAGATATGAATATCAAAAGTTGATACCTGACCATCTAGGAGTCACAAGAGTTGTGATTATTAAAAGTTTCTAACCTAATCGAAGTTACCTTTGGAGTAGTTGGCCTCTGTCAAACTCAAAATCAATTAGATGGGATCCTAACCCACTAGAAATTACCAACGGATTCCCGAATCAATATTAAAGGTTATTGATTTGAAGTAAAATAGTGAAAGCAAATCAAATAATTTTTTCAAGTCCGCATTTTTGTTTGCATATATGACATAAGACAAAAACTTATTTTTGACTTTACTTTTTGTTGTAAAATGTCTAACATGAATTTGTGACTAATTCTAAGTGACTATAAACTCAATGAAACTAGTTTTGAGGACTGACGTCTCAATTTGAGAATTGCTCTCAAACATGAGAAAATTGAGTATGTCCTCGACAAACCCATGCCGCCTCTTCCTCTTGCTACCATATCACCTGAGGAAAAAAATGCATATGAGATGCATAAGGCCAACAATGATGCTGCAACAGGCATCATGTTAGCTGCTATGACCCTAGCGTTGCAAAAGCAACATCTTAAGATAGATGCTCCATCCATGATTGTACACCTTAAAGAAATGTTCGACACACAATCTAAGATTGAGAGGTATGAGATCTCTAAGGAGCTCTATCAATGCAAGATGGCAGAGAGATCTTCAGTTTCTGCCCATATACTAAAGATGATTGGGCTAATTAAAAAATTAGTTGATCTGGGGCACGTTTGGACAATGAGTTAAGTATTGACTTAATTGTTCAATCCTTCCCTGAGAGTTATTCATAATTCATCCTGCATTTCAACATGCAAAAGTTGGAGTGCACGTTGACTGAGTTGATGAACATGCTCAAAACCGCTGAGCCCAATCTTAAGAAGGAGAAAGGCTCCGTTATGCTTGTCTCAGGCTCTAAGAAAAAGAAACTCAATTCTAAACTTAAGAAGTCCAAGAAGAAAAGAAACAAGCCTAAGGGTGGGGTGAAAAAGGATAAACCCAAGGGCACATGCTTCCATTGCGAGCAAGATGGGTATTGGAAGAGAAACTGCAAGGCCTACATTGACTTTTTGAAGTAAAAGAAACTTGGTGAAGCTTCAACCTCTAGTACATTTATGATTGAGATAAATTTATCTACTAACCAAGACTCATAGGTATTAGATACCAGATCTAGATCTTATATTTGTAATAATATGTAGGGTCTTAAAGCTAGTAGATTCTTGGCAAAAGGAGAGGTCGAGCTAGTGAGAAATGGAGCAAAATTTACTGCATTAGTTGTAGGAACTTATGTACTCTCTTTACCCACTGAGCTTAGTCTAGAATTCAAAAACTGTTATTTTGTTCCTGTACTTACTAAGAACATCATTTCTATCTCTATGTTAGATTTGGTTGGTTTTACCATTATCCAAAAGAATAAAAGTTGTTCTTTTTCTCATGATAGTATCGCTTATGGTACTTGTTCATTAATTAATGATTTATACATTCTTCATGAAGATAAGCCCATTCTCAATATAAATATCAAGAAACAAAAATTAGATATTGTAAATTATTCATACCTTTGGCATTGTAGACTTGATCATGTAAATGAGAAACACATACATGTAAATGAGAAACGCATATCCAAGTTACATAAAGATCGATACTTGGACTCATTCGATTTTGAATTGCTTGGGACATACGAATCTTGTTTATTTGGCAAGATGACCAAGACACCTTTCACCGAGAAAGATGAACGTGCAAGAGATCTTCTTGGGCTTATATATACTGATGTTTGTGGCCCAACGTCGATCCATGCTAGAGGTGGTTTGTCCTACTTCATCACTTTCACGGATGACTAGTATGAATATGTATTTCAAATGAAACACAAATTTGACACCCTTGAAAATTTCAAAGTCTTTAGGGCTGAAGTAGAGAAACAATTTGGCAAGAGTATCAAAACACTTAGATATGATCCAGGTGGAGAATACTAGAGTCAAGAATTTTGACAATGTCTAGAGAAAAATAGAAATATTTCTCAATGGACTACTCCATACACGCCACAACTTAATGATGTGTTTGAAAGGAGAAATCGTACTCTACTAGATATGGTACGTCCCATGATGGGCCATGCATATCTTCCTATCTCGTTTTGGGAATATGCCTTAGATACCGCCTCATATACACTCAATTGTGTTCTATCAAAATCCATTGATACCATACCTTATGAGATCTGGTATGGTAAGAAACCAAGTCTTAGTCACCTAAGAATTTGGAGTTGTTCTGCTTATGTGAAGCGGAATATGTCAGATAAGCTTAAAGCTAAGTCTGATGAATGCTTGTTTGTAGGGTATTCTAGAGAAAGTTGTGGATACTACTTCTACAATCCCTTTGAGTAAAAAGCATTTGTCTCAAGACATGCTATCTTTCTAGAAACAAAGTTTGTTCTTGAAAGAAGTAGTGGGAGCAAAGTAAAATTTGAAAAAATTCAAGAACCACAAAGTGGTCAACAAATGGAATAAGAACGTACACCACATAATAATGAGGCACAATTGGAAGTTCAAAATACACAAAATCTTCATAGATCTAGTAGAACACGTCATGCTCATGAGAGATATGGATTTCTCATTAGCGAAAATAATATGTGTTAGTCATGGATGATGACGATCCTACTAACTATGAAAAAGCTATGTCTAATGCAGACTCCTTGTACTGGCGTGAAGCCATGAAATTCGAAATGGATTCTGTGTACAAGAACTAGGTATGGACCTTGATTAAGCCACCTGAAGGGATAAAACCCATAGGATGCAAGTGGGTCTTTAAGAGAAAGACTGACATGGATGGTAACATTCTTACCTATAAAGCAAGGCTAGTGGCTAAAGTTTATAAACAAAGGCAAGGAATTAACTTTAAAGAAACCTTTTCGTCAGTAGCTTTGCTTAGATTCATTAGGATTTTGCTTGCCATAACTGCTTATTATGATTATGTGATATGGCAAATAGATGTTTAGACCACATTCTTTAACAGTTTACAAGAGGATGTGTACATGTCACAACCCGAGAGTTTTGACTCTATTGACAATCATAAGGTATGCAAGCTACAAAAATTCATCTATGGACTCAAGCAAGCTTTGAGGAGTTGGAACATTCGTTTCGATGAGACAATCAAAGAATTTGATTTTCACAAAAATAAAGACGAGTCTTGTGTATACAAGAAGGTGAGTGGGAGTGCCATCTTTTTTTTTTTTTTTTTTGATACTTTATGTGGATGATATATTGTTGATGGGAAATGATATACCTTTTGCTACAAACTGTAAAGGTATGGCTTTCCAAGAGTTTCTCCATGAAGAATCTAGGAGAGGCAACCTATATTATGAGAATCAGGATCTATAGAGATAGATCCAAAAGGTTGCTTGGTCTCAATCAATCGACATACATAAATAAGATGCTAAAGAGATTTAGCATGGAGCAATCAAAGAAAGGGTTCTTACCCATGAGACATGGGATAACTCTTTCGAGAGATATCTATTTAGAGATACCTATCGAGATTGATAGCATGCAAAAGATTCCTTATGCTTCGGCACTAGGATCCTTTATGTATGTTATGATATGTATGAGACCCGACGTCTCCTATGCTTTAAGTGTTATGAGCAGATTCCAAGCTAATGCTGGTGAGGGTCACTAGGTAGCTGTCAAGAGTATTTTTAAGTACTTGACAAGAACTAAAAAATTATTCTTAATTTATGGAGGACAAACTTAAAAAGTGTGCGGATTTACTGATGCGTGTTTTCAGTCGGGTAAAGATGATAGCAAGTTGCAATCTGAATTCGTATTCACATTAAATGGCGATGCTGTAAGTTGGAAGAGTTCAAAGCAAGAAACTACTGCTAATTCTACAACTGAGGCCAAGTGCATTGCTGCTTCAGAAGCTGCAAAAGAGACTATTTGGATCAAGAAGTTTGTCACCAAGTTAGGAATGGTTCCTTCTATTGTTAATCCTCTACCTTTGTATTGTGAAAACAATAGTATCATCGCCCAAGCAAAGGAATATAGATCTTATCAACAATCCAAACATGAGAAATAGTTGGTAGGAATGATGGAAAAATAGAAAAAAAATTTCACTGATGACAATATAGCTGATCATATCACTAAGGCCTTGTCCTAGAAAAAGTATGATAGTCATGTTAATGCTTTTGACCTAAAACAAATGAGTAATTGTTCTAGTGCAAGTGGGAGTTTGTTAGTATATGCCCTAAAACCAAGTTGTTTTAATATTTTTTGTACTTACACTTACTTATGTTATATTTATTCATGTGGTATTTTTCTTTATCATTTATACTTGTATTTCCATGTTACTTGATTATTTGATAAAGTCCTTAGAATATTAACTGTGTATTAGATATCGTAAGGGTTATAATTATGAGACTCTCAATACACAAAGTCATATTCTTAAATATCCCTAGTCATAGTATTAATGAAATTGGACATCATTAATACGGATAGACTAGCATGTACTCTGCTCTACTTATGGTAAGTAATAGTTGATCTCATTGACTATGGTGTACGTGACACCTAAACTGGATATGTGAATGCTTGTTAAAATAATTTCATTGGATTGATCCGCTAAGAGTTTTCAACTATAGTGCCAATGGTTGAACTCTTAAATGGAAATGGTGTAAGTGATCCTTTGACTTGAGATTACCATAGTATCTTGAGTGTAGATTGTTATACTTTGACTCTATTTTTCGGTAATCATAAAAGAGTAGCCCATAGGATAGAGGTTGGGTATAGTATGAAGCATGTAAGGATAGTGAACAATTGAAATAGGATTCAACACTCCTTAATAGGAGAGTATATCCCACCTTGGCCACTTGTTAGAAATATTAACTCAATAAACCTTTTGCTAAAGTGATAGTATAACTTGAAAGTAGTTTTAAGGTTATACATCATGGAGAGTTATATTTTGGGAACAAGAAAATATTAATTAGTCATTTAAAAATGTGCACTACACTTTTTAGACTAATTGGAATATAGTGTGGTGAAATGATATTAGTTACACAGTAACATTGTTATTGATGGGTATAGCCTACCATATGACTTTCCTATTCACTTGGGTGGTCGTGATGCATTGCTGGTTGCCACTCAGGATCTTTTAGTATGAATTAATTAATTATGAATTAATGATAAATTAAAGTGTTTGATTTATCTAATTCTTAATTGATTAATTAATGAGTTATAATTTGTACTTATTGCTAATGTAAATGGAACCTAATGGGTCACACACATAAATAAAATAATCTTTGGTCTAAATTTGTAATTAAGATAAGTATGAGATACTTATGGAGTTAAGTTATAAGATAAATTAACTGAAAGTACTTATTTATAAATATTCTAAATCTTGTTAGAAATTAGTTTCCTAAAAGAAATAAAGAAGCTATTTGGTTTCCTTATGGAATAGGATTCTTAAAGCAAAAGGATTAACTTAAGGTATGCTTCTTGAATTTGCTTGGTTTCCAATTCCCTTTATTTTCTTAAAGACTATAATACTACTCTCATAAATATGTCTATGCTTTGACTCTTGAATTAATTATTGCAACACAAAACAAAATTTTATAGAGAGAGAGAGAAAACACAAGTGCTGCCACCCTACCCTAGGGATGCCACCCTCTTGTCTCTCTCCCCTAATTGTTAGGCTTATCTTCTCTTGTTTTCTCTAAATAAATCAAGGAAGCTAGCACTCAAAAGTCAAAACAAGCAAGCAAGCCTTAGACGTTCCCACAAGATTTGTTCGTGTGGATATCGTTAGAGGCTCGACACTTGGAGGGCTTTTGTGGTAGACCTACCTCTTCATCGAAGGATCTATGCCTATTGAAGCATAGAAATCTTTTGTACTTGAGGTAATTATTGTATAAATCCCCTTGTAATTGTATAGATATATCAAAGAGATTCGTGGATAAGGTAATAAAATTTTCATTTTTCCGCTGCATAACCTATGTTATTAAATTATAGCATTTTTTCTCGGATATTTCAATAATAAGAGAGCCTATAGGGTGTACAATAGGAGAACTCTCACCATAGAGGAAGCCATATATGCTACGTTTGCTGAATCGCATGAAGTTGTTACTAAAAATTCTTGTGAAGATGATGATATAGCTGTGCAACAAGGACTTGAGAAGTGGAAGATTGATGATAACTAAGGCACAACATATAAAGATGACTCCTCAACAACAGATGAAGGAAAGGATCATGATGATGATGGATTCCCAAAAGAGCTACCAAAAACTTGGAAATATGCTCAAAATCATCTCAAAGATTTTATTATAGGTGATCCATCCAAAAGAGTAAAAACTCGTTATTTTCATAGACCTTTAGTTGATAATTTTGCTCTTATCTATCATATAAAGCCTAAGAATATAGATGAGGCTTTAAAAATAAGTGCTGGATTTTGACCATGCAAGAAAGGTTAAATCAATTTAAGAGAAATAAGGTATGGACTTTAGTTAAGAGACCACATGATTATCCTAGTATAGATACAAAATTAGTATTTAGGAACAAGTTGAATGATAAAGGAGAGATAATTAGAAATAAAGCTAGATTGGTAGCAAAAGGTTATCCACAAGAGAAAAGCGTAGACTATGATGAGACTTTTGTTAAGATAGCTATATTAGAATCTATTAGAATGTTTCCTACATATGCATGTTTTAGAAATTTCAAGCTATATCAAATAGATGTTAAAAGTGCTATTCTCAATGGCTTTATTAATCAAGATATGTATGTTGAGCTACCATCGAGTTTTGAACATGAAAATATCCCTAATCATGTTTTTAAACTTTCAAAAGTTTTATAGGTATGAAACAAGCTCCAAAAGCTTGGAATGAAAGATTAAGTGATCTTTTGATGGAAAATGGTTTTAAAAGAGGAACTGCTGATACTACTCTTTTTACAAAAACTTGCAAAGATAATTTCTTAGTTGTACAAATTTATGTTGATGATATTATATTTGGTGCTGCTAATGAGATTTGTGCAAGGATTTTTCTAACATAATGCAAAGGGATTTTGAGATGAGCATAACAGGTGAGTTGAACTTTTTCCTTGGGCTTCAAATTCATCAAATGAATGAAGGAACATTCATCAATCAATCCAAGTATACAAAAGAGTTGCTTAAAAGATTCAGCATAGAGGACTCAAAGCAAGTGAGAACTCTAATATGCACATCAACAAATTTGGACAAAGATGAGGAAGGTACAAAGATTGATGACAAAAGCTATAGTAGGTATGAATGGTAGTTTACTTTATTTGATCGGAAGTAGACCGGACATTACATTTGTCGTATGTTTATGTACTAGATTTCAATCATCACTTATAAATTCTCATCTAATGGACGTAAAAAGGATTTTGAAATATTTAAAAGATACTATTGATTATGGTTTATGGTATCATGAGCTAGTAAATTTGATTTGATAAGCTATTACGACTATGATTTTGCCGATTGTAGAGTTGATAGGAAGAGCACTAGTGGTATATGTAATTACCTTGGAGATTGTTTAGTTTATTAGTTTAGTAAAAAGTAAGGCTCTATTTCTCTATCCACAGTGAAGGCCGAATATATAGTCACTGGTAGTTGTTGTGCACAAATTTTGTGGATGAAGCACACACTAGTTAATTTTGGTCTTACATTTGATTGTTTCCCTCTTTATTGTGATAACACTAATGCTATCAACCTCTCTTGGAATCCCGTTCAACATTCTAGAACAAAGCATATTGATGTAGGCATTATTGATGTGATCCTAGGAGTGCTTACAATCTTGATGCTTAGATATTCTCATGGAGCAACTCGTTTGGACCAAGATAAGATCAAATCATAGCTGATCATGAGGGGAACGTTCATGCTTTGTGACTGCCATGGTGTAATTCGTGACTTTGGGCCGCTCAATGGACTTGGTGATCAAGCTATTCAAGTGTGTTCATTGGGCCAAGAGTTTATGCATTGGTTATGGATTAAATATACATTCAAAGAAGGTCCAATTGAAGCTTCTAAGTGGTCCATAACATGTTTCTAAGGTGCTGGTTTGGTTGGACTTGTTGAAAGGCCTTTTAAAGATGCAAGATGGAGGCCCAATGGTGCTTAAAAGGAGGCGTCCAGCCTATGAACAATTTTTGGATGAATTTTTAAGTTTAATTCTTTTATGTTAAGTTTTCTATTTTGTTTACAAGTTTTAACCTCTTAGAAAGTTACCATATTGTGTTAGGTTGCACCTAGTGCTCTTTGTTAAGTTTCTAGAACTTTCTACAAGTTGTTATGCATGTCTATTTATAGGACAAAACACTGTTACGAATTTTAACATGATTTTATGATTATTATTATTGAGAGTTCTCAATTGAGAGTTTCTTAGGTTCTTTGCTGATTAAGAACTGCTCCCGATCTTGTCGAGTGATTCCTAAGATCAAAACCCTAGCTTATAGTTTCTTTCTTGTTTGATTAAGTCCTTTAGAGCAATTAGGTAGGCATATTGAACTCGCTCAAATTGGTCCTACTTGAGCACTTTGAAGGGTCGAAATCCTCCAAGGGAAAATTCGAAGCTTCACTTGGATCTTCAAGCAACTCCACGTTCATCCACGCGTATCAATTATTTTATTAGAGAGTTAGTGCTCAAAAGTGAGATTAGCTTAGACTATATTCACTACAAGAAACTAAGTTTTTACCCACACACATGATGTGTGGGAAAAAAATAATTATGCATCAATAAATGTCTTTACCTACACATAAAATAAATGTTAGCATATGCCCTTATACTTCTACGGAGAAATGTTTTTACCAATACACATACCTATGTGTAGATAAAGATAAAACTTCTGCCTACATATATGTGTTGGTAAATATTTATAATATGAGTTGGTAATTTGATTGACGAGTGTGTGATAATGACATAAAAGCTGGCGTGGATGTTGACGTGGCTTCCCTATTGGCATGTTGTGTATGACGTGTATGATGACATGTCATGTGATGTGGCATTTAATGTGTTATGATATTTATTTATGTGTAGATTAAAATTAGTGATATGTCTAGGTAAAAACAGCTTTACGTGTGGGTAAAAACAATCCTATGTTCGGATAAAAGTAATCATATGTGTAGGTAAATCTTCATATATATAATGGTCAAAACTTCGCATATGTGGGTAAAAGTATCCACATGTGTAGATAAAAATAGTTGCATTTGTGGGTAATAGATCTCTATCTATAGGTAAAAATACCCGTATGCGTGAGTAAAGCATTTGTATATGTACACAACCCTTTTTTTTTAGTGGCAAAACCCCGTACCGAGGAGGGATGTCAGCCCCAAATTTTATTAATAAAATAAACTATTTACAAGATTTGGAGGGGGGCCAAACCTGACCTCCAAATAAGGATATATAGAAATCACATAAAGGAAAGGGAACAAATCCATTAAAAAATAAAGCAAATGAATTAGGAGTATTACTCATTTACATTAATGCATCTCAAAGAGAGAAATCCTATTCTATCTAAAGATACCAAATTTATGACCACAAGAGGTAACTGTGAATGTGTAAACATGTGGAACTGTGAAAGAGGAAATGATGCTAAACTATCAACCACTTAATTAGCCTGACGATACACATGCAAGATGGATGCCTGAAGAGTAGATAGTAGATGATGAATGCGCGAAATGGAAGAATACAAACCCCAACAACCTTTTTGCTGACTCTTTAGCAACGACACTAGTGAAAGAAAATCCACTTCAACCAAAATATTAGAAAGTCCATGCTCGGCTACCATTTCCTAGACCAATCAAAAGCGACTTTGCCTCTATCCTCAACACATTGAGATCTCCGAACTCCTTATAGAATGCAAAAATCACCTTCCAATTATTATCATGTAGAAACCCTCCCCTTGCACATCTATGAGTATCAACGAAAGCATCAGTTTTTAATTTGTAGAACCCATCCAAAGTTTATTCCCATGAACCTGTCACAATCCTACATTTTGGAGGAGCTCAAAATCTAAAGTAATTGAGTAGAAATGAGTCCCCAAATCTGTCCCTCCTAGTGAACACAACCGAAGCACCAAACTTACACAAAAACCCATCAATTTCATATAACACTTCATCCCTCAATAATTTAACACCCCCAAATCTACCTTCATTCCTTGCTAGCCACAAAAACCAAAGAACTACTATAGGAATAATGCACCAAATGTTAGGACCAGTCTTTGTTGGTGCATGCATAAACCAATGCATTAGAAGCGAAGAAATGCAAGTGAATAGCATCCTACGAACCCCACACACACCAAAGAAGTAATTCCATACTTGTGAGGCAAGACTACCAAAAAAGAAAACATGCATCATATCTTCAATGCCATCACAACAACACACTTAGATGCTAAGCTAAAACCCCTTGACTAAATGACAAAATCAATAGGCAATAATTTATAAAGTAGCCTCCAAGTGAAAAAATTCATTTTAAGAGGCAAACCTGAAGACCACACATGAGTAAAGACTCTTTAAAGATTCCTTTTCCTCCTTATAATCTCCCAAGCCAAGGTTAGTAAGAATTTCACATCATCAGAGGCTGCCCAGATAATTGTATCAGGTTCCTCCATGCAAAAAGGAATCTCCATGATGTCATTCACGATGCCCTCTGGGAGCCAAGCTTTTAATCATTCCCTATTCCAAACATTTGCATTAAAACATTCAGCCACTAGGGTAAAAGGGGGTTAGACATATGACACAATGTAGCCAAGGGCTCATCTCCCACTCAACAATCATGCTAAAAATCCAACATCCCCTTTCCTACATTCCATGACGTGATGTAGATTAGGTATAGCAAATATGAACAAATACACACAAATCAAATAATAAAAACCTAATCTCCCAACTTATTCCGCAAGTGCACGGGTCGATTGTAGTATTTGGAGTATTAGGTGTCGAATCCCACGAGGAATCAAATATGTGCAACTACTAGGCTTTTTCACTAACTTTTATTATCTAAACGTAAGTAAATTGAGAATGATATGAGGTCCCTTCAATAGAATAGATAAATGATTGAGAACTTTTGTAGGATTCAAGCAAAGAATCATAGAACATAAAATCCACTAATGAATCTTGCATGAATGACTTACTAAGTGTTACCTTGCTTTGTTTAGAATCCAATTCCTTTTTTTTTTCAATATGCAATACTATACATTACGACTTTTATGTAATTTTTCTGCGAACAAATTAAACCACAAAAGCAGAGTACACTCTTGATATGACATGTAGCCTAAAGTATTCCCAACTGCTGGTACATGACATAATTCAGACCACGCAAAGCAAGGCAAAAGAGGATGAGCTTTGAACTATGTCTAGTTCAATACAATCCATTCAACAACTTCTGTTATTGTAGGACAATTATGCGAATCTAGTACTACTCTTCATCTAAATAATAATGCATCTGCTCATGATTAATAAGGAGACAGTGTTGGGGCAATAAACAAGCTCACAGGCTTCACACCCCTTGATTCTGGTCCCGGTGCCACAAATCCAAAGCTTTTGATTTTGGCAATTTCACGGCGTGCATTAGCTCCCTGTGCTTCACATAATTTGGGAAGATACACACCTTCACCAGTAGCAAGACTGAAGTAGAGATCAACAATGTTAAGGCAGCTAGGGTAGTAGGGAGGAGAGCAGAGCTTTTGGGTAAAGTGTGGCTCCAAAAGAGAGTCGGATGAAATTCCAAGGGCATCCCTATCTAGCCTGCATGATTGAATGCACTGATCCGTTTCAATCCAATCTTTCAATTTATCAGCCTCGATACCTGATGTGCAGCATGTCTATGCTTCCTCCCCACTTCTTTGGACGTGCTTCTCCAACACGCAACGCTTCCCGGAAGATGATATTGCATAGGCGCACGAATCCTTGTTCAGATTCTCACAAACTATGTTTCCAAGGGAGCCTTGCACGCAAAGGCAAAATGCAATAGCAATAATTGCCAAAATATTTGAGATACACCCTGAATCCATGGTGATAAAATTACTTAGAAATGTGAAAGGAAGGTTGGATTCAAGATATTGTTATGAGAAGTGAGGACTAATGCAAGAATCCAATTCCTTTAATGTCATAACTAGATCTCTCTATGAAATGACAAGATTTCAACTATTCTCATGATGAAACCTTATGAAAAACATGAATTGTATTGATTTACTTAGACAACCATTATTCTCATATGATTCACTTAAGCATTACTTGTTCATTTCCTATTGTTACATGCATTTCTCAATTTCAAGTAGCAACTAAATGACTTGCTTAAATTGACCAAGCAAAAACAAGTGTTAAAGCTTGAACAAATAAACAAACAAATGCAAGCTTAGCAAGTTTTGAGAATTTAAGTCATATTTTTTGATTCATTAGCTTCATCTATATTCTAGATGAAGCCTTTAGTTCAACATGGTTAGTGAAGCAACTAAAAGCTCAAATTCAAAACAACAATTCATATCAACAAATGTAAAGTAAAAGAGAAGGAGTTAAGAATTTCTCAACCAAGGTTGTAACAGCCTTCTCTTCTTATTCACCTTCAAAAGCTGATCTTACAAAGCTCTCTTACAATGATCCTCACTATTCTATTGAAGGATGAAGAAAATTCTATTAATTCTCTATCAAAACGAGTATAAAACAAGATAACTACTACTTTTTCTTATCTAAACTTATTACAAATGCATTACAAATGACGTCTATTTATAGACAAATATTCTTAAAGTCATTTTCCAACTTGCAAATGCATTTATTTTTTGGCAAAAACCCCGTACACGGGGGAGGGTCGCCACCCCAAGATTTTATTAATGTCAAAGAAAAATATACAAAGTTGAGGGGGACATAAACCTTACCTCACTTATTAATCGAAGAACATAAAAAAAACCATTGAAAATAAATAAGGAGCACTACCTCCTTTTACAAAGCAAAGAAAATTAAATCATCTTTCTTTTAAACCTAAAAGATGGAAATCCAAGCTGATCTAGTCTAACTGCCCCACGGACTGCTGCTGGAAGATCTGAAAAGCTATCATAAAGAACCTCTGAACTCACTTGAAGACCATCATTTGATAAAATATCAGCTGGATGATTAGCTTGTCTGTAACAATGTGTAAGGCTGATAATAGAATGGCTAAAGTTCTTTAACCTGTCAAGTAAATGACGTAAAAACCAAGGACAAGACATATGGCCATTGAAAATATTGACCAAGGTAAGCGAATCTGACTCCAAATAAATCATCCGATAGCCTCTCTGACAACATAGGTGAACCCCACGAATCAAAGCAAGGAATTCTGCCTCCAAACTGGAACCAAAACCTAAAGGGCTTGCAAAGCCAAAGATAATCTTACCCCGAGCATCCCTAAGAATTCCTCCTCCTCCACACAAGCCCGGGTTTCCCTTTGAACACCCATCAGTATTTAACTTGAAATAATTTATTGGAGGATGCCATCTTACCATTTTCACAGTAACATGCTTCTTCCGACTTCCAATGCAACTATAAAATTCAGACCACGTTCGAGCATTAGAGAGCGGACCAAATTTTAGCTCATATGTCATCTTTATATCTACAAAGATCTTTTGAGCAATAGGTTCCCAAGACTGCACACTACTTGCAAAATAAAACTCATTTCTTGCCTTCCATAAGTGCCACAGGATTAAAATTGGGGAAATCCCATGAACAAAATCAACATATGGACTTGATGAAGGTGCAAGCCACCATTCCATTAAATGTCTGTGAAAATGACATTTCCTGGAAATCAAACCCACGGAAGCCCCAAAATAATCCCAAATGTAACTTGGAATATCCCCAAAACTGAAAATATGATCCACAGACTCCGAAGAAGGTGATGCACAACAAAAACACATTGAGGGACCATGGAAACCAAAATTTTGAATAATGTCAGCTACTGGTAGTCGCCTTCTCAATAATCTCAGCATGAAAAAAGAAATCTTCCCCGGTATATAAGTATCCCAAATCCTTCGAAACATAAAACCAATTGCTCTACATTGGCGCACACAATTAAATGCAGAAACTAAAGAGAACAAACCTGATGACGTCAACTTCCAGATAGGTCTATCAGGGTCATGATCCAGAGTACAAATATTTCTCTCTGCCAACTCTTGCACCCCTATCATTCTCTTCCAAATCAATGAGTCCGTCTGATGAATATGCTCAGGAATAGAAGAGCCTCTACAATATTTGGTCTTCATGAATTTCGCCCACAGAGAATTCTGCTCTCTGAATCTCCACCACAACTTGACAGAAAAGGCTTGGTACACATCCTCAAGAGATTTGATGCCAATCCCTCCTTCCTCAGTAGGAAAACAGAGCTCCCGCCATTTAATCCAATGATGCTTCATCCCCACTGCGTCTGCACCCCACAAAAACCTAGAAAAAATTCTCTCCAAATGACATAGAACACCTTTAGGTGGAGTCACGGCCGTCAAAATATGTAAAGGAATAGAAGTTAAGACATGTTTAATAAGTATTAAACGTCCACCAATAGATAAACAGCGATTTTGCCAAAGCAGCACTTTTTTAGATATACTTTGAACAAGATCAGAAAAATATTCTCTTCTACCTCTCCCAACATATAGTGGGCAGCCCAAGTATCTCACAGGAAAATGTCTCTCAGAAAAACCTGTAATTTGTTTTATAGCCCCTTTCCGTGAGCTTAGACAATTCGGATGACACAGAAAGCCACTTTTCTGAATATTAATCTGCTGGCCCGAGCACCTCTCATAGCTTCTTAATGTATCCATGATTAACTGCAAGGACCTCCTGGTAGCACCTGAGAAAATAATAACATCATCAGCAAAAGATAAATGGGTTATCAGTGGGCACCTTGGTGGAGCACTAAAAGCAGAAAACCTCCTATTATCTGGAAGAGAATTTAGTGCCCTAGACAAAGCCTCTGCTGCAATCACAAAAAGAGCAGGTGAGAGTGGATCCCCTTGGCGAAGTCCCCGAGAAGACTTGAAAAAACCTCTAGGAGCACCATTAATAATGATAGAAAACCAGCAATTCGAAACCAAACGCCACACCATGTCTATCCATCTCTCTCCAAAACCAAAAGATCTAAGGACCTTCAACAAATAACACCAAGACACCCGGTCATAAGCTTTAGCCATATCTAACTTTAGAATTGTATTGCCTCCCCTATTTTTTTTTCCTCATTCCACCAACCAATTCTTGGGCAAGCAAGAAATTTTCAGTCATCAATCTCCCTTTTACAAAACCACTTTGCTGCATGGAAATAATACGAGGGAGAATACCTGCCAACCTATCAGCCAAAATTCTAGACACAATTTTATTGAAAAAATTGCATAAGCTAATCGGTCGAAACTGAGCAAAAGTTTGTGGGCAGGTTACCTTAGGGATTAAAACTACCAAAGTAGAGGAGATACTCTTTGGCAATTCTTCACCACAAAAGAAACTAGTCACTGCCCGAAACACATCCTCCGACACCACTTCCCATGCTTGCGTGAAAAATTTTCCCTGTAAAACCATCAGGCCCAGGTGCACTTTCCCCATCCATTGAGAACACAACGGCTCGAACCTCTTCCAAGGTTGGAAATCCTTCCAAAAACTCAATATCTTCATTAGTAAGCAGCTTAGGAATAAAACTAACAATTTCATCAGAACAAACCTCTTCTTGAGTGAACATAGATGAAAAGAATTTACATGCCTCCTCCGCAATACCATTCTCATCAGATAGCCATTCCCCATTAGATCCCTTTATGCGATGGATCACCGCCTTCAATCTTCGTTCTGCGACAACTGAATGAAAATATTTGGTGTTCTTTTCCCCTTCCCTCCACCATTTAACTCTAGCTTTCTGACGCCAATAATTATCTTCCACACAAAGGGCTTTGCTCAATTCCATCCTAGTTTGCTGCAGATTTTCCAATGCTTGCCCCGATCCCTCCATATCAAACATCTGTTCAGCCTCAGCAGCCTTTTTCTCCAGCCTTTTAACATTTTGAAAAATATCCCCGTAGGTTTGGCGAGACCAACTTTGAAGAGCCTTCTTTACATTTTTCAGCTTTTCTGCTAAAATCTTCATAGGATAACCCACATAGTTAGTTTTCCAATTTTGCCGAACCAAATCCATAAAGGACTTATGAGAAGTCCAAAATTGTAGAAATCTGAATGGCCTTGGCTTATCATCCAATCTAGTCTTCCCAGTTAATAGCAAAGGAGAATGATCAGAAGGATCCCGCGCCAAATGCTGCACAGAAAAATCAAGCCTCTCAGCAAAGGTTTGATTAAGCACAACTCTATCAAGCCGTTTCCAGATTCTTGCCCGACCATTTCTGTTGTTACACCAAGTAAATGGAGATCCAGAAAACCCTGCATCAAAAAGCTCCACATCTTGCAAAAAATGTAGAAAATCAAGTGCTTCATTTATTTGAAAAGGTCTCCCCCTTTTTTCTCCTCCGCCTGAGTAACTAGATTGTAATCCCCCCCCCAACAAGCCATGGAGATATATGATCATTCTCAGCCCTCAATACATTCCACAATCTAGACCTGTCTTCCCCATCACAACTTGCATGCAAGAAAGTCAATTTACAAGGTAATGAAAACATCGCATTATGGACAGCCATAGAAATGTGTTGTTCACTTTCTCCAACCATCGAACAAGTCATAGAGCTTCTAAAAAAAACCCACATAGATCCTGAGGAGTTATACAAACCATTCTCCATCCCTAGTTTCAATTTAATCTGATCAAACCGCTCTACTCTAATTTTGGGTTCACAAATAGCAACAAGTTGCAAATTAAAACTTCTAATCAACTTTTTCAATCGTCTCAAATTAGGGAAGCGAGATACTCCCCTTATGTTCCAAATCAGCATATTAATCATTTAATAAATTTTCAGAGAAATGATCTATCGTTTTTGCCTTAGACCGGAGAACCCTATCTGAATGAAAAACATTTTTTAAACCTTTTTTCTTACCCGGCTGTCTACCAGTTTTGGTTTCTTCGTGTTGAAGCATATCATGCATTTGAGGAAGAGACACTTCAAGATTGCAAAACTCTAGGCACTTATCCAATTTTTTTGAAGGTGAAGGAAGGATTTTCCGACTTCCTCTTGGTGATAAGCTACCAGCTACAGCTTCAACTTCCAACATCAGCTCTTGTTGAATTCCAGACTGAAAAAGCTCTCCAAGTTGCTGTGACTTGCTCAATGAACATCTGTTCATCCTCCAGCCGAGTCACCTGCAAGACATTACAGGGGCCTGACTGCAACTCAAGCTGCTGGCATTGTTCTACACCAAACTCAGCTCTACTATCAGAAACCCTTTCCTTTGAACCCTCCAGCAGATCACCAGGAGCAGCCTGCTGGGTGTGAACCGATCGAGTCCCATCATTGTTGGGATAGTCAGTAACATCTGCATGAGAACCTGCATCAATACCAGGTACGATACCAATACCCTCAGCCTCGTTATTCACCTGCAAAGAAAGGATAGCAGCAACAAGCATCTCCTATATTCTGAGTCACAAGCAGAGAGCTGGACTCTTTATCATTATCCAGACTCCTTTCAGACGTACTTGTGGGCTGTTTGCCCTTCTGCAGACCCTTGGTTGGGTTCATCACTTCCATAACCTCCATTTGCTTTGATTGCTGCTCATTAGGACCTGTAGGGTCAGCCTTCAATTGTTGCTTGGGCACATATTTCTTCTTTCCCGCCTCCTGTTGTGCCCCCCTGCAATCAGTCTCCTCAGCCTCCTTTCCATTTCTCTTCAATAATCTGCAGCTATCCTCAGCATGGCCTTGCTTGTGACATTTGCTGCAATAAGGAGGCAAGTCTTCATAATGAATTCTTTGCCAAAAACCCTCCTTTCCCCCTGCAATCCAAACTCTATGAGGTAATTCTCTTGTCAAGTCTACATCCACGCATACCCTTGCCACGTTTGGCCTACTCAGATTTACAGTAGCAGCGTCTAACTTTAGAGGCTCTCCAACTGCGCTTGCTATCATAAACAAAGCTGCTTTATCGAAAAAATGCACTGGAAGGCCTTCCAAACCCACCCATACTGGAGCGTGAGATGGTTCAATATCCAGACGAAAATCAGTGTTCCATTTGAAGACTCGCATTGGAAACTCAGCGATGGACCACAACCCTCTAAGCCAAGCAACGAAGGAAATCTTCTTCCAAGTTGAATCTAATCAGAACATGGCGTTGGTCAAGAAGACCCAGAGAAAACAATCCGACGAACCCAATGGAATTAAACGATTTGCGAATTTGATCCTATGCTTGGTCTGCCATGGGAAAATTTTCCAACTAGAGCATATCGAAAAGGAGCAGCAAGCTTTTCAATCTCTTCAGAAGAAAAAGTCACAGATGGCTCACCCCTATAAGTAGATGGAGCCTTAATCTTCAATTGAGAAGGTTGTTTGTTCATCACTACATCAGCAAAGCTACGGTTAATGGCTGAAGGTTGGCCCTCAGCCTGCATCTTCTGCGAGGAAGCCATAACAGCCCTACGCAAGTCAGAGAAAAATCAATGGAAAGACCATCTTGGCATGTAGATCAACCTGGAGTCGGTGAGCCGCCAACCAGAATGTGGCCAGAAAGAGCAAAACCCTATCCTCATCTAAAAAGGTCTGCAAAATAGCTGGTTGAAGATGCAAATTGAAGACCTAGAAGTTGCAGGTTGACATCGATCTACGGGTGTCAACCTATAGATCGTGGTCGGCGGATCATACTTTTATGGTCCCCACTTGATTTCTGATTTTGCTGATCTAGGATCCATGTGTACAGACTTTATTCACGCATTTTTACATATTTTTAGGCCTTTTAAATATTTTTGCACAATTATTTTTCCAATTTCTCTCCAAGTTGTTCATCAAAGCATAGCCCTTTGAATCACTTTTGAATTTAATTCTTCTTGACTCCAATTAATCCAAAACGAGTTTAAGTAGGGTGAACTTGCAATGTTGTATAAAAATTGTGCATTAAATGGTCAAAATAATAATTCCGCCTCAAAAATCCTAATTATATAAAATGTTAGAAAATGAGTCATTTGCAACCAAAATTACTATGATTATACTAAAATAACACCTAAAACATAGAATAATATACATAATAATATTGGTAAATTATTACTTATCAAACTCCCCCACACTTGGATCATTGCTAGTCTTCAAGTAATTGGAAAATCAAGAGATCAAATAATGATTCAAGGATTCAGATAATCAATGCCTCATTGTTGAATACAAGTTCGCAAGATAAAGTAAATAGGCATTATGCAATTCATTGTAATGTTTCTAATACTAATCATACCAAGTACAAGGAAAGTAATTATAAAAAGATTAAAGCTAATACAACAAAATTTCAATGCCTTACAAAATTTCACACTATAAGTATTCAATATTGACAATCATATACAATTCAATCTACACACAAAGGGACATATTGAACTTTGTAAAGTTTAAGTGTCTTTTGACGTGAAGGTTGACATTTTAGACGAAAACCTCTAGTTACTCAACACTTTGATTATTTTAAACACAATTTAGTGCTTAGTTTGAGAAGTGAAATTGCCTTTCGATGAAAAGATCGACATTTTGTGATGAAGACCCCTTATTACTCAACAATTCCATCAAACTTGCTTTGCATACTCTTAATTCAATTGCCTTTTGATGCAAAAATCGACATTTGTAGATGAAAATTTCCGGTTACTAAGCAATTTGAATCATTAAAGTAGAAATAAACATTTATCATTTTGCTTATAATATAGATGTGCCTTTATTCAGATAATGCATAAGTATACTTCTTGTCCATATCTACCACTTTATAATGCAAAATCAAGTAAAGAAAAGAAATTTAAAATCAAACATGCCAACCATTTTACAAGATATACTTTCTTAGAAACAAAACTTCTAATCACATAATAACTATTTCTTTGTCTATTTGTAGAAAATATTCAAGCAAAGTCACATGAATTACTCAAGAAGTAAAGGAATTTAACAAGTGTGTGGCTTGAAAGCATGTTAGAGGAGCAAATTTTAAAAATTTTGGCCATATTTTACCAAAACAATATCTTGACACACTTATTCAAAACCAAACCAAACCAAACATATTCTTGTACCTTCCCCCCACACTTAAAATGAAACATTGTCCTCAATGTGTAAAGGCAAAGATATAAGGAAAATTGAAACAAGAAAACTCCCCTTGCTTGGTTTGAGAAATTCCAAAGTTTGATATGTTATAGTCCTTGAAGTCCATTGGCCTTGGAAAAGTCTCTTTTTGCAATGCTTCACAATTTCTTCTTGTTGTCCAATCTCAAAGATACTTAAATGCTATGTTAGATGAGGAATAGATAGCTAATGAAACACAAAATAAACATAACATGCTTGAACCTCATGATTTCCCCCACACTTAATGCGTGCAATATGACTTCATGGGGATGAAAATTTGAAAGACAAGTAATATGAGCAAATGTATTATATATTGATGAAGTGAAAGGTTAAAGAAACTTGCTCAAAGTTGCTTCATGTCAAAAATCAATCCTTTCATGCCATTAAGTTAAAAATATAAAAGAAAAATGGAACAATAAAAATGTAAGATTGAAACATGTTAAAGTGTTAATATAGATGTCCAAATCATGTACACAATTCATACAAAAGAAGTTACAAAAGAACCAATTGCAACTCATTAAAAATAAACTTGAAAATCAAATTCTGCATGTGATTTGCGGGTGGAGTACCCACGGTTCACTACCCTTGGTCCGCGGATCACTGTGCACGCAAATTTCAAAAACTTCCTAAACCTAATCTACGAGTTGTATCTGTGGATGATGACTCGTGGATCTTACCCGCAGATTGTCATCTACAACAGGCCGTGACTTTTCAAAATTTGTAGGTTACTATTCCATTAGTTTTTTTCCTTTTTTTGTAGCAACTTTGATACGTGCATGGTTATGCCCGTCTCAAGCTTAAAAGCTTCACCAACGAATATCATTATCTTGTGCAAATTGGAGGTTTCAAAGTGGTCAAAACATGACAATGGAGCACGGAAGATGGCCTATTTAGCATTCACTCAAGCTACCAAGGGCTAGTAGTCACGTCTAAGGTCGAAGGTACGAGGTAGAATCTTCAACGAACGGATCCAGTAGCCAGCCAAAAGCAAATTAGACATTCTGACTAAGGTTGCACCCCAGGCCGTGCTGTGGCCTTCGCCACGGCCTCTATTAGAAAGTTGCACCAATGCAAAAAGTGCTTCTGACCATAGCCGTGACCCAGTCCGTGGGTTTGGAATTTTATTGTTTTAATTAGTTTTAGTTTAATTTTTGAGTTAGAGTTAGTTTACACTTTCCATATTTATCTTGTAGGGTTTTAATGCCTATATAAGGCTAACTATCGCATTGTTTTTAGTAGTTTTTTACAATGATTTGAGAATTAATAAAATTGAGTTTTCTATCCATGAGAGTTCTTATAGTTCTCATTGATGAGAGCTATACCCTTTGACTTTTCAAGAGTGATTCTTGAGAATTCTTCTATATCTTAAGTTCTAATCGACAGGTTTGATTAGAGTTTAGGTTTTTCACTTGTTAAATTGATTTTGTTTCATTCCATAGGTTGGTTTGGGGTCAAGCTATTCAACAAGGGTTTGTGTAATTGATAATTTGGTTCAATTTTGCGGGAGGGATTGGATTAAGTTATTATCTAATTGCTCAAGACGGTCCTTTGGGAATGTTCCTGTGACACACGAAAAGGGAGATCAACCCCGATCGTGTCAAACTTCAACTTTAAATCTAACATATTTTTGAACCATTTAATACTTACAAAATTCAAAAAGGGATCTAAAGAACAAACTCATGGTCTTGAATCTTCTCTAATCAATCTTGCACCTTTGGTTCCTTATTACAGTACCTATAAAACAAACATAATTTAAACCTTATAATAAATATTAAAGTAAAATGTCACAAAAAGAGTAAGAATGTTGGGTTGCCTCCCAACAAGCGCTTCATTTAGAGTCTAGAGCTAGACTTTGTAGGTGTGAGCTTCACATTTTATGACCATAACCCAAAGAATCCTATACTCCTTTGGGTGTAGATATATCAATTAAGTATAATTGGTCCTTTCTTCTCATTATCCTTCTTCTTGTGCTTCTAAGACCTAAAAATGAAACATTTGGCACATCATCATCCAATTCAACAAGTAAATACATGTCAAAAGTAGAAGATGGATGTTTCATCATAGAATTCAATCCAAAATCTACTTCTTCATCTCCTACTTTTAACTTTAATGTGTCATTTTTAACATCAATAATAGCACCGGTGGTTGCAAGAAAAGGTCTACCAAGTATAATAGGCATATTTACATCATCCTCCATATCCAAAACAACAAAGTCCACCGGAATGATGAATTTATCCACTTTCATTAACACATTTTCAAGGACTCCTAGTGGATGCCTAATGGACCTATCGGCTAGTTGTAAAGTGATATCTGGGCTGTGAACTTCTTTAAATCCTAGCCTTCTAGCTATTGTCATGGGAAGCAATGAAACAATAGCACCTAGATAATGCATTGGAAAAATTTACATCACCAATGGTACATGGGATAGAAAAACTCCCTGGATCTTTGAGTTTGGTAGAAGTTTATTTTGTATCCTTGCACTACATTCCTCCGTCAGTGCTATGGTTTCAAATTCATCAAGATTCTTCCTCCTTGTCAATATATCATTTAAAAACTTGTTGTACTTGAGAACCTGTAAAAATGTATCTACAAAAGGAATAGTTCGTATGTAATTGTTTGAGCATTTGTGCAATTTTTTCCAATTCCTTTTCTTGCTTTCCATTTTTAAGCCTTTGTGGAAATGGTTGTTGTGGTGGAAGAGGAATGGTTTGTGATGTCATATTTTCAACACCAACTTCTTTATCACTTACTATTTCTTTTCCTTTTTAATTTTTTTCATCTTTTTCACTTTCACATTCTTCAATGATTGGTTCATTTAGCACTTTACCACTCCTTAATGCAATTGCTTGGACTTGTTCCTTAGGATTAATTTTCGTTTTACTTGGTAACTCCCCTTATTTTCTAAGGTTCATTTGTTTCGCTAATTGAACAATTTGATTCTCTAAAGATCTAGACATTCCTAGCATTCTAGATTCAAATTGCTTAACCCTTTCTATCATCTTCTCATTAGCCACCTCCCAAGCCGGTTTGTTTTGTGCAAATCCGGGTTGTGTTATCATTTTTGGCTCCCTCCATCCAAGATTTGGATGGTTTCTCCACTGGGGTTATATGTGTTTGAAAAAGGATTGATGGAAGAAGAAGGTTTAAAACTATTGACATATTAAACTTGTGCACATGTAGACGGATCAGGAGAATTATTACACAAATTACAATATGCAACACTAGATGATGAATTTGAACTACTAGAAACATGCTTATTGAAAACATTCATCATATTTTGCATTTAAGCTCTAAGCATATCTAAAGTGTCAATTTCATGCATACCTTAAGTTCTTCTAGGAATACCTCTTTCATTGGCCCATTGGTAGTGATTTGCCGCCATCTCCTCAATCAATTCTTGGGCTTCTTCTACTGACTTTCCCATAAGAGCTCCCCCTGCGACTGCATCTATAATTGATTTTTGCTTGATAGTTAAGTCCATTATAGAAGGCTTGTACTATTAGCCAATTTGGGAGTCCATGGTGTGGACATTTTCTTATTAAAGTCCTTGTATCGGTCCCAAGCCTCATAAAGAGACTCTCCTTCACAATGATGAAAGTTTGTTATATCCATCCTTAGTCTTGTGATCTTTCCCAGTGGGAAATATTTATTCTAGAATGCCTTGGAAAGGACCGTCCAAGTAGCAAAGGTATTTGGTGGAAATGCTTGTAGCCATTGCTTGGCTTTGTGTCTCGAGAAAAATGAAAATAATCTAAATCTTATGGCTACTTTGAAAATACCATTTAGTTTAATTGCATCACATATTTCCATAAAGCTAGCCAAGTGAGAATGTGGATCTTCATAAGCATTACCACCAAATTAGTTTTGTTGAACCATTTGGATTAGTCTGGGCTTAAGTTCAAAGTTATTTGCATTTACCGGTAGTCTTATTATGTTTGTGTGTGAACCGATTGGATCCGACATAGCAAAATCTTTTAAAGAACGAGTTTGAGGGTTGGGATTTTGGTTTACCTCTGTCATGGTTACCTCTTGATGTCCTTGTGGTTGAGATGTACTTGAGATATCTCCAATCTCCTCCTCCTTAGCTTGTTCTTCAAACCTTTGTCTCCTTGCCTTCCTTGCGGTTCTTTCAATCTCCGAATCAAATGGAAGCACTACTCTTAAATTCCTATGCATACACCTACAAAATAAAAGAAAATAGTTATTTACAAATGAATAAATACAAAGTTTAGATTAATAAAGTTAGCTTTGGCCCTAATATTACCTTGATTCCCGAGCAATAGCGCCAAAAAATTGACGTGGTATAGATTAGGTATAGCAAATATGAACAAATACACACAAATCAAGTAATAAAAACGTAATCTCCCAACTTATTTCGCAAGTGCACGGGTCGGTTGTAGTATTTGGAGTATTAGGTGTTGAATTCCACGATGAATCAAATATGTGCAACTGCTAGGCTTTTTCACTAACTTTTATTATCTAAACACAAGTAAATTGAGAATGATATGGGGTCCATTCAATAGAATAGATAAATGATTGAGAATTTTTGTAGAATCCAAGCAAAGAATCCTAGAACATAGAATCTACTAATGAATCTTGCATGAATGACTTACTAAGTGTTGCCTTACTTTGTTTAGAATCCAATTCTTTTAATGTCATAACTAGATCTCTCTATGAAATGATAAGATTTCAACTATTCTCATGATAAAACCTTATGAAAAACATGAATTGTATTGATTTACTTAGAAAACCATTATTCTCATATGACTTACTTAGGCATTACTTATTCATTTATCATTGTTACATGCATTTCTCAATTTCAAGTGGCAACTAAATGACTTGTTTAAGTTGGCCAAGCAAAAAACAGGTGTTAAAGCTTGAACAAGTAAACAAACAAATACAAGTTTAGCAAGTTTTGAGAATTTAAGTCATGTTTTGGATTCATTAGCTTCATCTATATTTCAGATGAAGCTTTTAGCTCAACATGGTTAGTGAAGCAACTAAAAGTTTAAATTCAAAACAACAATTCATATCAACAATGTAAAGTAAAGGAAAAGGAGTTAAGAATTGCTCAACCAAGGTTGTAACAAACTTCTCTTCTTATTCACCTTCAAAAGTTGATCTTACAAAGCTCTCTTACAATGATCCTCACTATTCTCTTGAAGGATGAAGGAATTATATTAATTCTCTATCAAAACTAGTATAAAACAAGCTAACTACTACTTTTTTCTTATCTAAACTTGTTACAAATGCATTACAAATGACTTCTATTTATAGACAAATGTTCTTCAAGTCATTTTCCAACTTGCAAATGTATTTAATGCATGAAAATGATGAAGATTATGCTTGGAGATTCCAAATTTGCACAAAAGTCTTCATTTATATTTTCAATGAAATCTCCAACTTGCAAAGCCCTATCCCCATCTGAAAAGGTCTGCAAAAACAACTAGTTGAAGATGCAAGTTGAAGCCTAAGAAGTTGCAGGCCTACCCGCGGATCACACTTTTGTGGTCCCCACTTGATTTTCTGATTTTGCTGATCTGGGATCCATGTGTGCAGATTTTATCCACCCATTTCTCATATTTTAGGTCTTCCAAATATTTTTACACAATTATCTTCTCAATTTCTCTCCAAGTGGTTCATCAAAGCTTAGCCCTTTGAATTACTTTTGAATTTGATTTTCCTTGACTTCAATTGATCCAAAATGAGTTTAAGTATGATGAACCTGTAATGTTGTACAAAAATTGTGCATTAAATGTTCAAAATAATAATCCCGCCTCAAAAAGCCTAATTCAGGAAGAAAACGCTAATTATATAAAATGTTAAAAAATGAGTCATTTGCAATCAAAATTATTATAATTATATTAAAATAACTCCTAAAACATAGAATGATATATATAATATTATTGGTAAATTTATTACTTATCACTCCATCTAATTTGAGGTTCAAATTGTAATCTAATACCAACCAGCCTTCTTCACAGTCGTAATCCACTTTTCACCACCCACAATGGATGATCCTCTTGAATGTACTTTCTAAACATAAAATCTGCCCAAAAAGAATCACGTTGTCTTAACTTCTACCAAAATTCATTGAACAAGCATCCACCACATCCGAAATAGCTCTTACACCTAGACCTCCCTCAGTCGCTAGAAAACAAACTTTATCCCATGAAAGCCAATGAGTTTTTTTACTTTCTCTACTATCCCATAAAAAAACACTAAAAATCCTCTCCACCATGCCAACCACACCTTTAGGAGGGGCTAACACTAGAATCAAATAGAAGGGGATAGAAGATAAAATATGACAAAGTAAAATTAGTTTCCTCCAATAGAAAGATAATTTGAGTTCCAAAGAAATAATTTACTTTGTATTTTTCCAATAATGTCATCAAACAATATCTTCCTCGTTGTCCCCTTATACAATGGTACCCCTAAGTATTAGAAAGGAAACTATTCCTATTTGAACGCAAGCATATGCTTTATATTGTGAATCACCCCTAGAGATACTCGAGATGAACATATAAAAGAACTCTTTGCCACATTCACTTTTTGCCCGAAAATTGACTGATACTTCTTTAAAACTCCTTTATCAAGGTCAAGCTCTTATTAGAACATCTCGTAAAAATAATCGTATCATCAGCAAAGCCTAAGTAAGGGATCTTACCTCCTTTGGAAGCATAAAATAGCCGTGGATCGTCATTAAATAATTGTTCAATTCCACGTCCCAAATAATCTGCAGCCAACCAAAAAAGCATTGGAGATAGAGAATCCTCTTGCCTCACCCCACGAAATGATTTAAAAAAAACTAGCTAGTGCTCCATTTATCATGACAGAAAACCAGTTGTTTGCTAGTAGCCTATACACCAGATCCACCACTTGTTCACCAAAACCAAATCTTCTGATCATACCTGTTAGAAATGACCAATAAACCATATCATACGCCTTTTCTATATCTAACTTCAAAATCAAGTTTGATTCCTTTAGTTTCCTATCAATCTCAATGACCAATTCCTAAGCAGTCAGCACATTATCCATAATGCTCCTACCAGGAACAAAACCTGTTTGCCACCTCACAATAATAGAAGGTAACAACCTCTTAATGCGACAAGATAAAACTTTGGAGACGATTTTGGAACTTACATTGCATAAACTTATAGGCCAAAAATCACTCCATTGATAAGCTCCTAGCTTTTTCGGAAAAAGAATTATCATTGTATCGATAAACCCCCTTGGAAGGTGACCTCTGAAAAAACCAACCACAGCTTCCACTAAATCCTGATGAATAATATCCTAGCACTCTTGATAAAACATGGCTCCAAAGCCATCAGTCCCAGAAAGTGCTATTGGTATCCATAGAAAACATCACCTCTTTTATCTCGTTCACCTCCGGAATAGAGTATAATAATTCATTTTGCACCTGTGAAACTTGAGGCATCAAAAATGAATCATGAATGATTGGAGTACATATCTCTATCATCCCTGAATAGCTCTGTATAGAACTACACAACCGAGGATTTAATTTTCTCCTCCCCCTCCAACCAATTCCCATCTTGTGTTTTAATTCTGCCAATGAAATTCTTGCTTCTCTACTGCCGAACAACCAAGTAGAAAAATACTGTATTAGTTGCTTTTGAAACTTTCAGTCTAGAATTTCCATCTTGGCTCAGATCATACTCTGTCTCAGCTTCAAGCATCTTGTTAGCCGCCTCTTTCAAATGTTTTGAAATATCTCCAAAGGTCTATTTGTTCCATGCTTTTAACACCTTCCTCAGCCGCATTAATTTTGAAAAAACCTCAACATGCCAAAACATGCAACAGGCTGACTCTAGCTTCAATAACCACATACCAAAACCCCTTATGTAGACATCACATATTGAGAAACCAAAAAGAGGAAACCTTGTGGCCAACATTAATGCATGAAAAAAATAGAGGACAGTGATTAGATCGCCCCCAAGACAAATGAGAAAGCTTGGAAATTAAGAATACAGAAGTCCATTGCTCATTGATGAACATCCGATCCAAGCGCTACCACATTCTATCATTTGACCAAGTGAATGGGGATCCACCAAAAGGCACTTCCTGTAAGCCAACATTAACAATAGCCATATTGAAATCCTCCATGGCACGAGGGTTAGGTGCATTCCCTCCTACTCACTCAGTAAACGAAGAGATCAAATTGAAGTCCCCTCCAATAGCCCAAGGCCTTCTAATATTTCTACCAAGTTCCTCCAACCATTTCCATAGTCGACTCCGTTCAGCTCTAGTATGTTTACAATAAATGGTAGAAAGATCAAAACCATCCCTAGATGGAAACTCCACCGAGACATGAACCAGTTGCTTAGCACATTCAACAAATCTACACACAAAATTACTCCAAAAAATCCAAACTTTTCCATTTAAAAAATTACGAGCCTCCTGAAAATTTAACACCAACTGCAAGTATTCCATTCTTTGAATTGATGAAAATGGCTCAATTAACACGAGCAAATGAATTCTATTATTACGACACACATCTGCAATATAATGAATAGAGTCATTCTGGGAAGCTCCCCGAATTTTCTATATAACCATGTTAAAATTGTCTAACATTCTTAGAACATAGGTTATAAGCTAAAGAATTGCTTACCATTCCATCTTTGTTCCCTGTTGTCGCGTCCTAAAAATCATAAAAGGTATGTGTGGTGGGGTCGTTGACTATCGCGCCCAAAAATGATGGTCCAGTCCGATGACCCATTTCGAAAAGGTGGAGTTTTGGGAAAACCGTGCGTTTGTGATAAAAATCGAGTTTTTAGTAAAAAATGTGTTTTTATGAAAAATGGTATTTTAAAAGAAACTAAGGTCGGGACTAAGAGTGCGACAGTTTTGGCCAACTAATTTTTGAAAAATGATTTTATTTAAAAAATGAAGTTGCCACTTGGTATTGAGTTAGGGTGTACCAAGTCACCCAAAAAATAGTTTAGCAAGACAAAACAAAAAATTTTAGAAAAGTATTTAAAAATCATTTTTCAACTCCGGTCTACAAAAAGCGAGAGAAAAAAGTCCGAGAGTCACATTTGAAGAAAGGGAAGGCAAAGGTTCGCGCCTAAGGCACCCTTTCTACCTAGCCGAGACTAGTTGCGAGGCTTAATGCAAATCTTAAGGCTAAATGTGAGTATCCGGAGGGTCAGCATGTTCCGTCGGGGCTTAGTCAAAATTATGGCATTAATTGTGAAACCCAAATCGAGAACCCGAGGGAGTCGCGAGTGTCTATGCAAAAATGCGATGCAAAAAGAAAAGAAAATAATAATATTTAGTAAGTGAAGAAGAAGGTGGGTATGCAACATGATGGGTATGGGAGACTAATAACTCGTGACTGAATGTTTCTACTCACGGAGGGGGGAACGGCATGTACGCCACCGCTTCCCACGTGAGTAGGCGACTATTTCTAGTCGAATCACACAAAAATGACCTAAATTCTAAGTGAGATGCAACCTAAATGTCATGCACTGAATATTTGTTAAAAATAGATAATATATAATAAAATATATACAAAACCATGCAAAAATGAAAATTTCTAAAAAAATTAATGTGTGAAATGATATGAAATGCACACAAGAGTGAAACTATCACTGAGATATCTTAAGAGTCTAGCATTGGACTAGTCCTTTTTAGGGATTCCCACTAGCGTTGGACTAGCAGGGAAACGATAAAGCCACAACTAGCGTTGGACTAGTGTGGTGAGGGAATAACATAAAACATGAATTAAATAGTAAAGCATGAATTGAAAGCAAGTAAACATATAAAGACATATAATAACACGTAGGAGCAAGTAGCACATCAATATGATATTCTAGATGCAAAGTCCTAAGGAAAGCGGTAAAACATGTAAGCACATAAGCACACAAAAACAAATAAGCCCTAACTATTACATCGGGGGATTTGGCTATAATTTTAGGGGAAAAGTAAGAACAACCTATCTATTACATAGATCTATCTAAATACACAATTTTTCTAAATATAAGAAATGTAGCATAACTATTACATTGGCTAGCTAAAAACAAAAAATATTACGATTTTGCCAAAATAATAAAATTTGAATTTAAACAATATAAAATAAATAAATACGCAAAAAATATGTAAAATAAGAAATATATGAAGAAAATGCATAAAAATCACATAAAGGCACATTGAGGCACATAAATAGAAATTAATAAGTAACAGGGGTACCTCTCGAAGACCCGGTACGAATACTAATCAAAATGAACAAACAAGTCAAGGTACCTCAGTATAAACAAATAAAGGCGAAAATATGAAATCCTAACAAAACTAGGGTAAAAATATAAATTCTATGACACTAAGAGGGGCTACAATTACTTTTCCATAAAGCTCAAGGTAAAAAAAAATTAAAAATTCATAATGTCTAAAGGGGGTAGAGATGAAAAATTAAAGTAAGTTGGTACACAAAATAGTAAACTCCCACAATTTAAAGGACATAAAATGTAAATACAGGACTTGAATAATGCAAAATTTCAAGGAGGACAATCTATAATTATGAGAGATTTAATTACAGCAATGACAATTTTACAGGGACCTAAGAATCTGTGAATGATAAGTTAAACGGAAGGCGACATGCCAACTTAAATTAAAACTAAACTACACTTGCTTAATTAATTGAAGTTAGCTAGCTAAATTAAACCTAGATTAGACCAAATCAAAGCCAAAACAGAATCAAATGAAACGTAAACTAACTAAAAAATAACATCCCTTAATTCCAAATCAGATTCTCCATCCCCAAATTCCCCTTTTCTTTCTCCCTTGCTCTGTTTTTCTTTTCTTTTTTGTCTTTCTAATTCTTCTTCCTCCTCCCTTTGTCTCTCTTTCTCTTTTCTATTCCCTCCGATTTTTTCTCCCTTTTGCTCTCTCTGTTTCTCTCCATCTGATTCTCTTTTCTTTCTCTCACTTTTCTCTCCTACTCTCTCTCTCTCTTCTCCCTCACCCTTCTTTCTTTCTTTCCTTTCCCGTTTCTCTCACTCTCTAATCACCCTTTCTCTCTGTTTTTCTCCATTTCTTCTCGCTGGTTTTTTTTTCGCTTAGCTTTTGTTCTCCCTTCTTTCTCTAGTCCCTGTCTGCTCTCTTTCTCGCCACTCCCTCGCCGTTTCTCTTCTCTCCTCGCTCTTTATCTTCTATTTTTCTCTTTTAGTTCCCTATCTTTCTATGTCTTTCTTCCCCGCACCAGATTGGCCTTTCTTCTTCAGAATTTCTCTCACACTCCAGAATCATGCCTCTTCTACTTAATTGATTATGCCCACATTTCCCTCAAATCTGTTCCTTTTCGAGCCCTCCAACTCCTTCACCCGAATTATTTCAACCCAAAGTCCTAAAATTCACTAATCAGGCTCTAAATCCCCACTCCCTTGGTTTGATTTCAATACAAAAACTCAATATTTACCACGAATTTCATATCTTAAATGATATATTAATAATTGAAGAAGGGGCCGAAACATTTACCTCGTTTGGGAGGTGGTGGAGATTGAAGAATTCTAGTTGTAGAGGGGCGGTGTTGTGATGGTGAGCTGTGGGCAATGGGCAAAGGAGGTGATGTCCTATTGATGGCAGAGGTAGAGAAGCCATGGTAGTTTGGATTCATCAATAGCAAGCTTTGATTGTTTCCAGTAATGATTCGAGTGGTGACTCGTCGTTTCACGCTAGCTTTGGTTAGAAATTCTAAGGGCTTCCAATAATTGTTTGCAGTGTTCAAATGGTTTGTGACGGAGATGATGGTGGTGTTTGGTTTTTGCAAGGGTTGCCACAAATGGTTGTGGGGGTGGATTGGGAAGCTCCTGATTTTCGGTGGTTTGGCATGCGGTAGTGTTGCAACAATCAACCTGGTCGATTGAGAATGATGGAGGTGTTGGGTAGGAGCGAAAGGATTTGACATTTATTGGTTGTTGTGATGCTTTTCTTTTCTGCAGGTTTAGGGAGTAGCAAGGGAGGTTTTTGCATGTTGTGGAGGGATTGTTTCGGATGGATAGTAACTGAAAGCAGTGAGAATGTCTGAATTTGTTGAAGTGTTCTGTGAAGATGATGAAGAAGGCTATGCCGTTAGTTTCAGTAGCAAGGGTGGACTTGATGGAGGATAGGTTGGTTTTTGATGGTGTGGTTCCCTTGGTCGATGAAGGCAGTGGATGGAGGAGGTCATTGGTTGAGGAACTAGACCAAAGGTCTGCAGTAACTATTTGCAGTTACTCCTGGTGAGCAGGTGGTGAATTCTGGGTTGCTAATTTGGGATTTAGACTAGCAAATTGGTGACTGGAGGTGGTAATTTGTGGGTGACTTTGTGTCTGAATTGTATTTTGTGATTGATTGTGTGCTGGTGTGAATTGAGAGAAAAAAAGAAGGGAGAGTGGTGTGATTTTCTATTGGAATTTGTGTGTGTGCAGGTGTGCGTGTGTATGAATTTGTTGTATGTGATTGACTTTGTGGAATTTGTGTGTGTTTGGCTTGTGTGTGTGTGTGTAGATTGGATGACTGTGTGTGAATTGTGTGCTGAACGTGTGAATTATGTGTGAAATTGTGTGTGAATTTGAGTATTGTTTGTGTGTGAACTGGAAGTGTGTGAAGTACATGAAATGTGTGAAGTACATGAAATGTGTGAAGTGTGAATTGTGTGTGATGTGTAAAGTGAAGTGTGAACTATGTGTGAATGTGTGCTTATGTAAATGAATCTGATGAGATGTGTATATGGGTTGTGTGTTGTGCGTGCATCAGTGTGTGCGTGTGTATCTCTGCGTGTTTGTGTGTGTAAATTGGTATGTGCAGTGTGTGTTTATGTGTGTGAGTGTGTATGTGAGCCTACTATGTGTATTTGTGTGCCTGGCTGTGCGTGTAAATGTGTGTGAAAATAGTATGTGTAGTGTGTGGTGGGATGACGTGGGCATGTGTGTGTGTTGAGTGTGAAGTAGAGTGTGAGTGTGTTTAGTGTGTGAGAGAGAGTGTGAGTGAAAAGTGTGAAGTGTGTGAATCTATTGTGTGTGTAGTCTGTGAGAGAGAGTGTGAGTGTGTGTAGTGTGTGAGAGAGAGTGTGAGTGTGTGTAGTGTGTGAGAAAGAGTGTGAGTGTGTGTAGTGTGTGAGAGAGAGTGTGAGTGTGTGTAGTATATGTGCTAGGGAAGTGTGTGTTCTTGGTGTTTTAGGTGTAGGCTTGGAGATATACTAGTGTGTGTTCTAGGTGTTCTAGGTATAAGCTTGAAGATGTACTAGTGTGTGTTCTAGATATTGTAGGTGTAGGCTTGAAGATACACTAGTGTGTGTTCTAGGTGTTCTTGGTAAAAGAAATAAAATCCAAAAACTAAAAACTCTCTCTAGGCTTTTTTTTTTCCTCCCTTTTTTTTTTAATCCCCAAGTGGGCGTATTTATAGTGCACAAAAGACTTATCTTCCAAGAAATGACTAAAAGACCAAAACGCCCTTGACTACCAAAATTACAACTTTATCCTTCTTAAAAATCTATTCTCTCACAAAAATGAAAAAATTAAGAAAAATATAAATAATAAATTTATTAATATCAATTCATCCCGAAAAAAAAGTTAGAAAAATTTTAAAAAATGCTTAAGAACCTAAAAGTGAATTTGGGACAAAAAAATGACGAAAAATGTTCTGGAGGGGAAATGACTATTTTGCCCTTGTACTGTTAAAATGTATGAAAAAAATATCAGTTAGCCTCAAAAAATTATCAAAAATTAAAAATAAGCTTAAAATCCTAGAAAATGCATTTATGGCTCAAAAATTAACGAAAAATGGGTTAAAAATATAAAATGACAATTTTGCCCCTTGATACAGTATTTACAGAAAAATAGCAATCGTCCTCGAAAAAATAAAAAAAAATTTAGAAACATGCTTAAAGAATCAGAAAAATAAATTTGGTACTAAAAAAATTGGACGAAAATGGTATTCGCGATGCGAAATTACTATTTTGTTTATGTGCTAGCGAAATACAAAAAAATACCAGTGAAATTCGAAAAAATTATAGAAATTTAAAAAATACGTATGAAAGTACAAAACATGAATTTAAAACCCCGAAACTCATGAAAAAATATTTACAGCTGAAAATTACTGTTTTGCCCCCCGAAAATGATGATTTCATTTCCATTTTATTGAAAAATTAGAATTTGACCCCAAGAAATATAAAAGTGCCCCCAATGTTGAAAAAATGAGCGATGTGTCAAAATTTGGTGTCTACACCTGTCATCTTTGTGGCCTTCACTCCATCATCTGAAATGTTGGCAACTGCCCCTTCATTCACCGTTATATCATCTATTAGCCCCTTCCCAGCCACAGCCCCCATCGTGTTTCTGAGCCAATGGTTTAGGTGAAGTTGGAACTCTTTCAAAGACTGAACCGTAACATTATCGTATGCATGGATGTCTCCTAGAAGTTTTTCCCAAGAGTCCCTTGTTTCACCGCAACAGGTGAGGAGGGTAGCGAACGACAATGCAATGTACCATCATCATCGCCATCCTCCTCCTCTAAGATCTAGAACGAATTTTTACAGGCAGCATATCAACTTGAGGTTCCACACACACTGCCTGTTGCAGCATTGGGGCCTCTTCTATCCCATCAGCACTCGGGACAAGCATATTAGTTTTTGGTGTCATCTTTGCAGGTCCTTCCATTGGAAATTCTAAGTTGCTATTAGCAATATGACGTTCCACAATCTGACTATCTACTCCAGTTGTTGCACCCTGGTTTTGCATCTCCACATGTTTATCTTGATCATTTGTATTCTGAAGAGGTCCCTTTGGTACATACACCATTTTATCTCCGGGTTCTCTACCTCCATGTCCAGCTTTATTGTTTCAACCTATTGGTTAGATGGTAGAATTCTTTTGTCTTTACTGATCCTTGGACACCAATGGTCGAAGATGAGGGAACTTCACATGGCATCCCTCTTCGTCATGCCCTAAACGCGAGCAAAACAAGTAGAATTTTGGTAGTTGTTCGTACTCCACAGGTTGCCAAAATCCACCCTCCTCAAAGTCAATCCAAACTCGCTTTACAGGCTCCTTGGACACATCCATCTCCACCAAAACGCGCACTACCGATAGCCTCTTTAGCTTGACAATTGATTCATCCACTTGTAAAGGTCTCCCAATCAATTTACCAAGTTTAGAAAGAATAGGCATGGAGAAGAAAGGCAACGGAAGTTTGGAAAATTAATCCAGACAAGTGCTAACGGCGACTATCGATCAAGCTTGAAGTTGAAGGTCCAGTAAGATAAAGTCATGGGAAAGTTATTCACATACCATGTCTGACAGCACCAAAGTCTTGTGAAATCCTCATCCGATTGTGGCCTAACGATTATGTGTTTGGCATCCAAGAGGCCAACTGGACAATCAGCTTTCAATCCAAGCGAGGTAATGAACTTACAGATCACTTTCATGGATGGTCTCCCAAGGGCAAATATGCCAACAAGAGCATTCTGGAACGGCTGTGAAAGGGCATTAAGTTCTTGTTTAGTAAGAAAGAGCATAGGTTCTCCACAGAAAGATGCAAGTTTGCCATGATCAGTCAATGGTGAAGATGCTAAAGACGACGCCCGTGCCGCAGCAAAAGACTTCTACAGAGGCGATTGCGTGGAGGAAGCTGATGGTTGGCGTCTATCCAGCTAAACAACAACCATGATAGTGGCCAAATCTTAATTTTTCAAAATTCAAAAGCAACGGATATGAGAGAGAGAGAGAGAGAGAGAGAGAGATTCTTAAAATTTGATATTCAAACTAGAGTTTTTTTTTTTTTGACACAGAAGGTATCCCAGCTTTTAGTTTGATGTATGTAACCTTGCTTGCATATGTGGAGAAAATTATATTGTGTGTAGATAAAAATTACCTGTATTGAATTTAAATTTCATATTACATGTATCATATTTAATAAAACACAAGAACCAAACAAACAAACAAATAAATGTCCATAATACCATCCAAATATCAATTTCAAACAACCAAACAAATGTCCAAACGTGAGTTTAAAAGTGACTTGGAAAGCTGTACATTCAAATACAAAAGTTAGCAAAAGCATCATCAAACAAACATAAGTCACAGTACTAGTGTCAATAGTACCAAAAAAAAGTCAGCAAATATCATCATTTCCAAACATAGAGTCAGTAAACTCATCACTCGAGTTGTGAGAATGAGCATGATAAGAATGGTGAGAGGCTAGATCAATGTCTCTTGTGTTGGCTGAGATAATCTTGAGCCGTGATCTGATGGCACATTGGATATAGTGCATATGATCAAAATACCATTAGGTATAGCTATGACTATTATAACTACAATCTGTTTGAAGTTAAAAATCAATTCTTCTTTCTTTTTTCAGTTTTTCTGAAATAACATCAAGTGAACATCATACCTGATCAAACTCAACAACTATTTTGATCCCAAAACAAAAGATATATATTAAAATTTCTAAACAACATAAAAGCCTATGGCATAAGAAAAAATTCTAAATTCGATGCAATCTACAAGCCAAGGACTTAAAATGATCCTTCCTTGATCAAACTTATTCCAAATCTTTACACTTTAAAATCATCAGAAGAAGTAGAGTCCAAGTATAGACTCCAGCAATAAAAATATAGTAGTACAACTAATACACACCAAAGACATCCAAATCCCTAGTAACCTAGTTACCATTTTCTACAAGCAAAACAAATTAGCCTTCGCTCTAGCCATTTATTGGTGCAAAACAATATCCATTTTCAAAAAGCGGGTGTGTGCAACATAATTACTCAATTTTTTATCTAAATTATGTGTTGCCCAAATCCCCAAAAAAATCATTTTCATTTCAGAAAAAATAAGAAACCAAATTCTTGTTCTTGCTTGAATGAACTCTTTGCCATTTTCACCTCTAACTTTCAAATTCCTAAATAGTATCCTGACTTTAATCTACATATGCAACCAAATACAACTTAGAACTACATCCATAAATTCATGTGCAAAAATGTTTTTCCATTACAAAATGTGCACACAACCATACAAGTACTGAGAAAAAAAGATTGAAACATAGGCATAAAAATGTGAAGAAAATAGAACTCTCTCAATTGTAAAAGGCAAATGGGATTTCAAGATTCACACTCAAATACCTTGGCCAGACCCTCAAATTCTGTTCCAATCTAAAGATGAAGGGAAGCTCAAAATAGTGAAGCCACATATTTGATGCTTAGCTTTCTTCCTCTGCTAATACATTGGTTGCATCAAGACTATCGAGTTTAAATTCAAAAGTGGGAAAGAAAATTTTATGAACAGAGTTGAACATGCATGCCAACTAACACTTTGACATGAGAAAGCTTAGTATTGTAAAATTTATAGACCTAAAAATTACAGCTCCAATTACTATAGTCCTCAACCCTATATGTCACGTAACTTGAGCAACCAATTAAAACTCAATCTCACCAAAGTATAATGTTCTGAAAATATTAGTAAGTGTGCTCCTACCAAGTCTATTAATTATGGTATCCTTTAACACCACCTATAGATAATAATCCATTTGTCCCATGATACTTTAAACCCATAATTAGAAATCACTTCCATCAAATGCTTTCTAATATTTAAAATAAAAAGAGAGAAACTAAAACAAACAAAATCATATTTTTGCTAGTATTAAACTATAGTAAGCAATTATTAGATGTTGGACATGTAGATGCTTATGCTTTAGTGGAGATCAAGCCAGACGTGTACCAAGAAATCCCTGATGAGATTGGGAAAGTGCTGGAGGAATTCCCAGACGTGATGGCTGCGGAGTTGCCGAAAAGACTTCCTCCAAGAAGAGCTGTAGACCAACATAGACGGGATGTTGATTCCAGGTGGGTGATCAAGTGATGCTGAAGTTGACCTCACATATTTGGAAAAAGATCCATAGTAAGACAGTCGACCAGGGCTTGATGCTGAAATATAATGGACCGTTCGAAGTGATCAAGAAAGTTGGTCGTGCAGCTTACTGGTTAAGGCTGCCCATGTAACACCCTAGAAATTCATGCAAAACCATTTATTTTATATTATGTCCATTAGAAAAAAAAAAGAGAAGGGCCGAAATTATTCAAGAAGAAATACGGAAATGATTTTCTATTTTTACTAGCATGTTGTACCATTTCCCTTAGAAGTTGTACCTAGAAGTCTTGCAAGATTAATTATAGGATAAATGACAAAATTCTCTTCTAATTACCATTAGCCAAGTGGAGTCTACAATGGCAAGAAAGTCAATCTCTACTCTTGCTTTTGTCTTGCTTTGATTGGTCCAAGTTTTGCCCAATTCTTTCTCTATTTCTTTTCTTCTTTACTTAGTTATTTTCTCTCTTTTTCTTTCACTTCTTGCCCACTCCTCTCTTCCTCTTTTCTCTTCATTTGCTTCATTTTCTTAGAGCTTTTTACTTCCATTTGATCACTTTTCATCCATAGAAAGTGAATTAATCTTCCTCCTAAGCAAAGATCTTGCTTTATTAAAGGTATTCCCCAAGAACTTCTCTTCTTATTTCGAGTATAAAATTGTAGTTTTGTAGCTTTTAAACCATGTCTCTATTGTTAAGTATGATTTATTTGAGCCATGAAATATGAAGTTTTATTCCATGAATATGAGGTTTATGGACTTGTATGACTTGTAGATAGTGATTTAAACTTGAAATGACATGAATTAAGGATGATTTGGTTGAAGAACCTTGGAGTAGTTTATGTGTTTTTGTGATAAATTTGGGCGAAATTGAAGTGATTTTGATGTGAAATTGGTAGAACTATGTGAGATTGGGTTGTTTGGCTGTTTTCCTTGCAGGTTAAAAATTTTGGGTTAGTCCGATTATAGGGAAAATGCTACCGAAATTTCGGTAAAACCTAAGAAATAAAAGTGAATAGGCTATGATTTAAAGCTTTATAAGCTGTAATTTAGTGATTTGAACGTGCAGAAATTTTCATAGACGAGCCATTAGTGAATTGAACCTTTCCTAGCGAAACCCTAAAAAATTAGAAAACCCTAATTTTGAAAACCCTAAACCCTAGGGTTAAACCCTAAACTTCAAAACCCTAGAAATTAAAGCCTAGAAAGACTTGGGGTATTTCTCGAATTTTCTTATTAAATTTCTTAGATTTTAGTCAGGTTTTTATACGACTATTCTCTCTTGAATTTCAAGATCCGGAAGTGAGACTCAACCTTATCGCGAGATATTTTCTTAGGCTTCAGGTGAGTATTCTTATGTGTGCATGATGCATGAAATACCATGTTAAACTTGACATTTTTATTTGATGAAATGTGTTACTTGAGGAAAGATGTGTACTTTATCACATCTATTCTGCAATGTGTTACATGCTTTCACTATTAAATATGTTATTTGTGCTTGAGACTTCCGTGACTAACTTCACCGTTACTTCACGGTTGGTCAACTTGGCCGTGCTTGGGAGGTCATAAGGTGCTGGGTGTTTTAGGGCGTGTTGTTCTTTCCCCAAATGAGTTGAATTCCTCAAAGAGACCAACTCCGGATTGAACTTTCTTGCTTGTTGGCCCTTCCAAGGTTGAGATTACTCCCTGGATGTGGTAGCCTGTACGGAGGTTACAAGGTGAATGGTGGTTAGGGTACTTGCTTGTTTATACTGGTATGTTCCATGGCGAGGACCTGAGCTATTATCTCGGTCCGAACGTCTTGGTTACATGTTCAGTGCTTGCTACTTCTGCGGTTGAGCTTGCTCTCGTAGTTGAGCCCCGTATCTTCCATTGACTACTTGTTAATTAACTTGTTCATATATTGTTTATTTAACTTGTCAGATATTTTTATTGAATAAAATTATATTTTACTGGTATGGTTGCATGACTTGAGCACTCACTGGGCTATTATAGCTCATCCCGTTTATTTGTTTTCTTTAACCAGGTTTCCCAAAATACTAAAGCTGATTTTGGACCTAGTAAATGTTTTGTTTAATGTATTTTGATAGCCTAAATGTGAAGGCTTTTATTGTAAATATTATTTATATTTTGGGATGTAAAAACTCCTGTGATATTTATACTTTCAAGTGAATTTTATGAATGTATTTCTTTATGAATACATTTTATTTTGGGTTAAGTACGCTTGGATGTTGAGCGAGTGCGTGATTCGAGTCCTGACGAGAGCTAGGCAGGTAGTCCGCTAAGCCCTTTTGTGTGCCTCTGGGTAAGGTGGGGCTATCACAGCCCAACAGATTGAAAGTTCATCCAACTTTCCATGTGAGCTTCGTGAAGCCGTTCCACCAAGATGAACTTGATGAAGGCAAGAAGCAAGCCAAGCGTGCACCACCAGTGATCCGACAACAATTTGACAAAGAGGTTCAAACAGTGTTGGATCACGGGGAAATGGGAACAAGTAAGAAAAACAAACAGGTGGATTACCTGATTCATTGGAAAGGGGAATTAGAGTTGGATGTTACTTGAAAACAAGATATGACCTTGTGACAGTTCGAGGACAAAGTCGTTGAGTACCGGAAGAATTTGAGGAGGAAGGGCAAGTTGACGAGGGCATCAACTTCTTCTGGTGGGGGAGGTTTGTTAACCCCTTGACTGACATCCATGAACGACAGTGAACGATCGTGGCCGTTTGGCCTGGCCACGTGTCAAGTATGTAAGCCGAAGGTATGAATTACCATAAACATGCCGAAAGACACTTAGAAGAATGCCTGTAAGGTTAATTGAGTGAGTTATGCAACCTGGTGTTTGGCAGTCACAGTGTGCAGAGTCACACAGCCTTGTTGGGCAGTCACGTGGAATGGAGGGACGATCTCATGCGAAAGTGTGCGACGCCAGAACAGACATGTGCAAATTGAGCTAAAAGGAGTTGGATCCTTCGGTAATCTAGTAAACATCTATGCTGTGCAAAATCAACCCAAAAAGTGAAGGTTAAGGTGCTCACTGGGTTTTTCCTTTTTCACAGAAAAAGAGTCTCTACTCCTGTCACTTAGGGTATTTTTGCCAGGGCTACTATGGGGGGTGACTATCCAAGTGGTACAGTAACCAGTTGTGGGGTTGGCATGGGGCCTTCCAACCAATGTGCTGGGCAACCGAACTTGGCTATTCTAAGTCCCGAACGAGGTGTCCCTATAGAGTTATGATGTGCATTACCCGTATGCGATGTAGCTGGCCATCGGTTAACAAAAGACGGATATACACAGACCGAGTGTGCTGTGACCGAGCAAGCCATCCCTTATCGATATGTTGGCTATGGGTTTCAAGTGGCTTGAGACCTGAAGGCACGTTCGTTATGACCTGGTAACGAACGATGCCTGGACAATGAAAAACGGAAGGAACAATGCCGAGCGGACGTCCTGGGCATTCGCTGGTTAGTGACGAACAAAGGATGCCAGGTAGCGCAATGCTCCAGCTTGGTGAGAACGAAGCGTACGAGTGTTGCTGAGGCAGTGATGATGATGAGCGTGAAGCTAGGCAACGGTGCGTGGACAAGCTGAGCCTTGGCAAATGGTTATGGCAGTTGCTGGCAATTCCAAGAAATGTGGAAACCGCCTTGCCAACTGGATAGGCAGTTATCCTAGTCACTTTCTTCCTATTTGTCCACATGGGCTAGCAATTGGGCATGTCAGCTGCATTGTTTGTTATAAATAGATGGATAGACAGAGAAACTAAGGGAGGAGAGAGAACCTTAGTGAGTTCTGCACACCGTATGTTTGTAAAAATTCCCTTGTACGATTTTGGTGAATGAATACAAGGTTAGCCATGTTGGTTGTATCTCTCTATATTTTTACTTTGCTTTCGAACTAAGTGTTCTGTGCTTTCATTTGTGTGTGTAATTGTGTTGGTTGACTAGCAAAGAGCATTGCTAGTGCCATTACTTGCGTGTGCTTTGTAGGAAACGTACACCTTGTAACATTGTGGTATCATAAGGTCTCTGACTTTATTGAGAATGGGAATTGGAACATTGCTTTGATGCAAATTTGGTTGCCCCCTGAGATTATTGGTGAGATAATGAGTTTTGCTACTCCTACTTCATCTTTATCAGATTCCTGCATATGGGCTTTATCTCCTAAAGGTAACTTTTTTGTTGCTTCGGCTTTTAATTTGGTTCGTAAAGTCTCACACAGATCATGGTTGTTTGGGAATTTGTGGATGTTGAATGTGCCTTTGAAAATTTCATGTTTATGTTGAGGATTTTGCTATATAGACTACCAATGCAGGATGTATTGTGGAAATTTGGTGTTTTAGATTCGTCAAAATGTGCTTGTTGTACATCTCCAGATGTGAAAACGATTCATCGTATTTTTGTATCAGGTCAGCTAGCCAGATATTTATGGGCTTCATTTGGTATGGATTTGGATGTCTCCATATCCTATTTATCTATCAAAGCGTGCCTGGCTTCTTGGTTTTTAAAGAAAGCACCACCGAAATATTTGGAGGTGTTGTTGCATGTTACTCCTTTATTTATTTGTTGGCATATTTAGAAATTTCAAATTTCTGTTTATTTTGATGGTGTATACCTGTCATGGAGGAGGATTTGGGTATTAATTGTTAGGGACATAAAGGCAGTTTTTATGGTTAAATTTTTTAATTTGCCTATTGCTAATATGGAGTGGAAGAGTTTTGTTGGTTTCATTACAAAGCAAAAAAATAGGAAGGTAGATAGATGGATTAGATGGATTAAACCTATTCATGGAGAGGTGCTTCTTAACACTGACGGTGCATCCAAAGGAAACCCTGGAATGAGTGGTGGAGGTGGCATTCTTCGGGATAGTCAAGGTAATGTTTTGTTATCTTTTTCATGTTTTCTTGGTTCCTTACAAGTGTGCAAGCTGAAGCAAAAGTTGTGTTACATGGAGTTCGATTATGTGTGTCTCATGGGTTCACCAATATTCACATTCAAATGGACTCTAAATTGCTAGTTGACAAACTATTGTCCAAGGCTGAATACCCTTGGTCAATTTCAATTGAGGTGGAGCAACTGAGGACATACAGTTTCTTTTCAATTTCACATTGTTATAGGGAGGCAAATAAGGTCGCTGATGCGTTGGCCAACTTTGGGTGTGACTCACAAGTGAATCGGGTATATTTTGATCTCAAGGAGCTTCCTAAAGCAGCAATTGGGAGGTTAGAATAGATAGGATAGGTATGCCTACTCTTAGAATATGTAGTCTCTTTTAGTTTTTATATTATTATTATTCATGTATGGTTTTTATTTTTTAATCTTTCTTTGTCTAATTTTCCATGTACTCGTTGGAGGTAAGGTTTATGTCCCCCTCCTTGTATATATTTTTGGTTATTAACAAAATAATGGGTTGGCATCCCTCCCTCGTGTACGGGGTTTTGCCACAAAAAAAAAAACTACCAACCTACAAATGAAAACCAAACATATAGGAAATTAAAAGATGTAATAGATAATTCCCATGAGAAGAGAAAAAAGTTTTTTTTCTTTTTAAGCTAACCTAAGTAAAATAACCATAAGCACAAAGAAAATAATTCTGAAAATCCCTAAAAATTTGCAACAATATGATAATACCTAAAACTAATAATATTTTTACCCAAAAAAATAAATCTAAAAGAGAGAGAAAGGTGAAAAATTACTAAACACCTAATGTCTAACGAAAGGGGTTAGAAAAGTCATTTCATACAAAGAGTCCCAATTTTCACCACAAAAGGCTACCATGTGGCTTTATAATTAATGTTGCGCCCCATTTTTCCGAAGGAAGACGAAAAAAAGGAAAGATTAAAATGTGTGAGTTGTGTTTATTTATTGAGAAAAAGAGCGTAGGTTTTTAGTAAACTGATTTTTAGAAAATACTTTAAAAAGGTTTGACGAGAAATGTGATCTTTAGAAAATGTCTTATTTTGAAAACAAAAAGAAAAGGACCTAAAATGGGACATTGAAAATGTGACGGTTTTTGGGTCCAAAAATAGATTCTAAAAAGGGTTTTTAGTACAATCCATCCAGTCCAAAACCCACCGAATATTTTGATCTGGTATTGTCATCAGAAAATCCAGACATTCTAAAGCTGTCCTCATCGGGCTATTTCCCTCAACCCTTTTGTGATGCGTGACTATCCAGTTATATCCGATCAATGGCAAACTGTTGGGAGTAGCCGAGTGACTCTTGAAGTGTTCCATCGCCCAAATGTGCAAGATCATGTTCGATGCATGAAAGAAATTGGTTCTCCTTTGGCAATTGGTGCAGGCAGTGAATATATCGGCTAACACAGTTGGCACTATAAAAGTCCTTTGACCTAGGATTCCTGAAAAAAGATCGGACATGAGCTTAGTTATCTTAAAACTGATTTTCTTGTCTTCTCTTGGAAATAGGTAAGTCCCTGCCATGACAAACCCATACACCCAAAATCTCTTGTATGCCCATGCTGTCTTGGATGCAAGCGTGAAATCCCCTGAATACTTCTCAAACCCGTCCTTATATGCGAACCTATCAAATAAGAATTTCACACTTATACTCTAATCGAAACCTTGTAGTGCAGACTCCTTCAATCCAGCGAAATGGTAGAACTTGGCTTTTCCGAAAACAAATGGAAAGATCACGGTCGTTCGTTCCACTGACAAATTAAGTAGGCCGGCTACCTCTTCAACTGTAATGGTCAATTCCTTGTCTCTAATTCTAAATGCTGAACAATCAGGGTTTCACAGATGAATCAGAGCTTCCACCAAACATCCGTTTTTCTCTATTTCCTTAAAGTCACCAATGGGTCCTAAAAATGCTGCTACTTGGTTGATCTCACTAGGCAGGAGGAGCCCCGGCCACTTCCGGACTTCGGGCAGGACTGTTAGCATTTACTTGATGCGTCGTGGGCTATTCATTCTGGTGCAAAAATATGACTTTATCATATCACCTTACCTAGGGTCTCACCTACTAGGATTTACTGAAATTTAAACGTGCAATGTCTTTTTCAGGGTTACATACCCGAGACAAGAGGATGGCTTTCCTACCATGGGATTCCCGAAATGGCATTCCCTCTAGGGTTTATGCATGATGTCATTTTATTAAAAAAAGTTAAAATATGCGAAAATGCCAAATTTAAGAAATATTCTAAAGAATTTATATATATATATATATATATATATATATAACAATGATCGATCCTTTGGGTATTTATAACAAAAATGCAATTTGTGAAAAATTTATAAAATCTCACTTTCATCTTTCTCGAAGAAATTAACTATGAAAGCAAAATTTAAATGTGTCAAAAGAGGGTTGGCTTCCTACGAGAGTACCATGCCAAGACTCTTTATTCTAGGGTTGTGAATGCGACCAAAAAGGAAGGAAACTGCGTTAGTTCATTTAACAAAATACCACATAACACATTGATAAAGCAAATACAACAATAAAAAAATATGACAGAAAAAGGGGGTGGATTCTCTCCTCTCGTGCCTGGTGTACCTGATATGGTAAGGCCGACTCTATCCTAGGTTTATTTTACATGGATGCATGAGGTTGGGCTCACTAATGCATCTACACTCAATTAAGGTTTCGGTTCCCGAACCTTCAGACAGAGGGATCCGAAAGTAACAATTCTGTCAATTCCAAGGATCCCAAGTCGGTGGTTTGAGTGATTCCCTTGACACTGCTACACGCACGTCGGGCCACGGCCACATGTCCAAGCGAATCAATTTTTAAAACCCAAATTTCTAGACTTGTGGACTCAAGCCGAGAGTTTGGGTGATCTCCTAGATAATGTTACGTGCACGTCATGCCACGGTCACACGTCTAAGTAGATCGATCCTAATTCTTAAAGGGACGGGTGGGTGACAACCACCAAAAAAGAAAAAGGGTAAAATAAATTGTATGCATGTATGAAGTGCTCCCTGTGAGAGGAGGGAATGATAATATTGACACGCGAAAAGTTCCAAGGGTGATTGAGCCCCTCCCCAAATGCAAACGCGATACGAACAAACAAGTCCTAAAAAATAGCCGAAACTAGTTACGAGGTTTAGTCTAAATTTTCCTAATATAACCCTGAGATTTTATCACATTTGGATGCAACTATATGAATGCAAATCTAGTCCTAAAAAATGGATATCGTTAAGGGACAAAATATTCCATTGAGGTTTGGTCAAGATTATCGCATTAATTGCGAAACCCGAGTCTTGACCTCGATGGAGTCATGAGTATAGATGCAAAATGGAATGCAAAAGGAAAAGAAAATAGTAATATAGATAGTAAGTGAACAAAGAAAGTGGGGATGCAACATAACGGGTACGAGGAACTAGTAGACTCATGACTTGCTATTCCTACTCACGGAGGGGGGAACGGCATGTACGCCACTGCTTCCCACGTGAGTAGATGACTATTTCTAGTCGAATCACATACAAAATGACTAAAAATTCTATGTGTAGTGGAATCTAAATGTTTTGCACTAAACATATGTTTAAAATAGATAATAAGTGATAATAATACATAAAAAACCATACAAAATGAGAGAAGGCCTAAAAAGAGAAAATGTGTGTGAAATGGTCATGAAATGCACACAAGAAATGATTTTAATACTAAAATGACCTAAAGGTCTAGCTTTGGACTAACCTATTTTCTAAAAATTCTCCACTAGCGTTGGATTAGAGAAGAAACCGGAATTTACCACAACTAGCGTTGGACTAGTGTGGCGACGATACACATATATAATAATGAAGCAAATAAATAAATAAAATACATATTAAAGCAATAATCACATAAAAGCAGATAATAGCACATAGGAGCACATAACACACAAGCATAATATTCTAGATGCAAAGTCCTAGGGAAAGCGAATAAAACACATAAGCACATAGCACACAAAAACCCTAACTATTACACCGGAGAAAAAACCTAATTGCAATCTAAAAATGAAAAATAAAAGATAACCTATCTAACCTATCTATTACATTTTTCTATCTAGAATACATAAGATTTTTGCTAAATAGGTAAAATATAAACTATCTATTACATTAACTATCTAAATACAAAATTTTTGCTTCAAGAATATTACCTATCTATTACACTTCTTTGAATAACTAAAAATTAAATTCAAATAAATAACATGACATATATAAATAAATAAATACTCACACATGAATAAAAATAATAATACAAAGAGATACATAAAAAAAACACATAGAAAAACACATAGGAGCACATATGAGCACACAAAAAGAAATAAAAAGGGTAATAGAAGTACCTCCCATTCGTAAACTCGGTACAAATTGCTAATAAAATGAACAAACATGTCAAAAAATACCACTGTTCAAATAAATACATTACTAATTAAATAATTTCATACTAATCACTATAAACATGCCACAATAATTCAAAACAATTATAGCAATAATAAACCAAAAATAAAAAAACAATAATTAAATAAATAAATAAAAGAGAAAGAAAGAAAGAAAAAAAATGTTTAGTTAAAAGAATAAAAATCAAAAATAAAAATAAAAATAATAAAAAATAAAATGCAATAATACATAATTAAGTTTTTAACATACAAATAACAATTACCAAAATAACTAAAAGAGAAATAAAGAAACTAATTTGAACATTAATTAGACTAACAAGACCAAATTTTAGAACATTAATTATAAATTTAATAAAATAAAAATAAAATGTGACAGAAATACTTAAAATCTTTGAGGACTTGATTAAATCCTTTTTTTTTTTTTGCTAAAAATAAAATGTTCCAAGGTTTTAGATTAAAAATGGAAATTTAGGCAACATTCTAGAGTAAAAATGTAATTTATAACAAACTAAAGGGTAAAATTATAATTTCAAACCATAGCTAAGATAATAATATAATTTACAACGAATTTAAAAGGCTAAAAATATAATTTTCAGCAAGCATAATACCAAAAATAAAATTTTCCAGCAATACTTAAGGTCAAAAATGCGATTGCAACAAACTTGGGGGGTTAAAAAATGCAATTCCAGCAACATTCAAGAGTAGAATACAATTTTCAGCAACATTCAAGGGCTAAAATTCAAGTTCTAGCTACTTGGGGGGCATAAATATAAATTCCAGCAATATTAGAGGGCAATAATGTAATTCCAGCAAAGTATAATGACAAAAACAAAATTTCAACAAGATTGGGGGACAAGAATGCAAAATTCAGCAACATTCAAGGGTTAAAATACAATTCCAGCAAACTTGGGGAGTAAAATTACAATTTCCATAAATCCGGAGGGTAAAAATGCAATTCCAAAAAAATTTAGGGAAAAATGTAATTTTATAAAAATATAGGGGTCAAAATGTAATTATGTAAAAATTGGAGAACCAAAATGCAATTAATTAGGACCTAATTGAAAAGAAAATAAAATTATGGGGGTCAATCTACAAAAAAATAGAAGCTTAAATGCATAAATCGTAAATGTTCAGGGCCACAATAACATTAATAAAAGTCTAAAGAATATAAAATAAATACATATTATTAATTAAAATAAATTAGAAAACTAAACCAGCAAAACAACGAAGTTTTGAGTGAAACTACGTCAAAACGATATAGTTTCACTTAAACTCTTTTTTTTTCCGATTTCCTTCTTCTTCTTTTTCTTCTTTCTTTTTCTTCTTTCTTTTCTTCTTTCTTTCTTTCTTTCTTCTTCCTTTTCTAATTTTCCAGACTTCCCTTTGTTTTTCTTCCTTTTTTCTCCCGATTCACCTCTGCTACTTCTCTCTCTCTCTCTCTCTCTCTCTCTCTCTCTCTCTCTCTCTCTCTCTCTCTCTCTCTCTCTCTCTCTCTCTCTCTCTCTCTCTCTCTCTCTCGCCTCGCCGGTTTGCTCTCTCTCTCTCTCTTCTCTCGAATTCTCTCTATCTACCCAAATTCCCCAAATCCTTTCTTCAACCCCCCCCCAAACAGGCTTCTTCTAAATTCCCAATAAAATCCCTCAATCAAGCCTTAAATTGAACTCCATAAGCATGAATTTGCAAGAGCCAAGCAGTATTTACTAAAATAGAGTCCAAGAAGCTTTACCTTTCAGTGGGGGTGGCTGGTGGCGAACGGCGGGGCTGGTGGTGCTCCGATGGAATTTGATGTTTTGTTGGTTTGGGGCTGTCAATCGATGTTTCTTGGCTGCGATTTGGGCGATTAATGAAGGTTGTTTTGTGATTAGGTGAGATTTTGTGTGTACATATGTGTGTCTTATGAATGAGGGCTGAGAGGTAGAACATGGGGTGTGTTAATGTTCTTGATGAGTTTTTTGTGTGTGCAGGTGTGAATGCATTATGTGTGTGTTCTTGTGAATGTGACTGGTGAGTGAATGTTGGAAGCTTCGCGTGTTAGCAGCTTGTGTTTTTTATTGTGTGTGTTCTGTGTAAGTTACTATGTGCACTAGTGAAGAAAGTTTGTCAATGAAAATGGTGGTGAGTGCTGGTGTGTGTAAGGTGCATGCTTGTGTGTTTTTTTGATGGAGTGAGGGGAAAATAGAAGGGGAGAGTTGTCTGCGCCCAGGTAGAGGGCCGAGAGGGATGAGGATGGAAGGGAGCTGTGTTGTCTTTGTGTGCGAATGGATAGTGTGTGCGGTGTGAATTGGTGTGTATAAGTGCGTTTGAATGTGGCTGACTGTGTGCTTGGTTGACTATGTGTGTGTGTGTGATTGCTTGTCTGTTGATGTTTTCTGGTGTATTTGATTGTGCTGCTGAACTAGAATTGTGATGTGTGTGTGTGTGCAATGTAGTGTAGGCCTTGTGCTAGTGAACTGGTGTGTGTTGTAATGTCTAGGATTGAGAGTGCAGGTGTGTGATGTGTGTGGTGGTGTTGTGAGGGAGAGCCAAGAAGGGAGAGTGAATTGTGTCTGTGTTGTGCGTATTTGTGTGCGTGAGTGAACTGCTGCAATTGTGCTGAGGGGAGGGTTGGCCGAGAGAGTTGAGTAGTGAGTGAAGTGTGTTTTGTGTTGTCTGTGAGTGAAGAGAGTGAGAGAATTGTGTGTGTATGTAGGTTTGTGAGATGTGAGAATTGAGAGGGAGTGAGGCTTGTGTAGTGTGTGACTGTCTGCAGGGGAAAGGGACTGAGAGAGAAGAGGAGGGGTGTCTGCAGGTAGGTGTTGAGTGTGTAAAAAATGGTCCAAACAAAATTGAATCAAAATCCCTAAAAATCTGGTAGCAAATACAAGTGGTGAGGGGAGTGATGTGATTAGGCATAAAGTGATTGTGATGATGATGAAGTTGGTGGTATGGCTGATTGCTATGGTAGCTGAAAGTATGGCATGGAGCTGTCTGATAGCTTAAGCAACCATGCTGCTACTGTAGCAGGCTGCAAAACGCAGCCTGCTCCAGCATTTTTTTTTTTTTTTTTTTTTGTAATTTGTAAAGAAGAAGAAAAGAAGAAAAGAAAAATGTAAGAAAATGAAGAAAATTGGAATAAAATAAAAATCCTATGGACTTCTTAGAATAAAAAAATAAAATAAATAACATAAAATAATAAATTAAAACTAAAATTCAGCATTACTAGAAAAAGAAAATTCAATAATAACAAAAAATTAAAATTTTAAAGTTAATTCACCATTGAAAAACATGTCATAGACAAAAAGATACAATTTGAAATAAATACCAAATAGTCTTCAAATATTATCAAAAAAAAATTTACATAAAATCTATAAATATTAAATGCACATATAAAATATTTCACACACAAAAATTCTTAAATAAAGGTGCATTGGAAAACGTGACATAATATGACAAAAATTATGAAGGTCACAAAAATACTAAATGACTCTTAAAAATCACAAAAAAAATTTACACAAAATAGATTATCACATAAAACACATATAATAAAGTGTTTTTTTTCACCCATAGATTTTAAGATTAATGCATTCTTGGGAAATGTGCCCTTAATAAATAAATAAATAAAAATTAAATAAATACTAAAACAACCTCTAAAAATCATGAAATTTTTATAGAAAATTTATAAATATACAAAATGCATATATAAAATTTTTCACTTGAAAATTCTCGTAAAATTGTACATTGGAAAATGTGCCATTAAATTAAGAAAAATATTAAAATTTTAAATAAATAATAAATGACTCCCAAAAATTATTAAAATTAGAAATAATGAGCAAACAGTAAAATTATGTATGTAAGAAATAAAGCAAAAATAGAATAATATTTACATGGTGAAATTATCATTTTGCCCCTGATATGAAAAATTAGTCATAATATGCACGAAAATTGTAATTGACCCTCGAAAAATGAAAATACCCCCTAAATAAAGTAACATGCATATTTTTACAAAAAGTGTATCAAAATTTGGTGTCTACAATTAAGCCTCCCTACTATCCTTTTATAGAAAAGGTATATATTTATATGTGTGTGTATGTGTGTCTGTGTATGTATATATGTATGTATGTTTGCATACACATATATGTACGTGTATGTAAACACACACACACACATATACACACATACGCATACATGTGTATGTGTATAGATATGTATGTACGTATGTATATGTGTCTGTGTATGTGTGTCTATATATATATATATATATATATATACATATATATATATTGGCATAGGAGTTGGTCACAAGGATCGGGAGAAAAAATAGAGGGAGAGTTGTAGCAATCAAGCTAGATATGGCAAACCTTACGATCGTGTCTCATGGCTATTTCTCATAAACATTCTTTGAGCTTTTGGATTTGGGAGATATTCATTGATATGATTTAGAGACTAATATCTAATTATGGGTTTTCAGTTATAATTAATGTAGGGACTTGTGGTTTTTTCAAATCATCCAGAGGAATTCATCAAAGAGATCCACTATCACTGTCTTTATTCATCATTACAACAAAAGTTCTATCTAGAGGATTGACCAACTTTATTCATCGTTGTTGCAGAAGTCTATCTAGAGGATTGAACTCATTAACTTAAATTTCTGCATTTTCAAGTTTTAATGTGCCAAGTGGACGTCCAATTGTTACTCATCTTACATAGGCAGATGATATCATCATCTTCTCAAGTGCAAATTTGAAATCATTGAAACTTGTGATGAATTTATTGTCCAAATATGAAGCTGAATCAAGAAAAAAGGTAAACACTAACAAAAAAAATTTTTATGAAATGTAAGGCGTCGAAGTCAAGGCAAAACTTGGTACATCAGTTGATAGGCTTCTCACCGAAGACTTTTCCCATAAAATATCTTGGGTGTCCATTGTATTTAGGAAGAAGAAAGACTGCATATTTTTCAGACATTTGCCAATCCATTACTGCTAAAATTCTAGTTGGCAAAATCGGACTTTATCAAGTAGGGATTAGTGTGTACTGATTAAACATATCTTATCCTCTATTCCGATTCATTTGTTGGCTATAGCTCAACAACCAAGGCTATTCTTACTCATATTGAGAAGTCTTTTGCAAATTTATTTTGAGGCTCCTCAATAGGTAGAAATAAATTCCATTGGCTGAAATGGAAGTCTGTGTGCTATCCTTACGAAGAATGTGGAATAGGGGTTTGGTCTTTAGAAGACATCTTTAAGGCTTTTTCAATAAAATTATGATGGAATTTTAGATGTCGTAATCCCTTGTGGGTTCAATTCTTGGAGAAGAAATATTGTTCAAAATTTCGTCCTATAGTGGTATCATGGTCTAATTCTTCTTCGCCATCCTGGAAAAAGATGTTACAAGTACGAGAGGTGACAAAATTGAACATGCAATGGTGTGTTAGAAATGGTAGTGCTTCTTTCTGGTTTGATAGTTGGATGAAAACTGGAGCTTTGTGTTTAAAGACGGGAAAAAATGAGAACCATAAAATCAAAGACTTTGTAAATGATTGCTAATGGGATCAACCCTCTCTTTGGCAGTGGATTCTAAAGGGGGTAGTTTTAGAGGTCTTAAAATTTCCTCCACCTGCATTAGATAAACCGGACTTGTGCTTCTAGGCATTGACACATTCAAGTTCTTTCTCCGTGTCTTCAGCTTATGATTTGGTAAGGGATTCAAGAGAACTTTCTAGTATTTTTTATAAAATATGGCATGAAGGTAATCCTATGAAGATTTCTTTATTTATGTTTCATTTGTTGCTGAATAAATTACCACTTGATGTTGCTCTTTTTCGGTTTGAGATTTATGGTCCTTCAAAATGCTCATGTTGTTCTCAACTGTTAGAAGAAACCATTAACCATGTTTTCTGTACAAGTGAATTAGCAAGGGCTATTTGGGTTTTGTTTTGGCTCTGAATGTGAGATGCGAATAGAAAATTTTGAGACCCAGTCGATGCTCACAGGGTGGTGGTTTAAGCATACAAGGAATGGTTTTGTGGCACTTATCTGGCAAGTGTTGCCATGCTTTATTTGTTGGAATCTTTGGAAAGCACAAAATAGAGCACGATTTGATGTGGACAACATTGTACACACTCAGATTATATCTTGTATTTACAAAGATATTGTTGATGCCTTTCATATACAATTTCCACATTTCGAGTGGAAGACAGCAGTTGACTATCATTTTACAACTCAAATGAAAATTTTGAAGCAGCAGACTAGTTTAAACCAGTCAAATAGATGAAGCCAAATTCATTAATACCTAAGCTAAACACAGATGGTTGTTCCAAGGGGAATTCAGGAGCTAGTGGTGGTAGAGGGGTGTTGTGAGACATAAATGGCAGACTTATATTTGCTTTCTCAGTCACCTTTGGTAAGGCAATTAGTGTTCAAACAAAAGCTTGTGCAATGCTGTTTGGGGTGCAAAGATGTATTCAAAAAGGTTTTAATACTTTGCATATTGAGACTGATTCATTATTATTGATGCAAATTTTGGAAGGAAAGTGTAAAGCCCGCATGGTCCATAAGATATGAAATTAATCTTGATACATGCCTAGTCAAGAATCCTACGTTAACCCTAACGTGAACCCTTGATGAACGACTCATAGCATATGTCGATTCAACCCCAAGGACCGTCTTGAGTATCAGGATACAATCTAACCGCAATCATACAAGAGATGGATTTAGACTAAACTAACAGTTGAAAAAACGTAGACCCAAACCAAAGGATTTGATAGAACCTAAACTATATTAATCTCCAACAAGAAAATCTTGATAAGCTAAGAAAGTTTTTCACAGAGAACTTGAGAGAGAAACCTCACACTAAATTGTATTAATCAACCAAAATCAATCATAATTGAAAAGACATACAATGCCTAATATGAGTGTAAAGGTACTAGAAAATAAATATGGAAAGTTTTAAAATGAATAGATATCAAAGAATTACTAAAAACAAGCCTAAAATACTAAATTCATCAACTGCGTGCCACTTGCGGGTGCGGTGCAGATTCACTTTTATGTGTGCCTTTGGATTACTAACCTTCTGACTATAGCCACGAGGGAACCCATAGCGCAGCTTTACATCATAGGTTCAGTTAGAACTCTTTTTCCCAACTTGTCCAGTAGTTTTTAAGACCTTCAAATCACCCTCCAAACTTGGCAATCTTCCTCCAAACTTGGCAATCTTGTCCACTTTGACTTGGCTCTACAAATATCCCGAGTACCTCCTTTAACTTGATCATTCGCCCTTATATTCACATCATTCTTCCTCTCTTCAAGAAGATTTGTCCTCGAATCTTGCTTCATCTTCACTCCATCAAAGGAAACTTTATGAGGAACTTCAAGAACCTACGAAAAAGAATTTTTTTGAACAAAAGAATAGGAGTTAGTGGAATTAAGCCCCTTGCTACTCAGCTTTGTTACCATCACCTTCTTCCATTTATCCACTTCATCACCATCCTTAGCCTTCTTTTTCTTTGCCTTCCTTGCTCTCCACACCTTGCAAGTTGCACTTGGTCTTTGTGAGCTTCCACAAGCGATAAAGGCAATAGTGTGTTACCTCTTCTATGTCAACCAAAAGAGTATTTATTCTTGAATCCATCATACACCACTCTTCTATCATATTGCCATGGTCGCCCCAACAATAAGTGACATGCCTCCATTGGTGCTACATCACACAATACCTATATTTGTATCTTCCAATAGAATGAAAGTTCGCCTTGCTTGGTTATCTTTAACTTACTACTATCCCTCATCCACTGCAACTTATACAGTTGAGGATGCTTCAAAGTACACAAACCAAGCTTCTCTACCAATACCAAACTAACTAAATTAGTGCAACTCCCCGAGTCAATAGCGACACTACACACCTTGTCATTGACGAAACATCTAGTACGGAATATAAACTACCTACTCACGTCAATCCTATTTCTTTTAGGTTGCTCACCTAAGTCCTTTCTCATGATTAATGCTTCTCCTATAGCTAGTTGGCACTCTCCATCACTTTCTCCCTCTAAAAGTGGCATTTTCTCATCACTAGATACGACACTCTCCACCTCACCATTATCATGAATAATCATGGCCCTTTTATTTGGGCAATCTGCACTCATATGACCATATTCTTGGCACCTATAGCAATTAATATCACAATATTTGAAAGGCATCTCCATCTTTTCCCTAGGCTGATTTTTAAGACCAGTAGCTTACACCATACTCCTCTCACCTTATGTAGATCTTGGATTGCTCTACCTTCTCTGTCATCATATACTCCATTGTCATGCCAATTGGGTCTCCTATTTGAACTCGAACCAACCTTAGACTTCCTTGATCTGAGTTGCTTCTCTATTTTTTCCGCCTTTTCTACCAAGTCTTCAATTTCTACATAATATTGCAACTCGACAATCTCTTGAATGTCTTGATTAAGTCCAACTATAAACCTTGCCATAGTCACTTCACGGTCCTCCTCAATGTTAGCTCGGATCATTGCCATTTCCATTTCTTTGTAATACTCATCTACATTCCTTGATCCTTGCCTTAATGTCTGGAGCTTCCTATGAAGGTTTCTATAGTAATGGCTAGGTAAAAATCTTTGCCTCATCACAGTCGTCTTTTTGTCTCACATTCTAATGGACCTCTCACCATATCTCTATCTGTTGATCATCAATTGATTCCACCAAATACTCGCGTAATCTATGAACTCCACAGCTGCCAACTGAATCTTATTCTCCTCAGAGTAGTTATGGCAATCAAACACATGCTCAATTTCCACTCCCATTCAAAGTATAACTCCATATCACTTTTTCCTTGGAATGAGGGAATCTTCATCTTGATGCTTCCAAGGTTACCATTTCGATTGGGAATACCTCTGCCATGGTCACGTCCTCCTTTTCTAGGCTTCATATCAAACTCCTTATCTTCATTAGAATCCTCAAACTCAACTATTGGGGCCCTCCTTCTCCTATTTCTTGATCTAACATGTGCGTGCTGCCATCTGTCTATCCGTTCGTACACTACATCCACTACCTACCTTAGACCCTATTGGATGCTTGCAGTTAAGATATCTACGAAGTCCTTAATGTCAAAGACTCAAGATTCCCCTTCATGAGCAATATTGTGTGACATGTACTTACAAAAATATGTTAGTAATAAAAGCCTCACACACTCCATTAGTGTTTGCACTCGACTCTTGTGTATCACTCAACTTGTATGGCTTTTACTTGATATTGTGCTCACCTCTCTTGCCTTTTATCAAACACGTTCTCCTTTTTTTTATCAACAACAATCACTCAATAACATGATGAACAACTCAAACTTTTGACTGCTTTTAACGGTCCCAGACAATTGGACAGTAACAAAGGACAAATTTTGTTGCAAAAAATGAAGGGAAAATGCAAAAAAATTCAAGGGAGTAATGAAAAGATAGCAAGAACTATGCAAGCAAGCAACAACCCAATCAAGAGAGACGACAAAACATAAAGGATAGTAAGAAAGAACACAAGATACACAATCAAACGAACAAGAACAAGAAGAAACAAAAGACAGAAAACAAGATATATTCAGTTTTCAAGAGAGATCTCAAGAAAACGGATTGGATAAAACCTAATAACAAGACTCAAGAGCTCTGATAACAATTGATACGTGCTCGGGCAAGAACCCTACATTAATCCTAACGCGAACCCTTGATGAACGACTCGTAGCACCAGTAATTTGACCCCAAGGATCGTTTTGAGTATCTGAACGCAGTTTAACCCCAATCACACACAAGATGGATTGAAACTAAACTAACAGTTGAAAAAACTTAGACCCAAACCAAAGGATTTGATAGAACCTAAGCTATATTAATCACCCAACAAGAAAATCTTGATAGGCTAAGAAAGTTCTTCACAGAGAACTTGAGAGAGATAACTCCCACACCAAATTGTATTAATCAACATAAATCAATTGTGACAGCCCCACCTTACCCAGAGGCGCACCAAAGGGCTTAGCGGACTGCCTGCCTAGCTCTCGCCAGGACTCAAATCACGCACTCGCATCAAACATCCAAGCACATTAACCCATAATAAAATGCATTCATAAAGAAATACATTCATGAAATTCACTTGAAAGTATAAATATCACAAGAGTTTTTACAACCCAAAACATAAATAATATTTACAATAAAAGCCTACACATTTAGGCTGTCCAGATACATTAAACAAAACATGTACTAGGTCCAAAATCAGCTTTTCCAGCTTTAGTATTTTGGAAAACCTGGTTAAAGAAAACAAATGAACGGGATGAGCTATAATAGCCCAGTGAGTGCTCAAGTCATGCAGTATACCAATAACAAATAAACCTTTAAGGATAATAATTAACAAATTTAATAAATGATGAACAAGCAATGTGAAGTGTAGTAAAATCAATGGCGGATACAGGCTCACTACGGGAGCAAGCTCAACCGCAGGAGTATCGATCATGATCAAGATAACAAGGATATCGGGACCGAGGTAAAAGCTCAGGTCCTGAGATACTTGAAAAATTCAATCCAGAGTTACCCTCTTCGAGGAATGAAACTCATATAGGAAAGAATATCATGCACCTATAACCCACAGCACCTTATATCACCCCAAACTCAACAAGTTGACTAACCGTGGAGTAACGGTGAAGTTAGCCACGGAAGTCCAAGGTCATGCATAAAGTTCAAGCATGAGTTAGCCCTTTTTCAGGACTTTACTCAGATATGAAAATTAACACGCACCGAATAACGCCCATCACCTTATATCTCTCCCATACTCAACCACGGAAGTCACATGCACAAATAACACGTTGGATAGTGAAAGCATGTAACACATTGCGGAATAGATGCGATAAAGTACACATCTTTCCTCAAGTAGCACATTTTATTAGATAATCATGTCAAGTATAACATCTCATCTCAGGCATCAAAATAACAATGTCAAGTATTACATGGCATTTCATGCATCATGCACACATAAGAACACTCACCTGAAGCCTAAGAAAATATCTCGCGATAAGGTTGGGTCTCACTTGCGGATCCTGAAATTCACGAGGAAATAATCGTATAAAAACCTGATTAAAATCTAAGAAATTTCATAAGGAAATTCAAGAAATACCCCACGTCTCTCTAGGGTTTATTTTCTAGGGTTTTGGAGTTTAGGGTTTTACCCTAGGGTTAGGGTTTTCAAAATTAGGGTTTTCTAACTTTCTAGGGTTTTGCTCGGAAAGGTTCAATTCACTAATAGCTAATCTACGAAAATTTCTGCACGTTCTAATCACTAAATTACAGCTTATAAAGCTTTAAATCATAGCCTAATCACTTTTATTTCTTAGGTTTTACCGAAATTTCGGCAAGCACTTCCCCTATAATCGGACTAACCCAAAATTTTTAACCTGCAAGAAAACCATCCAAACAACTCAATCTCAAGTAGTTCTACCAATTTCACATCAAACTCACTTCAATTTCACTCAAATTCATCACAAAAACACATAAACTACTCCAAGTTCTTCAACCAAATCAAACCTAAATCATGCCATTTCAAGTTTAATTCACTATCTACAAGTCATACAAGTCCATAAACTTCATATTCATGGAATAAAACTTCATATTTCATGGCTAAAATAAATCACACTTAACCATAAAGACATGACTTAAAAGCTAGAAAACTATAATCTTTACACTTGAAATAAGATGAAAAGTTCTTGGGAAATACCTTTAGTAAGACAAGATTGTTGCTTAGGAGGAAGATCAACTTAATTTCTATGGATGAAAAGTGATCAAATGGAAGTAAAAGCTCCAAGAAAATGAAAGAAAATGGAGAGTAAAGAGAGAAGAGAGGGGCCGGATTTGAGAAGAAGAAAAAGAGAGAAAATGCCTAGTTAAAGAAGAAAAGAAATGGAAAAGAATTGGGAAAAAGTTTGAACAATCAAAGCAAGACAAGAACAAAGTAGATATTGACTTTCTTAACCATAGTAGACCACACTTGGCCATGTTTAATTAGGAGGGATTTTTTCATTTATCCTATAATTAAATCTTGCAAGACATTCTAGGTACATGTCCTAAAGGAAAGGGTACAACATGCTAGTAAAAATAGAAAATCAATTCCCTAGTTTTTCTTGAATAATTTCGGCCCTTTTTTTTTTTCCTAATGGACATGATACAAAATAAATGGTTTTGCATGAATTTCTAGGGTGTTATATCAATCATAATTGAAAAGACATACAATAAACGACCTAATATAAGCCTAAAGGTACTAGAAAATAAATATGAAAAGTTTTAAAATGAATAGAAATTAAAGAACTACTAAAAACAAGCCTAAAACACTAAATCCATCAACTACGTGTCGCTTCTGATCATGCCCATTGGGCATACCCACAGCGTGAGTTTGGGTGCGAGTTTGCTCCTATGCATGCCTTTAGATTGCTAACCTTTTGACGGTAGCTACGGTGGAACCCGCAGCGCGGCTTCATATTGCGAGTTCAGTCAAAACCCAAAACCCCTTTTCCTAACTTGTCCAGTAGCTATTGAGGCCTTCAAATCACCCTCCAAGCTTGGCAATATGTTCCACTTTGACTTGGCTCTACAAAATTCCTGAGTACCTCTTTTAGCTTGATCATCTGCCCTTAGCTTCACATCATATCTATTATCTCAATTGTCTTTCAGGTTCGTATTTATTACTCATTGTTATCGAGAAGCTAAAAGAATGGCTGATTTGCTGTCCAATATTGGTTGTCAAGAATCATTTTCTACCATATACTCATCTGAATGTAATCTCCCATGCTTAGCAAGAGGAGAGATTCGTATGGATAGATCGGGTTTTCCTACTTTTCGCAAGTGTAAGATATCAAGAATTTCTTAATTTTATAGTTGTAAGGGAGTAGTACTTCTCATTTATTTTTTAAATTTCCCATGAATGTTGGAGGTACCCCATATATATATATATATATATATGTATATACATATATATATGTATATACATGTATGGGGTACGTCTCGCCTTGCAAGAGCAGAGAAGATTGAATCTTCTATACAACAACTTTGGAGTGAACACTTGTTTTGCTTGGATCCACTATTCAATTCTTGGAACCGGATTTTGCAGGAAGAGAAGAGATGAGAGGTAGAGATTGTACCACTAAGCGTGCCAGAAATTTGTACACACAAATTTTGAGTCCACAACAAAAGACAAAAATGCTACACAAATTAGGATTTTATTGATTTGAAGACAAAGGTTAAAATCTCCAAATGAATTTCTTTACACAAGAAACTATCCTCTAATTCTTCTCTTCAAAAATTTAATTCAAGGGCTAAAAAGACTTATTCTTGAATTAAAATTGAAATTTTCTACAAATTTGGCTTAGAAAATAGTTGATTTGATAACATTCCTCGAATACTTAAAACTTCAACTTCAAGTCCTCAACATGAACATGGAGATTTGGAAGGAATTTGGAATTTGATATTGAATTTGAGGGACTTGAGACTTGAGAGAGAAAAATCTTGTTCGAACTTTTAGAGTTTTGAACTTCGGGATCTGAACTGACTTCTGACTTGAAAGGATGGACTCCTATTTATAGCTAAAAATTTGGGTGGTGATTGGCTTAAGATCAACTTTCTAGAATACTCCATAGTTTGGGTTGCCTGTAGCCCTAAAAAGCCCACCTAAAATAGAGCTGAATAAATGAATTGGCTCAAATAGTCCCGATGTGGATTAATTAAATTAATCAACTTTAATATAAATGGACATTTGAATTTAACTTGAAGCTCATGTGTCAATGACCCACTTATATGGATTAATTAAATTAACCCAGTTTTTAAATGGATTTTGCACCTTAAGTTAATTCATGGCCTATTTCAATTCATCTAACTTATAAGCTCACACATGAATGGACTTACAATGGATTTAATTTAATTCAATTTAATAAAGATCATTTCAATTTGTTTAATGTTGACTAAATTAAATTAAAATTTCATCATCTAAACAAGCATATATTCAGGGTTTGATTTATGCTTAAGTGAGAGGGAGAAACTAAAAGAAAAGGGTTTGCGAAAATCATGAGCGTCCAAGACAAGGAAGAATAAGATCGAAGTTGACACAAGTTGGAAAGGGAAGAAAGAGATACGAGGCAATTAGGGAAAATGAGTTTCAATGACAAAATTCAGTCTTATTTTTTAGAAATATAATATAGATATATATATATATATATATAAATTCATACAGTAATAAGCTATAAAGGATTAGACAATTTCTTTATGGTACGAACTGGTGAATTTTTAGCGTAAAATAAGTTTACATCAATGGTGTAAGAAATATTTACTCATTGTTTATAGGCTTAATTCCAAAATACCTCTGTAATGTTGAGTTAGGAGCAAATTACCACCTGTGTTTAGGAAACACACAAATTACCCCCTACTTTAGTAACAAAATGCCCCTCGTGTACATTTCATCTTTATAAGGACAAATTTGCCCTCATAAATTTTTAATATTGCATTTTTTAATTTGTTATATGAAAATAAAATAAAGCCACTACTCTAGGCCAATATTAATGTTGCATTCTTATATAAAAAATCAAAATTATGACTCCAAAATTGCAAAAAATTTTGTTACAAACTATTCATATTATTGTATTCAACATGTAAAAAAGTATGAACAAATACATGAATAATTTATTTTTTCCATGATGTACAATGAGCAGCTGCAAAGTGAAGATAAATTTATGATTTTTGTCAAATATATTTAAAATAGAGTATCAAAAAATGTTAATATTATTATTTCTGTTAATAAAAAAATACAAAAATTATAGCACCTATAAACTTGTGTTTCTAACCAAAACAACATAAGACTAACCTAATTTAGTAATAAAAGTAGTAATATCTTTTTTTTTTAGTTCATGTATTTATGACTTCTCTCTCCTTTATCATTTTGTTCTTCTTGCTCATGGATGGTATAAAAATTTTATGTTTTAGGATGAAAAAAAGAAATTTGTCCAAATATTGTGAATGGAAGGGCACAACTATCTTTTATCTATTAAAAGGGATAATTTGTATGTTTCCTGAATACAGGAGGCAACTGGCTAATGTAACATTACAAGGAGGCATTTTGTGATTTATCCTCTTTTTATATGTAGTAGACTTTCAAAATCATGGTGACTGTGATGTTAGACTATTATGAAAATCATATTTTAAATATGCTGTGCCAATATTTTATACATATATATATATATATATATATATATTCAAACAATAATTTTTCACATACATAACCTAATTTTATTTTTATATCACAAACATGCTCATTTAAAAGATATTACAGTAGTATGTTTCCGAAGACCTTCTGAACGTCATCCATGCGTAGTCTAATTTATAAAAGGTCATTTCCTTACTCTCTCCTTAATAAAGTTAACTTCAGTTTTCTCGTAAAATTTATTGTAAACTTTGTTGCGGAATATAGTTCCATGTGTACGCCCAAGGAAGAAGGAAAACAAATAGCGGGTTGTATTTGGTTGTACCATTCGTTATTTCTTTTTATTTAAATATATTCACTAAAATGTCATTAAAAAGCACATTGACCCGCAACCACATCCTCTCTCAATCATTAACCAAAACTTATATCAAATTATGGTGATCGAATTAATGCATTTGAACTTATAAAAATAATATATTAATTGTAAATTTTTGTCTGGGATGAAACTCAAGTAAATAGAATAGTATAATGATTCAGATTCTGATTCATTTCCATATACAAAATTAAGCAAAAGGGCAAATTCTTCCTCATCAAAATTTTCTGCCATAGCTGGAAAAAATGAAAACGAAATGGGTGAGAAGAGACCTCTAATAGGAGAAAGTAGAAACATTTGTCTGTCGACAACAATTCATGCTTCAAGAAATGCCCGTCTATTGTACAAATATGCGAAAGCAATATCCGCTACTGTGTCCGGGTAGAATGGCTCTGGCTTTGCAGCGTTGCCCATTAAGGATATCAAAATCATCTTTTCTTCATGCCATAATTATAACGTACATCAAACTCATAATGTATCAGAAAAATTTTAAAATAAAAAGAAAGAAATGAAAATTTTCAAGCTCAAATTTGTCTTACTGCACAAGTTAAAAGAGAAAAGTTCAAAGAAAGAGAGAGAATCCCTTGTTAATATAGAAACGAGATTTGCGGAGACAGCATTTATAACTCAGTATCGTGGGGGTGCAAGTTTCAATGTAAAAGTCACCTATGGCAGTTAACCAGGAGGTTAATTTAAAATTTTGCAAATTATTGGTGTGTGCCTATTTAGTTTTTTTTTTTTTTTTTTTGAAACAAGTGTGCCTATTTAGTTAGTGAAGCCAAACATTTTATTTTATTGCTTTCATTTGAAGTGTTGTGGTAGATCACGCATCCTTTTTCGCCTATCCTCATAGGGATATACGTTTTGGCAATAACATAGGAACTGCTGTGGTTGACATATACATTTCTTTATTCCAACCATAATTGGGACCTCAACCAATATTTTTTGGGATTTTGCCTTCGTCTACTTTGGAAACCTCAACTAGTGTTTTTTAGGATTTTTAGCATACAGTATAAAATATAAAATGAGAAGAATTCAATGCTGATGCCAACAAGGAAAAGTTTTTTTTTTCTTTTTTTTTTAACCCAACAAGGAAAAGTTATGTGCAACATTCTACCTCATGGCATACACTCTTTGGCATATGAAGCCATTTGCTTATCTATACCCATATCTTTCTATGCGGACTTTGCGACTGTTGAAGAAGGGGGAAAAAAAAAAAAAAAAACCTTAGGTGTCGTTGGGTAAAACTGAAGTTTGAAGTTTGAAGTTTGAGGTTTGAAGTCTGAAATATAAGTACTGAAAATATTAAGTTGCTAATTGATAAAGTTATACCTGTTTGATAATTAACTAAATTTAAACACTAAATTCAAATATTTTACCTTATTAATATAATTATTTTAGATTAAAAAGTTGAAATAATTTATTGATATGCATGGCAAAAGAAAATATCATTCGTTTGTGAGAAATAAATGATAAATGCATTTGTGTGAGAATGCATGTGAGAGAAAGTATGAGTAAATGTGTAAAAGTGTAAAAATGTATGAAAGTGTGTGCAAGTATGTGAGAGAGAATATATGTGGAAGTAAAAATAATAATATACTTATGTGTATATATATGTGTTTGTGTCTACACACACACACACATATATAAGTGCATGTGTGAGAAAATATGTGAATCTATGTGAGAAAAACTACATGTAGAAGAGAGTATGTGCATGCACGTGTGCATGCGTGCGTGGTGTATATTTACGTGTGTGAGAGAGGGCACGAATATGTGTATTTGTGTGAAACTGTGTGTATTTGTGTGAGAGAGAAATTGTGCATGTAAGAAGAAGTGTATGTATGCAATAAAAATCAAGCTTATGTTATTGCACATGCGAGGAAAAAAATGTGTGTACTTGCAACGGTAATTGTGTGTGTGTTTGTGTGTGTTGAGTGTGTGTGCACGCGCGCACAAAAAAAAAGTGTGTGAAAGAAAATGTTTGTATATGTGAGTGCATGAGCGAGTGTGTGAGTGCGTGTGTGAAGGAAAGAGAGAATACTACATGTATCTCAAATTCAGCAAATTAAGTGAAAAATTTTCACTTAAAATTTTGTGTACAAATTAAGTAAGTGCTTAACGTATTAAGTGATAAAGAAATTTTATTATCAAACTTGCTGAATTCAAGAAGCTCTTAATGCATTAATTTTCAACATTCAGTGGTGTTATCAAACACCCCTTAGTATCCGTACCACTTTTCTTTTTTGCCCCCCCCCCCCCCCCCAAGGACAAATGCACAAGTGAATCAAAATTTAGGTCGCGCCTATGAAAATTTTGTCTAACATTGATTAACCTTCAATTATCGTTATTCCTTTCTGATGAACAAGCATTGAAGAGCTCGATTAACTCAACAAGTCAAAATAGATTAGATAATATAAAAGGTATAAACTTTATAATTAATTATAAATGATAATTAGAGGGAAAAAAATCAAAGACAAAATTGTAGTATGTCCCAATTAGTATTAATTAAATCCATCCTCACATTGGAAGCTACATGTAAATTAAAATAAATTGTCATGGTCGAAATTGACTAGGATTAGCTAACTAAGAGGAGTAGAGCAAATTGAATGGCAGGATATATGCATATATACATGATACCCACATACAAATACAGCATGCCTGATATTGCCATGGTTGTGGCACAGTGTGACATAGACCTATGCTCAAGGATCTGCGCTAACAGACACAAGAAGATCCCATAAAAAGAGAACAAGGTCAAAAAGAGGGCACGCATAATGTAGAAACCCCAGAGACCCCACCAAGGCTCTGAGGACTTTGACCCCTTGTTGTACAAAAGCCACACGAAAACGAAGAATAATATCAAGTGAACTGACTTCTTTGCCCTCACCACAACACTTGAATAACCCCACCTTTCTTGGGATTTTAGCCATATGGTAGGATGAAGAAAGAAAAATTTTGGGAAAAGAGAGTTTTCATTTTTTTTTTTTTTTTTTTTTGAAGTCAATGGTCTCTCCTGCCATCTGCACTTCTTCATTTGCTTTGGCATGCACACTTTAGTGAATGCTCAGTTTTTGTATAAAGATGAAAATTTGGACCAGTTTTTTATTGTATTTTATTTTAATTACTTTTAAAAGACCATATAGCATTATAAAAGATAAAACACACAGAACACACATTGGAAAAAGAAGAACACACACTAGAAAAAGAGGACAGTTAACGAGGTGGGCTGGAACAAGAAACACCAGCGCATCTTTTTTCTCTCGCTTTCTCTCCTTTTCATGCGTTTATAACTCTTCCCTGTGCCTCAATGCCGCTCTTTCCCTGCAACCAAAAGAAAAGTAAATGACCCCTCATCTATCGTCTCTCCTTCCCCACACCTGATGGCCAGACAGTGAGAGAGATAGACATACAATTTATGCACGACGCAGAGAGAGAAAGAGAGTTTGTAATATGGGTCCACACGAAATAAGTTCGAAATTTTTCTCACAAGAAAAATTCATAATCCCATAATAATCTAATCCAACTGTGTCCCTATAATAATATGCTGTACACTTCATTATTGAAAGCCCTTCCCATATTTTGAATCTTTTATCTGGGAAAAACTTGCTCGGTTCCCTATTCCTATCTTTCAAATGTTCATATTCCTTGGTTACCACGAAATTTTTAAATAAAAACAAAAAACAAACTCATAAACCAATATTCCAATCCCCCACCAAAATGTACAAGTACTTACTAATAGTGGCTGTTCCACAAAATTCAGCCACCACCAAAACCCCGTATCTCCACCATAGAGGCAATGGCCTGAGGTAGAAAGTAATAATCCCGTCGCCATCCCAGGGGCTGCATCATTCCCAGGCATTTGTCCTTTGAGGCTAGGAATCCTAGATTCAATTAAGAATCTTTTTACTTGAACAGACTTGAATCTCACTATCATTTCTTACTAAACATCACCTATCTTCCACAAATGTTCTCCCAATGAAATCTCGAAATCTCTTAGAGTATAGCTTTGGATCGACAGCTGAAATTGATGTAGGATCAACTTGCAAGGATTTATATGCATGCTCTAGCTTCTTGCTGATGTCATAGTCTTGTAAAATATCGATGATCCCAAAATAAAGTACTACTTCATAGATTTCACTATTACGAGAACCTGGAGTGTACTGATCAAAATCACTCCTGCGGCCAACTCTCTCTGCTCTTGCAGGCATGTTGGCCCCCAATCGGATCAATGGTTTCCTGTTAATGAGCATGTGAAAATCAGAATCAGAAGGCTCCTAAACTGAAGGTTCAGCAATAAGATTAGGGCTATAAGCCAACAACTAATCTGTATTAACAGGCTCCTAGAGTTCTAAGCCAAAATATAACAAGGTTTAACAACAGAGACTTTTTAATTCCTAGCATTATCCAGAATTATCAACAGAACTCATAGCAGAAAAAAAATAAACCACATGAGCCAAGTCAATTTCGGTGAAGAAGATTCTGAATAATTGTCTACTTCTTTGGATAACACTGGATCATCGGTGTTATCAGTGGTTACTGTTTTATAACATCTCTCAAAGACTGAGATATTCAATGGAAGGAGTTCACTCCTGGGGCAAAATTGCTCAATAAAGGGTTATTCTCATCCAGAAAAGCAATAATAAAACCATGAACCAGACATGCCCCACAAACAACTGTTGCCTACCAAACTAACTCAACTGCATTCCAACAGCCAGAGCCACCTTCAATTATTCCAACCACAATGCTCAAATTCAATGAAAGAAGAATAATTGACCTTAAGGTTTAAATCAGAATTTCAAAGCTCAAAGATAGTTCCCAGCTAATAAATAATTAAAATTTTTAGCTGTCATAGTTAAAGGGTTTATGATCTATAAGACTTGTGTATACGGAAAAAATAATAGATGCATGATGGTTTTATCCATTACGTAATTTTAATATGCCAACCATTTGTTAAACTGGAAGTGCAAACTGCAAACAAGAAAGTAAAGAAAACTTACTGCCCAGCAAGAACGCGATCCATGTCTTGTAGCTCTGCCTCAAGGAAGCGACAGCCACGCATAAACTTTTCATTTTGATACGAATCATTATTTCCTGAAAAGCCAACACATGATTTCAATATTCTTCCTTCCCACAAATTGATTTATCAATGAATGACTTGTGGTGACAGTATATACCACCTGTCCGCAAGAGAAACGGTGACAAACCCATCTTGTCACCTGTATTATCATCACGGAAGTGAATACCAACCAAAAGACTGTAATCCATGATCCTCTCAGCTTCTAAGAACTCACAATCACGATCGATTTGTCTGTAAACGTGTAGATAATCAAATACATGCATGCTAAATTGATGCAATAGCAAGTTCAGTAATTCAAAAGGAAGCTTTAACTGACTTGATTAGTTCCTGATACCAATTTTGCTGTAGCCGGAACACAAAGTTAAGGTCAAGGTCCTTAAGAGTAGTGGTTTCATCAATCTCCCCTTCTGATTTATCTGTAGTTCGGCCATGGGATGATCCTTTGAGGTCAAATCGTCTGTGAATTCGGTACTCTGAGCAAAATAAATTTCCCATCACAATGAAGCGGGTCTACAACGGAATAACATTGCAGCAATTAGATATGCAGCAACTTTTAAGATAGTGCAACAATAGCTTAAGAAATGACAAAATAAAACATTCTCCACTTACCTTCACACCACCTACTGGTTTGACACAATGGACACCATAAAACTTTGTAACAAGGGAATTCTCATAGCGGCAAACGTGCTTGTGATAACTAGGAAGCATCTTAATAAGCACCTGACAAACAGATTACCAAAGCTCAATAACTAATATTAGTTGAATAAATGTGGATCAGCAAGGTCAAGTAGAAAGGTTGCCTAATTTAAATAAGTTTGTTTGGTGACAAACGACTAGTTAAACCATTTCATAAATGTGCAATACCCAAGATCCTAGTTCACCTTCCTCTTGAAATTCAACATGACATAAGTCAATGAGGTAGGTAACAAACTAACCTTGACTTCAGATTTCTTCACTGTTTTTATCATAAATCTATCATCCTGAGTCAGATAAAAGAAGCTTCCACTCTTTCCAGGAGACGAGAGCTCTCTTAGAGCATCATTCCCACATATGGCTAGCATGTAATCAGCAGGATCCACTTGGAATAACTGCCTCAAATGTCTGAAAACCCGAGAAACCAATTACCAAATTTACAACCAATTCAGTAATTTGATTGACATTCAATCAATATCTTCCACTGCTATATTCAATCCAACAATAAACCGCACCTCAACAATTAATAAAGCATCAAGAACTCATAATAGTTTAGTAAAAGGTCATCATCATCAACCAAATTTAAAAACAAATGAAGACCATAGTTCACATTAAAGTGAATCAATACCTGAATACCATAGGACAATAATCCTTCCACCTGAACTCCACCGATTGATGGGGTGGCGTGTTCTTTGACCCTTCCGGAGGAAACCTAGTCCAAAACTTCTCCTTGGGATCAAAATCACTCTGCTTAAGGTCCCGTATTTTTGAAGCATCTTTCCCAACTGAATGCCTACGTCAATCAGCACAGGAAGGAAAAAAAAAAACCAAAGGAATATAAAACAAGACTACAAGATCACAAAATATGCTCAAAAAATTTAGAAAACAACAAGGAGATAATCAATCAATCTGTAAGAGAAACAAATTATGTGAATACCTACCTGATACCCAATTGGAGATTAAGCATCAAATCATAGTTCTTATGCCCTTTGGAAATGGTCAGCCCTGGCTTCTTCACTTCCCCACTAAAACAACAAGGATTCCTCCGAAACTGCTTAATCTCATCTCGATCAAACACCAATCCATCCCCATAAATCATAGAAGCCTCCACATTATCAATAATATCACAAGTAATATCCCCAGCCTCACCATCAGATTCCCAAATGCAAATCCTTGGAAAATTCCTCTCCGTCAAGCTCCCCCTTCCGCCATCCACCGACGACCTCTTCTTCCCTGTCCCCATGGCCACCACCATACCACCGAAATTCTCATCCATCATCAAAGGAGCCGACAATTTGGTACTGAACAACCCTCCTCCAAAACTCGCCTCCATCTTTCCATTCACATTGTTGAAAGTACTAGTAGTATTATTCCCATGGCTATTGCTATTGTTATGTGCAGGATAAAAAGTACCATTGAGAATTTGATTTCCTTGATTTTTGGAATCTCTAGTCCAACAACCAATGTAGCAACTTCCATCAGGCCAAGTGAAAACTCCGTGGCCTTTAGGAACACCATTTTCCCAATTCCCATCATATCTATTCCCATTAGCCCACACTAAAACCCCTCTTCCATTAATTACCCCATTTTTCCATTCACCAATGTACTCATTTCCATTCCTCCATACATATCTCCCTTGTCCATCTTGCAAATTCCTCTTCCAATGTCCTTCGTAGTAATCCCCATTACAATAATGCTTCACACCATAACCATGCTTTCGATCCGCAGACCAAGACCCTTTATACATATCCCCATCAGGCCCAATAAAAGTCCCCATTCCTTCCATTCTACCGGACTTAAATTCCCCTTCAAAAGTAGCCCCAGACGGCCATGAAAACTTCCCTTTTCCTGATGCCTTCCCTCTCTTCCACTCTCCTTCGTACATGCATCCGTCTGTCCACAAATACTTCCCCGATCCGTGAGGAGCGTTTCCTGAAAATGTCCCTCTGTACAGATCCCCGTTCGGGAGACGCTTCTCTATGTTTGCCTCCGAGCTGTCGGTACTACTACTCGTGCCGGCGGCGGCGGCGGTGGTTGTTGGGGTGACCTTTCTGGTTGCTGCCTGAGATTTGCTCCTGGGTATAAGAATCACTGATCTGGCTGTGGTGGAAAGGGTGGAATCAAGAAACTTTTCCTCTTCTCCTCCTTCTTCCTTCCTAATTTGTTGTTGGCAATTTTCTTCGGATTTTTTCTTCTTGGTTGTGGGGATTTCATCAATCGTCGTGGGTTTCGTGCAGAGTAAAGATTCAGGCATGTTTTCGAGTATGTTTTCTCTTTTTCTTTTTCTTTTTTTTTTTTTTTTTCCTTTTTTCACTCAAAAAATTCAGAAAGAAAATGGGATTATGGTCGGAGACGGCCAAGGAGAACTAGAAAGGATAGAAGAGCTGGAGAGCCAAGCTGCCCATGAAGCATTTCCAGCGCGTTGTTTTACTCTTTCTTCTCTCCCTCCTTTCTTTCTTGCCTCTTGTTTCCTCCTCCTTGTGTTTGTTGTTGTGTGAACTAGGAAATAAATGTGGGTTTGCTGTCCTTGCTGGTATTTACTCTATTTTTGGTTTCTTTCCACAAAAGGGGTTAATGGGGGGTTTCTAGAGTTGTAGTGGTTGTCTTGGGTGAATAGGCAGGAATCCTTCAAACAAAGAGAGAAAAGAGAACAAAAAAGTAAAGATCATTGGACCCATTAATTTTTGTTTGTGCGTTAACTTCTTAAAAGTATTTTTAAGGATTTATAACAAACAGAAGGTTAAACAGATGTGGTGCTATAATAATTATACTAATTATTTCTTAATTTCAAAAATTGAATGTCTTACTTGTAATTTTATTCTAAAATAATATTTAATTTCTTTGATGAAAATTTTAATTATAATATTCTTTTTTTTTCAACTATTTTATATTCAATAAATGAAAAGAAAAAAGAAAAAACCCACATGCTCCTTACTATTTCATTACATTTCAATTAGCTAATGCAATAGGTGCCATATATTTTTCACTACTAAATTAAATTGTTAATTTTAATTATCCTTCTTTTAAAAGTTGTACAGAATCAAACTAAATCATCTAATTTAGAGCGAAATGGGTATTACCTTACTAAAAGAAAATTAAGGAAGAGGGGGAAAATGTTAGGCAAGTTAGTATAGTGCAACAAATATACTAAAGTACAGAAATTTAATATTTTTTTTATAGAAATGAAATTCAAGATGTTCCTATGGGCAGCTTAGCTGGAAATTATATTCATAACTTGAATCGATCAAAAATCCTAGTTGAATATTTGTTTTTCATATTTGTTTGTATTATTGAATTAACCTAAAAGTAAAAGAGGTAGATTAATATATGTCAATAAATAAATTTAATATTTTACTCTTTTGTATATGAATTATTAGGGAGCCTATGCAAATGGCTTTAGCCGCCACAAGAATCATAAATAAAAAAAATAAAAAAAAAAGACAACTTTGTGCAACATAAAAGTTAGTTTGTTACGCCATTTAACTAATTAATTGTATACATATGATACATGAGATAATACATTAGAAAATAGGAACAAACGGTAAAACAGATTTTGGAGATTAATTCTTGAAAGGAATTATTGTGTGTGCAAATTGAGGAGGAAAGGGACAAGATCAAGAATTTGAGAGTCGGCAATGGAATTTAGAAGAATTGGCAATGTGCATTATGGAATCTGCATCTGGTCTCGTGGTAGGTAACTTTTTTTTCCTGGCGAAGATCGCTAATTACTAGAGCACAAAGCCAAAGAAGTAAATGTACATGGACAAGAACAGTTCATTATCAGCATTATTTCATTATGACGAGTATACCCTTCGATGATGACTAGAATTACGCGCGGGATCGGGATCAGAGAATTGTTCCCTCTGGTTTCATCGCGACGTGACAGGATCACCGATGCCCAGGAGGTTAGGAGTCTGCAGAGTACTAAATATTTATGTAGATTCTTTCTATAAATTCAATGGCAGATAATGCAATGAATTTAATAGTCAAATTATCAATATGTATAATTATGTAAATAATGTTATCATACGATTGTGACTTTCAATTTCATTATATGATCTATATAGGTGAGTTTCAAAATTGAGTTTAAGTGAGTATTTTATATTAAAATAAGAAGGGAAAATTGAAATTGTGATGCGCATATGTCTATTCTATTCTTTTTCTCAAATTTAATTGCACTACACTAGTGCCCTCTTTGGCAATTTTATTTTGGCATCTAAAATAATTTGGATCTTAGGTAAAACCGGCCAAGGGTTGACTATTCTGTTTCAGTTTTTTACGATTTAGAAGATTACATTACATGACAGCAACAATCAGGGATACAGGTGTTAGTTACAAACTCAACAATCTATATATTATATGTTATCGATAAATTATATATTATTGATAGTTTACATACTATATGCTATTGATAGTTTTTTCAACTTAGGTGTTTTAATAAGCTCTCAATTCTCTATTCTCTCTTTGTTTTTTTTTTTTTTTTCAGGTTCTGAATTATTTTAATGGCTTAAAATGCTCTTGCCTTTTGATTGGATGCCCAATATATTTTTTTACTACTAATTCTCTTTAACTTAAATAGGAAAGAGAGCAACTATGTTCTAACTCTCTCTTTTTTTTTTTTTTTTTTTTTGGAAATTGCATCAATTTAACGAATTCTAATTATAATATATATCTTTGTTAGAACAAAAAATGAAATAGTATAATAACGACTTCTTAATTTGTGTGATCCTGCCCACATATGAAAAATAATTAAGAATAGTGTATATATGATCTACTTTATGCACGTTTATTCATTTTCTTTCCTGCAAGCAAAATCACATACTTAAAATAAATGCTACCAAAAATATTTAAGCAGGTTGGTCAATATGAATAAAAATGTAGTATCAATATTTAGTGTGTCGATATCCTTTGTCTAAGTTTTAAAACAGATAAAAAAAATCATTATAAATCTTAATTTTAATAATTCTGACAAATGAAAGACATTGTATATCCTAATTTAACAACAAAAAGATTGGTAAAAGGAAAAAAAGCCATTAAAGGTCTTAATTTTAGGACATCTAACAACGAAAAAGAAAATATTGCGGGACTAATTAAAAATGGAAGGAATTAGTCCACAATTATTGTCCAAAACATTTGTCTACTAACACATGCTATCGTTTCAGTTCAAAAAAATTACTGTGATAATTAACTATCTATGTTCCATGTCAATAATTTCAACTGCTTCTGCGTTTTCACCATCGTTTGCATCTTCAAAAATAAACTAAAAGCTGAAAATCTTGAGTTTTTTTTTTTTTTTTTTTGTAAATCAAATTAAGTATTCACATTTCAGCAAAAGGTAAAATACTTTTTTTTCCACCAAAAATTAAACTACATCTCTTTGTTTTTTAATATTGTGTCCCTTTAAATATAATGAACAAAGCGGGATAAAAAGGTGGAGAAAAATAAAAAGAAACGCCGCAGTACCATAATTGGCAACTACTGATAAATAGACATTATCATACAATGTTTTACTATTTTTAACTCTTTATTTATTATTTCTTGTGCACACATACTTTATTTCGAATGAGGTTTGCTTTTATTAATATATGTTTTGTACATAACTTTTATTTGTTTGTATATTTGTTAAATTTATGAGTTTGGTGATAGGTGTAGGACATTGAAAGGAAAAGTAGAGTTTAGGGTCTAACATTTATTTACTGACCTTTTAAACTTTAATTTTGCGTTTAAACACAAATGACAAGTTTGTATGCATGTGCATAGCACGGGTTTTGTGCTAGTTGCATTATTTTATGGATAAAATCTTCAAAACTCCTTGCGAATTATGCGAAATGTTAGACTACTCCATAGTTTAAAAAAATCTAGAGAACACCCTTGTGCTTTAGGCTACTCTGAGAAATGGACGCAAAACCATCCAAATTAACGAAAATTGAGCTGGACACATATTGAGCCAAGTGTTAATACAAGAAGGTAATTTTTTCTCAAGAAAGGTCAGAGTTTTATCCCCAAAAAACCTCATTTTTTCAAAAAACTCAAAAACATATTCATTTTTTTCCTTTTCTTTCATCTGGATTACAGCAACAAATGTGTCAAGCTATTTGTGAATAATGCTTGACTTGACTCATATAAACTCATGTTAAACTCGTTCATTAATTAAACAATTCACACTACAATACTTGATAAAGCTCAATTAAAAAACAAACAAAGATGAGCTTTGTTTGCAAATGCTTGTCTATGTTCAGAACAATAGGGCATAAATAGCATTCTAGATTTTTAATTGTCATTTTCACCTTCCCTCAGTGATATCTAATCTAATTGGCTTCCTATCCATTTTTTATATTTTTGCTTAGTTTTTTTTTTTTTCAATATAAGATTTTTCTAAAAAAAAATGAGCTAAAAATTTTATTTTTTAAAAAAATTATATTCAAACTTGAATTCGAGCTTGAATCATTTAATAAAAGCGGTCCAAGCTCGAACTCAAGTTCAAACTTTGGTTTTGTCAAACGAGCCAAGTTCAAATGACAATTTTAGTTGGTTTAATAAATGAGTCAAGTTCGAACAAATTTTGAATAATAAACAAGCCGACCTCAAAAGTGAGATATTCAACTCGACTTGACTCGACTTATTTATTATTGTAGTCTAGATCAATGCAATACATGGTTTTGATAAGGTTCTTTATTCATTCTGTTTTCTTTTTTTTTTTTTTCCTTTTCTTCATCTTTTTTCTTTTTTCTTTTATTGACTCCTCCATTTATTACTCTAACCATGGTTGTCCGATCATGGGGTGGGGTGGGGTGAATCTACTTGATTTGCTATCTTGTCATTGATTGGTGGATCTACTTGATTTGCCGTCTTGGGTATTTGGTGATCGTTGCTAGATGATAGAGGGTGGTGGTCGTCAGGATGGAGTGGCTAAATCGTGGATTGGATGGTTAGATTTGTGGGTTAGAGTGACTATATTGGTAGGTTTCGGGCCTTGTTTGTGTGAAAAAAAGTAAGGGTGTAAGCGAACTAAGTTACTCGCACACAGTTGAGTCTAATGTTCGACTCGAGCTCAAGCAACTCGTATTCTAAATAAACTTGAATTCAAGCAGTAAAAAGTGAGCTGCTCGAATATATAAATATGTATGAAATTCTCAATTTACCCATATTTCTCTACAAAATTTGAGCTCGAGTTTTAAGTTCAATCATATTTTCACAAGCGATTTCGAGTTGAGATTAAACTCGATCTCGAACAGCAATAATATTAATGAGAACAAGTTCAAGCTTGAGTTTGGTCGTAATTGGACATGACTCGACTCAATTACACCCCTAGAAAAAAGAACGAAAGATGGTTTTTTTAACTCATTTTGCTAACCCCCAATGATTGTTGGCCAAAAAAAAAAAAAAAACCAGAATCATAATCCTTGTCCAAAATTTAGCATGAGGATTTTTTTTTCCACAATCTATGTTGAAAAATGAGAAAATTGCAATTTTAGTACCAAATATTTAGGGCATTGGCAGTTTCAGTCCCTAAAGACCTTATGGTCTCACATCATCGTAATTTTGATGATTAACAAACTAATGATAATGCCTACTAATGTTTTCTCAACTTATTCTTGCAGTAAAAGTGTTTGGGCATAAAAAGGAATCAAAGAGAAAGAAATTGCAAGAAAATTGTGATGTGGACTTGGGATGCAGAAATCCTAATGAACAGTAATCATGAACATTACCGGATGAACAGTACCTGATGAACAGTGACCGCGTCCGGATGTACAGTGACTGCGTCTGGATGATGCATCCAGATAAAGTAACTTTGGCAGAATGTCTCCAGACGAGCAATCGAACTTAATGCAAACGTTCGGATCACTCATGCGAACATCCAGATGAATAGTATTAGGACGTCCGAATCTCAAATTTACTGTCTAACAACTGGTTTTGGCAGAATTCTCAATTTGACTGTTGGAGGCCATTTTTTAGCTATTTTCTCACCCCTATATATACTAAAATGTATAGAAATGAAGAAGACTTTTGCCTACTTAGTTTACAAGTGTTATAAAAGTGATTTTGAGGAAAAATACTCTTGTGTGAGTGTGTGCTTGTAGTTCTAGGTAATTGATTGGGATAGAGTAGTTCTTAATTGGGTGAGTAGAAGTATTCAATTGTAGCATAATGTGAGGGTTGTTAATGGTGTAAAACTCTTCACTAGTCTCAATAGAGCTTAGTGTGAGTAAAGTGGGGACTTTGGCTCAACTAGAGCCAGGAAATGAGAGCAAGAGGGATCCTCCTTTATATACAAGTTGGTTTGCTTTACCAACAATTGAAGAAGCCACTAGTGGATTAAATTCCAAGTGGTAATACTTGGAAGTGGATGTAGGTACCTAGTTTGGTGCCGAACCACTATAAAAATTTCGGTGTGTTCTTCCTTTACTTTACTTTATTGTTATCTTTATCATTGTTATTGCAAGTTTGATTATTGCTATATTGGTTACATTATTTTTAGGGCCAACATAAAGTTTGGATGAAAGCAAATTTACTATCAAAAGTTTAATTTTTTAGCATATTTAGTCATATTGAGGCAGTTTTAGTCCTTAAAGTTTGGACGAAAGAAAATCAAGTATCAAGTATTTCAAATTTTCAGCACATTCAATCATATTGACCGATTTTGTGAAAAAAAATCAAGTATCAGGTATTTCAATTTTTTAGCACATTCAATCCTATTGACCGATTTTGTCAAAATTTTAACAGAATCCAATCACGTGATACTCGCGTGTAGGTAACCAAATTAAAAAAAAAAAAACTCTTCGATTTGCTACCTATCTTATCTCATTTGTCTCAAATTACAATTACAAATAGTCAAACAATTTTTAAATGAATTTTTCAAAGACATTGAAGAGCAAAATTTTGTCTTCAAAATACGGTCTTAGGGTTTTCTTTTAAGAGAAATAAGAGAGAGAGTGTGTGGCAGTGAAGAGAAAGAGGGTGTAAAATAGCTGATTACATATATGAAAAAATGAACTTTTCCCAAGTTTGTTAGCTTCTTTCTTTTTTTATTTATTTTGAGTAAAGATTAATTACTTAAATTAGCACCTTTAATTACAATATATGACAATTAAGATTTTTTCTTTTTATATTTTTTAAATTTGATTACTAGCACTATCACCTGACTGGATTTTACTAAGATTTTGGCAAAACCGATTAATTGAACTAAATGTGCTGAAAAATTGAAATACTTGATACTAGATTTATTTTCATCCAAACTTTAGGGATTAAAACTACATTGATAGGACTAAATGTGTTGAAAAATTAAAATATTTAGTACTACATTTGCTTTCATCCAAACTTTAAAGACTAAAATTGTGGATACCCTAAATATTTGATACTAAGACTACAATTTTCTCCTGAAAAATTTTTGCCAACTGTCAGTAGCCATGACCGTCCAAAGTCCAAAAGCCAGAGATATAGTAACATAGTAACCATTTAGAAAATATTTTTCTTTTTTTCATTTCTTTTTCTGTAAAGTAATAAAAATTATAACGCAGTGGAAATTAAAAATTTTATGTCCTTAACATAGGATCAATTTTGATATTATCTATGTGATACAAGAGATGGTATAATGATTATATTTTTGTATCCTTTTTATCCTTCTGTTCTTAAGTGTTGTGTCTACCATGAAAATCCTCCAAGCGTAGAGCTTCTACATACGAACATAACTTCAAGAACAACCACAGGCCTACCTACCCTTTCTTTTTGAGTGCTAGTTTCTTTGAGCTTTCAAACATGACATACAAGGACAAGGCAAGAAGAAAAGAACAAGACCCTTACAATCAGAGAGAGGCTGTATGTTTCTCTTGGGAGAGAGGCGTTACTTCTTCTTTCTCTTTATACTTTTAGTCACACAAAACTCTCGTGTCTTGTCTTGTGTTGTGTTGTTGTATGTTCGACAAAACTAAGGGCATATTTATGGTTAACCAATCATAATCTTTAGGAAACTAGTTAATTGAATGCTTGCCTTATCTATTAAAACTTAGCAATTCCTCTTCTAGATGGTAATGGGAAACTTTTTCCTTGTATTAATTGGAAACCTTTTCTTCCAAGACTTGGATTAATTGTATTTATGTTCCTATAGTTAATCTATCACATAAATTAACCCCCAAAAAGTATCACATACTTATCTTAATAATAATTTAACCCAAAAACCATGTCATTAATATGTGTGACCCATTAGCTTCTATTCACATTGACAATAAGTACAAATTGTAGCTTATCAATTATCAATTAAGAGCTATATAAATTAAGCATTTTAATTATCATTAATGTAACTAATTAATTAATTTACACTTATAGATCATTAGCGGTATCTGACAACACATCATAACCATTCAATTAAATAAGAAAAGTCGTATCATAATACTATATCTCTAATCAGTTAAGAAGTATCGAATATTTCCAATTCTTATTTGACTAATTATTCTTTTCTTGTTCCGGATATATAACTCTCATGAATAACAATCTTGAAACATCTTTCAAGTTATACTATCACATCTGCTCAGAAGCTTTACTGAGTTATGATTTCCAACAAGTGGCCAAACTTGGGATATACTCTCATACTGTGTATTGATTACACACTATCCTTCCATACTTCATACTACATCCAATATCTACCTATGAGCTGCTCTTTATGAGCAACAAATAATAGGATCAAAGTATAGTAATTCATACTTGAGATAATAGAGTAATCTCAAGTCTAAGGATCACTTACACTATTGCCATTACGAGTTCAAACCATTGACACTATCCTTATCGTGACTCTTGGTAGATCAATCCAATAAAATTGTTCGCCAACACATATCCACATACCAGATTAAGTGTCACACACTATAGTTGATGAGATCAACTACTACTTACCATAAGTAGAGACAGAGTATGTGCTAGTTTATGTGTATTAATGATGTCCAACCTCATTAATATTATAACCAGGAATGTTTAATAATACAACTTATTGTAATAATAGTCTCATTATTGTAATTCTTATAATCTTTTATACACAATTAATGTTTTACGAATTTTGTAAAATAGACAAGGATAGCAAGCAACATATATTAAATGATGAAGAAAAAGGCCACATTCATAAATATAACACGGAATAAGTATAAAATACAATTTCTAAACCGATTTAGTTTTTGGGCATATAATGACATTTTCATTTTCCTTGTTTTTCCCCTTCTTCTTTCCTATATCTCTATTTGTCATCATGAGGTGGTTACTATACCTATAATTGAGGTATGGATCAGCTGATTAAAGTATAGTGTGATTACTGTACTTATTTTTATTCTATGGAATATATAGATGCTGAAAACGTTGCTAGATTTTTTTTTAGCAAGAAAATTGAAACAGAAAGAAAAAATGATAAAAGAAAACAAAAAAGAAACGTTACAAGGTTTTTTGGAATATTTAAAGTATATAGGTGGCCATTGGACCTTTGCACAAATCACAAGAGGGTTTTAAGAATTTTACCCATTATATATTTATGACAATATTTTTAACATAAATGATTGGTAAAGCTTCTACTTCTCTATTAAGAGTGTAAACGAACCAAATCAAACTCAAATACCATCAGGCTCTAACTTTACCTTAACTTTTAAATAATTATATTCTAGCTCAAATTTGAGCTAGTCGAATTTGTAATTTGAGAGTTCGACTTGAACTTGAAGCATATTCGAAGCATACTTGAGCTCTAGTCAAACACCTCAACTAACATATTTTTGGGGTCAATTTGTAAAATACATAATTCTTTACAGGGGATGAAAAAATAAAGGACAAAAAGTCACAAATTTTACATATTTACTCACAAATCCATAAAACATATCTCATTTTCAAAGAAAGACCCACACCCACTTTTGGTGGCATAACATTGTCTGCCACCACCGGACATGGCAGGCAGCTCATTGGCGGTGGTATATCACCTTTCAAGTATATGCTTGTATTCAATTTTTTTTTTCTGTAGATTACAAATTTAAACTCGAATTAGAGGTGGAAACAACTTAAATTATGCAAATTTGAAAAAAAAAAATGTGATTATGCCGGTGTTTGAACATGGCCAAATTATATCCGACTAGACACTTAAAATTATCAAGACAACACATAAACCACGATTCCATCAATAATAATCTCAAATGAACTAAAAATGGTATAAATAAAAACTTGATATGTAATAATTTTCACTTCAACAAAAAGGGCACAAAAAACCAACAAAATTCTATGAAATACATCAAAGGGTGTGTCTTTGTTTATATTTACTTGTGTTTTGTGTGTGTTTAAGACGAAGTGCGAAGAGAACCTGGCAAATAAACTTCAAAATTGGTAGAAATAATAGGGAAGAGAAGACGATAATATTACTAATTTTTTTGACTATTTTTATTTTTTCAATTTCAAACTAATGCAATTTTATGAAATTACTCATTTACTATTCAAAGATAGAAAGGCAAAAAGAAGTAATTTTGCTATAAGTACTAGTATTTTAGTGTGTGTATGTCTATGTGTGTGTAAACTCGAATTGCTCAACAAGCTTCCAAGTAGAACACATTGACGTTCGAAGACTTGACAATTGAGTTGAGTTACTCAAGCTAAAATTGGGTTCGGTCAACTCCAGTTCGAGTTGACCTTTTAACTAATCGTGAGCAGTTTATTTCATTTGCACCCATAGTCTCAATTCTTTTTTCCCTTTTTACAATTTAAAATTATTTTAATTATTAAAAATTGCTTCATATATATCTTTTGATTGGTAGATATTTATTACATTACATATTAAAAAAGTTCCATCAATTACGATCGAAATCAAAGGAATTAAATGACAAATATACTAATTGAAGTGACAAAGAAAAAGAAAGATTTCTTAATCCTTTTGAAGTTCTCTTTACTTATTTTTTGTAGATGAAGATTTCTTAACCCTTTAGAAGTTCTCTTTACTTATTTTTTATAGATGATGTATTTTATTAGACTCGTTTGAAGGAGTTAAATGCTTCAAATCTATGTAGAATTTTCATTTCATCGAAATGAAATTTTTCATTTTATGAAATATCCAAACTAATAACCATAACATATGTCCATTTCTATCTATTCTATCTTTTTAATGCTAAAATCTCTCTAGTCATCCTAAAATCTGTCATTTTAGAATTTGAATCCTCTCTCTCTCCTCTCTCTCTCTCTCTCTCTCTCTCTCTCTCTCTCTCTCTCTCTCTCTCTCTCTCGTATATATATTTCATTTTCTGAATTCTTATATTAATCTAAAACTTTGCGTCCAATATCACTCATATTGTTCCTTTTCTTACTTCTTATATTAATCTAAAACTTTGCATCCAATATCAGTTTGTCAAATCTTACATAACCTAGACCTCTATATGTTGTTAATCATTTTTTTAATATATTCCTTTTACACCGCATAGAATGGCGCTTAATTTTACCTTTTGTTTTTAACGTTTTCTTTTTCTTTGATTCCATGTTATCAATGATATTTTTTTCACAGTTAAGAAGTTAAAATCTTATTGTCAAAGAAGCTTTCTTATTTTGAACTTCATTTTATCATCTTAATTTGTGGTCTGCTTTGTTGGACTAAGAATAGTTTCCTGTAAAGATTTTCATAATATCAATTGATGTCAAATATTAGAAAATATTTTCTTGTGTTAAATAGTTTTCAATTTCTTCCCTCTGATTGAAAATAACTTATGTAGTTAATGAGTGTAAATTGTTTTCAGAGAGTTCAAGAGTGTTATTAAATCTTAATAAATACCTAATTTTCTAAATTCAATTACCAAACTAGTTTGCGTTTTTAATTCTTATGAACATATTTTTTTCCTTTATCTTGGATCCTATGGTAATATAATTATAATTATGCGTATATTACCATTATATTATCTTATAGATTAATTGAGAACAAAATAGTCTCTAATTGACTCTTCTTGTAAGATATTTATAGCAATTGTTATTAGTGTTTTTAATTCATATTAACAATACTAAAAATGAAAAAAAAAATAAAAAACTCTATTTCAAAAGGTTTTAGCATTTTCATTTAAACATCAAAAAATTGTTTAAAAAATATTTTCTAAGAAAAATATTTTACATCCAATCAAACGAACCCTAAACCCATATTTGGTAAATTGAATGATCCAGAATGGAAATGTATTTTTCACCCAGGATAGACTCAAAAAAGTTTTTTAATCCAGCATTTGGTAATCCAAGTAAGAATGGAATGCCTATTCTTTTTTCAATGTTTGGTATAATCATATTCAAATGTCAGAATGAAATAAAATTTATATTAATTTGACCTAATCGACCTAAATTCTTTATACTAGAATATATCATATTTTTATTTTATTTGTATATAATATGCATTATTTTTAATGCCAACAAGAAAATTTAACATTTTTTTAAATTCTTGATATCCTTGTTAAAATAAAATTAATTTTACTCTTTAAATAATTTTAGAATTTAAAAAAATTAGTAACGAAACCAAATGTTAATTTCTCTATTTATTTTATTCACATTTAATTTAGGAATTAATTTTTACACATTTGCATAAAAGTTAACAATAATATCTTAAACATTGTTATAGCATAAAGGAAAAAAAAAATATTCTAAGCATATATTAATTTGATTGTGAATCAAAAACTAATAAATAACTAAGGTTATAAATAAACTTACATTTTTCAAATTTTAAAAATAAAAAATTAATGAATCTATCATGAGTAAAAATAATGAGTAGAAAGAAATATGTGTAGGTACAAAAGTGACCCCTATTATTTTGGTATTTCTAAGAGGAAGTTAGAAATAACTTTCTTTAGGTTTTGTTAAGGAATGAGATTTCAAGAAAAAGTTAGAATGTGCATTCTAGTGGGAAAAAACTTTCTAACATAAAATGTCTATACCAAATACGAGAATAGAATATACTAGTTGAAAAAGCATTTCCATTCCAACTCATTTCCACATACCCAAGGTGGGGTAAGTGTTTACCCCATGTTTGATACATTGAAATGGTTTAGAATGGAAATATCTTTTCATTAGAATGTTTTCCCCCATAATGGATTGGAAAATTTTTTTCAATCCAGTGTTTGGTAATCGAAATCAGAATGAAATGCTATTCCTTTTTCAATATTTGGTATAATCAGATTTAAATGTCAAAATGGAATAAAATCTATAATAATTTGACTTAATTGTCCTCAATTCTTTGTATTAGAATATATCATATTTTTATTGTTTGTTTATGGTATCCATTATTTTTATAGCTACAAGAAACTTTAACTTTTTTATTTTAAAATTATTGATAGTCTTGTTATAATTAAATTAATTGTACTATTTAATTAATTTTAAAATTTTTAAAAAACTTAGTAATGAAACCAATTGTTCATATTTCCTATTTATTTATTTATATTTAATTTATAAGAAGTTTATTTTTTTTATACATTTACATAAAAGTTAATAATGATTGGACAACCAAATCTATGGGTTGATTGTTGTCAATAGACTCTAATTCTCGAGTATAAATATAAGAACCCTACATCAAGCCGTATATTTGCTTTCTTAGTTCCAAAAAAGAGTGCAACTTTTTCTCAGTACTTTCTAAAATTTTATTTTTTTATTCATTTTTATAAATTTTTTCAGTGCTTGTTATATTGTTTATCATTCTATTCACCTTAATTTTAGTTGTCTATTTTTAATTATAAATATGCTACTTTAACTGTATTTTTCTATTTTGAAATATAAATATGCTAGGAAAATAATTTAAGGTTTTTCTTCTCATGGTTGTTAGCTATGAAACTTTCGAACGATTAAGAGGAAGTATTTTGACAATGGGAATTCTAAATCTTTTCAGTGTTTTTTTTTTCAAAAATTTTCTTGAAATTGAATACTATTCACCGTTACGTTTTATAGTGGAACAAAATTTATTAATATGCCCAACACAGATTTAATTTAAATTTTCTATGTGAATTTTTTTTTCAATTTCTATTGCAAATTGTTTTACGCTAATAGGTAGGGCTAGGCAAAAATAATTGCAAAATTGGAAAATTGTAAAAATCAGTCCATTCCAAACCCAAAAATGAGGGTAACCAAACAGAATTCTAAAAGTGATCAGGTTAATAAAACCTCATTTGCAAAAAGGGTTTCGATTCTAGAGATTGATTTTTAAAAACTATAATTAACCAAACGGGTTCACATACATGTGTTAGAGTCTAATATCTGTGAATGTTATAGAGGAGTTGGGGAGTATTAAGTTTTTTTATTTTCAAGTCTAAGATAATTCAAAAACCTAAATAACGTATTTATTTTTTTCCATTTAATTTTTTGGTTTGTATATTATATTTTGTTTTTATGGCTTGATTATCATATATTTTCTTGATACTAACTAAAGAATTGCTTTTATATAAGTTAGACGTGGAATATAGAATATAAAACATGTATTATTCTTACTTTATTCTAAAAAATTTTGATTTGTAACTTTTTTTACTTTTAAAAACAACGGATGCAAGATTTTAATTTGTAATTTTATTAATTTTTTTGTAAAGTAATTCAAATTTTATAAGTATTTTTTTTTAAATTTTGAACAAGTGTTTATGTTAGTATTTCTTTATCTATTTGCCAAACTAACTTAATACTATTTGGTTCTGATTATTCGCAATATCTAGCTTCTTTAACTAGGTAACCAATTAAGCGGCTAATCTGCCAATGAGGGTCGGATATGTCTAGTACATTAGAAGAAACGGTACAACTGGTTCCAATTAAAATATTGGATATATGATCCGATTAGTCTGTCCATACTGACACCTAATAAACAAGAATGTTTACGTTTATTTTATAATGTATGTATGTTGGTGAAACAAATCAAATAGAATGTTACCATTGAGTTCATTCGGTTCGGGGTTACCGAAGTTATCTGTGTAATCAGCATAAAGGCTCCAGGGCTTATCTTAAAGTATGAGGGAACACTATTTTGTGACTACTTCCGCGTTTGCATTTAGAAGTAACATGTCATCTAATTTTGACTTATTCTTTCATTTTCTTTCATTAATATAAATATATTTTTAATTGTGCAATGATCAGGGCATTGATTTAGAGTTCTTCTGTGTAATATCCGGGAATTTATTTTTCTCATATTTAGTATATATGCAAGTGTCTATATATATTAATAATAATAATAGTATTTTACAATTAATAAGTAAAATAAAATGGGGGGAAGTTATTGGGTGAGAAAGTCTTTAGGTAGTGGTAGAAGAAGTTGGGGTGATAACTGCTGATAGTGGTTAGGTAGTTGCCAAAGAGTGGTAACTTCCTAAATTGCTTGAATAACTAATTATATTAGATAAATCAAAATAGACAGAACGTCATTTTCTTTCAACTCTCTCTCCCCCTCTCTGTTTTTTTTTTTTTTTTCTCTTCTTCACTAACATTAACAGATAATAAGAACTCTAGTGAGGAGAGGATTGATCAAGTCGTTTGATTAGAATTCTAGTAAAATACTTCTCTTCCAAAACAAGTAAGTATATAATCCATTTACTACTATTATTATTATGGATTTATTTATTTATCATTATTTTGAAATGGTCTGATAAATTAGCATGCTTTAAGAAAATTTTATTTTGGAATTCTTGTTTATTGATTGATAAAATAAAGTTTGGTTTTAAATCCATGAGAAATTTGGAATGCAAGTGACGTCTTGTCAATTTGTGTTTAAAGCCGGGACGGCTTGCATGATTTTCTTTTCTTTGGTGGTATAAATTACTCTTAAAACTATTTTTTTGGCTATATCAATTACTCCTACGTAATCAGTATATAAAGCTTATGTATTTAAGGCTTTGTATCTTAATGATCCTAAATATGTTAAATGAATAAGCCACGGCTGCAAATTAATAATTTTTTTATTTAAAAATCATGTGGTGTAACTGGACTTGTTGAAGCTAATTGGAAAACATTTGCCACCTAACAAAAGAAATAAATATGTTTTGTCTGTTTTTGCAGTTTTTTTTTTCTTTCTTTTTTTTTTTCATGCACCAACCATTTCTATTTTCAAAGAAACCCAAGGACGGTTTCAGTTCTATATATAATTATTCAAGAACTTCAAATATCTAGTTATCAGTAACAATAGTATTTTTTATTCCTTAAAATCTAATTTCATATGGAGACAAAGAATTTTTGGGTTCATATTTCTTTTCTGTCTTAGGATTTAAGGAGTACAAATGTAGATTTTGTCTTCCAACTATTCTCTAGGTGTATAATATCTGAAAGCCAAAAGCCCAGAAGTGCTAATTAATCATAAATATGAGAGATGAATTAGTTCCATTATATTTGGACTTTAGTTTATTTGTTTTGAGATTTTTTTTTTAAACGATAGGAGTTGCATCTTGCTGTCATTACTTGTTTTGGTTGAACTTACCAAACATAGGCCCGTTTTTGAATCAAAGTCAAATTGAAATTCTGGTGAAAACAAGGTTGAAACTTGTCAACCGTGAGCCTTTATAAAATGCCATTGAATTAAGACTGCGTTTTTGGAACTTGGGTTTGTAGGTCACAGTTGTGGCTACAACAAATAAACATGTATTAAAAATAATAATAATAATAATAATAATAATAATTTCATATATATGTTAGTTGAATTTCTCGTATTAGTTTTATTAATTTAAGTTTCCAATTGATAATTAATTATGGGTTGGTGTATATTTTAGTTTATTAAATAGTCAAACAAAAGCAACTAAGATTTGATAATAATTTGGAGTTTTTGATTTTTTTTTGGGTAAATAGGTTTGGGATTTAGATTGTCTAATTGTTCTTTGATAAGGGATGTGTTATTTAGTTAAAAAATATATATAATAAAAATAATAATTTTTGCAAGCTAATTAGAATGGTTATGTATCTATTATAGGTATAAGTCAAGAGTAAGAGGAGTTAGGAGTATCTATTCGAACAGTTTGAGGTATGTGGTATTTACCCTTTGTGTTTTTTTAATGAAATATTTTATTTTGATATATGCAAAAGATGGATCATGTATGCGTACTTTCAATTGTTTTATTGTGCTAAGTGCTAGAAAAATGTTTGACATTTGTTTTATTTTATTTAAATGTGCATGTGATGTATGAAATGATTTTAAATATGAAGGCACTAAACGGTCATGAAATAGACGGTAGGGGCTATAGTCCTGTCATGTATGACAATCAAGTGAAGATCAGGGAAAATGCTTGATCAGTTATGGATAGTCATGGTAGTCAATATAAAGCCCGGTCGATTGACTCATGTATGGGTAGGTTAAGTGAAAATCAAGGAAAATACTTGACCTACCGCCCTCCTAGATTGGGGTTAAACTCTAGGCTGAGTACTTAGGAGTCGAATATTATATGTGCATGTTTATGAGCCATATTTGATATGTTTTCTTAATTGACAAAATATGCTATGCAAATGTTCATGTTATGTTATGCGATTTGATGTTACTTGACTTTGATAAATAATTTAATGAGTATTAGATTTACGTTATAATTATTCTGAATTAATTATGCATGTGGTATAGTATGACAAATGTTACAAAAGTAGTATAATTACATATAGCTGCATGATCCAACAAAGGTGTATATGCTACCTACTGAGTATCGTGTCGCTCAATCCATTATCTCTTATCATTTTTGCAGACCTTGAAAACTATGATGTGGTATACATAGAATAGAGGACCTAGAAAATGATTTCTATTAAATTGTTAGGTTCTATGTAATGGGCACTAGTGTTAGGATTAAATGTTATGTAGTGACAAATATGTATTAGGACACACTTGAATTATGTTTTCATTAGTTAATTTGGGTGTGTAGGCCAAATTTGGATGTTAAGTTACTTTTTTTTTTGTTTTTAGTATGTACCACACTTATATAGTTATATTATTAAATATTAAAGTAGTATTTTTAGAATGATATTAGTTGCTTTGTATTCTCAAATCTTGAGGATACGGCGATTGTTCATGCCTAGCACGTGAGGGATAGGGGCGTGACATTCTCATGCTCTCTCTCTCTCACTCACACAGAGTCACACACCCCCCCTCTTCACCCCCCCCCCCCCTCCGCCCCCCAAATACACACACAACGCTTTACTTTTTCATTTTACAATAAAAACTCCTTTCCATTTTACCTAGATTGTGCAATTTTTTCGAAACTTTCTACAGCACAAACCTTGGCCTTCTAAACTTTTTAACTCTTATTTAATTTGCCAATATAGGTGCATTTACTGCAATATTAAGATTCCATATTATTTTCTTGCAGGATATATAGCTTCTCAACTTCCAATAAATAATCGTTGTTGGTGAGTTTTACCTCATTTAATATTTGTGCGTAGCACGGCTTTGATGCTAGTAATTTTGGTTAACCATGAAAAGATTAAAGAATGTGTGCTTTTTCATTTTTTGAATGGGCGTTATAAAAAAAATTGGATATGAGATTCAAACATTAATTCTAAATGATGATAAAATAAGACTTTTGACCATTCTGTTAAATTCGATTATTGACAAATCAAATATTTGGTGTCAATACAATTTAAAGTTTTAAGACATTAACTTTCGGAAATAAATTAAAGTCACGTAAAGGTGTGATTTGTAGCCGGAACCTTTTGCTTGAAAGCATTCTATCTTTAATGTTTTCAAACTAAACTAAGCCTACTAATTCTAAAAGTTTTTGAATAGGTTGATATTGTAACTAACTCTATGTTACCAATTTTTTATAAAGTCTAGTCTTTGATGATTTTTTTTTTATTTAGTAGATTACGTATTCAATTAGGTAATTTTTTGTGCTCGTTATTTCTTATGAGCATTAAAAGCGTGCTTTATTATTATATTCGATTAAAGAAGTGAATAATTGACAATTTTATTCTTATTGTTTGCCTATTACCACATAGCCTATATATTTCTCTTTTTGTCTAATTATTTTTACATGTGTAAAATATCTCTTCCCATTTATTTAAATGTCTTAAATGTATTTCTGCACTCCTGTAATTTTTGGGCTTCTACATTAATCTTTTATTACTAAATGATGGTTTTTTTTTGGTTGAATACACGTAGATGTTTTTACCTGTTATACATAATACGCATAGACACATACATAAACATTAGTTTTATTGGTTGGTAAGCTAATTAGGCCTTTTAGAAATAAGGTAATGAATGACACTTAGGAGGGGATCCCAATGATGGTAGAGCGGCAAATATTGTCCAATTGTCATCTATGATCAGACCCAGTCAATGTTAGAATAATATTTTGTTAGCACCAAAATACTAAGTTAACAACATTATACAATTGAGACAAGGGAGCAAGATTTGGCAAAGTTCTTTTTTTAGGCATCCTACCAACAGGAATACTTGCACACATTTATTATCTTTATCTAAGCTTTGGAAATGGTGGAGCATTATGCATCATAAAGGCACATGGACCCAGCGGGTTTGTCTTGTGGTGGCCCACTTAATGGCCCATATTCATTAGTGGGTTGCCCTGTTGGACAAGGGATTTGGAATTTCATGATGATTTCTTGCCAAAAACTTGTCTGATATGATGCTGATATGTCCGTAATGGTCATTTTCATCTCTAGCGTTGTGTCTTTGTCTCTAGTGCAACTGCAATGGTAAAATGTATTAAGATAAACACGCCTCTGATGAATAAAATATCAACATCATCTTAAGACCTTCGTCTTACTTAATTTTGGTTGTAAAGCATCACTAACACCTCCCATTCTTCCCCCTTTTCATCTTTCTTTTCAACAAGAATATACTACTCTCGATTAAAAGTTTGGGGAAAACAATTAGAGTTTGACAAAATAAAGTAATTAAATTCGTACGTGAATAACAGGAATATATTTAAAATCCACAGAACTAAAAAACTGGGTAGTTATTTTTACAATTTTTGCATATTATACCATGTTATCAATTTTTATAGCATTCTTTTGTATGAGAAATTAAATTAATTACATTTTTTATTATCTTATTGATTTTATATATAATTCAGAAGATATGTTGTTATCATTATTCAAAATTTACAATCTTGTTACGAATTTTAGTATTATATGTTAAGTATGATATGCTTAAATTATATCACTTGTTGTATATGGTTAATTGGAAAATACAAGTATTTTTCAAAATACTGATAAACTATAAGTAATACTTTTTTTTATGTCTATTGACGTGTATTATACAGACATAATATGAGTTTTTACTAACCAAGTTAAAAGTAGTCAATATTTTTCATATCATAGATTGCATTGCGCAAAAAGTGCACTACGTTTATGAGCTTACATTTTGTTTTAAGCTTACATTTTTTTCTACACATCTATACTAATATATCAAGTCTAGTTATTGTCTACAAGTTGTTCAAAATATACTCCATAATATTTTATAATTTACTTTGAATTAATAATAGATAGATAATTCTATCCTGGAAATTTAGAATGTGAGTTTATTATCCGAACGAACAACCAAGTGCCAAAAAGTTTGATTAGAGGATATTTTTGTGAAACTTTACTTTAGAAAACATAGAAGCGTTTTTTCAAATTTTGAAGTTTATATTTTAATGAAAAAATTAACCAAAATAGAGCTTGATTTTTATGCAACATGCGTCAAATTTATTTGATCTCGTGAGAAGGAAATAACAAAGCAATTGCACTTTTTCAGAAAATGCGTCAAGTTTTTGTGGTGGTAAATGCTACTACAATAAATGTAAAATCAAAAAATTTTACCCAAAATTATAACAACTTGTCAAGAATGTTTAAATTACTAAAGAGAAAATAGTGCAGATAGAAGTCTGAATCGTTATAATATAATTTAATAGAAGAAATGAAGATAGCGATTATTGATTAACCAGCAAGATTCTTATCTTTCCCACCCCCATCTATGGTACATTGTGGTTTGAATACAATATGCAGAGGAAAAACTTTTCTCCAAAAATCCAGTCGTTAACGTTAAAGCAACAGTACAACTCCTTTAAAAGAAGCCAGCAATTTTTAGATTAATAAGATTTGTCCCTATCGCTTCTAGGCTTAAAAAAAAAAAAAAAAAAACTCCTCCATAAACTGTTTCTTGGACAATGCCTCTGCTGCTAAAATGTAGTTCTGCTGCCACTGCCTCATTTTTATCTCAACATAAAATGATGCAGATATTACGTTAGTTACCATCCATCTGCCCCTTGAAAAAAGAAAAAAAAATTCTATTAATGATTCAAGTATAAGAGGAAAAAATATCTTCATTTCAAAGCGAAATACCCATTAGGTATATACAATTTTAATTTAAGGACAGGAACTTGAAACTTCCACCTGTTGGGAAGCGACTATTCTTACAACTTATTGGGGTTGGTGGGAAACAAGAGATTTATTTTCCATTTAATCAGCTGTGAAACAGCTTTAGTAGACATGGTTTTTACTATTGGCCTAGTAGTTTAGTAATTGGATGCCTATTGGGGCCTATCCCTATTTCAACCAGATGACGAGATAGATTATTAGAGCTTCCAAGACAGAAGTTTGAGTCCAAGTAGTGTGACAAGAAAGCCACAAAAAGCACGAAGCCCACAAATGAATCCCAAGAGTTTTAGCCAGTCGATAACCCTTGATAGACATGGATGCTTATCAGATCGAAGAGATGGATAAGAACGGAGATTTCAAAAGCGAACAATGGAGGCTATATGATCAAGATAGAGCCCTAACAGATGGGTAGTGATCATACATGGGTCAAGAAGGACTATTTAAAAGTGCCTTCGGGCCTTTTGTCACATCACACTTTTCGTCGTCCTATCACATGAGTTTCACGTGAGTTTTCATCGTCCACTGCACGTATATTTTCAGCCACCCAGCCAACGACTCAATGGTCAGGGGGAGCAGATGAATAGCTCCCCCCTGCTACAGGTAGGGGGTTCAAACCCCACCTGCAGCAGCATATGTATTGTTTTAAAAATCCAGATGTTACACCATAGTGTTCTTTTAGTCCAATGGTGGTTCACGCCCCATTGGCCCCCTCCGGTCCAGTTGGACCATCCGTTAGAATAGGTTGGGAATAAGCTAGCATGTTGAATACTTGACAAAAAAAAAAAAAAAAAACTGCACGTATCTTTTCCTTCTTCTTTGTTTTTCTTTTTTTCTCTCTTCAGACTTGTCTTTGAATAGTTGTATCTTTACACGTGTACATTCTTTTACTCCACCTTTAATTAATGATTTTTTTTGCCTTGTCCGAAACATGATATTTCCTTTTTTTTTTTACTCTTAACTAAAATTTTACTATTTCTTCTTCTTTTCCTTTCTTTTTTAATCTGGTTTTTGCATTCTTTCTACAAGCGAAACCCCCTATTTTTACCCTGATATTGATTGTATAGGGCATTTGATACATGCATAGAGCTTCAGATAGATGCTCATGCCAACTTTTCGAGTTCTCACAATCATCAACTAATGATGCCCTTGAGGGTCTTTTTAGTCAAATTTGCTTGCCTATTACTTTGTGCGAAATATGGTGTCGAATGGGCCAAACATCTTCAATTCGCCTTTGGAAAAATATAACACTTAGTTTGTTAAAGTTACTTCTGGGATGCCAAAATGCTACACTAAGTGCTTCCTTACGAAGCTTGTCACTTGAAAAGTGATAAATTGAGCAATATTATTATATGTCTTATTATATATTTTGGGTATTAATTTAGTAGAATTATAGTAATTTTGATTGCAAATAACTCATTTTTCAACTTTTCATAGAATTAGGGTTTTTATCCTGTAATTAGGGTTTTAAGGCAGAATCCATATTTTAAGCAAATTAATACAATTCTTGTACATATTTGTAGGTTTATCATACTTAAACACATTTTGGATCAATTAGAGTCAAGAAGAATCATATTCAAGTGTGGTTCAAAGGGCTAAGTTTTGATGAACAACTTGAAGAACAATTAAAGAAATAATTGTGCAAAAATATTTGAAAATAGGCACACATAGATGCCACATTAGCAAGATAAAAAAAATCAAGTGGAGCAAATTGGGTGTGATCCGCGGGTCATGATCCGTGGATTGCCACTCACGGATCGAAATCGACAGGAGTTTTCTAGGCTTGCAACTTACATCTTCTTCCAGCTATTTTTGTAGACATTTTCAGATGTAGATAGGGTTTTACAAGTTGGCGATTTCATTGAAAATATAAATGAAGACTTTTATGCCATTTTGGAATCTTCATCAAAGCAAATGCTCATGCAAGTTGGAAAATGACTTGAATAAAATTTGTCTATAAATAGAAATCATTTATAAAGCCTTTGTAACTAATTAGAGGTAGTTAGAACAAGTTTTTGAAGAGAATTAGTGATAGTTAGCATTAATTTGGTAGAATAGTAATAGAATTTTCTTCATCCTTCAATAGAATAGTGAGCAACATTGTAAGAGAGCTATTGTAAGTTTAACTTTTGAAGGTGAATAAAAAGAGAAACTTGTTCAAACTTTAGTTGAGCAATTCTTAATTCTTTCTCTTTTACTTTCCTTTGTTGTTATGAATCCTTGCTTTGAAATTGAACTTTCAGTTGTTTCACTGGTCATGATTCACTAAAGGCTTCATCTAGAATATGGATGAAGCTAATGAATCTAAAAGCATGACTTAAATTCTAAAAACTTGCTAAACTTGCATTTGTTTGTTTACTTGTTTAAACAAGTCATCTAAGTTGTTATTTGACATTGAGAAATGCATCTTAAGTTGTTATTCATTAATGGATTCTATGTTCTAGGATTCTTTGCGTTGAATTCTACAAAAGTTCTTAATCATTACCTATTTTATTGAAAGGACCTCATATCACTTCTTGATTTGTTTGCGTTTAGATAACAAAAGTTAGATATGAAGCCTTAGTAGTTACAACATAATTGATTCCTTGTGGGATTTGATACCTAATACTCCAAGCACTACAATAGACTCGTGCACTTGCGGTATAGTTGGGAGATTAGATTTTTATTACTTGATTTGTATATGTTTTACCTATACTTTCTATACCTAATCTACACTACGTCATCACTGACTTCTGATCAATCTCTTTAAGTGGGAGTGCTTCTACCCATTTGGTAAAATAGTCGATAGTGGCAATAATATATGAGCTTTGTTTCGACGATTGTGGCACTATCATACCTATTATGTCAATTCCCTAGTATTGAAAGGGCCATGGCTTTGCTATAATTTCTATGTCCCTTGCTAGCATCCTATGTACCTAGCAACTCTTGCATCCCTTAGCAAAAGCCACACAATCCTTCATCATGGTTGGCCAGAAAAACCCATTCCTTCTCGATGTCATATTATTTTTGGCTAGCTTGATGGACTCTGTATGTTCCTTTATGGACCTCTAACATTGCCAAGTATGCCTCTGATTTGTTTAACATTTGAGATATAGCTCAGACTTGTCTTTTTTTTTTTATCTAGAGGACACTATCCAGCAATCGATAATTGGCTACTTTCACCCTTATATTCCTAGATGTGGGTTGATTGGGGTCCTCAAGTGACAACTTGATAGATTCCCTCCAATCTTCTTCTTCTACATCGATGGCACATATCCTTAGTCCATTGGCACGCTTACAATAGATTGGTAAAACTCTTCTACCTACCATAAGGTTAGTTGAACTGCTACGAGCATTGATTGTAGCCCTGATGCCACTTGTGCTAATTTATTAATAGCATGATTGGACTCTCTCGGCACATGGTAGGACTTGATATCCATAAAACATTCTGCCAATTTATTGACTGTAGCAAAATATCGCATTGGTTTTGGATTTTTGTAATGATAATCGCCTAAAATTTGGTTAATTACTAACATCAAGTACTCATATATTTCTATTTGATCGGCTTTTAACTCTATTAGGATCTTTAACCCGATTATCAAGGCTTCATGCTTGGCTTGGTTATTTTAACAATCAAACGTTAACTTAAATGCATATTGATAATTATGACCACTAGGCATTTCGTTGATGATTTCAATGCCACAAGAGGCCCCTGTGCATGAACCAATGAACCACATTGCCTATTCTGCATACATCGATTGACCTAGCATTGTTGACTAGCTCATCTAAATTCGGAAAGTGATCAGTTAAAAAATAAGCTAACGCTTGGCTTTTAACTACTATCTGAAGCACATGCTAAAATTGATACTCCATTAAATAAAAAACCCATTCCCCTATCCTACCATTAAGAGTTGGGCGATGTATCAGATATCAACCCTTAATCTACCTTTAAAATTATGTACACCATTGCTGATAACATGTTGTACTTCAACTTTCGTGTAGCAAAGTATAGGGATAGGCATAATTTCTCGATGAGTCAATACCTCTGTTTGGTGTCAGCAATTTACTTAAGTAGTAAATAGCCCCTTCTTTTCCTTGCTCATTATCTTGGACCAAGAAGCAACTAATTGGGTCTTCTACTGTAGACAAATATAACTTCAAAGGCTTCGATCAGTTAGGACTAGCATTAATGAGCCGACCAAGTACACCTTGAGCAATTTAAATGCTGATTGGTGCTCATTACTCCAAACAAATTGCTCGTATTGTGTTAGCTTTAGTAATGGGGAAAACACCTTGACCTTGTCAGCCAGATTAGCGATAAATCTCCTTAAAAAGTTTACTTTCTCCAAGAATTATTGAAGCTCTTTCTTGTTTCTTGGTAGTCACGACTTAATGATGGCGTTGGCTTTGTTTGAATCAACCTCAATCCATTGCTTGTGTACCAAGAACCCAAGAAAGATCTTAGCCTAAACAGCAAAGGCACACTTAAGAGGATTGAGCTTCAACTGATGCTGTCACATCCTCTCAAACATTTTCCTTAATTAGAGAAAATGCACCTCAAAGTTAGGTTATTATCACTAGATGTCGATATATACTTCGACAAATTCTCTAATGTAGTCATGAAACATGTAGTTATTGCCCACTTATCTGTTGCTCTTGTGCTCTTAAGGCCAAATGGCATGACCTTCTACTAGTATATTCCCAACAATCTAGGAAATTTGAATGCTATCTTCTGCATATCTTCTTTTGTAATAAAAATATGATTGTATTTAGAATTCCTATCGACAAACATCATCATTTCATTGCATGCCGACAAATCTACCAATAAGTCGGCCACAGGCATCAAGTTATCCTTCAAGAATGTTAGGTTTAGGTTCCTAAAATTAGTACATACTCCAATTTTACTATTATTCTTTACAATGGGCACCACATTGGATACCCACTCTACATAAACTACTATCTCTATGAAGTCGACCTTGAATAATCTTTCAATTTCCTCTTTAACCTTGGCAACCATCTCTTCTAAAAAGTGCCTAGACAGCTGTTTATATGGCCAATTTCTATATTTTAACAGTATCTTATGCTCAACAATCTGTCTATCTAGACTTGACATTTCCATGTAGTCATAAACAAAATAGTCCTTGAATTAATTCATTATTTCTATCAACCTTTCTTGCTGGTTTGAAGACAATAAACTGCTTACTTACGCCGTCAAGGGTGATCTGCACTACTAAAGTTGATTTCGAGTACAGGGTCCTTTGTTTCAAGCCTAACATTATCCAGTTTGACCAATGCCATTACCAATTTAAATAATTCTACGATGGCAAGGTTGTTCTTGGTATTTTCTTCTTACACTGTGTCAGCCTATTCGACTGACATTTCTTTCAAGGAACTTTTGCTCTGGCTAACCACATTTTTTTCATTCTTATTAATAGCTATTTGCACACCTCTATCCTCTTGTGCTTTCAACTGATTTGCATCTTTAAATCGGCTATGAGCCTCTATTCATCTTGGTAAGTTGTCAGAAATATCATGAGAATTATTTGCTATTTTTAATGGCCATTTCTCTATGTTAAATGGCCTTGCAATCTCCTCATTGCTTGCTTGCCACTATGGTTGAGCTGTTGGTTGTTTGCCGATCAAGTTGATTGGCTCGATAATTCTTTCTTTATGTGTTTGAGAGAGAAGCAAATTGTCGCAGTAGTAAATTGCCTCGACTGCATTTGCTAGGTTGACAAATGGCTTTGGATTAGGCCAAATAACTTCAGCGTTGCAGTTGTTCCATAGGAGTAGGATTTGGTGTAATAAGGATAGTATGCACTTCCAGGAGTTGAATCCAATCCCATCCTAGCAATACATTGTAGGTGGACGTAGTATTGATGATGAAGAACGATATTGTTACCACCTTTGCCCCTACGAGTATGTCAAGAGGTAGTATTCCCATGTACTGAAGTGTCAAATGATATGAAGCCATCAAAATCCAATTCTCACGGTTTGATGGCCAAAATTCCAAGTACTTGAAGCACATTTGTACTGCGAAGCTAGTCTGACAAGTTCTTAGTATTTCAACTATATATTAGCCTACAGACCTTCAAATGATGTGATTCTTATTTTTTTAGAAAGCTTATTCAAAGGGTTAAAACTTTCATGTTTTGAGGAAAAGCTAGTTTGGCCATCTTCAAGGTGAAATATCACATGAAAAAGAAGTGAAACATTCTGACCAAGGCCACGGGCAAGGCCTTGCCATGGCTTGAGGTGCAGCCTTGGTTAGAAAGGGAGGAAGCAAGGCTGTGGGTAAGGCCTTGCCACAGCCTAGTTGCGGAAATTTGATTTTTTAAGCACTTTGAGGCGAATCTTTATAGGGAAAAACCCTGCCTCTTTGGAGAAGGGAAAATGTAGTTTCTTTGGGTTATAAGACACAAAAAACACACTTTTACACACATTTAGAGGGATATAGAGAGAAGAAAGTAAGAGTTGAGGAGCAACTCGAGGGCTTCAATAGTGCAAAGCAAGAAGAGACTTCATCAAGATTCAAGGGAAGACTCAAGTGTTTTATCTTTTCTTGTACTTTGTTGGGTTTATTCTTGTACTTACGAATAGAGTTGTAAGATTTAAATGGATGAATCCTAGACTATTGTGCTATTGGTTTTATTTTTTATTAATTAAAATCTCAACTTTATTCTTAGATTTAGTTATGAGTTTTATTGTTATTGAATTGGAAATTGCTAGCGTCCTTTGATTTAATATTGATTTCATATGAATCGATTAAGAAATCACTTATATAATTAGATCACTTCATGAATAATAAAACTTGCATAGGTTGCTAGAGATAGAACTATATGAGTCTTCCCGGTTAAATGTAAACCCAACCAAAACCATAAAATCTATAGAACATGCATGCATCTTTTTGGGGTTTTAATTGAGAAGAGATTCTAATTAATCAACCAAGGGGATAGAGGTTGTAATACTTGAGAAAGATTATAAACTAATTAAGGGATTTTAGGGTCTAAGCAATTGGCTTAATTATTAAGTCATAGCATGTTTAGTTTAGGGGGATTTACATCTAGATTTCACATATGCTATTGTTCATTCTTTTTGCTGACTTCTAGATCATTGTTAGTTAAGTAGCTAAATTTAGTTAATTTGTATTTTTATTGAGTGTGCCATTCGTGTTGGACAGTTAGAGAAAGAAAGCTAGTACTAGTACTCGCATAGTGCTTGTAAGATCGGCACTCGATACTCCTATACATTGTACTATAGGAAACGATAGGTGCACTTGCCTAAGTATCCGTAGTGTAGTGAATGGAATATCACCCTACATGTATGAGGAAAGCATTGTAATTTGGCTTCTTTATCAAGAATCCACGTGGCTTACCTCGTGTGATCTTTGCCTTCCACATGGTTCACCTCGTGTGATCTCTACCTTCCGCTCCTGGATATACTCATACCTTTGGACTTAGATAATTAGTTCGGTCAAAACCCTGAAATATTTTTCTTCCAAATCCTTAACAACTTCAAAGTTCCACATTCCCATCATGGCAACCTCAATAAATTTTTTCTCAAGTACTCTTGAGTTATACCTCTTCGTTATTGTCTTGCATCGATCTTAAGAATTGGCCAGTAGTTTTACCAATCTTTTAAGTCATCTGACTAACATCGGCGAACTTCAGTTTGAGGAGCAGGGAATGAAAGTGTTGATGAAATAGCTTCTCCATCTAGTCCCATTCTTCGATTGAATTGGGTAGCAACTTGGTATATTACTCAAATGCCATTCCAATCAGCGAGTGAGGAAATAGCCTTAAGTTCAAAAAGTCATTATTGGCGACCTCCCTACACTAGATAGTGAATTAGCTGATGTGCTTGACTGTCAACTATTTCTCTTCACTGGAAAACTTGGTAAATTTTGAGAAAAGGGTACTTGTGATTGATCCAGTCAGGATAAGGCTTCTGATACATGGGCCTCTCGCGCCCATCGACCAGGTCGTTCACCAAGTTATTAACTAATTGCTTTAGTTCTCCTCGTGTTAATTGAGCGCAATGGAGATTGGCCACATTCATGACCGTTCACAACCCTTAAGTACTCCTAATTAGTTTCCAGTTAGGTTCGGCGATTGTTGGCTCCCCCATCAGCCTCTAGCTAATTAAGTCAAGTATTCACCATTTTTTAGATAGGATGGGCCATGTCGACGTGAGTCATTAAAAGGATCACTTCCTCCAATTGACACTTCATGTTACATAGGGTGATTGCTGGGCTCTGGTTGCAAAGTTGGCAAAACATATAAAGCCCACCCTGGTCACTGTCTCGAGTTCTAAAACTATGACTGACTGATCTGATTAGTCCACCGCTACTTATCAGCTATCAACTGAAAAATGGAAGGAGCAGCCATACTTTCATGATTAGAACTTTCATTTAACGACATTAACGCAACCTAAGGACATTGATTATGGCCCCTAGTAAGCTTCCTACCATTGTTCTTCTAGGAGCCTCCAGATCCCTGGCCTAAACAAACGCTTTTTAGCTTAACGAATGGTTAGTCAGCTTTAGCTGTTGTCCCACGAAAGTCTTGCCTTTGCTCTGATCAATTGCCTCAACTCGAGTTGTAGGGTTATTGGCGTGCGCAATTGGTTCTTATCAAAGCTCGTTAGCGTTCGACCTGTCTGCTATAGTGACCACCTTCTTACCAACATTGTTAATAGCCAACATAGACCCTTAAGCCTGCAGTTGAGTTGAGAGGAGGGGAGCTTGCCTCCCAATCTAGGTCTCAATAGTTGATGCAAGCCTTTTCAAGTCCATACCCAACAAGTCTGTGTGTACATCATACTTTGAGCCTACTTTGTCAATGGCTTGGCCCATAGCCCTACATTTCGTTCCAGTTTGCACAGGTTTTCCTTTATGTTGGTCACCTTGCCGAAAACCTCTTGGACCATTTTTTTAAGCAAGCTAGTTTACATACGCATTTTTATTACTAGGCCGGTTTGCAAGTTCATCCATTCCTATATCAGTTGGTCAAGTGTCTCAATTGAGCCATCGCTGATTTTTGGCTGAGTCGAGAATAGTTGTCCTTTTGGCTTGGCTTGTTCTTCCTGTGTTAGTGACGGGGTAGTCTCATCAACTATTTTTGGTGCTTCATACTTGGTGTGCCTAGAAACTGTTCGCTCATGAAATCAACACTTGAATGCTCTCTCGAGGGGTTGTATGTTGCAGTGTGCCACTCAGTCAATGTCGAGAATCGATATGAATTTAGTGAAAAACAACGTAAAGCACGCCGATTACAATTTGGCCTCTTGGAATGACTACTGTCCATTTACCTTGGACAACTCCAAGGACTTATATTCACGGCTCTAAACAATCGACAACAACTAACGACCAGAGTAAACAAAATGACCGACTGATGAAATTTTAAAAGACATCCGAATGCAGACTAAGCTAAATGAGGGAGTTGTTGAAATTTTAAATTGTTTTAACATTATAGATATTTAAAAGGACTAAAATTGAAATGTAATTAGAGAAACTAGAAACTAGAGGCAACTTGACAAAACTAAAATCAAAATTTGAAGAAAACAAGATAGGCTGAAAAGGAAATTTTATTTGACTTGATGCATTTCTTCCAATCTACTGTTTCCTCAGGTATTAATTGCACTTTCTTTCCAAAAGCAGGTGTCAGCAGAGATGGCAAATGTGTCCCAAAACCCATTGGGATCCCATGCCCATATTTAATTCGGACGGGATGAGTACCAATAATATGGGATTAGGCTTATTTGGGATTATACCCATTAATACCCATTTAAATATGGGTATTGTTGGTAATAGATTGGGACTCCCATACCCAAATATAAAAAAAAAAAAACCTTAGAAGAATTTGTATTTGATTAGATCCACCTCTTCCATACTCTCTCTTAAAAGAATCCTTGATTTTAAGCTACATTAACAAATCATCTTCCATCCTTTCTTCATTTTCTTGACTTTTAACATTTTTTCAATAACAGTGGAATATTGTGGTCTCCGGTGGCCTTAATACAATGATCAGCACGTTGAAATTTTATTTCTCCATTCTTGGCTCGTTCATTTTAGCCTATTCAATTCATCTATTTCCTATATGAATATTATATTAAATTTTATCTCTTGACATTAGTTCTGTGTAGTTAAATTGATTTTTGTACTAAAAAAAATTAATATAAATTTCATATGTTGAGTGCCTTAATTTGAGTTCAACCTTATTGTTGAAGAAAGTAGTCTTCATATTCTAGGTTTCATCTAAGTTTGGAATGTCTATGAATGAGCGAAACGTTGATTTATTTTAATTATTAGTTTACTTCATTACTTCAGTAATGGATTTTAGTATCAGGAGTTTTAATAAAATAATATCAAATTAATTTTTTTAGGAGTAGATAAAATAAATCTCTACACCATTTCAATCTATCCTTTTTATATATAATAATTGGAAAACTATAGTTTATAATTGAAAGATTAAAAAGCATTAATAAATGAGATCTAAAAAAGTAATATAAAAATAAAAAAATTAGAAATTTATTGAGGTTAATAAACTAACAAAAATAAATGTTATAAAAGAGAAATATTAAGGTTAAACTAAAAAAATAATAATTAAAAAAATAGAAATTGATTAATGAAGAAAGGATAGTTTTAAAAAATAATAACATGAAATTTATTGGATATTTGGACGGTATCAAAATGGGACTAGCTCATTTAAGTCCCGCTCATATTGATCCCATGACAAATATGAAACTATTTGGGTATGACCCATATTTCACAGTTGTAGACACCAAATTTTGACACACCTTTTATATAAAAATATATTTTACTTCATTTTGAGATTTTCTTTCTTTATTTTCTGGGGTCGATTACAATTTTGTGTATATTATGACTAATCCGTCACATCAGGGGTAAAATAGTAATTTCACCGCGTAAATATTATTTTATTTTAATTAATTTTTTAATACATAATTTTGCTATTTTTATCATTATTTCTAATTTTAATTATTTTTTTGAGTCATCTAGTATTTATTTAAAATTTTAGTATTTTTTTACTTAATGTCACATTTCCCAATGCATTCTTTTTATGAGAAATTTTCAAGTGAAAAAATTTTTTTATGCACATTTTTTATATTCATAAATTTTCTGTATAAATTTCACAATTTTTAGAAATCAGTCTGATATCTATTTCAACATTTTACCTTTTTCTATTAAGGGCACATTTTTCAATGTTATATTAATTTTGAGCTTTATGGGGAATTTTATTTATTCATTCCTATAATTCCAAATTTTAGTATTTTTTTATTAATTTTATGGAGTCCATGTATCTTTTATTTTATTTTATTCTATTTCATGTGTTTTTCTTTATTTTTCTTACAAAATTTTTCCTCAAAAAAAAAAGAAAAAAAAGGAAAAGGAAAAGGAGTCAAACAGCAGCAACGTTGGTTGCTACTGTTTGCCTTCTGCCATGACTGATAGCAGCCATGCTTTCTCCCATCATCAAAACCAACTCCCCCCTCTAATCGCATCATTTTCTCTCACCACTTATCAGATTTGTAGGGATTGGATTGGATTTTTCTTCCCTCAACACTCAAGCTCACATTCATCAGTTCACAACACACACACCACACTTCAGACACTTCACTCAACCTGCACACAACTCTCACTCTCTCGGTCCCTTCCCCCTGCACATACACAAACGGCACACACAAACTCCATCAGAAAACAGACTTCACTCTCAACTCCTCTCTGGGTTTTCTCTCAATCAGCACACACAATTCACATCATCAAACACACCAGCTCATTGCACTCACATCACCACTCTATCAGCCTTTCCTCACAACACACCTGCACAATGCACAATCACACCTGCACAAAATCAGCATAAAAAAAAAAAGAAACAAGAACAACAACACCTACCGCCGGAGAACAATCCCACACCACCAGCGCACCAACACCAATGCACCACCACCAGCGCGCCACTAGTTCCATCACTGCCGTTGCCAAGCTAGTAACTAGCAAGTCACATGCCAAAAATCACAACCAGGTTCCTTTAGTACAGATTTCATTTAATGAATTCATGAATAGATTGTATTTTTCAATTAGTGAAATAGATAAATTTGGGGTAATTGATTTTGGGGGAAGAGTTGAAGAGAGAAAAACATAGATGATGTAGAGAATTGAGATAGAAGATTTCAAAAAAGAGAGAAGTAAGATCAGGAATAGAGAGAAGAGAGAGAGAGAGAGAGAGAGAGAGAGAGAGAGAGAGCCGGATAGGAAACCGGAAAGAGAGATCCGGCGAGGCGAACCTGTGAAGAGAGAAAGGAAAGGAAGAGAAAAGGAGAGAAGAAAAAGAAAAGGGAATCTAGAAAAGTAGAAAAGAAAGAAAGAAGAAAGAAAGAAAGAAAGAAAAAAAGAGAGGAGAGACCGAAGAAAGACCGAGGAGAGAAAAAAGGAAAAAAAAAGAGAGGAGAGACCGAAGAGAGACCGAGAAGAGAGGATAGACCGAAGAGAACTAGAGGCCGAGGAGAGAGAGACCAAAGAGAACTAGAGGCCAAGGAGAGAGAGACCGAAGAGAACTAGAGGCCGAAGAGAACTAGAGACCGAAGAGAGCCAGAGACCGAAGAGAGCTAGAGACCGAAGAGAACTAGAGACCAAAGAGAGAGACTGAGGAGAGAACGAGAGAGAGAACGAGACCGAGGAGAGGACTAGAGACCGAACCTGTTGAAATTGTGAATTTGTGAAATTATGAATTTGTCCTTTAAGTCTTGCTGAAATTACATTTTTACTCCCCATGCATTGCTGGAATTTTATTTTGGCCCTAGAATATTGCTGGAATTGTATTTTAACCATTGAAAGTTGCTGAAAATTTGTAATTTGGTCCCTAATGTTGTTGAAAATTGCATCTTGTCCCCCAAACCTTGCTGAAATTTTATTTTTGTTATTATGCTTTACTGGAATTACATTATTGCCCTCCAATATTGCTGGAATTTATATTTTTGCCCCCCAAGTAGCTAGAACTTGAATTTTAGCCTTTGAATGTTGCTGAAAATTGTATTTTTACTCTTGAATGTTGCTGAAAATTATAATTTGGTGCTTAATACTTGTTGGAATTTACAAATTGGGGCTTATTGTTACTGTAAAATTCATTTTTATACTTGAATAATTGCTGGAAATTGCAATTTAGTTCTTAAGTTGCTGGAATTTCAATTTGATCCTCAAATGTTGTTGGAAATTTTTATTTTGGCATTGTGCTTGCTGGAAATTATGTTTTAGCTTTTTTAAATTTGTTGTGAACTATGTTATTACCTTAATTAGGGTTTAAAATTGTAATTTCACCCTTTTGTTTGTTGTAAATTATATTTTTACTCTAAAAATGTTGCTTAAATTTTCACTCTCAACCTAAAACCTTGGAATATTTTTATCTTTTTGTCAAAAAAAAAATTAATTCCTCAAGTTTTTTTTAAAATTATTTTCTTTTCATATTTTGTTTTTATTTTAATGCTCCAAAATTTAGTCTTTTATCTAATTAACGTTCAAATTAGTTTCTTTATTTCTCTATTGGTTATTTTGATGATTCTTGTTTGGGTGCTAAAAGTTTAAGTATGTATTATTGTGTTTTATCTTTTATTATTTTTATTTTCCTCATTTTTCTTTATTTATTTATTTACTTATTTATTTTTACTTAAACAATTTTCATTTTTCTTCCTAAATATTTAACTATTATTTTTTTTTAATTTTGTTTATCATCGCTATAATTGTTTGAGTTATTGTGGCATGTTTTTAGTGATTAGTATGAAATTATTTAATCAATAGTTTATTTATTTAAACAGTGATATTTTTGACATGTTTGTTCATTTTATTAGCAATTTGTCCCGAGTTTTCGAATGGGAGGTACCTCTATTATCCCTTCAATGTCTCTTTATGTGCTTCCTACAGTGCTCCTATGTGTTTTTCTATATGTTTTTTTTATGTATCTCTTTGTGTTTATAATTTTTATTCATGTGTGAGTATTTATTTATTTATGTCATGTTATTTATTTGAATTTAATTTTTAATTATTCAAAGAAATGTAATAGATAGGTAATATTCTATTTAGACAAAATTTTGTATTTAGATAGTTAATGTAATAGATAGTTTATATTTTATCTATTTAACAAAAGCTTATGTATTTTAGATAGAAAATGTAATAGATAGGTTAGATAGGTTATCTTTTATTTTTTTCATTTTTAGATTGTAATTAGGCTTCCCCGGTGTAATAGTTAGGGCTTTTGTGTGCTATGTGCTATGTGCTTATGTGTTTTATTCGCTTTCTCTAGGACTTTGCATCTAGAATATTATGCTTGTGCTATGTGCTCCTATGTGCTATTATCTGCTTTATGTGATTATTGCTTTAATCTATGTTTTATTTATTTACTTGCTTTATTATTATATATGTGTATCGTCGCCACACTAGTCCAACGCTAGTTGTGGTTAATTCCGATTTCTTCGCTAGTCCAACGCTAGCGGAGAATTTCTAGAAAATAGGCTAGTCCAATGCTAGGCCTTTAGGTCATTTTAGTATTAGAATCACTTCTCGTGTGCATTTCATGACATTTCACACACATTTTCTCTTTTTAGGCTTTTTCTCATTTTGTATGGTTTTTATGTATTATTATCACTTATTATCTATTTTAACATATGTTTAGTGCATAACATTTAGATTCCACTACACATAGAATCTTAGGTCATTTGTGTGATTCGACTAGAAATAGTCATCTACTCACGTGGGAAGCGGTGGCGTACATGCCGTTCTCCCCTCCGTGAGTAGGAATAGCTAGTCACGAGTCTATTAGTCCCCCGTACCCGTTATGTTGCATCCCTACTTTCTTTGTTCACTTACTATCTATATTACTATTTTCCTTTTCTTTTTGCATTCCATTTTGCATCTATACTCGTGACTCCATCGAGGTCTAGACTCGGGTTTCGCAATTAATGCGATAATCCCGACCAAACCTCAATGGAATATTTTGTCCCTTAACGATATCTATTTTTAGGACTAGATTTGCATTCATATAGTTGCATCCAAATGTGATAAAATCTTAGGGTTATATTAGGAAAATTTAGACTAAACCTCGCAACTAGTTTCGGCTAGGTTGAAAGGGTGCCTTAGGCGCAAGCCTTTGCCTTCCCTTTCTTCAACTGTGACTCCCGAACCTTTTTCTCTTGTTTTCAAAGACCTGGAGTTGTCTAAAAGGGTTTTTCTTGTTTTTCTTACATTTTTCTCAAAAATCATTTTTCTAAATAAATCATTCTCGATTTTCTTACCTTTTATAAAATATTTTCTGGTGACTTGGTACACCAAAACTCAATACCAAGTGGCGACTCCCTTTTTACTAAAAACCCTTTTTTAGACTCTATTTTCGGGCCCAATAACCGTCGCATTTTCAAAGTCCCATTTTAGGCCATTTTCTTTTGTTTTCAAAATAAAGCATTTTCTAAAAATCACATCCTTTGTCAAACTATCTTTTATAAAGCATTTTCTAAAAAATCATTTTACAAAAACTACACTCTTTTTTCCAAACTAAATAAACATTAATTATCCCTTTTCCGTCTTTCGAAAAAATGGGGCGCGACAGCTGGCGACTCCACTGGGGATCACTAGTAGAGTCCGAGCACTAGGTTTAGTCATCTTCTTCCTTTTCTAACCCTTTCATTTTATCACATTTGGATGCTTAGGATTGCATTTTTCTTTTAGGATTTCGCTTTGTATTTCACATACGCCTTTTCGTTTCTCGCTTTTATGTGATGGATAATTTATTTATTTGTGATGTATGTTCGTATCGCGCTTGCATTTGGGGAGGGGGTCAGTCACCCTTAGAGCCTTTCGCGTGTTTAACAGTGTTATTCCCTCCTCTCAAAGGAGCACCATCATACGTGCATACGATTCTTTTAAACCCTTTTTTTCTTTTTGGTGGTTGTCACCCACCCATCCCTTTAAGAATTAGGATCGATCTACTTGGATATGTGATCGTGGCACGATGTGCACGTGACCTATCTAGGAGATCTCCCAAATTCTCGGCTTGAGTCCACAAGTCTAGAGATTTGAGCTTTAAAGAATAGATCCACTCGGACACGTGGCCGGGGCACGATATGCACGTAGCAGTGTTTGGGGGATCACTCGAGCGACCGACCAAGGGTTTTGTGATTGATAACCCTTACCCTCAGGTTTGAAGGCTTGGGAACCGACAACCTAATTGAGTCTAGATGCTTTAGTGAACCCAACCTCATGCATCCATATAGAATAAACCTAGGGTAGAGTCAGCCTTACCCTATCAGGTACACCAGGCATGAGAAGAGGGAATCCACCCCCTTTTTTAGTTGTACTGTATACTGCTATTTGCTTTATCAATGTGTTATGTGTTATTTGTTGAATAAACTAACACAATTTCTTTCCTATTTTGATTGCATTCACAACCATAGAATAAAGAGCCCTGGCATGGTAGCTCTCGTAGGAAAGCCAACCCTCTTTACCGACACATTTAAATTTTTATTTTCATAATTAATTTCTTCGAGAAAGATAGGAAATGAGATTTTCATAAAATTTTATAAAGATTGCATTTTTGTTGTAAATAAAGCACCCCCAAGGATCTAATCATTGTAATTTTTGTAAAATCTCAAAAAATTTGATATTTTAACTTGTATATTTTAGAATAAGAATTTTATTTTTAAACCCTTTTTCAAATTTACCCATCCATAGTTGTACTTGTCAGTTTTATCCGAATCTAAATTTTTCTTAGAGTCAATAAATGCACCCAAGTGGTCAAAATTTTACACAATTTGCATTTATTCCTTTTTTCAAAGAAATTAATATGTCATTTTTGCCGTATCCCCCACCCTCCCATCCCACATTATACAAAATATAATTTTTACACATATTGCATTTGACTTTAATAAACTGACATTTTGACTTGTATATTTCTAGATAAAGTCATGATTTTTATTTTCTTTCAATGTTGTGTCCTGTAGTCTTATGAAGGCTTAATTTCTCAATCAAATAAAATTTGAAATCAATAATCCTTTGTATAGTTCATTTGTCATCTTTCTCGGGAAAATTGTGCATCATTATTAGAATAAAAATTTTAGAACATTTTGCATATTTGCATGTTTTAATATGCTTTAATAAACCGGCATCATGCATAAACCCTAGAGGGAATGCCATTTCGGGAATCTCATGATAGGAAAGCTGCCCTTTTGTCTTGGGTACATAACCCTAAAAGACGTGCACATTTATATTTTCAGTAAATCCTAGCAGGTGAGACCCTAGGTAAGGTAATATGAGCAGAGCGGAGGCATTTCTTCTCGGCAGATCTAGCGCATCCTCGTTAAAAAGGGGGTTTCACCCTAAATGATTGCATTTCATGCTAGGCCTACCCTTGGCACAATAAGGGCTCCCCCCTAGGGCATGCATCCGTTTTTGTTTTCACTTATACTAACTTCGATTTTTTTTTCATTTTTTACAGGTCCTCTAGGGAGGCAACAAATTGGGAAACACGTCGGATACATATTTGATTCAAACATTTTAAATCATAGTTTTACTCCAGTAAAGCATCATACACTTGACACTTATAATGCCAGTGTTCTTTTCAAACTATAAGAAGGATCGAGGGAATCCAGTTTTTTAGAATTGAGAATGCTAAGGATTCAGATTGATGAGTTTGACTTGAATGATTAGTGTGATAGATGAAATTGTAGTTAGATAATGGTTCATTTAGATGTAATAAGAATAGGAATAACTTGGTCACTAATAACGGTTTTCTTTTTGTAAATTTAAGATTGCCTTATGTTCAAAATTCTTTCTCAGATGAAGCACTAAACAAGTTGCTTTTTCAAAATTGTTTGTAGCATGAGATTTTCCCTTCATATTTTTGTATTTATTTTTGAAAACGATTTACTTCAAATCTTTTTGTTATATTGAGTAAATGATTATTTAATGAGGCCTCAAAATAAATCATATTTTTCTCAAAACCTAATACTAGGTTTGTGTAATTGTAAGGTTTTCTCTTTTGATGAGTCAATGAGTTTAAATTGGATAAAAATAAAAACATTTTCTTGAATGTTTTGATGGTGAAAATAAATGCCCGTGGTCTTCGGATGTCATCTTATTTGAAACTGATAACTGTCGCTCTGGTATCTTTCTGATTCCAAAATAACGCAAAATGTTAAGGAGAACTAGAGTGATACAAAAAAAAAAAAAAAAAAAAAGAGAAGGAATTTGAGATTCCATGTTAAGTATGCCGAACGATGCAAAAAAAAAAAAAAAAAAAAACTGTGCTTAACTCAAAAGAGACAGAATGTCAACAATGGTACTGAGGCAAAATGGCAGATTTATCGCTTAGATTCTCATGCGAGTCTTTAAGATAAAGGGTTGCAATAGATTGTCAAACAAGTTTCCAATGCATATTTGGCAGATTCAAGCACAACAAAAGGGACAAACATGCTGGGGATATGACTTCAACCCATTCACCAGGGGAGTTTATTGTTTCACATCCTAACTATTCTCACTTTCATGTGGAGTGTATTGTATAGGTTATTTAGGAGGTTAAAATAAAGTCGTGTCACATGTTTGTGAGTTGTAGTTAGTAATTTTGATTTTGTCTAATTCTCTTACTTGTTGAAATTACTTTATGTGCATCGAACAAATGTTTTCTCTGAGGAAATAAGAAATTATTATTATGTGGTTTGGAGTTTTGTTCTTATAGAAAGTATATCTTGTAAAGTGGTTAGAATTATGTCTAAATTTTGTATGTTTGATGAAAATTTTCTTCTTTACTTAATTTCACATGTTAAATGCTGATTATGGTCAATTAGTGCACTCATGTGATTTAACGTTTATTATGAGGGGTTTTTATGCTAAAAAAAAAAAGAAAAAAAAAAGAAAAAAAGAGAAAGAAAGAAAAAAAAAAGAAGGAAAAGAGGCAAAGAAAGAAAAACAATAATGTAGTTTTTTTCCTACTCCAATGGTTCTTATACTTAGTAACCAGCAGTCTTCATCCACAAATGTTGACTTTCGCGTCACACGGCATTTGAATTATGTGTAATGCCTTGCAAGTTTGAGCAAGTAAATTGCTGAGTAACCAGGGATCTTCATCCAAACAATGTCGATTCTTGCGTCAAAAGGCAGTTTTACTTTTCAAATACAATTTTTGCTACTTGCTTAAAGATTGAGGTGTTGAGTAACTGGGAACCTTCATAGCCAATGTCGGTTTTCGCGTCAAAAGACACTCTCATATTTTGAGTGATTAGTTCATTAAAATAAAATTTCCTCATGTGAAAAAATGAAATTGATCATAGATATGTGATGCACTTTGATTGATCATATGATTCATTTACTTGTAAAATTCGGTAAGGCGAAGAAATTAAGTTGAGCTAACTTAATTGTGATATAATTCCTTCTCCTTTACTTGATATTATGAGTATTAAAGACAAGATAATAAATTGCATAATGATTATTTACTCGACCTTGAGGAAATACATTTTAGAACACACATGTGTGATTTCAATGCTTGAATCATTAGTTGATCTCGCATTTTCCAAATCGTTTGAGGTTAAATAACGATTCAAGTGTGGGAGAATTGACAAAGGTCAAAATAATGTATTTTGGTATATTTGCTGACTCAAAATTTAGAATTTTCTTTGAGGAAAAAAATAATTTTGAGTAGATTGACACACTAGTTTTTGTGATTTTTTGCAGGATAATGACATTTAAATAGAGTTCGGATTAGTTGGTGCACGATTGCTCTCATCAAAGAGAAAAGAGAATAGGCATTACCCCAGGAAAACCGTGTTCCAGCATAAGTGAATGGTTGGATCTTTTCCTGGATCATTAATTCAGACACCACAAAGGACTTTCTCATTTGATTTAGTAAATTTTCTTTTAAAAAAAAATGTTATTGCAAAAGAGACGGATCAAAACCCGACCATCTTTCTTTTTCCAAAAAAAAAAAAAAAAAAAGAGAGAGAAAATGAGTTAAATTAAAAAAAAAAAGAAGAGAGGTGATTTCAAATTGATTCAAGATACAAAGCTAGGGCAAATTTTTTGAAAAAAATTTGATTTTTCATTGATTCTGATGCTTTGAGTTTAAGGCAAAATGTTATAAAAGATTGATTTACACTGGGGCAAATTGAAAAGTGGACAACAAGTTGATTTCATTATTTATACAGGGACAAATTTAAAAAAAAAAGATTGATTGCAAATAAATTTTCATGTTACACAGGTCTCAAGTCTGAAAATATATATATATATAAAATATGATTTCGAATTCATTTGATTTCATACACTGGGGCAAAAATTTTTAGAAAAAAGTTTTTATAATTCTGTTGATTTGGATGTAATGTTTGACAATTGTTCTTAAGTTTTCCTATGTCATATTTTCTCCGTTTATCCGTTCAGCAGACTGAACGCTACATGTTTATTTGCATTTCAATTTTAGCAGCCCAAACTTTACATTCATCAACTTTGGCAGCCCACGGTCATGCATCCGTCTAGCAATCTAATCGGCATCTGTTCATTTATATTTCCAAGTCTGGCAACCCAGACCTTACATTATATTCCATGATTCCTGGCAGCCCAGGATCATTTATTTCCTTTATAAGTTGGCAGTCTAACTTTGCATTCGTCAACCTTGACAGCCCAAGGTCATGCATTCGTCCAGCAGCCTGGTCGGCATCTGTTCATTTATATTTCCAAGTCTGGCAGCCCAGACCTTACATTGTATTCCATGATTCGTGACAGCCCAGGATCATTTATTTCCTTTTCAAGTTGGCAGCCCAACTTTGCATTCATCAAACCTTGACAGCCTAAGGTCGTGCATCCGTCCAGTAGCCTGGTTGGCATCTGTTCATTTATGTTTTCAAGTCTGACAGCCTAGACCTTACATTATATTCCATGATTCCTGACAGCCCAGAATCATTTATTTCCTTTTCAAGTTAGCAGCCCATCTTTGCATTCATCAAACTTTGGCAGCCCAAGGTCATGCATCCGTCCAACAGCTTGGTCGGCATCTGTTATTTACATTTTCAAGTCTGGCAGCCCAGACCTTACATTGTATTCCATGATTCCTGACAGCCTAGGATCATTTATTTTCTTTTCAAGTTGGCAGCTCAACTTTGCATTCATCAAACTTTGGCAGCCCAAGGTCATGCATCCGTCCAGTAGCCTGGTCGGCATCTGTTCATTTATGTTTCCAAGTCTGGCAGCTCAAACCTTGCATTGCATTTTATGACTCCTGGCAGCCTAGGATCATTTATTTCCTTTTCAAGTTGGTAGTCCAACTTTGCATTCATCAAACCTTGGCAGTCCAAGGTCATGCATCTGTCCACCAGCCTGGTCGGCATCTATTATTTACATTTCCAAGTCTGGCAGCCCAGACCTTATATTGTATTCCATGATTCCTGACAGCCCAGGATCATTTATTTCTTTTTCAAGTTGGCAGCCCAACTTTGCATTCATCAAACCTTGGCTGCCCAAGGTCATGCATCCGTTCAGCAGCCTGTTCGGCATCTGTTCATTTATGTTTCTAAGTCTGGCAGTCTAGACTTTGCATTATATTTAATGACTCCTGGCAGCCCAGGATCATTTATTTCCTTTTCAAGTTGGCAGCCCAACTTTGCATTCATCAAACCTTGGCAAGCCAAGGTCATGCATTCGTCCAACAGCCTAGACTGCATCTTTTCATTTATGTTCCAAGTTTGGCAGCCCAGACCTGGCATTGCATTTCATGACTCCTGGCAGCCCAGAATCATTCCTTTATATTTTCAAGTTTGGCAGCCCAAACTTTGTATTCATCAACCTTGGCAGCCCAAGGTCATGCATCTGTCCAGCAGCCTGGTCGGCATCTGTTTATTTACGTTTCAAGTCAGGCAGTCCCGACATTGTATCGAACTTATCAATATTTGTTTTGTCCAGCAGTCAGGACTCATTTTTTTGTCTATTAGTTTAAACATTTTATCAGGTCTTGCAGTTTTTATCGCTTTATGTTATTTTTGCTCAGCAGTTCAAATGTTGCATTTTCCTCTCTATTTTGATAAAAAAAAAATCAAATTCTTGTATTATTAATTGCATTTTGTGTTCATAGTTCATCAATCCAAACTACATTTTGACCTGATTCCCTTATGTGGGATACGTAGGCAGCTCTTAAAGAGTTAGGTCACATTCTCATTTTTTTTCATTTGTTTACATTCTTACGCTATGTATGTTTAGATATTTGTCTCATTCCGCATTTGTGTTTGTATTAATGTTTAAGTGAGTCAAAATTTGGTGTTGTCTACGTCTTTGCCTGAAATCTCTACGAGATTCCCGACAAAGAGGGGCAAGCTGTAGATACCAAATTTTGACACACATTTTATATAAAAATGTAATTTACTTCATTTTGAGATTTTCTTTCTTTATTTTCGGGGGTCGATTACAATTTTGTGCATATTATGACTAATCCGTCACATCAAGAGCAAAATAGTAATTTCACCGCGTAAATATTATTTTATTTTAATTTATTTTTATAATACATAATTTTGCTATTTTTATCATTATTTCTAATTTTAATTATTTTTTTTGAGTCATCTAGTATTTATTTAAAATTTTAGTATTTTTTGTACTTAATGGCACGTTTCCCAATGCATTCTTTTTATGAGAAATTTTCAAGTGAAAAAATTTTTTATGCACATTTTTTATATTCATAAATTTTTTGTATAAATTTCACAATTTTTAGAAATTGTCTGATATCTATTTCAACATTTTACCTTTTTCTATTAAGGGCACATTTTTCAATGTTATATTAATTTTGAACTTTATGGTGAATTTTATTTATTAATTCCTATAATTTTAAATTTTAGTATTTTTTTTATTAACTTTAGGGAGTCCAAGTATCCTTTATTTTATTTTATTCTATTTCATGTGTTTTTCTTTATTTTTCTTACAAAATTTATCCTTAAAAAAAAAGAAAAAAAAAAGGAAAAGGAAAAGGAGTCAAATAGCAGCAACGTTGGTTGCTGCTGTTTGCCTTCTGCCATGACTGATAGCAGCCGTGCTTTCTCCCATCATCAAAACCAACTCCTCCCTCTAATCACATCATTTTCTCTCACAACTTACCAGATTTGTAGGGATTGGACTGGATTTTTCTTCACTCAACACTCAAGCTCACATTCATCAGTTCACAACCGCACACCACACTTCAGACACTTCACTCAACCTGCACACAACTCTCACTCTCTCGGTCCCTTCCCCCTGCACATACACAAACGGCACACACAAACTCCATCAGAAAACAGACTTCACTCTCAACTCCTCGTTGGGTTTTCTCTCAATCAGTACACACAATTCACATCATCAAACACACCAACTCACTGCACTCACCTCACCTCTCTCTCGACCTTCCCTCACAACACACCTGCACAACGCACAATCACACCTGTACAAAATCAGTATTAAAAAAAAAACAACAACAGCACCACGCACCACCGGAGAACAACCCCACACCACCAGCGCACCAACACCAATGCACCACCACCAGCGCGCCACTAGTTCCATCACTGCCGTTGCCAAGCCAGTAACTAGCAAGTCACATGCCAAAAATCACAACCAGGTTCCTTTGGTACAGATTTCATTTAATGAATTCATGCATAGATTGTATTTTTCAATTAGTGAAATAGATAAATTTGGGGTAATTGATTTTGGGGGAAGAGTTGAAGAGAGAAAAACAGAGAGGATGTAGAGAATTGAGATAGAAGATTTCAGAAAAGAGAGAAGTAAGATCAGGAATAGAGAGCAGAGAGAGAGAGAGAGAGAGAGAGAGAGAGAGAGAGAGCCGGATAGGAAACCGGAAAGAGAGATCCGACGAGGCGAACCTGTGAAGAGAGAAAGGAAAGGAAGAGAAAAGGAGAGAAGAAAAAGAAAAGGGAATCTAGAAAAGTAGAAAAGAAAGAAAGAAGAAAGAAAGAAAGAAAGAAAAAAAGAGAGAAGAGACCGAAGAAAGACCGAGGAGAGAAGAAAGGAAAAAAAAAAGAGAGGAGAGACTGAAGAGAGACTGAGGAGAGAGGAGAGACTGAAGAGAGACTGAAGAGAGGGAGACCGAAGAGAACTAGAGGCTGAAGAGAGAGAGACCGAAGAGAACTAGAGGTTGAACAGAGCGAGACCGAAGAGAGCCAGAGACCGAAGAGAACTAGAGACCGAAGAGAGCCAGAGACAGAAGAGAACTAGAGACCGAAGAGAGAGACCGAGGAGAGAACGAGACCGAACTTGTTGAAATTGTGAATTTGTGAAATTATGAATTTGTCCTTTAAGTCTTGCTGAAATTACATTTTTACTCCCCATGCATTGCTGAAATTTTATTTTGGCCCTAGAATATTGCTGGAATTGTATTTTAACCCTTGAAAGTTGCTGAAAATTTGTAATTTGGTCCCTAGTGTTGCTGAAAATTGCATTCTTGTCCCCCAAACCTTGCTGAAATTTTATTTTTGTTATTATGCTTTGCTGGAATTACATTATTGCCCTCCAATGTTGCTGAAAATTGTATTTTTACTCTTGAATGTTGCTGAAAATTATAATTTGGTGCTTAATGCTTGTTGGAATTTACAAATTGGGGCTTATTGTTGCTGTAAAATTCATATTTATTCTTGAATAATTTCTGGAAATTGCAATTTAGTTCTTAAGTTGCTGGAATTTCAATTTGATCCTCAAATGTTGTTGGAAATTTTTATTTTGGCATTGTGCTTGCTGGAAATTATGTTTTAGCCTTTTTAAATTTGTTGTGAACTATGTTATTACCTTAATTAGGGTTTAAAATTGTAATTTCACCCTTTTGTTTGTTGTAAATTATATTTTTACTCTAAAAATGTTGCTTAAATTTTCACTCTCAACCTAAAACCTTGGAATATTTTTATCTTTTTGTCAAAAAAAAATTAATTCCTCAAGTTTTTTTTTTAAATTATTTTCTTTTCATATTTTGTTTTTATTTTAATGCTCCAAAATTTAGTCTTTTATCTAATTAACGTTCAAATTAGTTTCTTTATTTCTCTATTGGTTATTTTGATGATTCTTGTTTGGGTGCTAAAAGTTTAAGTATGTATTATTGTGTTTTATCTTTTATTATTTTTATTTTCCTCATTTTAATTAATTTATTTATTTACTTATTTATTTTTACTTAAAAAATTTTCATTTTTCTTCCTAAATATTTAACTATTATTTTTTTTTAATTTTGTTTATCATCGCTATAATTGTTTGAGTTATTGTGGCATGTTTTTAGTGATTAGTATGAAATTATTTAATCAATAGTTTATTTATTTAAACAGTGATATTTTTGACATGTTTGTTCATTTTATTAGCAATTTGTCCCGAGTTTACGAATGGGAGGTACCTCTATTACCCTTTTAATTTCTCTATATGTGCTCCTATGTTTTTTCTTATGTGTTTTCTTTATTTATTTTTAAGTATTTATTATTTTATTTATATGTGAGCATTTATCTATGTTATGTTATTTATTTGAATTTAATTTTAATTATTCAAAGAAATGTAATAGATAGGTAATATTCTATTTAACGAAAATTTTGTACTTAGATAGTTAATGTAATAGATAGTTTATATTTTCATCTAGTTAACAAAAGCTGTTGTATTTTAGATAGAAAATGTAATAGATAGTTTAGATAGGCTATTTTGATTATCTTTTTTCATTTTAGATTGTAATTAGGTTTTTCTCCGGTGTAATAGTTAGGGCTCTAGTGTGCTATGTGCTTATGTGTTTTATCCGCTTTCTCTAGGACTTTGCATCTAGAATATTATGCATGTATGCTATGTGCTCCTATGTGCTATTATCTGCTTTTATTGCTTTAATTTGTGTTTTAGTTATTTACTTGCTTTATTATTATATACGTGTATCGTCGTCACGCTAGTCCAACGCTAGTTGTGGTTAATTCCGATTTCTTTGCTAGTCCAACGCTAGCAGAGAATTTCTAGAAAATAGGCTAGTCCAATGCTAGGTGTGACAGCCCCACCTTACCCAGAGGCGCACCAAAGGGCTTAGCGGACTGCCTGCCTAGCTCTCGCCAGGTCTCGATTCACGCACTCACGCAAACGTCCGAGTGAACTTAACTTAAAACAAAATAAACTAAAATAAAAAGGAATAAATAAAATACACTCATTTTATTTAACATAAGGTACAATTCACATCAAAAGTTTACGTGTCATAATATACATGATTTTCACAAAAATAGCCTAACACAGTTCGGCTATTACAATAACTGAAACATCTATAATAATAAAAAACCAGTTGATCCAGCTTTAATTTTTTCAGGAAACCTGAGTAAGGAAAACAAATAAAATGGAATGAGCTATAATAGCCCAGTGAGTATCGGAGTCATGCAATCATACCACAAATCTATTATTTTATTGAACAAAATAATTGACAATTTAAGTAGACAAGTTATGAACATTTCAATTAACAAATAGTCAATGGCGGATACGGGGCTCATCTACGGAAGCAAGCTTAACCGCAGGAAGAGCATGCACTGACCATGAAATCACGATGTTAGGACTGAGATAATAGCTCAAGTCTGTATCAAGAGTCATGCCAGTATTATCAAGCAAGCAAGCAAGAACCCTAACCACCGTTCACCTTATAACCTCCGTACAGGCTACCACATCCAGGGAGATATTCTCAACCCTGGAGGGCCAACAAGCAAGCAGGTTCAATCCGGAGTTGGCCTCTTTGAGGATTCACAACTCAAAAGGGAAAGAACATCAAACCCTAAAACACCCAACACCTTATGTCCTCCCACGTGCAGCCGGGTTGACCATCCGTGAAATAACGGTGAAGTTAGTCACGGACAGTCTCAAGCACAAGTAACACATTGGGTAATGAAAGCAGGTAACACGTTAGCGGAATAGATGCGATAAAGTACACATCTTTCCTCAAGTAGCACATTTAATCACATAGCGATTGCAGTCATGGCATAATATTTACAAAATGGAAATAGCACATTACATGCATCATGCACACATAAAGACACTCACCTGGAATGCCTAAGAAAATATCTCGTAAAATGGTCGTGATGAGTTTTCGGACCCTGAAATTTAAAAGAAATAATAACATAAAAACTCAATTAAAACCCTAGTAAATTTAGTAAGAAAAAGTCAAGAAAATACCCCACTTACTTCTAGGGTTTTGGTTTTAGGGTTTCTAGGGTTTAGGGTTTACTTATTCTAAGAAAGTCTAATCTATCACTAGATCATTTCTAAAAATTTCTACACTTCAATTTCCTTCAATTGAACACATTCTAGGCTTAAAATTTCACTTATCCATTTTTCTTCTTTTAATTCTACCGAAATTTCGGCAGCATTTCCCCTTAAATCGGACTAACCCAAATTTTTTCCCTGCATGAAAAATCAACCACCCAATCCATTTCAACATGTTCTACAACTTCTATGTTCAACTCAAGTTCAAATTCAATCAAAATTCCACTCAAATTCAAAATTCCTACTCCAAGAATCATCACCCAAAACTGCACAGGGTTGGTTTTCAGCCAACTTCGTGCCCTTGTGGGTGTCAATCCACCAAGAACCAGGGAATTGTGATTACATGGTTTGAAAGTAAGTTTATAGGGCTACAACTTTAGTGAAGATCATCACTTAAAATTCCAACTAGAACAGGTTCAAAATCAGCCCTCAATTTGACTCATCATCAAAACTGTTTTACGCAGAATCAAATTTCCAGCCAACTTTGCAAACTTTCTGCGATTAATACACAATTAACCACAGTGCAAGCTTTACACCGTTGGAAAGCCCTATCAATCTAGTTTCTAAAACAACAAGAATCACTCAAATCCAAGTTATCTACATCAAGTTATGAAAGTTTTACTAAAGCTGGTCCAGCATGACTGTTTAAGTGTTCTTGAGTTCAAGCTTAAATCTTCAAGTACTACTAACAATTACTTAGCATAAAACTTGAACAACAACTAAATAAAACTTAAAATTAATAGCAAAAGTTCATAGTACATACCTTAAACAAGCTTAGAACCTTGCTTAGGAAGAAGAAAACCTCACTTTTAATGGTGGATTTGCCCAAGATTTAGGGAATAAACTCCAAGAAGTTGAGAGCAAAAATGAGAGAAGAAGAGAAGGAGAGGTGGCCGGCCAAGGGGGAGAAGAAAGAGAAAGAAATAGGCTAGAAAAAATGGAAAAGAATTAAAGAAAAGGTGAGAAAATGATTAACCAATTAAAATCTCACAAGAGTAAAGCAAAAAAGTTGGTCTTTAAATGCAAGAGTAGCTACTTGGATTAATTTGATTGGTGGAGATCATTAACTCTTATCACTTAACACTAGCAATATTAAGACACCAATTATTAAAGCAAAAAGAGAGTAAAAATAGAGAGAGAAAACCGGCCCTAAGGGAAAAGAAAAAGAAAAAGAATTTTCGGCCAAAAAGAAAAAGAAAAGAAAGAGAAAAATTTCTAAGGGAAAAGAAAATAAAGCAAGAAAATAAGTGAAATTTTTTGAGTAAAATTGAGCTAAAATTCAAGTAGTAAAAAGGCTAGAGAATAATAGAATAAGCTAAGCAAAATTTAAACACTAATATAAATTAAATGGTCAAGTAAAATTATTCTAAAGGTAATGCTTAAATGTCCTTGCTCAATAATGAAAATCTTAGTTAATTAACCTAATTAACTCAAGAAATCTCCCGACTAATAAATCAAGGATTAACACTTAACCCTAAATAAGAAAAAAAAATGTGTCTTGTATGTGCATTTTCTAGGGTGCTACACTAGGCCTTTAGGTCATTTTAGTATTAGAATCACTTCTCGTGTGCATTTCATGCCATTTCACACACATTTTCTCTTTTTAGGCCTTTTCTCATCTTTGTATGGTTTTTATGTATTATTATCAATTATTATCTATTTTAAACATATGTTTAGTGCTTAACATTTAGATTCCATTACACATAGAATCATAGGTCATTTGTGTGATTCGATTAGAAATAGTCATCTACTCACGTGGGAAGCGGTGGCATACATGCCGTTCCCCACTCCGTGAGTAGGAATAGCTAGTCACGAGTTTATTAGTCCCCCGTACCCATTATGTTGCATCCCTACTTTTTTTGTTCACTTATTATCTATATTACTATTTTCCTTTTCCTTTTTGCATTCCATTTTGCATCTATACTCGTGACTCCATCGAGGTCTAGATTCGGATTTCGTAATTAATGCGATAATCCCGACCAAACCTCAATGGAATATTTTATCCCTTAACTGATATTTATTTTTTAGGACTAGATTTGCATTCATATAGTTGCATCCAAATGTGATAAAATCTTAGGGTTATATTAGGAAAATTTTGACTAAACCTCGCAACTAGTTTCGGCTAGGTTGAAAGGGTGCCTTAAGTCGCGAGCCTTTTGCCTTCCCTTTCTTCAACTTGTGACTCCCAAACCTTTTTCTCTTGTTTTCAAAGACCTGGAGTTGTCTAAAAGGGTTTTTTTTTTGTTTTTCTTACATTTTTTCTCAAAAACGTTTTCCAAAGAAATCATTCTCGATTTTCTCACCTTTTGTAATAAAACATTTTTTGGTGACTAAGTACACCAAAACTCAATACCAAGTGGCGACTTCCTTTTTACTAAAAACCCTTTTTTAGACTCTATTTTTGGGTCAAAAAACCGTTGCATTTTCAAAGTCCCATTTTAGACCATTTTCTTTTTGTTTTCAAAATAAAGCATTTTCTAAAAATCATATCCTTTTGTCAAACTATCTTTTATAAAGTATTTTAAAAAAAATTATGTTTACAAAAACTTACACTCTTTTTTCAATAAATAAACATTAATTCTTCTTTTTCTGTCTTTCGAAAAAATATGGCGCAACAACAGTTCTAATTAAATTCTACCCAAATCTCATCCATCCCGCCTATTTGGCATATCTAATTTTATATGAGGCCCGTATGCTGCCAACTTCCCAGCATCCATGCCCCTTTTGCCGTTTAACCATAACATGGTAACCAATCACGTCCCCTCTTCCTGTTGGCCCACGTGTCTTCCTGCCGCCAAACGCTGAAAGTGATGCGGCCCACTTCTCCAAACATTTTGTGCCTTCCCTCAACCCAGTCGGCCACACAATATCAGGTAAACCCGGTCGACGCTTCCCAACGGTCAATTGCGTTTCCCATTGATAAATAACATTACCCCCAGCACAAATATGAATTGCATTGCTTCGGAAAAAAGGGTTTACCTTTCAAGTTCACCGTGACAGCAATATGAAGAAGAGCATGGCAACGGATCTTCTTGACGGATAGGAATAATAGAAATTGCAAGATGTCACTGCAATTGCGTATTGCCTAAGCGGATATTTCTCTGGCTTTCTTTGTATAAGAAACGGTTAAGTGGAGGCTTGTGGGTTGATTATTATATAGATTCTAAGGTTGTTCTCAGTCTAGTGTAATTGGGATGAAGGAAAGTTTTATTCTTTTACAACTTAAGTTTGGAGATCGTTGCGCAAGGATTTTATTCAAGTTTCAGTGAATCACTGATTAAGGTGGTTTATTATTTTGTTTAATAACTGAGGTATATTCATATGAGGTATCGACTTAAAGGTGTAATCATTAGTTGATAAAAATTCTGTTAAAGGAATTTCAGTTCATTGTATGGATTTCGGATAGGAAAAAGAAGCTCTCAATTTCAATCCGTTGCGAAAGCGGCTTTTAAATTGTTGACATGGCTGTTTTCCTTTGACGAATTATATATAAGCATTTTTTTTTCAAATAGTGATTATTCGGGGAAGTGCAAGGATGATTACTATTTCGACAAGGAGTTGATTTATAATACTAAGGTGGGAACCAATTGAGCATGGAATTATTGGTTAACTCTTGGTGATTCAATTACTATGGGAATTATTTAGTCTAGGATTGACAAGAATATAGGAATCCGTATGCTTGTTTCATTCCAAATTGGGCTTGGATTAGGAAGTGATCATCTTGTCTTCTTCAAATTCATTTTGCCATCATTCCAATTGGTTGCTCCGTATTAATGTTCCGATCATTCTCGGAATGAAATTCCGTAATCCAAATATCAAGAGGCAAAGAAGCTGTGATTTCATTTTAGACGAATGACTTCCAAGTTGAAGACCACCATGATTGTATTTAGGTCTATGTACATATTATTGAAAGCTTTATGTGGAGGAGTTGAGTCGGCATATTTCTTAGACTTATGGCTTCGTCCTCATTTAGAACTCATTATTTTCATCCAAGCTTATGATTAAAGTTTATTATTAATTGTTCTCTCAAACTTCAAATGTTCAGCTTTCACAAATAAATTTCGAGGGGGCGTTTGTCGACAATGAAATTTTAATATAATTAATAATTTCCATTAGTCTATAAACTTAATTTAAATGGCATATTTATAGTCCAATTAAATATTGCCATAGTCATAATTGGTTATTTTTAATGACAAATTATATTATTTTACATGTAAAGATGATATGGTTTGGTGAATGAAATACATTAGGATGGCTTCTCCACTTAAATTGTGTCATCTCATGTGTCTGTCAGATTTGGCCAATTAAATGTCTATACTTCAATATTTATCTCTTTATTAATAAATTATACAATAAGGAGATAATATCTAAGGTGCCATAGTCTTTATATACTTGCGTGTCTCTTTGAAGGATAAAAAGATTAGATGTAATTTCTTTGGAGATAAAAAGATTAGATGTACAACTATAAATAAACGTCTACAACTATAAATAAAGAGTACAACTATAAATAAATAAACGTCTCTTCCAAAGATAAAGAGTACAAATTCACATTCCTCTTACATCCTACAACTATAAATAAACGTCTCTTCAAAGGACAAAAAGATACTACAAATTCATCCTACAATTATAAATAGAGGGTCACAAGAAGATGCATACATACACCGATGGGGAATCTCTGAGCATTCAACAAATTCTTCTAGTTATTGAAGTTTTTCAAGAATTGAAAATTTATCGAGCCCTCTCAAAATCTTCGAGCCAATGTTGTCAAAAATTGAATAAATTTTGTCCCGCCCTTCCAAGACCTTCGAGTCAGGGTTGCCAAAGTTTGACAAAAAGAATCGATGGAAAATCAAAATTGCCAAAGTTTGACAAAATGAATAGATGGTTTTAATTTTCAAAGATTGTCACTTTTTCCTTTATTAAATTTATATTTTTGCTTTTTTTTTTGTTTGTTGATTTTTAACATGCTTGAAATTTTACTGCGTAGAAGTAATATTTCAAATTAGAGCAGTGTCAGTAAAATTGTCAAAATTATCAGAAAAATTTATAAATTATCCCAACATTTTTTTTGGGTTTACTATAATGCAAAATTTTCAAGACCGATTTCTCAATATCAAGGAAATCTCAAATCTCCAAAATTATACAAAAAGGGCATCTAAAAAAATTAAAATGGCTTCTCCAGTTTGACTAGCTATCATTAACTAACCATCCAAAACCACGCAGACTCAGGATATACTGTTAGGGATGTTTATTCCAGCCGGGAATAAGAATAATAGTTTTCTGCATATGATTTTCGTTTTTATAAAACCTACCTGCCTAGATTAAAAAAGAAGATAACAATTTCTTTAGCTTTGACGTGAGCCTAATTTTTTAGTAAATGCTCAAAGGAGCGAAAGCTCCAGCAATAGTCTCTTTTCCAAAGCCCTGTTTTTCTCTTGACGCCAATCCCATCGCTGAAAAAAAATAGACAAACTCCAGATGAAGAATAAAGACCATTTTGTCACCATGGCGCCTATCCCTTCGCTGAAACACGTACAGGGTTAAGCAGTTTTACCATACTAAGACGAATATTAACAGCAAAATATGGAAATCATATTGTAAAGAACATGCTCTATGCAAAGCAATTACTTTCAAAGCACCTAAAAATAAACAAAAGATATGAAAAGGGTGTTAAGGAGAAAATATCAACATACAAAATGTTAGAAGGACCTTGCAATGGGGAATAAACACTGAAAACTTAAAGAACTTTCCAACTTCCTCTTGTATACGGACGAAAATATTGCAAGACTTTTCAATTGATGTCCTGGGGAAAAAAGACGAAAAAAGAGGAAAAGAATTTACCAAAACAGAAGCTACTATCCTGGCATCATCAGAAGCAGCAACATGTTTCCTAACCCTATGATTCCTTTTGAAAGTTAAACCATCACAAAAGCCAGTGCTACAAGGACCTAGCTCTGGTGATTTTATTGTATTGTAACCTACCTGTCATCCTTGCGTCCACTATATTAGCTCTATTTCCAAATAGAAAGAGACGAGGAAAAAATAAAAGAAGAATCATTTTCATCAAAACTGACTTCCACATCCGTGTTAGAGATCAACTTATCAAGCTTCAGATTCTGATCCAGCAGAGACTGAATCAGAAGAGGCACCAACTGAATTAGAATAGTGAAATTCGGACAGCATCGAGCATTTTGTCTGAATGGCTCCCCACACTTTAACAGATGGCATGAATTTCTGGTACTGCAAAAGTGGTTGGGGGGGGGGGGGGGGAAATAAGGAAATTAGTACATCCAGTCACAACTTTGTTGACCAGGCTCTCATTTCCAATGGTACTATTTAACTCAACGCAAATAAGAACGTAGCTACTACAGCAAATCATGTGCTGCAATAAAAAACAGGATTCATTATTAGCATCTGGCAAAAACTTGTGCAAGCCAACCACAACCACGAAAAGCAGAAACAAATATGTAAAAAATATCCTGCTGTTGCATAATGATTAGGCGGATCAATTAACTCTTCAAAAGAACCCTTCTCTACAAGTTTTTAGCTTTTGGGAATGATATTTAGCAAAAAGTATAACTTTGGCAAAGACACCTATTGAGCTTATTAACCAACGAAGAATTCAGATCTGAAATCTTTCAAACTTCAGTAATTCCTTTTCAGAACCACTGAAGCCTATAATTTTGGACTTGATCCTAATCCACAACAAAAATCTTCTATCAAAAAACTTCTGCTAAATCCTTTAGCAAAAAACCAGTTCCATTCAGTAATCCTTTACATTTTCAGATCTCATAAAAGAAAGTGGGCACTTCAAGACTGAACTGAAGACGACATCCACTTTGTTTCCCCAACTTACAATATTATCATGCGAATAGTGGACCTTCAATTGCACCTAAAGCGATGAGCATAGAAAAAGGTTCCAGTTGTCATCGAAGGCAGCTCTCTATTGTCTAATTTGACAATTAGCACAAACAACAGCATGCACATAAGAAATATATACCCACTGGGACAAAAAGCAGTAAAGTGGGAAACAAATAAATCATTTTCAATTTTCATCACGTACTGGTATCAATAAGTACATATACTAGAACGAATTTACTCGGATTCATATTCGTAGATGACACACTTGCAGTGGAAGAACGGTAAGCTGTGATCTAAATCATGTCCCCCTTTTCTAATCCCAAAAACCCAACCAAGTCTAATTCAATCCATTCAAATTTCTCTGTCTTTACTTTCACATTTCCAGTCTACCAGGCCTTTCCAAGCCACTAAATAGAGATATCCGTACAAATACAATCTCAGGGTGGAAAACTTGAATAAACAACAAATTTCAAGAAAAAATTCCCAGCTTAGCACTTCTTAAAATTTGAATAGCAGATAAATTGCTATAAGATATTGCCTAATTTGGCAGGGAAAGTCGAACAACGAATATCTAATTTTTTTGACAGAGTTCTAAAGTGAGTCTTTGACAACTCATTTGCAGGTATAGATGCAAACAGCTAGCACCACTTTGCATCATCAAAATATTAGGGCATTGACAGTTGCATCTAAACTTTTACTTGTAAAAATTTAGCATTTCAAATTCTATTTCTTCCATTTTTTACTGAATTGGTAGCTGTGTGCTATTTCTTGAACACATAATGTGGGCTCCCAGAAAACGATAAATAGATTCTTACTTCAGATAATGTCTCATTAATGTTCTGATGTATAATTTTAAACTTTAGTCCAAAAAGTTAATATTCAACAGCTCATAGAATGAAGAGGCAAAAAAGAAAAGTAATTTAGAAACTGACTCATCAAACAAGAAGCTCAGGGCACAAACTGTCAAAATCCCAGTACTCCAAGGGTGCAAGTTGGAATTAGACCAAGCCCAAAAATTTCAAGAGCTTATTTTCAAAGGAATACAGTGGGATATGTGGACTGCTGGACAGTAGACATCCAGTGGTCCATTTAAAGGAGGTTGACTACTATTTGTTTACCAGTAGACAGCCTGTGGTCAATTTAATTTCATAACTGCCCAAAACAATCAAGAAGCTTGACCAGTATTTGTTTACCATAAGCCAATGATTTATTTCAAGCAGTTCATACAATCAAAATTTGTATAATAAAACTAACCACCAAATAGTTTAATGAGACTACAAATCAAAGAAAACAAAGACTTCATCTATTACTTTGTCAACTATCAGGTAGTTTATGGTTGATCCTTCTCCCATTTGGCTGTGAAGCAGGATGAGTTTTATTTGCTCAGACAGAATCCTAAGCCTTAACTAGTAATAGGGAGCAAGACAACAATCCCACCCTTGAGAGCCTTCGATATAATAATTACCTAAGACCACATCTGGAACGTCAGAATTCAAAAGAATGGGAAAGTCATTCTAACCAGAATAAGAACATAAAAGTAGTACATCAGAATCATCTTCAAAGATATATGTTTGAGTCTACACTTAGTTATAAAACATGCTGCTAATACTTAGCATATTATCTCTACAAAAGAGAGAACTAAAAAGAACTCACCTAAATTAGATACCAAGCTGGTGAAGTAATCAAGTACAGACATTTAAGCATAGTACTTTATACAAATAAATCATATCTTACTACTTTTAAACTTAGACTAATAATGATACCATTCAATGTATTCTTTTTACCTTTCCGATTATTTATTCAGATACAAAGATCAAATAGAAATATTGTTATCAACCAATGCATTTTATGAACAAGGTTAAAGGCATTAATCATAGTGTTACATGGTATAAAGTATTAGTTATAATTGGTCTTCACACTCATAATCAACATTTGTACATCTCAAGAGAAATATAGGTATCTAGAGGGTTTGATAGTTATAAAGGGCATACGAGATATGGTCCAAACAAATTGTTTCCAGAACTTCCTTCAAAAGAAAATTGCTCTCCTCAACCAGGAAAGTACTCGAACTTATTTCTGGGACGGGAATTCAATAGGAATTGACATTTCTACTGTCTTTTAGTTTACAAAAGATCAGAACAGAAAGACATTTAAACATTTAAAATGAGCTTTCCTTCCCAGTATACCAAAGAGCACACAAGTGCAAAATCCTAACATAGATTTGAAAGCGCTTATAGTTTTCTTTGGCATTAAGTAGATGAAGATATTGCACCATATTTTATAACTTACATGTTAACAGATAGATAGATAAAGAGAAATGCAAAAGTGCCACCCTCCCTAAAAAAGAAATATGATCTGCATTTTAGTAAAAACCAAAAAGAAAAAAATGAAAGAAAAAAGCTTAACATTCTTATTTCCAAATGTCTGTAAATAGGTTCAAATTTTATTTCAGAATAAGAAATATCATGACTGGTTTAGAAGTATGATACAACATGCCATAGCACACGTACTATCATGTGATTGAGTGACAATATGCTCATACATATAAGCTTGTCTCAGTTTCTTCCCTCAGAGGCAGTAGTCTAAGTGATCTATGTATAGCATGATGCACTTTTTTTTTTCTTTTTCCGCAAATAAAAGCTAGCAGTTGAGACATTTTCTCGACATAGAAAGCAGGGTTACCTCCTCGTAAAAAGCAATAATCTCCTCATCCGTAATTTCCGCATCTTCCCCGTTTTCCTCCCAGCCAAGCGAACGAAGGAATGCAGCCTCTTCTTCATCTGGATAGACTGCTCCACTAAGACTCATGTTTTTGTCCCCAACGTGAACAAAACTTTGAGCCTCATCATGAGAACAATGACTACCACCATTACTGATCATTTGACGTCCATTCTCAGCACCACAAGCACTTACTGCAGCTCTCTCAGATTCCTTCGTATTTTCATCAGACTTGTCAACACAAGGGGATGAAACAGTAGAACTTGAATCCGGAATTGTAGAAGTATTGATCAAGGTTTTCTTCCTCATCAGATTGAAAAAATCACTCCTACTCTGCACTTGAGAAGATTTCTTCTCTGCAGTAGGCCTAGGATTCAGAGTTAAGGCAGCTGCTTTCTTCTCAAGAGTGGAAGCCTTTGGATTACTAGGGCTTGTCAGAGCAGTGGGAGTTGACGCAGATAGAGGAAGCAGGCTGCTCACCACCTTGCCATTAGCATTAATATTGCTGGTCAGACTAGATGCATCTTTAGCAGTAGAGTTGGCACCATTCTCCCTTGCTGCCTTCAGAATCACAAACTTTCCAGCATGAGAGGCATTTGAAGAATCAGACCTTACTTGTCCACTACGACTCTGATTAGAAACTTGAGATGAATAATGAGGCTGCTGCTGCAAATTTCGGGTAGCCACAATCGCTTCACTCACTCTAACCACAGCTTTTGGTTGCTTTGATTTCTCTGAAGAGCTGGAAACCTGGTTATGAAGTCAAATACAAATATCTGATAATTCATATCAATAGTAACTTAACTCTTCATCAGATACATAAATGACAACTGAACAAAAAACGAGGATGAGAGCAAATGTCTAAAATGTTCATCTTATAACAGATACTACTTCAATATACCTAAAATAAATTAGCAACTTTTACTTCCACAACAAGCAACAGCATTCTTCCAAGAACCATGCAACAATCTCTGAAAAGTATATTTGAGCATTCAAACTCAAATACAGAATTGGAAAAACCAAAACACAATGTGGCAATCAACCAGAAATCTCTTAAAGTTTACGGACCATTTATCCAAGACAAACAACATAAAGACTGCATATATATACAGATAATGGTAATTAAATGCATTAAAACAACCCTTGTCACCCTCGAAAAAGGTCCACTGAGTTATATACTCGCACCTCCAATTAACTCCTCAAAGAATTAATCTTCGCATGGGGACTTTATTCATCCCTCTTTGACTTGGTAGTTGGTCCCTACAACAGCCAATGACACGGTGCGGAAAGTCTTTTGTTCAGATAGAGTAATAGAACAGCAAGAAGTAGAAAAAGACAAACATTTGTGACACTGCATTGTTGGATACTTTTTTCCCAACTCTGGAGAGAAGCAGATGGCAGGGCTTTCCATATAATTCTTAGGAACATAGAATAATTAAAAATGGTTTTCAGAACACCCTTAATTTTGGATTCATGAATGTTCCCCTGAGCGAATGCCATCACTCGCTCATTTCTTTTTATCACGCGGATGGATGTCTTGGTTGATAGATTATCTTTTAAATTCGGCTGCCAATCATTCGTTCATTTCTTTTTATCACGCAGATAGATGTCTTGGTTGATAGCTTGTCTTTTCAATTCGGTTGCACCCCTATGGTGCCTTTAGCAAAACTTTTACCTTATCCAAAAGGAAAAAGTCTTGCTAATGAGAATAAATGCTTCCTTCTTGTCATGACTTGAGAGAAATATCTGCACCTTTTTGATGCAGCAGCTACTCTGCATCTAGAAAAGACAACCCCTCGAAAAGGATAAGAGAAGCTTTTTGATGCAGTCAACAAACAGTTCAAAGAAATCTAAAATTAAAGATTTCCTTTATGTTGCTCAAGCTTTGATTAGATGTGCCTTGAACATTAGCAGCATATTGGGAGCTAGAATTTGTCAATTAGAGTCTTTATCCAAGTCAATACTTAGTAGTAAATTAGTTATTTTCTAGATTTTAGTCTTTTCACTAATATCAGGAAATTTTTGAGTGGCTATGTTTCTTGAGTCTTAATCATTTACCTATTTGTGTTAATTCTTATTTGGAATTCAGTTGATTTAGGAAAGTTCTATAAGAATCTAGTTGAGTTTAGAATAAGAAAAGAAAAACCCTTATCATAATAGTATTCTTCTTTTTAGGTAGGCTTTATGGCTATAACTACTCATCTTCAGCCGATTTTGACAGCAGAGGTCGATGAATAAGATGTTGAATATATTTGGATTTTACACTGTTAGTTTCTTCTTCCCCAATGTTTCCTAATTTTCCTCTTCTTCACTGATTTACCTCACACTACTGTTCACTAGTTACCGTTCACATCCCCAAACAACCCGAAATCCCTCTTTTCTTCCACTTGTGTTCGTAGGAGAGATCACCCTGATCTTGTCCTGCATCAGTTTGGCTAGGTTCAGCCATAGTTTTCTCCCCCTTCCATCCATAGATATGGTAAGCACCGCAGAATTTCCATCAAAGTTTGAAGCTTTTTGAAGGATCGTGACGCTTATAAGAAAGGTATTGTAGTACTTAACAATAAAGTGCAACTGTCTGTTGTTCAAAATGGATATCTTAGAAAGGTGTGACAGACTTAAGGCTTTGTTGCTTGAGAATCTACTAGGTGATGCATGCCACAATACATATCTTATGGTTTAGAGTTCTATTCTACAACCACTCACATCAAATCGAGTTTCAGATACTCCTGCACCACCTGCTTCTCAACCAGTTTCTGAAACTGTATTCCAAGGCAGCAGTAATTCTAAGATGATTTCCCCTCAATTTCAATTAATTGTTGGCTCAAGTCCTGAATTTCCTGTCCCTCATGAAGTTCTGCCTAGTCTACCACCTGAAAGCAAGTTACTCTCTTGTAATACTTCGACTATGCATCAAGATTTCAGCAAAAAGGTCATGAACACAATGTTGGATGATTATGTGGCAAAGAAAAATCTAAATGAATCCAGCCAAGGGAAGTTCTCTGTTTTAGTCACTCCAGTAATTGACTTTGTCCCTAGAGAGTTTCACAACATTCAGCCAATTAGGTCCCAGATTTACTTGTTGCTACCTCAAGTACTTTACAAGATAAGTTTTTGGAGTTGCAGTTGTTCTAACTGTGTTTAGAAGAAGAAAAGCAAAATCCTATTCACAATAGGGTTCTTCTTTTTTAGGTAAGTTTTGTGATTATAAAAACTTGTCTTTAGCCAGTTTTGACAGTAGAGATTGATGAATAATACTTTCAGTTTATTTGGATTTGTTATTGTGAGTTTCTTCTTCCCCGAATCCTAACTTTCCTCTTCTTCTCTGATTCCCCCCACATTACTGTTCACGAATTACTGTTAACAGCCCAAAACAGTCCCAAATCCCTCAATTCTTCTGCTTGTGTTTGTAGGAAAGATAACCAGAAACTTGTACTGCATCACTTTTGGTTATAGTTAAATGCACTTTAGGTTATTTTCTGTCCTAATTTGATTATTTTGTTGTTATGACTATAGGGTTTTGTAAGTGTCAAAAACTAAGTGTTGAAGTCAGAATCAACCGCAACTTCTAAAGTAGTCAAACTGATATACTTTCAGCTCCTAACTTTATTAGTTGTTGGTGTCTCTTGGTAGTTAAATTGCTTAACTCCTAAGAAGCCTTAGCCTTTAAGTCTTGGACTCCTATATACACAAATGTAACAGCATTGGCACAAGATAGAGTCATTTGATTTTTCAAGTCGAAGTTTGTTAGAGAACTGCAGAATTCTCCTCATTTCCCCCCACTTTAGTTCTTCTGCTCTTTCTATTTTTCTGCTTTCTTATTTTCATATTTTTAGGCTTACAATCTAAAACTATTCTTCTGATTCCTAAAATGTCTCAACTAAATTTCTGAAAACAAGCTAAGTCCCACATGCTTCCCAGTGCTGCATCACTTTTCCCTTGAAAAAACAAAAGCAAAAAAATACGAAATCCACAATATCCATTTAACTAAACCTTTTCCATTTGATCCATAAAAAAATGCCAAAGTAAGTACATTAATCTCATTTCCTCAAATTAAGATAGTGGAAATCATCTCATTGCCGCATTGACCATTAGCAATAGTTTCAAAACCAAAATGCTTCTTTCAAAGAAAACCAATGAAAAAGTGCTTTACCTATCTTCTCTCCCTCACACGCGCATATCTACAGTTCATCTGTTCAAAACACGAAGGACTCATGCATCAAAGTTGTTACCAATATCTTTTTGACATTATTCAATAAAATACAGCTTGAATTGTATTTGTAAGCGGACGGACCAAATTTATAGTCCGCAGTATGCATTTTAAAAAGCAACCTAAAGCTAGCCAAGATTTTGAATGATGATTATTTCATTCAAAAATCAAAGGAAGACATATATCACAGTCTTCATAAATTCAAAAAGATAACAACATAACAATGGAGCAACTTGTAATTCAAAAAATAAAAATTTACCAAAGGCATTTGCATACGCATTCCAAAAGCAAAATTCTCATTTGGCAACAAAATCATCATTCCAAGTATCTTCAACAAATAACATTAAGAAATTTATCCAAAAGGGGATAGATCTACTCAATCTTACACAATCACGAGAGCTACAAACATCATAAAGGTCATAAATGAGAATATAAAGAGTCCCTTATTTGTCTCCACGTTATTATACCTTGTGATAAAGATAATGCCCAAACCCTGTCATACAACAATGGTCCATGACTCATGACTCAGGACAATCATCAGCATACTAGACAACTGAAATTATAATTCAAATTGCTGGCTACTTCTGATCCCACAAATATGAGGAAAAATAGTTTTAAGCAGTCTCTGAACAAGCTAAGGCTACACATAAAAACAGAAGCAGGTTCATAAGAAAGAGAAACAATGTCAACCCAAAAAAAAAAATAAACTCAATAAATTAATCACTACCAAGCAGTTCAGGAAGATATGTAAAACTTTTTATGTCCAACCAGCAGCACCATTTTTCCAGAAAAGAAAGGGCAGCTTAGACTCACAGAAAATTATACAGCACAAACAAGCATATCGTACCAAGGCTTTAGGTATAGTAGGTGTCATAGGTATTAATTGCCTAGACTGCTTTATGGCTAATTCCTCCAGCCTCTGGGTCTTATCAGGTACCTGCAAATTGCATGAGAAAGCCATGAACATTTGGTGAAATAAAAATTTATAATATTACAGAGAGACAAGAAAATTACTTGCGGAATAGCACGTGCATGTGGTGGAGCCTGTGACAATGCCTCAGCCATGTTAAGACAAGCCATTGCACCTAAAGCACCAGATGAGGGAGTTGCAACAGCACTTTGCTGAGCAGATGAGTTCCCAATAGTACTGCTGCCAATTATAGATGGCACCTCTGCCAAGGCTGAAGTCCATTTCTCACCCCCCAGTAACCCATAATTAAATATTGGCAAAGTCTGAACAGCTGTGCCCAAAACAGGGGATGATACCCTCCCAATCCCAGATCCTCCTTGCTTATCTTCATTTCCAAGAGAGGGGAAATCCTTATCGAATGTAGCCTTTTGGATACTGCTTAGATTGCATCCTCCCAAAAGAATGCCATTAGTGCTATACTGATGACTGTTCAAGCAATTTCTAGAGTCCTCTGTCCTATTGGGTAACACATCACCAGTTCTCCTGTACACTAGGGACTGAGAACGTCTCAAGGAACTCTCAACACCTCTTGTCAAGATATTCTCCAATGGATCAGAAGAATCATGATTCAAGAGATCCCCAGTTATGGACCCATCTTTACCTTTTTCACGAATTCTATCACGGTGACTTCTATTAAAATTGCTGTATGGATGCTTCGCAGACCCATTACCGCCTGAACTACGTCTAATGGTGGTATGATTACGTTCCAGAAAAGCAAGCCGCTGACTATCCTTATCACTATTGCTTTTACAACATCTATTCCATGTTGAGTATGATGAAACATCTAAAACAGTAAGAAAAATAATGCATCTTCAGAAAATATTAGCAGAGGTGGGTGAAGAGAAATGGAATGTAATGCAACTTGGAGTTGGAAAAATGCATATACATACAGAGTGACAGCCAAAAATTACCTGAGTGCAAAGAAGAAGATGCAAATTGTTGGCTAGAAGGGCTGCCACCAGCAACATTTCCTGTACATCTCAACCATTCTGGAACTAATGCAGGATCACTTCTTTCCATGAGTTCTGATCATATTCAGATTGTGTTATGAATAATGCTCACCCTACACTTACTTCTCCCTTTTTTCTCCACCAACTCTTCTATCCAAAAGAAAAGTCACTAATTCAACTTGTATGAACCACAACAAAGCTATGCGCAGATGGACAGCCAGAAAATCTATCTAAAGCCATTCTCAGCTTTCTTAGAAAGCCACCAATAGCACAACCCACCAAACACCACTTCCGATTATTATGTTTGTCTTACTTTCGCTCTAGGCCATAAAATCACAATCCCAGCTCCCAACCTTTATGAAATCTCAGAATCCACTAGTAGCAAAACAACAATGGCGTTTCTCCAGACTCTCCCACCCCGTTCTGCTTTGTATTTGTCTATATTCAGAAATTGATGCCTCTAGCTCGAAATCAATGGAATACTACTGTAGTAGTAATAAAAACACAAGCAGCATTTCATCAACTGAGAAAAATTCTCCTAGTTCTCCATACTGCCAACCAAAATCACAGAGACGAAACCACCATGTCCATTTGGAGAAATATTTAAAAAAAAAAAAACCTAAAAAACTAAGTGTCGCCAGAACAATAAGGGCTTGCGGAATCAAAGCAGCAGACAACAAATATCCCAGAAAGACAGGAGCAATAAATGTATGAATATGAATATATAGCTACAACTTATATAGAGAGAATTGAGAAGAGAAACCCTAAGCTCGAAAAGAATAAACTGCGATGTTAATTGACGAAGAGAAAAGGTAGTTACCCTAAAAAGTGATCCCAAAGAAACTCTTAACCGCTTCAAATAACCGCCAAACTTCTTTATATATATCTGTGTACGTTTCGTATGTTTTTTTGTGTGAAATGAAGGTTTAAAATAGTGATGGAGGAAGAGAGCGCAATCTAATTGCAGAGGAGAATGCACTGTAGCGAGAGTGGTTAGGCGGAAAATTTTTTGTAGAATTAGTGATGAGATGCTAGCAGTACTACTTGTAATCTAATAATATTGACTGTATATTAGGGCAAGATAAAATGGGAGGTTTTGTTTTGGAACAGAGGACGAGAGGGTGCCTTTGGGAGGGTTTGCTCGTATATTGTTATAGAATAGAGAAACTGTGACGTATTTGGTTGGTGATACAGTGATTTTTTTAATTCTTTTTTTATTCTTTTGTCCCTTATGTGGGCAAATCGATTAAAATATTACCCAAAAATCCGTCAAGGGTTTGTGTAGAATATGGGGCTAATTTAGAAAAATTCCCCTAACGTTTGGTTAAACTTGTATTTTATCCTGTAATTTTTAATTTCTCTCATTTTATTCCCAATCTCAATTCAACTCACCAACTTAACATTTAAAATATTATAAATTGACAAAAATACCACATCTTTAATAATTTTTTTCAAATTATCAATACTTTCCATCAATGACTATAAAATGGATATATATATATATTAAAATTCATTTTTTTCTAAACTCTTAAACAACACATTTTTTAAAGTTTTTTTCTTTTCCTTTTTTGTCCAAAATTCCTAAAACTAGTCATAAAAGTTAAGATTCTTACACTAAAAATATCAAGATCCTTTTCCTAAAAAATATAAAGAAAGAATCTAATTTTCACTTTACTACTTATATCTTTTGGGGACAAGTTATTAAATAATTAGACCTTCAATATTCTTGCAGTATTTATCAAACACAAGTTTTTGGCAAGCTTATAGTGTATGATAAGAATTTAAGGCTTATCAAATAAATTTAGTGGCGATAAGTTTTTCAAAGTTTTAGACAATTTTTTTATTTTTCAACTATAAAGTTGCAAAGATAAAAGTGGAAAAGAATTTGTAACTTGAAAATTTATTTAGAAGGTGACATTTTTGTCAATTCACAATATTTTAAATATTAAATTGATGATGTAGACTAAAATAGGAGATAAAGTGAAAAAAATTAAAGGTTAGGGGGTAAACTGCAACTTTGATCAAACGTTAGGGGAAGTTTCTGGAATTAACCCTAGAATATGTGTTCGTCACGTTTCGCACTCGCAACAACTAACATTTTTCTAACACATCGCCGCATTTGGGAAGGTCTATGGACCCTTCACCTTTCCCAAATGCGGTGGTTACTAGTCATTGTTTACTTTTTTTTTTTAGAGAAGAGGTTAGGGTTTTTTTGGTTTAGGATTTTTTAGGGCTATTGTTTAGGTAGGTTTTAAGTAAAAGTAATTGAAGTAGTTCGAGTTGCATATATTTTGTACAAGAATTGTATTTGGATTGGAGAATTTTAGATTTAGAAATAATAAGGCTGTAGACACCAAATTTTGATGTACCACTTAACTTTGTAATATCTTGGGGTCATTTTCTATTTTTCGAATGCGAAATCTAGTTTATAGGGAAAGTATGCAAAAGTCTTCTGACAAAATTGTAATTTCAGCACTAAACGCCTTTTTCGCCAATTTTTTATTTTTAGATTCACGTTTTATACCCTTGTACAAATTTTTGAATTTTGTAATTTTTCAAAATGAACCACTATTTTTTAATGTATTATGTCAATTCAAGGGTAAATAGTCATTTCAATTTGTGAATGCCTTTTTTGGATATTTTCGAATCCCAAATTCATATTTCGTACTTTTAAGAATATTCTAATTTTTTGGGTTCTAAATTATCACAAATTTAGAATATGCTTAAAAGTATGAAATATGAATTTGGAATTCGAAAATATTCGAAAAAGACATTCACAAATTGAAATGACTATTTACCCTTGAATTGACGCAGTACACTAAAAAACTAGTGGTTCACTCTGAAAAATTACAAAATTCAAAAATTTGTACAAGGGTATAAATATGAATCTAAAAATAAAAAATTGGCGAAAAAGGCGTTTAGTGGTGAAATTACAATTTTGTCAGGAAGACCTTTGCATACTTTCTCTATAAACCAGATTTCGCAAACACAATGTGGAGATACTCAAAAGATTTGAGAGATAGTCGAGTTGCAATCATATGTGAAGGGTGAACACTTAGTTTAAAAGGCCAAAAAGGTGGAAAAACAACTGAAAACTAGGAGGAGGAATAGTTCAAGCTCTTCTTATAGGAGATCTAGCTGGTGTGAGTATAGAGACCGTGATGAGAGACTTGATAGACCATCTCTTGGACAAGAGGATTATGTTAGCATGAAGCCTAAGGAAATTAAAAGCCAAAGGAAGTTGGAGTTGAAAATAAGAGTCAAGCAAAGGTGCCTACACAGAAGTGTGACATCACTTGCTTTAGGTGCTAAAGACATGGTCATATGGCTACTCAATGTCCTAATCCAAGAGCAATAATTGTCCTTGATGGTGGAGAGCTAGAAAGTGTAGCGTGTAGTGGCAAGGTGATGCCACCTTTTGAAAGGGAAAGTAATGAAGAGTGTCAACTGGCTAGTGGAGAAGCATTGGTCACAAGAAAGGCCCTATATGAGCAACCTAAGGAGAATGGGATTGACGTGAATAGAGAATCTATATTTCATACTCGTTGTTTCATCAATAAGAAGATAAGTAGTATTACTATTGACTTGTAAAGTTGCACTAATCTTGTTGGTTTAGTATTGGTGGAGAAGCATGGTTTGCATACTTTGAAGCATCCTAAACTTATATATTGCAATAAGTGAGGGATAGCGGCGAGTTAAAGATAACCAAGCAAGTGGAGCTCTCATTCTCCATTGGAAAATACAGAGATAATGTATTGTGTTATGTAGCATAAATGGAGGCATGTCACTTATTTTTATGTACTCTTTTAATTGGCATGGAAAGTTTACCACTTTATTACCATTATCACCTATGGAAGCTCACAAAGACCAAGAGTAAGTAGCAAAGGAGTGGAAATGATGAAGGTGATAAGAAATAATTTTACCTATTGTAGTGTATGTATTATTATGTGTTTTTAATGTGTTTTTAGTATTTTTAGCCAAAATTTGTCTCAATTTGATTAAGTTTCTTCCATTTGTAGAATTTCTCAAAAATTAGGGTTTTTACCCGATTTTTATGGTTTTGAAGCAAAATTTATATTTTGAGCAATTTAATGCACAATCTTTGTACAATCTTGCAAGTTTTATACATTCAATCATAATTTGAATTAATTAGAGTAAAAGTCATTCCATTCTTTGTGGATTCAAGGATGATTGGATTTGGAATTTCAAAAGAACAACTTTTACATTCAAACTTGGAGGATTGTTTTGCTCAATTTTTGAAAAATTCTCATCAAAAAATTCACTATGGAATTAAAGGATCAACATCACAAAAAGGTCTCAAGGGCATAAGAGGCACAACAAGCAAAAGAGAAATACAAAGAAGCAATGGAAGTAAAGAATTCGAGAAAACTAGGCGTCGGTAACAATGACACATTTCTGTACTTTGGCAATAAATAGAGCTACAAATATTGGATTGAGATGATTCTTATGGAATTTTAAAGCTAAGAGGGTGCTCTACAATTCTTATATGAATATCAAAATCCAGTTCTCACATCTTCATAGCCAAAAATCCAAATTACTGAAGAACAAAGCTCTCCCAACTACGTCTCAATATTTTGGCCATATCTTTACATCTAGAACTTCAAATGCCCTGATTCTTGTGATTTTGAAAATATAACTCAAAGGGCTATAACTTTTGTGTTTTGAGGAAAAGCTGATTTTATCTTCTTCTGGAGCAATATGCGGATCACGATACATAGACAACCAGCCGCGGATCACGATACGCGGACATCTGCGTATCTTGCATGTCGGCCAAAAAGTGGTGGTTCCAACTTGCAGCTTATCTTCCAACCCCTTTTGATGACTTTTTAAAGATTCCTTGCACCTTCACTACCCAAGAAAACATTGCAAAATTCAAGAAAATCTTTTTGTGATTTCAAGACAATTTTTCATGCAATTTGCCATGCAAGTTGGTGAGATGATTAGGGTGAATTTGTCTATAAACAGGGAGCTCTTGCAAGATATTTAGGACATGTCTTGAAGGGAGGAGCACTTCCAAAGTAGTTAATTTACTGGTTTTCTGTGTAGTTTTATAGGAAATTTCAATACTTGTTAGAAAACTCTTGGAGAATTCACTTGTACTACATCAAGGAAGAAATGAAGGATTGGAGCCATTGAAATAAGAATTTCTATCTCTTTCTTTATTTCCTTACTTGTTGTGAATCGCTTTAATGAATTCTTATACTTTCAAGTTTTGAATTCCATACTTAACTAAATACTTGTCTTAGGGTAAGATGAAGCTAATTATATGATTTGAATGTTATTATACTTGCTATAACTTGTATTTGCTTGTTCATCTATCAAGGTTTAATATTTGTAGTAGCTTGATCAACTATTGCAAATCATTTAGATGTTATTTGACATTAAGAAATGCTTATAATATTGAAAAATGGTAGATGAAACCTATGTTGTACACACATGCAAATAGTGATATAGGTAGGTGGATTGAGGTTGTTTAATACCACAATTCATGCATTTCACAAGAGTTCATCATGAACATATTTGAACTCTAGTCAATTCTTTGTGAAAACAAGTCTTGATTTCATATGGAGTTGCAATCCTGAGCAAGACAAGATTAACATAGCAAGGTGTTAATTCATTTAATCATATTAGTGACAATTAGTGGATTCTAAACGCTATTACTTGTATTTGTGAATTTCTTCCAATTGTTTCCATTCAAATAGTTGAATTTTCTTACTTTGTACACCACCTATTTGATATTTTGTCTAAATAATAGAGTAAATTAGTAGCTTTGGTACTTGCAAATTCTTGTTTCCTCGTGAGATCGACCCTAATACTTTTCCTATTACAATTGACCCATGTACTTGCAGAAAGGGGTATTAGGTTATAAATTTTATTACTTGTTTGTGTGAATTTTGCTTAATTTTGATAGTACCTAAACCTCACAATCAGAAGGCAAAGAAGAAGATGGTGAAGAGTGATGATGAAATAGATAAACACAAGAGGGTGATGATAACAAAGCTAAGTTGCAAGGAACTTTATTCTGCTAACCCCCATTCTTGTGTTCAAAATAATCCTTCTTCACAGGTTTTTGAAGTTCCTCATAAAGTTCCCCTTGATGAATCAAGATTCAATGACGAATCTTCTTGAAGAAGGGGAAATAAAGTGAATCCAAAGGTAAGGATTTGAGTTGAAGAAGTTGTGCGGGATGTCTCTAAAAGCAAGACTAAATGGAGCGAATTGCCAAGCTTGAAGGTGACCTTAATGCCTCAAAGAAGCTCGAAAAATGCTGGAAGGAGGATGCATTCGCGAAAGTGAAGAAGACAGCTCGAAGAAGGGAGAAGAAACGAATCTGATGGAGGCCACAATCCAAGCCGTGCCTAGGCCTGAGGTGCGGCTTGGTTTTGCAAGCTTGCCATCGAAGACTTGCGATTCTAATGAAGGCTTGGCTCAAGCCGTGTCATGGCCTGCTTTTACAACTTTACGAATTTTACTATTTTTTGAGTTTTAACTTAGTTTTTGTGTTGTAGTGAGTTATTTACTTTCCATATTTGTCTTTTAGGATTTTTCTGAATGTAATCACTGACTTATATCATATTTTGAAAAATGTTTTTGATGATTAATAATACTAGTGAGGCTTATTTCCTCTTGGGTTCTATGGGAACTTTTTTTTCCTTATACCTTGAGTTCTAGTCGATGGGTTTGGCTTATGCTTGTTAGATCAGTTCCAATTCTCATAGATTTGGGGTTGATTTACCCCTTGAAATCACAAGACGATCCTGTTGCGCCCTGAAAAAAGTAGTTTGGTCCGATGACTCTTTTCGAAAAATAGATTTTGGACTTTTAAAAAACCGTGCGTGTGTGAAAAAATCAGATTTTTGGTGAAAAAGTGTATTTTTGAAAAAATGATACTTTAAAAAAACAAAATAAGGCATGGACTAAAAATGCGACAGTTTTGGCCAAATGGTTTGAAAAAGGATTTTATTTGAAACATCGAGTTGCCACTTGGTATTGAATTAGGATATACTAAGTCACCTGAAAAAATCGTTTAACAAAACAAAACAAAATTTTTTGACAAAAATTATTTGAAAACCTTTTTTCAACTCTGGTCTACGCAAAAACAAGAGAAAAAGACCTGAGAGTCACAATTGAAAAACGAAAAGGCAAAGGCTTGTGCCTAAGGTACCCTTTCTACCTAATCAAGGCTAGTTGCGAGGTGTAATCAAATTTTTCAAAAATAACTCTAGATTCTATTGCGTTTGGACGTATCTAAATGAATGCAAATCCTAAGCTTAATGTGGTATTGGAAGGGTCGAGATGTCCCATCGAGACTTAATCAAGATTATCGTATTAATTGCGAAACCCGAAATGAGGTCTCGAGGGAGTCACGAGTGTGAATGCAGAAATAGAATGCCAAAAAAAGAAAAGGACAATACTAGATATAGTAAGTGATCAAAGAAAGAATGATGCAACATAATGTGTATGGGGAACTAAGAAACTCGTGACTGACTGTTCCTACTCACGGAGGGGGAGAACGACATATTTAGCCACCATTTCCTACATAAGTAGGCAACTATTTCTAGTCGGATTACACAAATGACCTAAAACTCTAAATAAAATGTAGTCTAAGTTTCATACACGGAATATGTATCAAATAGGTAGTGATAATAATAATATAGAAAAACATCATGCAAAAATGGACAAAAACCTAAAAAAAGAGAAAACAGTGTGTAAAATGAGATGAAAAGCTCACGATCTAATACTAAATGACCTAAGGGTCTAGCGTTGAACTAACCCTTTTTAGAAATTCTCCACTAGCGTTGGACTAGTGAGAAAGCGATAAAGCCACAACTAGCATTGGACTAGTGTGGTGATGTCACAAATTTTAACATGAATAAGAGCATAATATACATAAGTAAACATATAAGAGCATAAAAATCACATAGGAGGACGTAACACAAAAATATGATATCTAAATGCAAAATTCTAAGAAAAGCGATAACAAATAAGCAAATAAGCACGTAAAAGCACATAAGCCCTAACTATTACACTGGGGTGTTTAATTGCAATTTGAAAGAGAAAAAAGTAAAAACGACCTATCTATTATACTTGCTATCTAAATACGCAAATATTTTAAAAAAAATGCAAAGGAAAGTAACCTAACTATTACATTTGCTATCTAAATACAAAATTTTGTAAAAAATAGTAAAATATAACCGTCTATTGCATTTTTGCCAAAATAATGAAATTCGAAACTAAGTAGTATAATGTAAAGAAATACGCCAAAAAAAGAAAAATAGGAAACACATGAAGAAAATAAACAAAAAGTCACATAGGAGCACATAAAGAGAAATTAACAAGTAATAGATTTACTTTTTTTAAAACTCAATACTAATACTTAAGAAAATGAACACACATGTTAAGATACCTTGGTACAAACAAATAAAGCTTAAAATATGTAAGTATTAACAAGTTGAGATAAAAATGTAAAATCTTGACAACTAAGGGTACGTTTGGTTCATGGGATAACATGGGATTGGATTACTAATCTCATGTTATCTCATGCTTGGTTTTTTTACATGGTACTTATCATACTTAACTACTTTAATCCCATAAACATGGGATAAAATAATCCTATGGGGGGGGGGGGGTTGGTATTAGTTTTCCTAGGATCAATGTGTTTGTGGGATAACAATAATTTAAACTAATTTAGTTGTAGACATATCTTATAATAATCAAGATTAATATGCCATCTTCCTAAATCCTCCATAGGACTCTCTTTTGTAAAAGGTACAATTTAATATTTTTTGTTCAAAAATTGTTTTGTAAATTGTATCACGTTTTTAATTTTGTTCATATTATTATTTTATGTTTCCAATGATTTATTTTTTTGTGAGTTTTTATTTAGTTTTCAATTCCACTTTGAATTCATCATGATTTTATTTTCTCATATAAAATTATGAATATTTATTTTTTTTGAAGTATTTCAAGTATCTACACATTAATAATTAATTTCATGCCATGATATGAAGGTAAAGGTGGGCAAAAATAATCAAAAATTGCAATGATCACTCCATTCTGAATCAAAAAATGAGAGTAACTGAATCAAAATTTGAAAGCAGTTAGGTTCATCTAATCTTATTGAAAAAAGTGATTCTGATTTCAAGTATCAATTTTTAAAAACTACGGTTAATTGAACTGGTTTACATACATATTTTAAAGGCTAATATTTTTTAATATTATAAAGGAATTGAGGAGTACTAAATCATTTCATTTTCAAGTTTAAAATAAATTAAAAACTTAAATATCATATTTGATCTTTCTTTCTATTTAATTTTAATTTGCATATTATTCCTTCTTTTTATACTCTAATTATCATTTTTTTAGAACAACTAAAAAATTACTTTGATATAACTTAGATATGGAATATGGAAAATAGCATAAGTATTTTTTACTTGTGTTATGACAAATTTTGATTTCTAACTTTTTTATTTTAAAAAGAGTGGATGCAAAAGTTTCAATTTGTAATTTTATTGGTTATTTTTCAAAATAATCAAAATTGTACAAGTAGCCTTTTTTTTTTTTTATAATTTGAACAAGTATTTATATTATAATATTTTGTTATCTATTTTTTTAAATTTTACTTAATATTATATGATTCTGGTTACTTGCGGTACCCGACCTTCTTTAACCGATAACCGATAATTGGTTAACAGACCAATGAAAGTTGAAAACGGCTGGGTGAACCGATACAAACTGTTCTGATTAGGAATTTGGTTGTATTAACCAGTTAACCGATCCATGCCTACCTCTATGTGAAGGTTTTTTGGATGATTGTGGATCTTAATATACGTATTATTTAGTGTTGATCATTATGTATTGTATTGAATAATAATTAGTTAATTTTGTTGCTTATGATTGTTGAGCTTCTATTTTGTGATTAATTAGGATCTTCAAGGTCCCAATTTTTTATTTAAAAAATTATTTTTAGTCTTAGTCTATTGTAGTAATGTATTTAATTATTATGTTTTTTTATTGATATGATGATTCATATAATACTATTTGAACATTATTTTTTGAATTATCAAATAAAAATAGTAATGTTTCTATTTTTATATTTTACCATATTATAATTCTTGTAATACTATTTGAATATGTGTTAGATTGCCAAGTAAAAACAATTATATAAATATATGGTACTTTAGCCAATAAAACAATAATCCAATTTTCAACCAAACACAGGATGTGACTATTTTCTAAGAAATTTCATCAAATCGAGTACCAACCAAACATTGGATTGAAAGAATTGTCAATCCGAGGATGACTCATCTCAGGATTATGGATCCTGAGATGAGTCATCCTATCTCATCCTGTATGTGAATCAAACAAACCCTAAGAGGATTAAAATAAAATTATATAAGACTGAAGGGGTAAAAATTAAAATTTCACATAAATATAAGGGGAGAAAATGAAAATTCAAGCAAATCTAAGGGTCAAATCACAAACTTAAGCAATCATGAGAAATAATTGTAAATTAAAGTTAAGCAAGGAAGGGGCAAAAAATAAAAATTCAACAAGTGTGGGGCACAAAAATGCAAATTCCAGTAATATTAGTGGGCTAATTGCGATACTCAGGACACAATTAGATAAAACAAAACTTAGGGGATCAACTATACTAAGCAAAGATTAGAAAATGTGAAAATCAAAACATTGAGGGGCATAATGACAATAATCAAATATTAATTAAACAAACATATGCATTTTTACATAAAATCAACTTAACAAAAGAATCTAAATACAAACAATAAAAAATCCTAAAATTACTAAAACGCTGAAACCACCAACAACACCCAAATCGATTAGTGAAAGCCCCAAATAAAAAATTCCTCAAATCAACTTCTTCTTCCAGAAAATAAGTCTCTCTCTCTCTCTCTCTCTCTCTCTCTCTCTCTCTCTCTCTCTCTCTCTCTCTCTCTCTCTCGTCCCCTGTTTGTATGGCCTTCTCAAAAATTTTCTTCTTCCTCCCTCCCCATTCTCTCTCTATTCTTTTCTCTATCGCCTTCTGCTTTCTTCTTCTGTCATTCTTCTCTCTACCTCTTCCTCTTTCTGTCTCTCTCTCTCTGTGTTCTGTTATCCCCGTCCAATCTGCTCTCTCTATTCTTCTTCAATCACTCACCGTTCTCCCTTTTCCTTTCTTTCTTCCCTTTTTCTCTTGCGCCCTCTCTTACTCTCTCTTTCTTTTTCTTTCTCTTTCTCTCCCTTTGTCAACTCTCAACTGAATGTCCCTTCTCTTTCAATCATTTCTTCTTCACTTCCCCCCAAAATTCCCAACTTTCTAATTAGAAAAACTAAAGACTCAGACTCTCAAATTAAACTCTCTAACTACCCAACTCAAAATACAGATATCCAATTGACGCAACATTAAACAAGATTCAAGCCAAAGAATCCATGGGTGATATGAGAAACAGAATTAATCATAGGATGAAACTAAGGGAATACTTACCTTTTGGCCGAATGAAATGGCGATGAAGAGAGGTTGCAGGCGTAGGAGTAGCGGCTATGTGTTTAGAATGCTGTTGCATGGTTGTTAGCTGCAGTGATGCTTGTAGCTATGACTACTGAGGCTACTTTTGAGGGCTCAATTGGTTGGTTGAGGTTGATTGCTGGAGGTTGAGAATTTTGGTGGGTGTGATTGTACTGCCCTGCGTGTGAATTTTTTGTAATAGTGGTGGCGATAGTGAGGAGATTGTCTCGAATTTGCTTTGGCTGTTTTTTGTAGGTATGGAAGATGTTGGCAGTGGTGAGATGGCCTTAGTGTGGTAGTGACAGATGGCTATGGGTGGTTGACTGGTTGTTTTTTTGGTGTTGGTAGGCTGATTCGACTAGGATTTATAATTGTTTCGGATTGTCTTTGAGATGGCTTTGAGTCCTTAATTAGTGGTTGGTTGCTACAAATTGTAGATAGTTTGTTTATTGGTTTGTGGGCTGATATGTTGTTTGTGTGGTGATGATAATGGTTGTTGGTGGTGGAGATAGGTGGTTTGAGAGAGGTTGTTGACTGATTTTAGTTAAGCAGGTGATTTATGGGTGGCCAAGAAAGATAGAGAAGCTAAGAGGTCGAGGGAATTAGAGCTATCTTCATGACTAGGGTGGTTGATTGTTGGTAGGGATTGCTGAAATTTTGGTGATGGATGGTAGGCTATTTTGATGGCGAAGCAGCCTAGTTGTGGTGGTGATGTTTGGATGAGGAACTGTTGGATTGGGTGGTAATTGGTGGTTGCAGGTGACTTTTTTTCTATGTTTGTTTATGGTTGTAGTGGCTTGAGTTGGGTGATGATGGGAAAGACTGTTGAGGGTATCCATTCTTCCAAAAGAATTTTGAAAACCTGAAATCCATCAGTTTAGAGTTGCAAGTGGAGAGATCTTTGAAACTATCCATGCAACAAAAACTCGGATAACTATCCAACTCCTTCCTGATTGTAGAATTCACATAAACATTTTGGGAGGAAACATCCAGGGAAAAGATTTGGTGATTGGATTTGAGATTCATGAGAAAAATTAGTTTCTTCTGAAACCAAAAGGAATTCAAACAAAAACATTCTTTAAACCATACCAAGATCTTCGAAATCTTTACCTCAAAACAGTTGTTACAAATGATGAAACAATCTTTCAAATTAAAGATTTTCTGATCCACCAATCATGTGCTGAAAATTATGTCTCATTTCTAGAAAAATGTTCTCAACCCCTTTGGAAAAATCAAGATTTTTTCATTAAACTTCCCTTCAAAAGAAATAAAGACATCAATCCTACAAAAGCCAGTCATTCTGGAATGAATCCTGAACATACCAAATTGGCAGAAAAGGAGTGTTTTGAACTCCTTGAATATGATCTCATTGAACACTCAGATTCTTCTTCGGCTTGTCAAGAATTCTATGTTAACAAAAGATCTGAGCAGATTAGAGGAAAGTTAAGATTGGTTATTAATTATCAGCTATTAAATCTTTTTCTGGCAGATGATAAATTTTCAATTCCTAACCAAGCCTCATTATTTTCCCAAATTGCCAAAGTAAAATGGTTTTTAAAATTTGATTTAAAGTCTGAATTTTAGCAACTTGAAATTTTTCTTGAAGATCAGTTTAAAACTGATTTCTGTATTCCCAATCATCATTTTCAATGGAAGGTTATGCCTTTTGGGCTAAAACCAGCACCTTCTTTATTTCAAAAAGCAATGATTAAGATTTTTGAACCAATCTTGAGTACACCATTAGTTTTTATTAATGATATTCTCTTATTTTCAAAATCATTTGAAAGTCATGTACCTTATTTTCAGAATCATTTGAGAGTCATGTACAGTTGTTAAAAAAATTTTCTGAAATTGTAAAAAGTTTTGGAATAATGCTTTCTGAGAAGAAAATGTCTTTGTGTCAAGAAAAAATTTCTTTTTTAGGAATGAAAATTGAAAATTGTTCTTGTACCCCTGAACAAGATGTTGGAGATTCTGTAAAAGATTTTCCTTCTAAAAATCTCACTATAAAACAAATCCAACAATTTCTTGAGATAGTAAACTATGTTAGGGATTTCATCCCTAATGTTTCCAAATATACCCATCCTTTAGAAAAAAATGCTCAGAAAAAAACCACCACCTTGGGGTACTTCACAAACAGAATCTCTTTATTCTTTGAAAACTCTTTTAACTCAACTTCCTACTCTTCACATTCCCTCATCTGAAAATCTTGTTCTTCAGACTGATGCAAGTGACAAATTTTGGAGTGTTGTTCTTTTAGAACAAACCTCTCCAAAAGAAAGAAAATGTTGTGATTTTGCGGGTGACAGATTTAAAGAATCTGAGATTCAAAACCGAAGAAGTTCTTAACTGGCAATCTGAAAATGCTTTGTGTCAAAATAAAGCATTAACTTCTATCCATGAGACAGTGAAGAATGTATCTTCAAAATTGGATACTTTGACCGAGACTACAAAAGTCTAGAATGCTGAAACCTTAAAAATGATAAAAGTTTTAGAAAAAAGGCTTGGAGAAGTCCAGAGGCAGATTCTCAGAATTGCTCTTTCTATTTTTGATTACCAGAAGCAAAAGGACAAAGATATTCAATATCTTATGTCCCAAATCAAAAGCTTGAAAGAAACAGGAAAACTTGGATCATTTGATTCCTAGAAACCAAAAAGGAATGAATTCCCTTCAATTTTTGGTACAGAGCCTCTAAAAGTATCATCTCCATCATACTACAAATCTTCAACAGAAGAAGAAATTTCATATCATAATAGTAGTAGATGGTTAACAGATCAATTGATTGCAAGAAGAAAGTGGGAGAAAGAACAAAAATTGGCAAAGTTAAAAGAAAAACAAAAGCAAAAGGAAGAAGAAGAAAAGGGAAAAGAATTAGATGTGTTAACATTCTCATTAAATAAAAATTTTGATGAGATTTATTCTTTTTTACAGGGACAGATTCAAGACAGTATTCAATTAATCTCCATAATGGAAGCACCTGAAAATTCTGATGAAAATTCACAGGAAGAAAGTTCTGAACAAACCAATGAAAGTGACACTAATCAGTCCTTATCAACAGAAGAATCAAATATTTCAGAAGAATCTGAACAGATTCCTCAAATCAATATGGCAGGAGGAGACGGAGAAGTAGAAACTCCAGATGAATAACAGGATTACATGCAAGAAGATGATCTGTCATATTACAAAAGTGCAGAAATAGGAAAAGGGAGTACTCAAATATTTACAATTGATGATATTCCTACACATAAATAGGAAAAATGTTTTCAAGAATTTCATACTTGGATGGCAATTAAGGCTTTAAAAATTGATTTTAATTTTGAAATTCTGACTGAATTCACTGCTCATTTTGTAGGAACACTCAAGGAATGGTGGACTACCATTGGAGAAAAGGATAAAATTGAGTTTCTTACAAGACAAGATTTTATTGAGTCAATCAAGATTTTGCATAATACATTTATTAGAGATTATGATACAAACAAAGAGGAAAAAAGAAAAGATTTCTTCTGAATGAAATGCAAATCTTTTGATCGAAGAGATATCAGTAGACATTTGCAAAAAATGACTTAATTGTTTTTTATTTTAGGGGTAGATATAAGTTTGAAACAATCTTTTATCTCTTCTCTTTCTAAAACTTTGGCAATTTTTGAAGAAATTTATATCCAAGGGAAGCATGGATCTATTCTCGGATTGATGCTAGGACAAATCAAATAAGCTGTATATTTGTCTTTGGATGATATCTGTAACAAGAGAAATGTTATCCGTGAAAATATGAAAGGAGATGCGTGTATTGATCAAACATGCAAGAGACCAGAGTTGGAAATACAAGGAAATCTCAAATTCAAAGGAGGATCGTTAAGGAAAAAATTCAAAAAGATCAAGATTAAGGATAACACTTTTCCAAGCAGGAAGAAAAATGGAAAATTTTCAAAAAGGAGAAGACATTCTTTGGAAGTAAACCATCCTCCAAAGGATCAAGAAATTCAAAGAAAAATATCAGATGCTTTATTTGTCGACAGAAAGGACATTATTCATCTGCATGTCCTCAAAATAAAAAGCGAGTAAATTTAATTTTTGAAGTACAAAGAAAATTAAAAACTTCTATTATTGATGAACTTGAAGATGTTTTGACTGAAAAAGAAGGACCTTCTAATGAAACTATTTTGGCTTTACAGGTTCCAGATTGGCAAGTTCAAGACTTTTTTCATATTAGTGAACCAGCAAAAACTTGTCCTTATGTGTGAGATTAACTGACTGTGTGTGTATGAATGTGTGATGTGTGTGTAAATTGTGAGTTTTTGTGTGTGTATGCAGATTGTGGGTGTGTGTGAGGCTGTGCATTTTTGTGTGTAAGAGTGTGTGTGAGTGTGTGAAATGGTGTGTGTGAGGGACTATGTGTTGTTTGTGTGATAGTGTTAGTGTGTGAAAATAATGTTCTTGGTGTAAAGTTGAAGATGTACTAAAAATGTAGCATGTGTTCTTGGTGAAAGCTTGAAGATGTACTAAAATATAGTGTGTGTTTTTTGTATTCTTGGTGTAGTTGAGAAAACTAAAACCTAAAAATCTCTCTATGCTTTTTCTTTTTTTTTTCTCTCCTTTTGTTTAATCCAAAATGGGCTATTTATAGTGCAAGAGAGTATTATCCTCCAAGAAATGGAGAAAAGACTAAAATGCCCCTTAACAACAAAATTATCATTTTACCTTAAAAATGATTTTTCTAAAAAAAACCCACAAAATGAAAAAATTAGAAGAATGCAAATAACAAATTTAATTAATAAAAACTCGGGCGAAAAATACATTTGCATGCATAAATGACCGTTTTGCCCTTGAATGTAATATTTACAAAAACATAGCAATTGTTCTTGAAAAAATTAGAAAAATTTAAAAAAATGTGCCTAAAAACATGCAAAATAAATTTGGGACACAAAATAGCAAAAATAGTGTTCGTGAGACGAAATAATCATTTTGCCCTTGAATTGACGATGTACAGAAAAATATCAATTAAATTCAAAAAAATCACAAAAATTTAAAATATGTATGAAAGTACAGAATATGTATTTAGAATCCCAAAAATAATAAAAAAATATTTACATGCTAAAAATTACTATTTTACACCCAGAATCGCTATCTTGTCGTCTCTTGTCGAAAAATTAGATTTAACTCCAAAAAGTAGAAAAAAAACCCCCATAATGTTAGAAAATAAATAGTATGTCAAACTTTGGTATCTACAGATCCTTTGGATGAGATTATCCTGTGGTTACATTTTTCGCCAATGTCCCCGTTAGAAGATTAACGTGGGGTATTGCGCGCTCACGTGTCAGATCCCTATAGTTTGGCCAAATTAATCAAACCCTATGAAATAATTGTATGCTTATAAAAAACCCTGTATAATCATTTAAAAGATATATAAATAAATAATAAAAAATAACTAGGCCCAACCATTAAAAGTGCTCAATCAAGGATTAGTGAGCATATTAAGAATTTCACAAAGAATATTATTGATATAGGGGTCATTATTTAATTTGGACAGTCTTCAAGGAGGAAAATGTAATTAGTCCAAATAGAAAAAGGGTATTCTAGAATTTTCAAACAAAATTTTAACGAGATAAGCATAATTTCTTATGCATTTAACAACAAGGGTACATTTGATAAATGTTTGTGATTCTTGGGGGCATTTGATAAACATTTGGTGGTTCAAAGGATTTGACTATAATTTGTCAAATAGCAGAGTTCATTTGGTAATTTGGCCAAGCCACAAGGAAAGTAGATGTAATCAATCCTATAATAACAAATTAATTCATCAAACATAAGCTCTACATTAGTGTTAATGGCACAAGTTGAAGGTAGAAAATTGGCTAGAAAATGTTATATAGGGGTGAGCATAATAAAAAAAAACTGAATTACTGATCGATTTTGAATTGATTTCAGAAATTCAAAATCAGTAATTTGGTAAATCGATCGGTATTTTGGTATATACCGAATTCAAAAAGTCAAATTCATATCGGTATTTGGACAGAGGAATTTTCAAATCAGTATAGATACAAGTTATTTATTAATATATAAATATTTATATACACTTGTAAGTGTATATTGTAATCATTGCAATTTATTATTCATAAATTTATATAAACCCTTTATAATTAAAGTTTAAAATAAGTTGAGCTTACTTGTGTGTGTGTGTGTGTATTTGATTATATGAATTAGACCTTTTTAATTGTACTTATAAGATTCTAGCTGCATTAGATCTTTTAATTATGAAGTTTTTACTTAGTCATATTTAACTTATATGTTAAGTTTATATATTTAATTAGATATATATACACAGATATATATATTAAAAATAAAAATTTATTAAATTAAATTCAAAATCGATAAAATATACAATATTTACAAAATTATTAATTGTCAAATGCAACTAGTTAATGTATATTGAAATTTTATATTTATATAGTATAAAATATACTTAAAATTTGTAATGATAAATTTCACTTTTTTGATCTTTCATCAAAAGACAATTTGTTAATTAATGACAATTGATTGGTGAATTATTTAATTGGATAATACTTACTAGCACTAATATATATTTTTCAATCTTGGAATATAATTGTAAGGCTAAATTTTTGTTCAACCCAACAATCTAAATCGGTAATTCAGTAAATATCAAATTTGATACTCAATTCAAATTATGAAATCGAATTCGGTAACTTTGAATTCAAAATCAAAATTGGTTGATATTTTTCTAAATAAAATACCAAATTTATTTATCAAATTATCGACCGAGTCACACCCCTAATGTTATATAATATTGAATTTTTTAAAAGAAAAACTTTCACTAACGAATTGCAAGAGAACTTGCGTCAATAGAGGGATAACAAAATCCTGGGTCGATTCCACTAGTAGGCAATATGATGTAAGTCTTTTGCATGATAATTTAAGGCATGGGCAAGCTCACGAGTGTTTTGGTTAGCCCATCAAACATCCACAATAAGCAAAAAGACATAACTCGTTCAATACCTCATATATTAAAGAATCAAAAAGTTAGTTTCGTGCTATGAATTTTGCTTATGACATTTACTGTGTCACCTTTCAATATACATGCCCAATTCCTAGATGTTTGCTAAGTTTGACAACTTACTTTGCTGCCAACAATTTTACATGCTATGAGACCCCCAGTATTGGCAAACCTTGTGGAACAAGCTAGGACAATGCATGTTGTGTGTGTGAGTGCGTGAAGACAATGTGTGTTAGTATGTGTGGAATACCCCGCTATTTACACTTATCTGTTTGGTCTTACTATTCAATCAACTCTTGTGTTGCTTTGGGGTCTTACTATTCAAGGTTTCTCTGGATATTGCGTCTATTAATAAGTGTAAATTTTAAGTATTATAGCTTATGCTATATTATACATTTTTAGTATATTTTTAGTACATTTTTGGTAATTTAGCTTCAAATACCTTTATTTTTTCAAATTTGGGTTTTTTCCCAGAATTTAGGGTTTTGAGAGTGAATTGTTAATTTGAGCCATTTAATGCATAATTTTTGCACTCTTTTGCAGATTCATGATAATCTCAATTTGGATCAATTGAAATGAAAATAGATCAAAATTAAAATAGATTCAAGTTATTAAGTGGAATGAACATTTGGAGAATTATTAAAGAATAAATTGTGCAACACTTGGGAGACTTAATTTTTCAGCAAAAATACATAGAAATGTGTGAAACAAGATGCATGCATGTGGAATGCCAAATCAGCCGTCAACAAAATCAAGTGGGCCATTTTAAGGAGGATCCACAGGTGACCACCAGTGGATTGCTACCCGTGGATCAAGGGTCAGCTAGAGTTTTAATCAATTTGCAACTTGCATCATTTTCTAGCCGGTTCTAAAGGCTTTTTTTTTTTTTTTAGTGAAGATAGGGTTTTGGCTGCTGAAGATTACATAAAAATCATTAACGAAGACTTTTAAGCCATTTTTGAACTTCAAGAAGAATCTTCATCATTTCATGCATTCAAGTTTGACTTGTAGAACATTTATCCATAAATAGAAGCCATTTATAATGAGTTAATGGAGGCCGGCTAGCATATTTGCAAGAGAATTAATAGAATTCTCTCACAAATTCAATAGAATAGTAAACTTCTTGTATTCAAACTCTTGTAATCCAACTTTTGGAAGAGGAATAGAAGTCTTGAAGTCTAAAGTTCAATGCTTGAATAAGCCTTTTTGAACTTTATCTCTTTTATTTCATTAGTTTAAATCATGAATTTGTGCATTGAAATTGAGGTTTTTGTTGTTTAATTAGCCATGTTGCACTAAAAGCTTCATCTGCAACATAGATGAAGCTAATAAACCCTCAAGCATGAATTAATCCATTTTTAATTTGCTCAACTTGCACTTGTTTATTTACTTGTTCAAGTTTTAACACTTGTTTTTTTATTGGCCAACGTAAACAAATCATCTAATTGTTACTTGACGTTGAGAAATGCATTTAGCAATAAAAATTAACAATTGATGTTTAAGTAGTTGATATGAAAATAATGAACCTTAATTGAATCAATACAATTTATGTTTTCATAAGATTTCATCATGATAATAGTTGAAATCTTGTCATTTTATTGTGAGAATAAGTTATGATTCATATGAAATTAGATTCTTAACAAGGCAAGGTAACACTTAGCAAGACATTCGTTCAATCTTTTGGTTCATTAGTGAATTTTATATTCTGGACTCTTTTTCATTTGAATTTTTACAAGTATTTTGCATATCTTTTACCTATTCTATTGCAAGTTCACTTCCAACCACCATCTCAACTTGATTTATAATTGTTTAGATAATAGAGTAAGTTATAAAGCTGTAGTAATTGCCATGTATTTGATTCCTCGTAAAATTGGACACATAATATTCTCGATACCATAGTCGACTCATATACTTGCAATACAATGAGCGATTAGGCTTTAATACTTGATTGGTGCATGTCTTGATTGAATTTGAATACCTAATCTGCACCCCATCATCTATCGTCTGCCTAGTAGTAGGATTAAGACAATTGTAGAACGTCTGCACTTGCAATCATGTTGGAAGGCTATGATGTGGACACTTCCTCAATAAATCCTTAAATCCTTCCTATGTGTCATACAAAGTTTCTGACTCTAATTGAGTAAAAGATGAGATGTCATTTTTTATCTTAGCAGTTTGTGCTGGTGGGAAGTACTTGACTAAGAACCTCTCTGCCATCTAGTCCCAAATAGTGATGGATCCTCGTGGTAATGAATTTGACCATTGCTTATGCTCAACTCCTTAAAGAAAAGAAAATAATTGTAGTTTGATTGCATTATATGTGGCTAAATATGTGTTGGGATCCTCATCCGGTAACCTATCGAACTGAAATTCTATTGTACCATCTATATCACATTTGATTTGATTTTGAAGTTGTTAGCTTTAACTCGTGGTCTAAATATACTAGACTCAGTTCCTGACAACGAGGGTTTTGCTTTGTCAGACATGGCCCTCAGTTGTGGCTGTTGAGGTGGATTCGTTATCTCCAGTTGATGTTGTTTGACTAATTCAAGTTCTTCTTCTTTCTCTTTTAATCTCGCTCAAAGGGCTTGCAGCACAGTTCTTTCAATTTCAGGATCTTTAGCTACAAGTTTGAATTGATTACTTCTAGTCATGCAACAATGAAAGTACCTACAATAATAAGAATTATAAAACGTAAATTAAGTAGAAAAATGAAGAAATAGAGGTTAAGAGAAATATACAAATAAATATGAAAAAATAGTCAGAGTAATAAAATTTCGATGTTCCTAATATTATAATCCCCATCAATGGCACTAAAAACTTTGTATACCCCATAGCCCACACTTTAGAGTTATTAGGAAAGTGCACCTATCACTCTGCAATTCAGTATGGGTGAATACCGAGTGTAATTCTTTAATAACCTTCAATTTATTATCTAATCTTACAATAGTTGAATGAATAAACAAGAATTGATCGTGGACACCAAATTTTGACACACCGCTTAATTTTTGTAACATTTGGGGGTCATTCTCTGTTTTTTAGAGTCAAATTACAATTTTTGTGCAAAAATGCTAAATCAATGCTTCTAGAGGCAAAACGGTAATTGTAGCGTCTAAGTACCTTTTCTACCCATTTTTTGTTTCTAAATTCATAATTTATACTCTTATACATTTTTTTAAATTTTGGTGATCTTTTCGAGGTCAACTGCCATTTTGCTAGAAATAATGCATTTCAGGGACAAAATAATAATTTTAACACATAAATGTCTTTCTTACCTATTTTGGGTTCGTAAATTCACATTCGTTTTGTCTTAAAGAATTTTTCTAATTTTTTATTTTTTTAGAGGTCAGTTGCGTTTGTTCTAGAAATTATGTCTAAATAAGGGGTTTTAGGAGCAAAAACTGTTATGTAACATGTGAGTGTCTTTTTCATCCAATTTTGGCTCCTAAATTCACACTTCTATATTTTTAGACTTTTTCTAATTTTTTTTGATGATTTTTCAATATCAATCGCATATTTCTATTAATTATGTTAGTTTTAGGGGTAAAGTGGTAATTTTAACAGGCAAATGTCTTTTTCATCTGATTTTTATTCCTAAATTCATAATTCTCATTTTTAAGTTTTTTCTTATTTTTTGATATTTTGAGGGGCCAGTTACGTTTTTCATAAATTATGTCAAATTAATTTTCGGGGGTGAAATGGTAAAAGTGCTTTTAATGATTTTTAAGCCTTTTGTTCTAAACTTTAGGAAAAAGATTTGAAAAATTACCTAGAGCTTCATTTTTCTTGGAGACCAAAAATAGGGAAGTTTATTGGCAATTTCCTAAGATCCTACCCCATTTGTAATATAAAATTCATTTTTCTTGTCTCATTTAGAGAATTTTTCAATTTATACACTAACACACACTCAGGAACAAAATACACACTTATAAATTAAAACACATACTAGCACACACATTGGCACACAGTCACAATCAAACACACTAATACACACCCATGGATCAAAACACACACTAACACACACTCATGGATCAAAATACATAGTAACAACACACAAACTCACACTCACAGATCAAACACATGCACTTCTCACACACTATTCACACACAAAGCACACACATTCACAAACGTTGTCTCATGCACAATACACACACAAAATCCAAAAATCACCCCCAAAAGACCCGTAGCCACTGCCCAAATCTCCACGACGGAAAACCCCACAATCATCACCAACAAATAAACAACCAGTAACGCCAACTCAACCAACACATGCCATAAGCGACACCACAGAACAACCTTCTCAATAGCCCCAAATTGCCACCCATTGCAGCTTGAAAAACCACCACAATCAGTCCCCACTCATGTCACCTCTTACCATCCAAAGCAGCTCTTATCACTAGTCGCCACCATCATTTGCCATTAGACCCAACATACCACCAATTACTGCCACTGTCTCCCTCCCAAAGCAACCATAAACTGCCCTATTCCACCAAATCGCCACCATGGAACAACCATTTCCACAGCCATTTGATCACAACTATGACCAACTTCAATTCACAGCGCCACTTGTCCAAGCGCGCATACACACACACCCCATCGTTCAACAACCAAACCACATCCATCTTACCATTAGATCCCTACCATTAACCACTAAAATCGTCCATAGATCCAAGCAGCCATCCTCAAAATCATCACAGCAGTCTAACAACCACTGTGAGACGCCAACCATAAATACCAATTTGCGACCACCTCGTCTATTGGAGCCTCACCACGGCCATCATCTTCAATCTGAGCTTGGAAATCCAACAACATAATCACTACCTAATCACCACCAGGCAACCACGCAGCCATAACCCAAGCTCCAATAGGCCGAACAACTAGCCAACCAAACTACCATTCAACAATTCCACCAATACAACCCTAATCCAGCCACCATTAACTCCAAACCCAACAAAATAGCCACCATGATAATGGCTAAAATGTAGTGATTTTTAGTAGGTTTTCAAAGTTTTCCATGATTTTTGCTCATTTTTTGGTTATTTCTTCTCATTTCAATTTGGATGTCAAGTTATGTAAAGGTCTGATTCACTTGTATTTTTATGTTATTTTGCAGGGTTTTGATAGCTTTGTTATCAAATTCAATAAATTGGGGTTGCAATGAAAGCATTTAGAAGGCTGATTTGATGATGGCAAATGATTAAAGGGTCAAAACACACTTGAAAATGGAGCAAAGTTCAAGGTTTTTGACGTATAAAGGTAGCAGTGTCACCTAACCACGGTTAGAGGCACGAATGGATGCAAAATTGAAGATTTTGATCATAGTCGCACCAAGGAGTAGCTCACGGCTTGATAATGGCCAAAGTGAATAATATTTAGGAGTGTTTAGGTTAGGTTTTAGAGGATTTTTCATTACTTTTTGCTTAATAATTGCTATTTTTTCTTGATTTGAATTTTTGAGTAAATGCTATGAAAGAGGGTATATATTTGGGTTGTATTCTTGATTTTATAAATTTTTTGTCACTTCATCAGCAATGTGGGTCAATCTTGATGAGTATTGCATGATTTCAAGGCATGACTCAAAGTGGATGACAAGTTAAAGAAGGAATTTCACTAGATTGGCATGTAAAAAGAGGAAATTGAAGTTTCTGATTGTAACCTGTTCTTAACTTGTGCCACGGGTAGGGCTGCGAGTGAGGAGAAAAAGAGTTGAGGAGGAAATGAACTTTTTGACCTCAACTATGGGTTCAACTCGAGCTTGGGATCAGAAAGTGACCAGCATTGGTGCTTGTAGCGTCAATTTTGCGATTCTTTCTTTTTCGGTACGAATTTTAGAAGAGGCCACTCAAGCTTTTGTGAAAGGGAGTAGTAGCTATCCAAAGGTCTTGTAAGGCATTAGAAACACTAAAAGAGAGAGTTTTTAAGCCCTAAAAACACTACTACTTGGGAAGACTATGAAGGAACGAAAGGAAATCAACGGAGAAACAACTCAAGATTTGAAGTAAAGAAAAGTGCAGCAAAAGGAATGGAATTTATGCAGCAACAAAGAAGAAGATTCAAGGAATTTTGCATGAGAACGAGTTTCCCCTTTCTTCCTTTGTTGTTTATTAAGTTTTCTTCCATCACTATGCAGTAGATTGTGTAAGATCTAGAAAGGGATTGAACCCTAACCCTTTGTTATGACTTGATTCTTTGTTTAGTGGACAAAATATTTTCTTTATTTGGTTTATTTGTGAGGTTCTTTGTTAATTAGATTGGGTTTTGTGCATGAATACAATCTTAATTGTTAATTTTGATTAGGTAGTTGAGAAATTGCTCAAATAAATATGAACACCTCATGAATAAAGGAACTTGCATGAACTGCTAGAAAAAGAAATCCATAAGTTTTTCCAAATTGGATGCGAATCCAATTGTGAAAGTAAAATCCATAGAGTTTATTGCATCTACTTGGGGTTGTGATTTGAGAAGATATTCCACTCAATTAACCAAGTCATAGGCATTGTAGTTTTAAAAAAGATTACAACTTAATTAAAGGATTTTAAGGTCAAATCAAGTTGGGTAGTCCATTAACATGAATTAGGTTGTGACAAGAGAGGTTAGGAGGATTCACTTCTAGGTCTTGTTTGAGTAATTTTTACTTTTCCTTAATCATTTTCTTTTGTTTGCCATTTGATTTATAATTAGTTAGCTTGGTTAGGTTAGTTATCTCTTATTTCAATTACCATCCATTTAGTAGGCCAGATAATAGGGTGAAAGCAATTACAAGTACTTGTAGTCCCTAAAGGAACAATACTCGGCACTTGTTATATGATTGTACTACAAAAATGATAGGTATACTTGCCTAAAACATTCATAGTATAGTGAACGGATATCAAGTTTTAGGTGTCATTCGGCGGGGAATTTGAAATTTTAGAAAAGCTTCAGTTTTATTAATCCATCCATTTTTTCTTTTAAAATTGTTTTAATCTAATTAATTATTTTTGTTTCTTTATTGAATTGTTTTGGATTGCACTACTACTATAGGAACTTGTTCTAGTGTATGATTAGAAGTATCGGTTCGACTTTATTAAGATTTGATTCAGAAGTTGATAGGACATTACATCAAGCCCTTAGGGAAAGGCTTCTAGTGGAGAGGACAGGAGATTGAACAGGAATATCAATTGCAAGTAGAGTTGGCAGAGGAGAACAATAATCCCCCTCCTCACATTTAACAAAATCAATTGTTTGATGAATATCAACTCAACCCTCTCAATGCACAACATAACAACAATAGGAGAGGCAAAGGACGATGTCAGGCTATGCTAGGCTACTACTAACTGGCATTGAGTCTAGCATAGTACGACCTTGGGTAGTAACCAATAATTTTGAGATCAAGCTGAATGTAATTTAGATGATGTAACAGTTTGTGTAATTTGACGGCTTGCTTGATGAAGACCCAAACGCTCATTGATAAGTAATAATTTTATTTATTTTAATATAGTGTTTTATATATGGCATTCATGTGTTTTTAATATGTTTTTGATATTTTTGATAGTAAAATGGCTCAATTTTACAACTTTCCATCAAATTAAAGATTGCTTCGAGATTATGGTTTTTAGTCCGAAAATTAAGTTTTGGGCATAATTATTATTTTGAGCAAATTAATACCCAAGTTTATTTGATTTTGTAGAAAAATTATGACTAAATACATTTTAGATCAATTGGAGCACAATGACTATCAAAATCAAAGTTGATTCAAGATGGCACATTTTCATCATTTAAAATTATCAATTTCCAAAATAATTTTTCTTCATCAATTCTACCAAGCAAATTACGGTTCAAATGGTGAAAAAATGTCTCAAGGATATATAAGGAATAACCAAATTTTGAAAAGGGTAAAATTGGAAGAAAAGAGTGATCCGCAGGTTGCTAACCCAGGGATGCAGATTTCGGCTAAATGCAATTTGCAGCTTGTTCACACAACTTTTATAGCTAAACTCAATGTCTAGCTAATTCTGCATTGCCCTAGAAGAATATTGCAAAGTTCAAGGCAAGATTTTTCCAAATTTAGAATCAAATTTCATCATTACATATTCAACTTAGAAAGCGACTTGGATTAGGGTTTCTCCTATAAATATATGCTTTTGTAATTCATTGAAGACATGCTTAATTGGATGAAAACTAAAACTTGGTAGGAGGAGCACTCTTAAAGTAGTTGTAATTTAGTTTTTCTCTTAGTAGTTTTTGGAAAAAATAATATTTGTAGAGAAACTCTTGGTGAAATTTCACTTGTATCAATTTATCTGCAATGGAGGAAGTGAAGACTTGAGCTTATGAAATGAGAATTCCTAACTCTATCTCTCTACTTTTACTTTTTGTTATGAGTTTATACATTATGTTTTTGTTATTGCTTGTTTTTATCTTCAACATGAACTAATTACAAGCTCAAGCTTAAGATGAAGCTAATGATATGCTTTGAATAGAATTAAACTTGACATATCTTGTTAGTGCTTGTGGCTTAAAAATGAACTAACACATAAGTTGTTTCACTATGTGATTAGGAAATATTTGTTGCTAGTTTCATTTGAATCATCATGAGAATGAGATTTTGAAATAGTAACCTAATTCATAGCGAGAGCAAGTCTTGGTTGCTATAGATTCCTAAGTAAGACTAGATGTTATAAGCAAGCATAATCTTATTCTTGCATATTTCGTGACCATGAGTGGATTTTTACCCCTAACTTAACCTGTAATTGTGATTTTCTCCATTTATTTTACTACAAGTTATTGAGTATTCTATTTTGCCTACCACCTATTTGATGAATTATCTAGATAATGAAAAAAATGATTAGTTTCGGTACTTGCCAATTCATGTTCACTCGTGGGATCGACCCTAATACTTTCCTTACTACAATTGACCCATGCACTTATAGAAAAGGATATTAGGTTATAAATTTTATTACTTGTTTGTATAAATTTTGCTTAATTTTGATAGTACCTAAACCTCATAATCACTCACATAGCAAATTTCTTGGAGATTTGCAATACCATTAAGATCCATAGGTCGTTGGATAATGTTATTCGATGAGGTTGTTCTCTTTGTCATTGAGAAATAAGACAAAATAGTGGTTGAACTCCCTACCACAAGGGTCTATCACTGCCTGGGACAAAGTGGTGGAGAAGTTTCTATTGGAATATTCTCAACCGCCAAAACCGCAAAGATAAGGAATAACAAATCCTTGTTGGCTCAAATTGAATTAGAGACATTGTACGACACATAGGAGAGGTTTATGGAGCTACTGAGAAAGTATCCACATATTGGGCTACCCACTTAGCTACAAGTGCAAAAAAGTTCTACAACGAGCTCAACCTAGCCACTAGGCAAATGATAGATGTAATTGGGGAGACTTTGAGCAATAAGGCATCAGAGCAAGCTCAGGAGTTATTTGAGGCGATGGCCATGAATAGTTGTTAATGGCAATCTACAAGTTTGAGGCCTAGCATACCAGTTTGTATTTATTATGTTGATGCAGTCACAGCACTAGCGGTCTACATAAAGGCATTAAGCAAGAAGATAAATGAAATGTTAGTCACACAGAGACAAGCTCTGGTGATGCAGTGTGACCTATGTGAGGGTGGACATAGCAGCCAAGAGTGCAAGGCGATTAATGCTATAGAACAAGCTAATGAGCAATGCCACTTTATGGGCAATACACCAAGGCAGCATAACAACCCCTACAGTAATACCCACAAACCAAAGTAGAGGAATCACCCCAACTTTTCATGGAGAAATCAGGGGCAGCAGAGGTAGCAATCCTCACCCTGGTATCAGTAACAGCTTAAATAGGAGAAAAGATCGAATGTCGAGGATTTGATGACCAAGTTCATAAATTTATCCAAGAGCTGCATGTAGAGCATGGAGACATCTTTACAGAACCTGTAGACACCAAATTTTGACACACCTCATGTGAATATATGTGTGTGTTACTTCATTTAGGGGGTATTTTTGATTTTCGGGGGTTGATTACAATTTTCGTACATATTATGTCTAATTAGTGGTATCAAGGGCAAAATAGTAATTTCACCGTGTAAATATTATTTTATTTTAGTTTTTTTTTTATATATACATAATTTTACTATTTTTATCATATTTCCAATTTTAATGAGTTTTTAGAGTCATCTAGTATTTATTCAAAATTTTAATATTTTTTTATTTAATGACACGTTTTCCAATGCATTCTTTTTATGAGAATTTTTTCAAGTGAAAAAATTTGTTATGCATATTTCATATCTTCATGAATTTTCTGCATAAATTTTATAATTTTTAGAAATTGTTTAATATTTATTTTAATACTTTATTATCATTATTATTTTTCTTATTATTATTATTTTTCTATCAATCACACATTTTTAATGTTATGTTAATTTTTTTGAATTTTTGCGATAAATTTTATTTACTTGTTTTTATAACTCTAAATCTCAGTAATTTTCTTATTAATTTTAGGGATCCCAAGTATTTTTTATTTTATTCTATTTCATTGGTTTTTCTTTATTTTTCTTTAAAAAAAAAAAAGAAGGGAAGAGCAGGCTGCGTTTTGCAACCTGCTTGCTACTGTAGCAGCATGGCTACTACCATCAGAATAGCCTCAGCCATACTTCCTACACTTCCAATCCTATTTAACCCACCAAACTCTATGCCTAATCACATCACACCCTCACCTTGCCATGCCCTGCGCCTGTTTTCCCTCACCAGATTCACTCACTTCACTTACGCCTCATCTGCACTACACACTTCACTCTCCTTCTCCTTCCCATTCTTCTCTCTCGGCCAAAACACACACAGCACGCAGACAAGTCTCACACACACACAGATCACTCTCATCTGCACACAGACACAACTCATAGATACACATTACACTCACAGACCTCTCCCTCTCCTCTCTCACATTTCATCAGCACACAATTCACAATCAAAAACACCAACTCACTACACTCACCTCACCACTCTCGGCCTTTCCTCACACATTCACACAATTCACACAGCCATCCACACCCATTCACACACACCTGCACATTCACACCAACACATGCACCAGGCATACATCACACTGGAAACACATACCAAGCACACCAGCTAACACATTCAAACACACACTGCATTTTCTTCCTCACCTACAAAGCTCACACACATTCAGGCAAGAAGCACAGACAGACAAACACTACACACACAGCCATCCACATTACACACACAATCTCACCTCAGCACCACTTTCACCTCACAACACACACACCTCACACACACAAATTCACAGCTCTACCTCATTTCTCTCGGCTCAATAGACAAACAAACACACATTCTAGCACACACTCACACACATACAATCCAATCAAACACACACACATCACACTGAAAAACACACAGGTCCACACACATTCGCGCAATCGAACCTGCACAAAGTCAGCATAAAAAAAAAAAACCAACGACAACAGCAACAACCACATCACCACCTCCACCAGTGACGCCACCAACCAACCGCCACTCCCAGTGGATCATTCCCACCTTCGGCCCTCAATCGCCAGAAACAGTTGTCATTATCACAAATCCCTTCTACTTTGCAGGTATATTCTTTCATTTCTCTTGCAATTTCCTGCAATTAACATTCAGCAATTGAGATTTGTGTACGAAATTTTGTTTGATTTATGCTAGTTTGTTCATGGGTTTAAAAAAAAAAAGTGAGAGAAATGCGAGAAGGCCAAGAGAGAAGTCCGGCGAGAGAGAGAGAGAGAGAGAGAGAGAGAGAGAGAGAGAGAGAGAGAGAGAGACCGACGAAGAAAGAGAGACCGGCGAGGAAAGGGAAGTCAGGCAAGGCGAGAAAGTGAGATCGAGAGAGAGCAGAATAATTCTGGGAAGAGAGAAGTAGGGAAGAAAGAAGAAAAGAAAAGAAAGAAAAGAGAGAAAAAGAGAGAAGAAAGAGAAATAAAAGAAAATCTGGAAAATTAGAAAAGGAATAAAGAAGGAAAGAAAGGAAAAAGGAAAAAGAAAAAAAAAACCGAAACCGGGTAAAAAAAAAGGGTTTTAGTGAAACTACGTCGTTTTGATGGAGTTTCACTCAAAACTACGTCGTTTAGGATTTAGTTTTTTCTAATTTGATTTTAATTAATGATAGGTATTTATTTTACAGTCCTTATACTTTCATTAATGTTACTGTGCCCTAGGCATTTATGATTTGTGCATTTAGATTTCTGTTTATTGTAGATTGACCCCCATAATTTTATTTTCTTTTCAATTAGGTCCCAATTAATTGCATTTAGGTCCCCCGACTTTTACTTAATTATAATTTTGGCCTCTACATTTTTTCAATTTTTCATTTTGACCCCTATATTTTTATAAAATCACACTGTGACCCCTATACTTTTTTGAAATTACATTTTTACCCTTAAATATTTCTAGAAATTTCATTTTTACCGCCAAGTTTGCTAAAATTGTATTTTAATCTTTGAATGTGGCTGGAAATTGCAATTTAGTCCCTAATGTTGCTAAAAATTATAATTTGGTGTTTAATACTTGTTGGAATTTATAAATTGGGGCTTATTATTGCTGTAAAGTTCATTTTTATCTTTGAATAATTGCTGGAAATAGTAATTTAATTCTTAAGTTGCTGGAATTTCACTTTGATCCTCAAATGCTTGCTGGAATTATATTCTTTACTCCCCAAGTTGCTGAAATTATATTTTTAGCCTTAATAATTGCTGGAAATTTTACTTTTAGCATTGGGCTTGTTGAAAATTATGTTTTAACCTTTTAAATTTGTTGTAAACTATGTCATCACCTTAATTAGGGTTTAAAATTGTAATTTCACCCTTTTGTTTGTTGTAAATTACATTTTCACTTTAGAATGTTGCCTAAATTTCCATTTTTAATCCAAACCTTATAATATTTTATTTTTGCTAAAAAGAAAAAATTAAAATTAGTTAAGTCCTCAAAGCTTGTAATTATTGCTTTTTCACATTCTATTTTATTTTATCAAATTTATAATTAGTGTTCTAAAATTCGGTTTTTGTTAGCCTAATTCAATGCTCTAATTAGTTTCTTTATTTCTCTTTTAGTTATTTTGGTAATTCTTATTTGTGTGTTGAAAAACTTAATTATGTATTATTGTATTTTTATTTTATTATTTTATTATTTATATTTATTTTTTATTTATTTATTTAGTTTACTTAAATAATTTTCATTTTTCTTCCTAAATATTTAATCATTACTTTTCTTTAATTCTTGTTTATTATTGCTATAATTGTTTTGAATTATTGTGACATGTTTATAGTGATTAAGCTAAAAATTATTTAATTAATGGTTATTTATTTATTTATTTAAATAATGGTACCTTGATAAGTTTGTTCATGTTGTTAGCATTTGTACCGAGTCTTCAAATGGGAGGTATCCCTATTACCCTTCCAATACTTCTTTATGTGCTCTTACGTGCTCCTATGTGTTTTTCTATGTGTTTCATGTATCTTTATGCTTATAATTATCATTCATGTGTAAGTATTTATTTATGTCACTATTATTTACTTGAATTTAATTTTGATTATTCAAAGAAATGTAATAGATAGGTAATATTCTATTTAGCAAAATTTCTGTATTTAGATAGTTAATGTAATAGATAGTTTATATTTTCATCTAGTCAACAAAACCTTTGTATTTTAGTTAGAAAATGTAATAGATAGGTTAGATAGGCTATTTTGTTATCTTTGCCATTTTAGATCGTAATTAGGTTTTTCTCGGGTGTAATAGTTAGGGTTTCGTGTGCTATGTGTGCTATGAGTGCTATATGTTATGTGTTTTATCCGCTTTCTTTAGGACTTTGCATCTAGAATATCATGATTGTGTGCTACGTGCTCCTATGTACTATTATGTGCTTTTATATGATTATTGTTTTAATCTATGTTTTTATTTATTTATTTACTTGCCTTATCATAATATATGTGTACCGTCGCCATACTAGTCCAACGCTAGTTGTGGTTAATTCCGGTTTCTTCGTTAATCCAATGCTAGTGGAGAATTTATAGAAAAATAGGCTAGTCCAATGCTATACCTTTAGGTCATTTTAGTATTAGAATCATTTCTCGCGTGTGCATTCATGCCATTTCACACACATTTTTTTAGGCCTTTTCCATTTTGTATGATTTTTTATATATACTTTATCTCTTATTATCTATTTTAAACATATGTTTAGTGCATAACATTTAGATTCCACCACACATAGAATCTTAGGTCATTTGTGTGATTTGACTAGAAATAGTCATCTACTCACGTAGGAAGCGATGGCGTACATGTCGTTCCTCCCTCCGTGAGTAGGAATAGTTAGTCACGAGTCTATTAGTCTCCCGTACCCGTTATGTTTGCATCCCCACTTTCTTTGTTCACTTACTATCTATATTACTATTTTTCCTTTTCTTTTGCATTCCATTTTGCATCTACACTCGTGACTCCATCGAAGTCTAGACTCGAGTTTCGCAATTAATGCGAATATCTCGACCAAACCTCAATGGAATATTTTGTCCCTTAACGATACCCATTCTTAGGACTAGATTTGCATTCATATAGTTGCATCCAAATGTGATAAAATCTTAGGGTTATATTAGAAAAATTTAGACTAAACCTCGCAACTAGTTTCGGTTAGATTGAAAGGGTGCCTTAGGCGCGAGCCTTTGCCTTCCCTTTCTTCAACTGTGACTCTCGGACCTTTTTCTCTTGTTTTCAAAGACCTGGAGTTGTCTAAAAGGGTTTTTATTGCTTTTCTTACATTTTTCTCAAATCATTTTTCTAAATAAATCATTCTCGATTTTCTTACCTTTTATAAAATATTTTCTGGTGACTTGGTACACTAAAACTCAATACCAAGTGGCGACTCCCTTTTTACTAAAAACCCTTTTTAGACTTTATTTTCGGGCCGAAAAACCGTCGCATTTTCAAAGTCCCATTTTAGGCCCTTTTCTTTTGTTTACAAAATAAAGCGTTTGTTTGTAACATTCTTGTGGAACTATCTTCCATAAAGCATTTTCTAAAAAAATTATTTTTACAAAAACGTACACTCTTTTTCCAATAAACACCACAACCACATTTTAATCCTTTTCCTTTTTCCGATTATCCTTCGAAAAAATGGGGCGCGACAGCTGGCGACTCCACTGGGGATCACTAGTGAGTCCGAGCACTAGGTTTAGTCATTTTCTTTCTTTTCTGACCCTTTCATTTTTATCATGTTTGGATGTTAGGATGTCATTTTTCTTTTTAGGTTTTTAGGTTTTTCTTTTGCATCTCAGATGCTTCCCGTCTCTCGGCCACTTATGTGATGAATGTATGATTTATTTACTTGTTACTGCTTTATTCGACTGCGCTTGCATTTGGGGAAGGGGGTCAATCACCCTTAGAGCCCACGTGTGTTATTATTACATTCATTCCTCTCATAAGGAGCACTTCATACGTGCATTCGATGTTTTTTACCCTTTTTTCTCTTTTTGGTAGTTGTCACCCACCCATCCCAGTTAGGAATAGGATTGATCTACTTAGGCATGTGCGCGGGGCACGAATGTGCACGTAATCATGTTTGGGAGATCACCCGAACTCTCGGCTTGAGTCCACAAGTCTAGAGATTTGGGTTTTAAAAATAGATCCACTCGGACACGTGGCCGGGGCACGATGTGCACGTAGCAGTGTCTGGGGGATCACTCGAGCCACCGACCAAAGGATTTGGGACTGATGACCCTTATCCTTAAGTCTGAAGGCTTGGGAACCGACAACCTAATTGAGTCTAGATGCATTAGTGAGCCCAACCTCATGCATCCATGTAGAATAACCTAGAGTAGAGTCGACCTTACCCTATCAGGCACACTAGACACGAGAGGAGGGAATCCACCCCTCTTTATTTATCTTTTTCTGTTATACTGTTTATTGCTATTTGCTTTATCAATGTGTTATGTGATATTGTTGAAAACTAACGCATTCTCTCTCGTTTTGATTGCATTCATAAACCGTAGAATAAAGAGCCCTGGCACGGTGCTCTTATAGGAAATTGACCCGCTTTTGGCATGTTTATATTTTTCATCTTACGAGTTCATTTCTTTCGAAAAATAAATATATGGATATCTACAAGTTTTTCACAAAAGTTTATTTTTGTAAACCTAAAAGTACCCGAGAATTCAATAATGATAATTTTTATAAATTTCAAAAAAAAAAAAGAATCTGATTTTTGACTTGTATACACCGTGTTTAAGTTGTAAACCCGAACTTCTTTTTAAGACATTTTTTACTATACATACCTATTTTTGTAGCAAATGCATAAATTTGAAATCAGTAATCTTTTGTACAGTTTGTGATCCATTTTTCTTAAAAAAAAATCATCATTATCGTTTCAAGAGTTTTTAAATATCATGCATAATTGTAGACAGGATTCTTTAACATTATCGTTTCAAGAGTTTTGCCTATTTTTGTTCTGCTTTAATAAACTGACATCATGCATTAACCTTAGAAGGGGATGCCGCCTAGGGGAACCCCATTTTTAGAAATAAGCCAACCTTGTTTCCCGTGGGTATATAACCCTTTTATGGGAATTGCACGTTTAAATTTTCTGTAAAACTCGAGAAGTAGGGCCTGTAGGTAAGGTATCTGATGTGAGTGACATGCTTCAGATGGACAGTCCACGACGTATCTACCAGATGTTGGCAGTCCCACCCGAAGTCCAGAAATGGCCAACACTCATGTCCTCTAGTGAAATCAATCAAGTAGCAGCGTTCTTAGGGCCAATTGGTGATTTTAAAGATATAGAGGCAGATGGACGTTTGGTGGAAGCTTTGGTTCACCTATGGGATCCCAGTTGCTCAGCATTCAGGATCGGGGATCGAGAGATGACTGTCACTATTGAAGAGGTGTCCGGTTTGCTAAATTTGACAACGAAACATACATCAATAGTGTTTCCAACTGCTTCGGGAAAGGCCGAATTCTGTCATTTTACTGGTTTAAAAGAATCTGTAATGCAAGGGTCAGATCAGAGCTATAGATGTAAAATTCCTATTCGATCGGTTCGCAGCAAGGGATGGATTCGACCGACACATGGAGGACTTCACATTTTCATCTAAGACGATATGGGAGCATAAGAGACCGATGGTGTATGGGTTCGTAATGGCCGGCATCTATCTTTTCCCTAGGAGAGACAAGAGGATAGGCTTCAAGACCACCAAGTTCATGACCGATCTATTCTTTGGTATTGGAGGCCAAAGAGTTTCTATAGTACCAACGGTATTGGCAGACATATTCGTTTCATGCACGAATTGTCAAAGAGGGGAAAATTTCTTTCACGGGTCAAACCGAATTCTGTATATATGGAGCCATGGAACATTTCAAGAGGCGCTCACCTGTCCGTGATAGTTTGCCATTGGTCGGATATGACTGGATTGTCACTCATCACAAGAGGGTTGATAAGAACGACAGACCAATGAATTCATCCGAAGTATTTAGGATTTCTTGAAGACATTGCCAGACCAAAGAGTCAGATGGGTATTAGATTGGACCGATTGCCTTAAGCCAGCTTTACGTACAAAGTCATCAGACTTCATACCGTTGTTAGGGACTCAGGGCATTGCTGCTTACACACCGAAGAGGTTTCTCAGACAACTTGGACGTGTTCAGGGCCTGCCACCCACACCCGAACTAGCCAATTTCACCATCAGTTTTGATAAAGGAATTTGTCCATATCCTGTTCCAATGAAGACCCAAATCACTTCTGCTTGGGGCACATTATCCAATGATGACAACATTGTCTATGATCCACAGTCCAAGCAAATGGGTTTGGTCACTCCTCAGTACGAAGATTGGTTTCGGAATCTCAAAGGGAACAGACCGCAAGTTGCACCGTCCGAGGAAAGTAAGAAGATTGATGGCCATCATCGAGGCTAAAAGATAAAGAAAACCTGCAACTAAAACAATCCGTGGAGCTGAACAAGAAAGTGGCAGAACGAAACAAAGAGTTGTACGAGCAGTCAAGGGAGAAGCATCAAGAGTTGAAAAGGAAATGCAGTGAATTGTATGATGAAGCAGAACGCATGAAAAATCCCTACTTTAGAGAATCAAAAGATGCTATGATAGATAGGCTAAAGAGATTTAATGATCTTGTACACAGTCGTCTTCGAGAAGATGATGTAAACAGTGCATTTTAAATTTTAGATCTATCAATGAAAATGATCTTTTTTTTTCTGATTCGAAAGTACAGGTTTGGTAAACAGCCCTACTTCGACAGTGTTGCATCATGTTAGGCCTACCCTTGGCATAATAAGGGCACCCCCTAAGACATGCATCTGAATCATTTATATACTTACTAATTTTAGTCTTTTTTCTCTTTCTTTGTGATAATAAAATTGACAGTGACAATGACGATGGGGCGACTAAACCTTCCTTCTTTCTGATGTACATTTCAGAGTACTTGTAAAACATAGCTTCTTTTCACTCGAAGCCCCATTCGTACGCGGTCCCGTACTAGACAGCTACATATAAACATGAGTGCCCCCACTGAATCATTCGAGGGACCTGCTGGAAATCAATCTTCAGAGTTAACAGCGTTGAGGGCTCAGATAGATGAAATGTTGGCCAAGATGAATAATATGACTCATGAAGTATCTTCCATAATCAAATCATTACCCACTTCATCAGTAACATGAACAACAACGCTCTACTTCTTGCTACACCCGTCATTCGAGAACCTCCTGCAATCCCAATTTGATGTGAGCGGAAATGCCCCAGATGCAAACAACAATGTCTCAGTTATTCCAGTACAAACCCCACTCCTCAATACCCAAAATACCTAAATGCTTCATCCACCCCCAAACACTCAAAACCCTCAAATGACCGTTCCAATCCCACCCAGTTCCTAGACACACACAAAATACTCTGAACCAACCCCAATACCCCCAACAAGTCCAACTATTTCTCTCTGAACACTCAACCACCATCGACTCTCAACACACATCAGTTCGTGCTAGACTCGGGGTATCAAGTAGGAGTGGATGTGGAGCCGTATAACAGGGATGAGAATCCAGGCATGACAGAAAAAGCCTTGTTGCGAAGATTGGAGAGGTTCGATGATTTCATCAAAGAAAGTCAAGGATTGGATCGATACGGAGGTTTGAGTTACGATGATTTCTGTATGTTCCCTGATACTTCAACTGCCTCCAAAGTTCAAGGTGCCAGAATTTTCTAAATACAACGGTGCTGGCGACCCCGTGGTGCACCTTAAGATGTTCTGCAACAAGTTGGGCAAACTGACCGGGGATGAGAAACTGCCAATGAGGCTATTTGGAGAGAGCTTGGAGAAGGATGCCTTGGAATGGTATTTGAAGTTGGATTTTTCAAAGATTCGAAACTGGACCGACCTCTCCCGAGCATTTATCAAACAGTACGAGTTCAACTGTGATCTGGTGCCAGATAGATTTTCGCTGGTAGAATTGAAAAAAAAGCCTTCAGAAAGCTATGTGGACCTATGGGCAGCGTTGGCGGAGTGTTGCAGCTAAAGTAAATCCGCCAATTGATGAGAATGAAATGGTAAAATTATTTATCGATACCCAAGATCCGCCTTACTACCAGGCTATCGTAGACTCAATTGGAAAGATCTTTGCCCAGGTTATTGAGTAGGCAGAAAGCTATTGAAAGAGGGGTAAAGAAAGGAAAGGTAGTAGACATGACTGCTATGAAGTTGCAAGTTGAATCGTTGTAAAATGGCAATAATCTGAAGAAAGTAGTTGGGAAAAAGCCTGAGAAAAGAGAGGAGGAAATATCTTTTGTGATAAATCAAGCCAAGTTCAACCCCAGGTCTCAAAACAAGCCAAATATCATTCTCAATACCCACGATTCTCACATCCGTCACTTGTGTATCCCCCTTACCCTCAACTCGTTTTTAACACCCAAGCTCAACCAGTAAATGCCCAACCATTTTATCCAAACACTCAACCCATGTTTCAAAACCCTCGACTCCATACAAAATAACTTTCGCCCACCCATGCAAAACCGTCCGAGACCTATTTACCCTAACAATTATACCCCACCCAATCAGCCTCCAAATACAACAGGTCCGACCAACCTTCCACAAAGACGGCCTAAGGGCTTTCACTCCCCTTGGTCGTCCTTTAGACCAGATATATGACCAACTGAGAGCAGCGGGCAAAATTGGCACCATACCTTAGAAAACTTTTCCTAACGGGTTACCCCACGACTATGATCATCAAGCTGTCTGTGCTTACCATTCGAGAGGTCCGTGGGCATCTCACAGCTAACTGTTAGGGCTTTGAAGCACAAGATTCAAGATATGATTGACGATGGAGAGATAGTATTGAGGAGAGGGAGAGGGCAAGCCCCAAATGTGGATAACAATCCTTTGCCTCAGCACGGGTCTACTGTTGAGATGATTACTTCAGATGAAATGCTTGGTGACCCTTCTGAGATGATAGTTGCGATTGAAGAGACGGTGGGTGTTACTGATAGAGATGACAGGCGAGCTAGAATGACGATATCAGGAAAAGGAATTCATGAGTCCAGTACTATGGATGACATTTTCACCAGAAAGTTGGCATCACCTGTAACCCAACCAAAAGAACCAGTTGTGTTAGAAGAAGCACTGTCTGCTGCCAACTCATCAACCCAGCCGTTTATCCTAGATGTTGCACCATTTGAGTTAGAAATTTCAGAACAAAAAATTATTGATGTGCCAGAAACAAATACCCGTTGAAGATTTGCAGAGGGTGCCATGGAACTACGATGTCTCTACAATTTTGAGATCTGGGAGAGTGATGGCCGAACCAGAGATTGTCGTTCCAGCTAAGGGAAAGGAGAGCACACTACCCCCTAAACCGCCAGTTAATGAGAAAGAAGCCGAAGAAGTTCTTGAGAATTTTGAAAAAGAGTGAGTACAAGGTGGTGGAGCAGTTGAGTCGCATGCCAGCACAAATCTCAATTCTAAGTCTTTTGCTGACATCTGAGCTGCATCAGAGAGGCTCTTTTAAAAGTTTTGAATGAGTCTCACGTCTCCAAAGACATTCCTACTGAGAAGCTAGCCGGGATAGTAGGGAATGTTTTGGCATCTAATCAGATTGCCTTTTCTGAAGACGAGTTGACTCCTGAAGGGAAAGGGCATAACAAGGCCCTATACATTTCTGTGAGGTGCAATGGAAGATACTTGCCTAGAGTTTTGATTGACAACGGATCTGCACTGAACATCTGCCCATGGAACACTTTGCAAAAGCTAGGATATTCACGGTCACAAGTTCGCCAGTCACTGACCGTTGTTAGAGGGTTTGATGGTTCGAGAAAGGAGACTATAGGAGAGATTGATTTGGTGCTCGAGATGGGTCCAGCTCAGTATCAGGTTACCTGCCAAGGTCATGGACTTTTTCTGGGATATACAATGTTTTGTTAGGGCGACCATGGATTCATTCTTCCGGATCAGTACCGTCATCTCTGCATCAAATGGTAAAATTCATTATGGATGATAGACTGATTACCATCTTTGCTGAGGATGATTGCACTATAGTGGTAAATCGGGGGTATTCTGAAAAGGCGAAGGACGAGCCATCACCTTGATCGGGGATTCCGTGCTTCAGATATTGTATCTGTTAATTGGATTCTAGAAGGAAAGTCACCTATTGAGCCGTTATTGCCTAATGCCAGTATCATGATAGCTAAGGAGTTGATTAGGGCAGACTACCAGCCAGGAAAGGGCATTGGAAAGATGTTGCAAGGAATAACAGAACCTATTCAGCTGATGGAACAGAAAAATACCTTTGGCCTTAGTTTTCACCCAACAGGTAAGGATTTAAAGGAGATGAAGGAGAAGAAGAGAAGCTGAAAAAGAAGGAAGGCAGGTTTCGCTCTATATTCTCCCATTGTATCACAGTTTCTCAAGATCATCCAAGGTCGTTATCTCTGAAATATGCAACGAGGAACTATGATGTTGAAGAAAGGGGTGAGTCGTCTTTTCATTAGAATGACTAGTACAGAAGAATCATCTGATGCTGCTGACTTTGAGGAAATCGGGAAAGAATCATTGAACAATTGGACATCTGATTATCTCCCTATTCGAGGGAGTTTCGATAAATTTGGGATTGTCTTTTGTTCAAAATTCATTTCTAGATGGAGCCCTGAAATGAATTACTTTCTCAAAGTTTGTTTTAGTGTTAGGCTCTGACTTTCTTGCATTAGCTTTTGAAAGAAACTATTCTCAATTTCTTTTGTTATATCGAGAAAGTTTTTTTGTCCAAATATTGAAATGGCTTTTATCTTTTCTCAAAAGCTAATGCTAACTTATGATTGTAAACATCTTCTTTTGAAAATGCAAGCTTTCATTCAATAAATTGAGAAAGTTGTTATTTGTGTTTATTTATTTATGTTTGCATATTTTGTTTCATTTTCAGATGGCCGAAAATAACTGCCTATGATCCTTTGGATGTCACTTTGTTTGAAACTGACAAGTTCAACTTCGATATCTCTCTAAATTCTGAAATAATGCAAACCGTTAATGAGAGTGAGAGCGATATCGAAGAAGATTATGACTCTAGTACTTAAGAATCTTGAACAATACGAAGAAAAACCCAAGCCTAACTTGGAAGAAACAGAAACTATCAATATTGGCACTGAGACAGAAGTTAAAGAAGTTAAAATCAGTGTTCATTTAAACAAGAGGCAAAGAAGAGAGATGATTGAATTTTTGACACTGTTTCAGGATGTATTCGCATGGTCCTATGATGATATGCCTGGGGTCTTCCACAGATATAGTAGTTCACAGATTACCCTACTGATCCAAATTTTCCTCCAGTGAAAGCAGAAATCTCGCAAATTTAAATCAGAAATGAGTCTTCAAAATTAAAGAACAGATAGTCAAGCAATTCAATGCTCAAATCATTCATTGTGTCTCACTATCCCTATTTGGCTATCAAACATGGTTCCGGTTCTCAAAAAGTCAGGAGAAGTGCGAGTTTGTGTAGATTACCGAGATTTAAACAAAGTCAGTCCAAAAGATGAATTTTCTTTGCCTAACATTCACATCCTGTTGGACAATACTGCTGGACATGAAATGGATTCATTTATTGATTGTTTCGCTGGATATCATCAACTTTTGGTCGCAGAGGAAGATCGGGAAAAGACGGCATTCATGACTCCGTAGGGGAACATTTTGTTACAGAGTTATGCCCTTTGGACTTGAAAAATGTTGGGGCTACCTATCAAAGGACTATGACTACACTGTTTCATGACATGATACACAAGGAGATAGAAGTTTACGTGGATGACATTATAGTCAAGTCCAAAAGAGCGGAGGACCATTTGGAGATTTGAGAAAGTTGTTTGAAAGATTAAGAAGGTATAATCTGAAGTTGAATCCTGCAAAATGTACTTTTGGGTCTCCTGCTGGCAAGTTACTGGGTTTCATTGTTAGTAAGAAGGGTATTGAGATAGATCCTGCCAAGATAAAGGCCATACGAGAAATGCCAGTACCAAAGACGCAGAAAGATGTGAAGAGTTTCTTGGGGAAGCTTAATTTCATTGGCAGATTTATTGCTCAATTGACTCTCACTTGTGAGCCCTTGTTTAAGCTGCTAAGAAAGAATACCCCAATGAATTGGAATGGAGATTGTCAGCGGGCTTTTGATAAAATCAAAGATTATCTGTTGAATCCTCCTATTTTAGTACCGCCAAAGTCAGGTCGACCACTTATCATGTACCTCTCAGTATTGGATGGAGCCATGGGTTGTGTTCTCAGGTCAGCATGATGATTCAGGCAAAAAGGAGCAGGCAATCTATTATCTGAGCAAGAAATTTACTGTCTATGAGGCGAATTATTCATTTTTGGAAAGATTGTGTTGTGCATTGGCTTGGACTGCTCAAAAATTGAGACATTATCTCCTTGACCATACCACCTATCTCATATCTCGATCAGACCCGTTGAGATACTTGCTTGAGAAACCAATGCCCACTGGACGCATGGCTAAGTGGCAAATGATTCTCAGCGAATTTGATATTGTGTTCACAACTCAAAAGGCAGTCAAGGGTCAAGTAATTGCCGATCATCTGGCAGAGAACCCTTTGCAAGATGATTATGAGCCCTTGAATACCTATTTTCCTGATGAAGAAATTTTGTTTGTGGGGACAGCTGAGGATATTAATGAGGAATCTTCAGGATGGAGATTGTTCTTTGATGGTGCTTCAAACTCTTTTGGAGCTAGAATTGGGGCAGTCCTAGTGTCACTCTGAAAGAAAACATTACCCTGCTACTATCAAACTGAAATTTGCCTGCACTAATAACATGGCAGAGTACGAAGCTTGCATTCTTGGTTTGAAGATGGCGTTGGATATGGATATCAAAGGATTTGACAGCATTTCAGTGATTCTGATTTATTAGTCCATCAAACATTGGGAAAAATGGATGACTCGGGATTCTAAAATAATTCCATATCATTGTTGTTTGCTCACTTTGGCTTCGACAATTCAGAACTTTAGAATTCATGCATATCAGCGTGCACCCGAAATGTCTTTGCAGATGCCTTGACAACTTTATCTTCCATGATCTCTCATCCTGATGGTACTGTAATCGAAACCATTTTCATCAAGATTCAAGAAGAACCAGCGCACTGCCTGTGCATTGAGCAAGAAGCTGATGGCCTTCCCTGGTTTCATGATTTGAAAGAATATCTGAAAAATGAATTATATCCTCCGGGTGTTAATACCGCGGCTAGGAATTTTCTTCGCAAGATGTCTATGAGATTTTTCTTGAACGGAAAAGTTTGTACAAAAAGTTGAGTGATTTGGGTTTATTGAGATGCGTCGACAAGAAGAAAACTGAATATTTAATGAAAGAGATACACAGTGGCGTATGTGGGCCGCATATGAACGGGCACTTATTGGCAAAGAAAATCATGAGGACAGGATATTTCTAGCTTACCATGGAGCATGGCTGTGTTGAGTTTGTTAGAAAATGCGTTAAATGTCAAATGCATGGTGATGTGATACATGCACCTCCTTCGGAGCTCTAAGTATGATTGCTCCTTGGTCTTGTTCAATGTGGGGAATGGATGTGATTGAAACTATTGATCCTCCCGCTTCAAATGGCCATCAATTTATCCTAGTGGCGATAGAGTACTTCACTTAAATGGGTCGAGGCCGAGTCTTACAGGCACGTGACTAAGAAAGTGGTAGTTGATTTTTTGAAAAATCACATTATCTGTCGTTTTGGGATACCAGAGACGTTGATTACAGATAACGCAAAGAATCTCAACAACGACATGGTAGATGGGTTGTGTGAACAATTCAAGATCAAGTATCGAAACTCTGCCATATATAGACCTCAAATGAATGGAGCTATAGAGGTTGCCAATAAGAATTTGAAGAAGATCATTCGGAAAGATGACTGACACGCATCGAGATTGGCATGAGAAGTTACCTTATGCAGTTGTTGGCATACAGAACTGTAATAAGAACTTCTACTGGGGCAACTCCATATTCTCTTATGTATGGGATGGAAGCAGTGTTGCAAGCAGAAATTGAGATTCCTTCTTTGCGTATATTGATGGAAGCCCAGTTAGAAGAGGCTGAGTGGGTCAAGCAATGTCATGAGCAGTTGGCATTGATTGATGAAAAGCGGTTGAATGCCGTTTGCCATGGACAGTGTTACCAAAGGTGAATGGTCTGTGCCTATCAAAAGAAGGTTAAACCTCATCAATTCGAAATTGGAGATAAAGTTCTGAAGCACATCCTTCCAATCCAAGAGGAGGCAAAAGGAAAATTTGCTCCAAATTGACAAGGTCCATTCATTGTCAAAAAGGTGTTATCAGGAGGAGGTCTTGTTCTGGCTGAAATAGATGGTCAAATCTTTCCCCAAATCATTAATTCAGACATGGTGAAAAAATTTTATATTTGATTTATAAATTTTCTTTCAAATAATTTCTTATTGCAAGAAGAAGATAGGCCAAAGGCGAGCCTTCTTTCTTTTCCATAAAACAGTTCTTCCCTCATTCTCCCCTTTGAGCTTTTCAGAATTTATAACTTCGTTTGGCAACCCACTTGAAGATCGCATCCAACACTCAGACAACTTTTTGCACTAAATTTATCCCACATTTGAAGCAATCTCTTTGTCTTGATTTTATCCCATACTGGGGTAAGAAAGAAAAAAAAAAGAGAGAGAAAAAAAAAATTAATTCGATAGTTTTTTTTTTTAAAAAAAACTGGGGCAAATTTTGTTTAGGAAATGAAAAGAGAGCCCCAAAAGCAAGTAACAAAGTTAGAATAGATTTTTTTTGAGGAAAAATGATTGGTCAATATTGGGATAAATTTTTACAAAGTGCGACCTCAAGACAAATCAACTCTCTCGTAAATTCTGCTTTCCAACCTTAACATTTATGACATCTCACCTGACTTCATTACAAAAGTCAAGAATATTACTGATCTCCATCTTTATCTTGCAATAATTTTTTAGAATGAAAATTTGCAAATCAAAATGGCATATGATGTTAATATATCTATCCTGAATCATTAAGGAAAGATTGTCTTATTGATACCAAATATTTTTTGAATACTAGTCTGTTTTAATGATAAGGGGAAGGATTGCCCAGAACTTGAATGTCGTTTGCTTTCATCCTACTCTACAAAGGCGAAAACCCAAAAGGGCGCCTCCCAAAAAAAAAAAAAAGAAGAAAAAAAACAAAAAAAAGAAGAAAAAAAAAGAAACAAAAAAGAAAAGAAAAAGAAAAAGAAAAAAAAAGGGTGGGGGACACCACAGTGAAAACCCGAAAGGGCATCGTGGTTGTGAATGGTAGTTAAAGGCTCACAAGTGAAGAAGTCAGGATACAGGCATTGAATTTGAATTCTTTAAAAGCTGGTAACTATAGTTACTTGGGATTTTTCTTCAGTATTGATCATCTAGTGACTTTTAGAGTTCGAACAAGACGACATCTAAAGGATCATAATGGCAGATGTTTCAGAGGTGTCCCCTGAAAATTCATTTCTCCAACTAAGCGTAACGGTTTATATTTAGTATTTATTTATTTATTTTCTGTCGTTAGGAGCTGCATGTACTTTATTTATTTAAAAATAATAATAATAATAATGTGTACAAAAATATTCGTATATTACTGCATTTGAAATATTTTAATAAATTCATGTTTCGAAATTTTGACGTTTGTTTTGTTGAAACAAAAGACAAGGACAATCCTAAAGTTATCGAAAATCAGAAGTATACACCGATTGAGCAATTATTCGGAATACTGGAGCTAAGCCGCGAATCAAAATTCATTGAATGTGGAGAACTTACAGGACATGAAAGTAAGAAGTCGTATCAAAGATTCAAAAGGGCAATACTCATGTTTATATGTACTAGTTGAGTGAAGGGATTGTCAGGTGGTGGGATCATTTTTGACAATTATATCTGCTTTCTCTATTTTGCAGATGAAGTTACATCACCGTCATTGAAGGTTTTTATCGAAAATACAAACTGGGGCAAAATTGTTTTGAAAAAAAAAACTTGATTTTCCAAAATTAATTCTGATACTTTGAGTTTAAAGCAAAATGCTGTCGAAAATTGATTTAAATTGGAGCAAATTTTTTTTGAGAAAAATTTGATTTTCCAAAGTTGATTATGATTCTTTGAGTTTAAAGCAAAATGTTGTCGAAGATTGATTTAAACTAGGGCAAATTTTTTTGAGAAAAATTTGATTTTCCAAAGTTGATTCTGATGCTTTGAGTTTAAGGCAAAATTGATTTACACTGAGACAAGCTGAAAAGTGGACAACAAATCGATTTCTTTTGATTTATACTGCGATAAATTTTTCTTTAAAAAAAAAAAGAAAGGGATTGATTACAAGTGGATTTTTATGTTACACAAGTCTCAAGAAAAAACATGATTTCGAATTCATTTGATTCCATACACTGGGGCAAAAATTTTTTAGAAAAATTTTTTGACAGTTCTGTTGATTTGAATGCAACGTTGACAATTATTTTAAGTTTTTTTAAATGTCATATTTTTCTCTATGCATCCGTCCAGCAGTCTGGTCGACATTTTTTTATTTATATTTTCAAATCTGACAGCCCAAACCTTACATTTTATGATTCCTGGCAACCCAGGATCATTCCTTTATATTTTCAAGTTGGCAGCCCAACTTTGCATTCATCAACCTTGGTAGCCGAAGGTTATACATCCGTCCAGCAACCTGGTCGGCACCTTTTTTTTATTTATTTATGTTTCCAAGTCTGGCAGCCCAAACCTTGCATTTTATGACTCCTGGCAGCCCAGGATCATTCCTTTACTTTTCCAAGTTGGCAGCCCAACTTTGCATTCATCAACCTTGACAGCCCAAGGTCATGCATCCGTCCAGCAGGCTGGTCAGCATCTATCTATTTACTTTTTCAAGTTGGCAGCCCAACTTTGCATTAATCAACCTTGGCAGCCCAAGGTCATGCATCCGTCCAGCAGCTTGGTCGGCATCTTCTATTTATGTTTCCAAGTCTGACAGTCCAAACCTTGCATTTTATAACTCCTGGTAGCCTAGGATCATTTATTTCCGTTTCAAGTTGGCAGCTCAACTTTGCATTCATCAACCTTGGCAACCTAAGGTCATGCACCCGTCCAGCAGCCTGGTCGGCATCTTTTCATTTATGTTTCCAAGTCTGGCAACCCAGACCTTGCATTTTATGACTCCTGGCAGCCTAAGATCATTCTATTTCCTTTTCAAGTTGGCAGCCCAACTTTGCATTCATCAACCTTGGCAGCCCAAGGTCATGCATCCGTCCAGCAGTCTGGTCAGCATCTGTTCATTTACATTTTTCAAGTCTGGTAGTCCAAACATTGCATCTAACTCATCGATATTTATTTTTGTCTAGCAACCTGGACTCATTTTTTGTCTATTAGTTTAAGCACTTTATTATGTCTTACAGTTTTATCGCTTTATGTTATCTTTGTTCAGCAGTTCGAATGTTACGTTTTCTTCTCCATTTTGAAAAAAAAAATTGAATGCTTGTGTTACCAATTGCAGTTATGTTATCATTCGCATCAACAGTTTACTTGCATTCGAACTACGTTTTGACCTGATTCCCTTATGTGGGATACGTAGGCAGCTCTTAAAGAGTTCGGTCACATTCTTTTTTTCATTTGTTCACATTCTTACACTATATATGTTTAGATATTTGTCTCATTCTGCATTTGTATTTGTGTTTAAGTGAGTCAAAATTTGGTGTTGTCTACGTCTTTGTCTGAAATCTCTGCGAGATTCCTGACAAAGAGGGGCAAGCTGTAGACACCAAATTTTGACACACCTTTTATAAAAATATGTGTATTACTTTATTTAGGGGGTATTTTTAATTTTTAAGGGGTCAATTATAATTTTTGCGTATATTACGTCTAATTTGTCACCTCAGGGGCAAAATGGTAATTTCACCACGTAAATATTATTTATTTTATTTTATTTCCTAAATATACAATTTTACTATTTTTATCATTATTTATAATTTTAATGATTTTTTGGCAGTCATTTATTATTTATTTAAAATTCTAATATTTTAAACTTAATGGCGCGCTTTTTAATGCACTCTTTTTTTACGAGAATTTTTAAGTGAAAAATTTTATATGCGCATTTTGTGTGTTTATAAATTTTCTATAAAAATTTCATAATTTTTAGAAATTGTTTAATATTTATTTTAATACTTTATTATCATTATTATTTTTGTTATTATTATTATTTTTCTATCAATCGCACATTTTTAATGTTATGTTAATTTTTTTGAATTTTTGCGATAAATTTTATTTACTCATTTTTATAACTCTAAATCTCAGTATTTTTCTTATTAATTTTAGGGATCCCAAGTATTTTTTATTTTATTATATTTCATTGGTTTTCCTTTATTTTTCTTTAAAAAAAAAGAAGAAGGGAAGAGTATGCTGCGTTTTGCAGCCTATTGCTACTGTAGCAGCATGGCTACTACCATCAGAACAGCCTCAGCCATACTTCCTACACTTCCAATCCTATTTAACCCACCAAACTCTATGCCTAATCACATCACACCCTCACCTTGCCATGCCTTGCGCCTGTTTTTCCTCACCAGATTCACTCACTTCACTTACACCTCATCTGCACTACACACTTCACTCTCCCTCTCCTTCCCATTCTTCTCTCACAGCCAAAACACACACAGCACGCAGACAAGTCTCACACATACAGATCACTCTCATCTGCACATAGACAGAACTCACAGATACACATTACACTCACAGACCTCTCCCTCTCCTCTCTCACATTTCATCAGCACACAATTCACAATCAAAAACACCAACTCACTACACTCACCTCACCACTCTCCGCATATCCTCACGCACTCACACAATTCACACAGCCATCCACACCCATTCACACACACCTGCACATTCACACCAACACATGCACCAGGCATACATCACACTGGAAACGCATACCAAGCACACCAGCTAACACATTCAAACACACACTGCATTTTCTTCCTCACCTGCAAAGCTCACACACATTCAGGCAAGAAGCACAGACAGACAAACACTACACACACAGCCATCCACATTACACACACAATCTCACCTCAGCACCACTTTCACCTCACAACACACACACCTCACACACACAAATTCACATCTCTACCACACTTCTCTCGGCTCAATAGACAAACAAACACACATTCCAGTACACACTCACACACATACAATCCAATCAAACACACACACATCACACTGAAAAACACACAGGTCCACACACATTCGCCCAATCGAACCTGCACAAAGTTAGCATAAAAAAAAAAAAACCAACGACAACAGCAGCAACCACATCACCACCTCCACCAGTGACGCCACCAACCAACCGCCACTCCCAGTGGATCATTCCCACCTTCGGCCCTCAATCGCCAGAAACAGTTGTCATTATCACAAATCCCTTCTACTTTGCAGGTATATTCTTTCATTTCTCTTGCAATTTTCTGCAATTAACATTCAGCAATTGAGATTTGTGTACGAAATTTTGTTTGATTTATGCTAGTTTGTTCATGGGCTTAAAAAAAAAAAGTGAGAGAACTATGAGAAGGCCGAGAGAGAAGTCCGGCGAGAGAGAGAGAGAGAGAGAGACAAGCGAAGAAAGAGAGACCGGCGAGGAAAGGGAAGTCAGGCGAGGCGAGAAAGTGAGATCGAGAGAGAGTAGAATAATTCTGGGAAGAGAGAAGCAGGGAAGAAAGAAGAAAAGAAAAGAGAGAAAAAGAGAGAAGAAAGAGAAATAAAAGAAAATCTGGAAAATTAGAAAAGGAATAAAGAAGGAAAGAAAAAAAAGGAAAAAAAAAACTAAAACCGAGTAAAAAAAAAAAAGGTTTTAGTGAAACTACGTCGTTTTGACGTAGTTTCACTCAAAACTACGTCGTTTAGGATTTAGTTTTTTCTAATTTGATTTTAATTAATGATAGGTATTTATTTTACAGTTTTTATACTTTCATTAATGTTACTGTGGCCCTAGGCATTTATGATTTGTGCATTTAGATTTCTGTTTATTGTAGATTCACCCCTATAATTTTATTTTCTTTTCAATTAGGTCCCAATTAATTGCATTTAGGTCCCCCGACTTTTATATAATTATAATTTTGGCCCCTATATTTTTTTAATTTTCATTTTGACCCCTATATTTTTATAAAATCACATTGTGACCCCTATGCTTTTCTGAAATTACATTTTTACCCTTAAATATTTCTGAAAATTTCGTTTTTACCTCCTAAGTTTGCTAGAATTGTATTTTAATCTTTGAATGTGGCTGAAAATTGCAATTTAGTCCCTAATGTTGCTAAAAATTATAATTTGGTGTTTAATACTTGTTGGAATTTACAAATTGGGGCTTATTGTTGCTGTAAAGTTCATTTTTATCTTTGAATAATTGTTGGAAATTGTAATTTAATTCTTAAGTTGCTGGAATTTCACTTTGATCCTCAAATGCTTGCTGGAATTATATTCTTTACTTCCCAAGTTTGCTGAAATTATATTTTTAGCCTTAATAATTGCTGGAAATTTTACTTTTAGCATTGGGCTTGTTGAAAATTATGTTTTAACCTTTTAAATTTGTTGTAAACTATGTCATCACCTTAATTAGGGTTTAAAATTGTAATTTCACCCTTTTGTTTGTTGTAAATTACATTTTCACTTTAGAATGTTGCCTAAATTTCCATTTTTAATCCAAACCTTATAATATTTTATTTTTGCCAAAAAGAAAAAATTAAAATTAGTTAAATCCTCAAAGCTTGTAATTATTGCTTTTTCACATTCTATTTTATTTTATCAAATTTATAATTAGTGTTCTAAAATTCGGTTTTTGTTAGCCTAATTAATGCTCCAATTAGTTTCTTTATTTCTCTTTTAGTTATTTTGGTAATTCTTATTTGTGTGTTGAAAAACTTAATTATGTATTATTGTATTTTTATTTTTATTATTTTATTATTTTATTATTTATATTATTTATTTATTTATTTATTTAGTTTACTTAAATAATTTTCATTTTTCTTCCTAAATATTTAATCATTACTTTTCTTTAATTCTTGTTTATTATTGCTATAATTGTTTTGAATTATTGTGACACATTTATAGTGATTAAGCTAAAAATTATTTAATTAATGGTTATTTATTTATTTATTTAAATAATGGTACCTTGATAAGTTTGTTCATGTTGTTAGCATTTGTACCGAGTCTTCAAATGGGAGGTATCCCTATTACCCTTCCAATACTTCTTTATGTGCTCTTACGTGCTCCTATGTGTTTTTCTATGTGTTTCATGTATCTTTATGCTTATAATTTTTATTCATGTGTGAGTATTTATTTATTTACGTCATGTTGTTTATTTGAATTTAATTTTGATTATTCAAAGAAATGTAATAGATAGGCAATATTCTATTTAGCAAAATTTTTCGTATTTAGATAGTTAATGTAATAGATAATTTATGTGTTATCTATTTAACAAAAATCTTATGTATTTTAGATAGAAAATGTAATAGATCGGTTAGATAGGTTATCTTTTATTTTTATTTTTAGATTGTAATTAGGCTTCCCTGGTGTAATAGTTAGGGCTTTTGTGTGCTATGTGCTTACGTGGTTTATTCGTTTTCTTTAGGACTTTACATCTAGAATATCATGCTTGTGTGCTATGTGCTCCTACGTGCCATTATGTGCTTTTATGTGATTATTGCTTTAATATATGCTTTATTTAATTACTTACTTGCTTTATTATCCTATATGTGTATCGTCACCACACTAGTCCAACGCTAGTTGTGGCTAATTTCGGTTTCTTCGCTAGTCCAACGCTAGTGGAGAATTTATAGAAAAAATAGGCTAGTCCAATGCTATACCTTTAGGTCATTTTAGTATTAGAATCATTTCTCGTGTGTGCATTCCATGCCATTTCACACACATTTTTTTTAGGCCTTTTCCATTTTGTATGATTTTTTTATATATACTTTATCTCTTATTATCTATTTTAAACATATGTTTAGTGCTTAACATTTAGATTCCACCACACATAGAATCTTAGGTCATTTGTGTGATTTGACTAGAAATAGTCATCTACTCACGTGGGAAGCGATGGCGTACATGTCGTTCCCCCCTCCGTGAGTAGGAATAGTTAGTCACGAGTCTATTAGTCTCCCGTACCCGTTATGTTTGCATCCCCACTTTCTTTGTTCACTTACTATCTATATTACTGTTTTCCTTTTCTTTTGCATTCTATTTTGCATCTACACTCGTGACTCCATCGAGGTCTAGACTTGGGTTTCGCAATTAATGCGAATATCTCGACCAAACCTCAATGGAATATTTTGTCCCTTAACGATACCCATTTTTAGGACTAGATTTGCATTCATATAGTTGCATCCAAATGTGATAAAATCTTAAGGTTATATTAGGAAAATTTAAACTAAACCTCGCAACTAGTTTCGGCTAGATTGAAAGTGTGCCTTAGGCACAAGCCTTTGCCTTCCCTTTTTTCAATTGTGACTCCCGAACCTTTTTCTCTTGTTTTTCAAAGATCTGGAGTTGTCTTAAAAAGGGTTTTTCTTGTTTTCTTATATTTTCTCAAAAATTATTTTTTTAAATAAATCATTTCCAAATTTTTACCTCTTACCAAATATTTTCTGGTGGCTTGGTACACCAAAACTCAATACCAAGTGGCGACTTCCTTTTTCACTAAAAAAAAAAACCCTTTTTAGACTCTATTTTCGGATCCAAAAACCGTCGCATTTTCAAAGTTCCATTTTAGGCCCTGTTCTTTTTGTTTTCAAAATAAAGCATTCTAATAAATCATTTTTACAAAAACGTACACTCTTTTTCCAATAAACACCACAGTCACATTTTAATCCTTTTCCTTTTTCTGACTTCCTTCGGAAAAAATGGGGCGCGACAGAACCAATAAACCTCCATTCACAACTTGGGGAACCAAATTGGCCAAATTACCAATATCATCTCGGAGAGACCTCAGAAAGCCCTCCCGAGCAATATTGAGACGAATCCAAGAGAGCAAGCCAATGCAGTTACATTGAAGGGTGGTAAGGAATTAAAGAGTTCAGAGGTAGAGACAAAGAAGAAAGAGGAGGCTATTGTTGAGGAGGAGAAAGATGAAGAGAAAATAGAAGTGGAACAAAAGTAGGATAAGAAACCGAAGAAGAAGGAGGTTAAGGAATATAAGCCTTCAATGCCTAACCCAAGTAGACTCCAAAAAGATCGTCAAGATGAACAGTTTGGGAAGTTCTTGGAGCTTTTTAAACAGTTGTACATTAACTTATCTTTTATTGGAACTCTTGCACAGATGCCCAAGTATGCTAAGTTCTTGAAAGACCTCTTGACGAATAAGAAGAAGCTTGTGGAGCTATCTATGGTGACCCTGAATAAGGAGTACTCTACCATCTTGCAGAATAAACTACCCCAAAAAGCCAAAGATCCAAGAAAATTTACTATTCATTACAATATTGGTAATTTATTTATTGATAAGGCCTTGGCTGATTTAGATGCTAGTATAAACTTAATGCCTTATGAGATGTTTTTGTAATTGGGGTTAGGAGAGCCTAAAACCACTAAGATGAGTATCCAGCTAGCTATAGATCAATAAAATAGCCAAGGAGAATTATAGAGGATGTCCTTGTAAAAATTAATAAGTTTATTTTCCTTGTTGATTTTTTATAGTATATATGGACGATGACATTGAGATACCCTTAATTCTAGGACGCCCTTTCCTAGCAACTGCTAAAGCATTAATAGATGTCCATGATAGGAAACCGACTCTTAGGGTTGAAGATGAAGAAATGATATTCAGGATTGCTAAAGCCATGAGGCATACTCTAGATAAGGATGGCACATGCTATTATATGGAAGTGATTGATAGAGACATCTCTTACCTAGCAAGAAATTGCAATCAAAGATCAATTGGAGGCCTATATCATCTACGAAGAAAAGGGCACAACCTCCGACCCTAAATCATTAAGCAAGTGGCATAGTTAGATGCTAGACAACATAGGAGATGGAAGAAAGCCTTTGAAGAATTAGGAGGATCAAAATATGGTGGTTTTAAGCCTTTGATTGAAGAACCACTAGGGCTGATATTGAAAAGACTACCAGAGCACCTCGAGTACGCGTTTTTGGCGGAATATTCTAAGTTCCCAATAATTATTGCAGTCGATTTAGACAATGGTCAAAAGGAGATGCTATTGAAGGTACTGAAGGAGCACAAGAAGGCAATAGCATGGAAGATTGCTAACATTGAAGGAATAAGCCCTTCTTTTTGCACCCACAAAATTCTCTTTGAAGAAGATTTCAAGCCAGTTATGCAACTGCAAAGAAGGCTCAATCCTAACATGAATGATGTAGTTAAAATAGAGGTAGTTAAATTACTACATACAGAGTTATTTATCCTATATCTGATAGTTCTTGAGTGAGTTCTGTGTAGGTAGTACTAAAGAAGAAAGGTATGAAGGTCATCCCTAATGAGAAAAACGAGTTAATTCCAATAAGAAGTGTCACCAGTCGAAGGGTTTGCATCGACTATCAGAAGCTGAATGATGCAACGTGTAAGGATCACTTCTTACTAAGGCTGTAAACGAACCGAGCTGTTCGCGAACACAGCTCGGCTCGGCTCGTGAAAGCTCGAGTTCGGCTCGTTCGTGAAGCTAAACGAGCCGAGCTCGAACACAAATTTTGGCTCGTTTATTAAACGAGCGAGCTCGAGCTCGTTCGTTTAATAAACGAACAAGAGTTCGAACATGAGATACTCGGCTCGGCTCGGCTCGAATAACACTTTTATGCTTATTTGAACCGAGCTGTTCGCGAACAAAGCTCGACTCGGCTCGTGAAAGCTCGAGTTCGGCTCGTTCGTGAAGCTAAACGAGCCGAGCTCGAACACAAATTTGAGCTCGTTTAATAAACGAGCTCGGCTCGGCTCGGCTCGTTTATTAAATGAACACAAGCTCGAACTGGCAATACTCGGCTCGACTCGGCTCGTTTACAGCTCTACTTCTTACTGCCCTTCATTAATCAAATGTTGGAGAGGTTGTTAGAGCATGAGTCCTAATAGCTCTTTCAAATCCCAATAGCTCTTTAAGATCAAGAGGAGACTACATTTACCTGCCCATACAATATGTTTGCCTATCGTAGGATGCCCTTCGGGTTGTGTAATGCTCAAACAATATTCCAAAAATGTATATAAGCCATTTTTGATGAACTAGTTAAGGACATCATGGAGGTATTTATGAATGATTTTTTAGTTTTTGGTGATTTTTCCAACTTAGAGAATTTAGAAAGAGTGCTTAAAAAATAAGAAGAAACTAATCTGGTGCTAAATTGGAAAAAATTGTCATTTTATAATTAAAGAAGGCATATTTTTAGGCCATAAGATTTCTAAGAGAGGCATTGTCGCGCCCCATTTTTCGAAAGGGATAGTAAATGAGCGTTAGATGTTTGGAAAAAAGAAAAGGAAGTGTTAAATGTGGTTGTGTTTATTGGAAAAAGAAGCGTGTAAATTTCTTAGAAAAATAATTTTTTAGAAAAATACTTTGTAAAAGATGATTCGACAAAAACACGACAAACAAATGCTTTATTTTAAAAATAAAAGAAAAAGGGCCTAAAATGGGACTTTGAAAATGCGACGATTTTTGGGCCCGAAAATAGAGTCTAAAAAGGGTTTTTTAGTAAAAAGGAGTCGCCACTTGGTATTGAGTTTTGGTGTACCAAGTCACCCGAAAATATTTTATAAAAGGTAAGAAAATCAAAATGCTTTATTTAAAGAAATGGTTTTTGGAAAAAATAAGGAAAAACAAGAAAACCCTTTTAGACGACTCCAGGTCTTTGAAAAAACAAGAGAAAAAGGTTCGGGAGTCACAGTTGAAGAAAGGGAAGGCAAAGGCTCGCGCCTAAGGCACCCTTTCAACCTAGCCGAAACTAGTTGCGAGGTTTAGTCTAAATTTTCCTAATATAACCCTTAAGATTTTATCGCATTTGGATGCAACTATATGAATGCAAATCTAATCCTAAAAATGAATATCGTTAAGGGACAAAATATTCCATTGAGGTTTAGTCGGAATTATCGCATTAATTGCGAAACCCGAATGTAGACCTCGACGGAGTCACGAGTATAGGTGCAAAAATGGAATGCAAAAGAAAAGGAAAATAGTAGTATAGATAGTAAGTGAACAAAGAAAGTAGGGATGCAACATAACGGGTATGGGGGACGAATGGACTCGTGACTAACTGTTCCTACTCACGGAGGGGGGAACGACATGTACGCCATCGCTTCCCACGTGAGTAGATGACTATTTCTTAGTCAAAATCACGCAAATGACCTAAGATTCTATGTGTGGTGGAATCTAAATGTTATGTACTAAACATTTGTTAAAAAATAGATAGTAAGTGATAACATATATATAAAAATTATACAAAAATGAAAAAAGGCCTAAAAAAGAGAAAAAAAAAAGCGTGTGTAATGGTCATGAGATGCGCACAAAAAATGATTCTAATGCTAAAATGACCTAAAGGCTTAGCATTGGACTAGCCTACTTTCTAAAAATTCTCCGCTAGCGTTGGACTAGCGAAGAAAGTCGAAATTAACCACAACTAGCGTTGGACTAGTGTGGCGACGATACACATATATAATTAAAGCAAGTAAATAAATAAAGCATGTATTAAAACAATAATCACATAAAAGCAAATAATAGCACGTAGGAGCACATAACACATAAACATGATATTCTAGATGCAAAATCCTAAAGAAAGCGGATAAAACACATAAGCACATAGCACACATAGCACGCAAAGCCCTAACTATTACACCGGAGAAGCCTAATTATAATCTAAAAATAAAAAGGGTAACCTATCTAGCCTATCTATTACATTTTCTATCTAAAATACATAAGATTTTTATTAAATAGATAACATATGAACTATCTATTACATTAACTATCTAAATACACAATTTTGCTAAATAGAATATTACCTATCTATTACATTTCTTTGAATAATCAAAATTAAATTCAAATAAACAACATGGCATAAATAAATAAATAAACATTCACACATGGATAAAATTATAAGCACAAAGATACATGAAAATACATAGAAAAACACATAGGAGCACGTAGGAGCACATAAAAAGAAATTAAAAGGGTAGTCGAGGTACCTCCCGTTCGTAAACTCGGTACAAATTGCTACTAACATGAACAAACATGTCAAAAATACCACTATTTAATAAATAAATCAATTAATTAAATAATTTCATACCAAGCACTATGAACATACTAAAATAATTCAAACAACAAAAATAAAGGAAAGAAAATAATGATAATAATAATTAATTATTTAAAAAAATGAAAATTGTTTAAATAGAAAACAAAACAACAAAAATAAAGAAATAATGATAATATAAGATAAAATACAATAATACATACTTAAACTTTTAAAAAAAACCAAAATAAGAATTATTAAAATAACTAAAAGAGAAATAAAGAAAATTAATTTGAACATTAATTAGACTAACAATACCCAATTTTAGAACATTAATTGTAAAAATTTTTTTAAATAAATAAAGAAAATGTGAAAAGAAATAATTTAAAGTTTTGAAGACATAACTAATTTTAATAAAAAAATATTAAAAGATTTGGATAAAAACGGAAATTTAGACTACATTCTAAATAAAATGTAATTTATAACAAGCTAAAGGGTAAAATTATTTCAAACCATGGTTAAAATAATGATATAATTTACAATGAATTTAAAGGTCAAAAAATATAATTTCCAACAAGTATAATACCAAAAAATAAAATTTTCAGCAACTATTAAGGCTAAAATTCAAGTTCTAGCTACTTGAGGGGCTAAAATGTAAAGTTTCAGCAATATCCTAGGGCAAAAAATAGAATTTTCAACAATGTATAAGGACAAAGATGTAATTTCAGCAACATTTAAAGCCTAAAATTGAATAACAGCAAGCTTGGGAGGTAAAATTGCAATTTCCATAAATATCAGGGGTAAAAATGCAATTCCAAAAAAATATAGGGGTCAAAATGTAATTATCGAGAAATGTAGGGGTCAAAAATAGAAAATTGAAAAATATAGGGGCAAAATTACAATTATCTACCAGTTGAGGGACCTAAATGCAATTAATTAGGACCTAATTGCAAAGAAAATAAAATTATGGGGGTAAATCTATAAAAAACAGAAACTTAAATGCACAAATCAGAAAATCTCGGGGCCACAGTAGCATTAATGAAAGCATACGAACTATAAAATAAATACCTATTATTAATTAAAAATAAATTAAAAAACTAACTAATCAAAACGACGTAATTTTAAGTGAAACTACGTCAAAACGACGTAGTTTCACTAAAACTTTTTTTTTTTCCAGACGTTTTCCCCCCCCCCCCAGATTTCCTTTTTCTTTTTTTACTTTTCTTTCTTCTTTTCTCTTTTCCTTTCTTTCTTTTCTCTCTTTCTCTCTTTCTTCCTTCTTCTTTCTTCCTTCTTCTTCTTCTCTTCTTCTCTTCTCCCGATCTGCTCTCCAGATTTACCTTTTTTTTTTTTCTTTCTTTCTTCTTTTCTTTTCCCCTTCCCCGATCTACTCTCTCTTTTTTTTTTCTTTTCTTCTCTCCCGATTTGCTCTCCCTTTTGTTTTGTTTTTTGTTTTTTTTTTTTCGGATTTCTCTCTCTCTCACAGGTCTCTTTCTAGTTTTTTTTTTTCGTGTGTTTTTTTTAAAAATTTTTTAACCGAAGGTTCAAACACAAATTTTTGAAACTGGTGTGTGTAATGTGTGTTTTATGCGGGAGGTTTTGCAGATTGTGTGCAAGTGTGTGTTGTGCGTGTGTTTTGCAGGTTGTGTGCAATGTGTGTGTCTGTGTGTGTTTTGCAGGTGTGTGTAAGTGTGTGTTTTCTGTGTTGTGGAAAAATGCAGTGTATTGTTGCAGAGGAGTGTGTATTGTGCGTGAATGTGGCTGTGTTTTGCAGGTGAATTTGCAGGTGTTTGTGAATGTTGTGTGTTGCACAGGTTGTGTGCAAGTGTGTAGTTTCTGGTTGTCTGTGAGCCGAGAGGAGAGAATGGTGAGGTGTGTGCAATTGTGTTTGTGAGGTTGTGAATTGGTGAAGAGAGGGAGAGAACAGAGAGGGCCGAGAGATGGAAGAAGGGGAGTGGATGTGTGTCTGTGAGGGAGAGAATTTAGTGAAAAAAATTGAGTGCCAAATCCCTCAAAATCTGGTAAAGGGTGAAAAAATGGGAAGAAGGTGGAATTGGATGATGGTGTTGGTGCGTGTATGCAGAAACAAACAGGAGCAGCTCATTCTTCTTTTCTTTTTTTTTTCTTTTTTTTTCTTCTTTTTTTTTTTAAGAAAAAGAAAATAAAATGAAGAAAACAAAGAAAAAATTAAAAAAATAAAATATAACATAAAATGAAATAACATAAAATAAAATAAAATAAAAATTACTTGAACACTTTTTAAATTATATATTAAAACTGAAATACAACATTATAAGGAAGAAAAAAGAAAAATTTAGTGTAAGAAAAACTAAAAGTTAATTTTACGTTAGAAAATATAACAAATGGCCTTAAAAGTAAATAAATAAATTTTGAAAATTTTCTTTACATAAAATTTATAAAATACACACAACAAAGTTCTCATAAAGAAAATTTTTAAATAATAAAAAAAAATGTATTGGAAAATGTGACCTAAATATGGCAAAATTATAAAATTTATGAAAATTAATAAATGACATCACACAAAAATTTTATCCAAAATACATTATCACATAAAGCACATATAGTATAATTTTCACTCAAAAATTTTAAGATTAGCACATTCTTGGGAAACGTGCCTTTAAAAGGACAAAAATTAAATAAATACTAAACGACCTCTAAAAATTATGAGATTTTTACAGAAAATTTATGAATATACAAAATACATATATGAAATTTTTCACTTAAAAATTCTCATAAAAAGAGTGCATTGAAAAACGTGCCATTAAACTTAAAATGCTAAAATTTTAAATAAATACTAGATGACTCCTAAAAATTATTAAAATTATAGATAATGATAAAAATAGTAAAATTGTATATTTAGGAAATAAAATAAAAATAAAATAATATTTACATGGTGAAATGACCATTTTGCCCCTGATGTAACAAATTGGACGTAATATACACAAAAATTACAATTGGCCCCTGAAAAATAAAAAATGTCCCCTAAAATAAAGTAACACACATATTTTTACAAAGTGTGTGTCAAAATTTGGTGTCTACAGGCATAAAGGTAGATAATGCTAAATTGAAACTATAGAAAAATTGCCTCCATCCATATCTATTAAGGCCATTGGGAGTTTTCTGGGCCATGCTGTTTTTTTAGGAGGTTCATTAAGGACTTCTCTACAATAGTTAGGCCTTTAACTAAGCTACTTGAAAAATATGTGAATTTTAATTTTGGTGAGGAGTGCATTGTAAGGTAATAATGAGGGTAACGCAAAGAAAATTTAGAAATTTATTACCTTAACCAAGGATCACTTTGATATAACCTATACAATTAAAGGGAGTTTAACATAAATATCTAAAGCATAAAATATTTCTATACTTCAAATAATAAGATCCTATTCGATGAAAGTTTTGATCTACCATAAATAGCTCTCCAAGGGTGGAGCCTTCAACGGTATCTACAACAACACAATCTTTAGGAACCTTTAGACTTGCTTGCTTTACCTATTGAGTGCTAGCTCTCTTGATTATCATGAAGAACACAAGTGTAAGATAATAGCATAGATAACGTAGCGGAAAAATAAAAATTTTATTACCTTAACCATGGATCTCTTTGACATATCTATATGATTAACAAGGGGGTTTGCATGAAGATTACTTTAAGCACAGAAGATTTTTATGCTTCTAGGCAAAGATCCTTCGAAAAAGATATTAGATCTACCACGAAAAGCCCTCCAAGCGTAGAACCTCTAACAATATTCACACGAACAATTTCTTTGGGAACCTTGTAGGCTTGCTTGTTTTGACTTTTGAGTGCTAGCTCCCTTGAATTATTGAAGAACACAAGAAGAAGAAAAACCTAACAATTAGGAAAGAGAGAGAGACGCCTAGAGAGAGAAAGAGGCGTGCCTTTTTCTTTCTTCAATTTTCTCTCACTAGTTTTCTTTTGTGTTGCAATAATAATTCAAGAATCAAAGCATGAACCTATTTATAGAGAAAGTATTCTAGTCTTTTAGGAAATAAAACTAATTGGAAACCAAGAAGGTTTAGGTAACTTATTTTAAGCTAATCCTTCTCTTTTAGGAAATCTATTCTATAAGCAAACCAATTAATTACTTTATTTCTTTTAGAAAACCAATTTCCTGCAAGATTTAAAATATTTATAAATAAGTCCTTTAAGTTAATTTATCTCATAAATTAATCCCATAAGTATTTCATATTTATCTTAATTACATTTTAACCCAAAGATTTTGTTCTTTATGTGTGTGACTCATTAGATTCCATTCACGTTGGCAATAAGTATAAATTATAACTCATTAATTGAGCTAGATAAATTAAATACTTTTAATTTATCATTAATTCACTAATTAATCAATTCATATGTATAGATCATGAATGACATATAGTAATGTATCATGACCACCCAAGTGAATAGAAAAATCATATGGTAGACCATACCCTTCAATGACAATGTTACCGTGTAATTAATATCTTTTCACCACACTATATCCCAATTAGCCTATAAGTATAGTGCATACTTTTAAATGACTAATTTATATTTTCTTATTTCAGAAATACAACTCTCCATGATGTATAATCTTGAAACTACTTCCAAGTTATACTATCACTTTTACAGAAGATTTATGAGTTAATATTTCCAACAAGTGGCCATAAAGGATATACTCTCCTATTAAGGAGTGGTGAATCTTATATTGATTACTCACTATCTTTCCATGCTTCAAACTATACCCAATCTCTAACCTATGGGCTACCCTTTTACGGGCACCAAGGAATAGAGTCAAAGTATAGCAATCCACACTCAAGATACTATGGTAATCTCAAGTCAAAAGATCACTTATACCATTGCCATTAAGAGTTTAATCATTGGCACTATAGTTAAAACTCTTGGCGGATTAATCCAATGAACTTGTTTTCAAACAAGCATCCACATACTAGCTTAAGTGTCACGCACACCATAGTCAATGAGATCAACTACTACTTACCATAAGTAGAGGCAAAACATGTGCTAGTCTATCCGCATTAATGATGTCCAATCTCATTAATACTACGATTAGGGATATTTAAGAATATGACTTTATGTATTAGAGTCTCATAATTGTAACCCTTACAATCTCTAATACACAGTTAATATTTTAAGAACTTTATCAATCAAACAAGTAACATGGAAATACAAGTATAGACGATAAAGAAAAAATACTATATGGATAAATATAACGTATAAAACACCTTAAACCATCTTAGTTTTAGGGCATACACTAACAAACTCCCACTTGCATTAAAACCAATCACTCATTTGTTTTAGGCCAAAAGCATTTACATGAGCATCATGCTTTTTCTGGGACCAGGCCTTAGTGAGACAATCATCTATATTGTCATTAGTGGGAATCTTTTCTATCTTTACATCATTCCTACCAACTATTTCTCTAATAAGATGGTAGCTCCTAAGTACGAGTTTGGATCGTTGATAAGATCTAGGTTCCTTTGCTTGGGCGATGGCATCATTGTTGTCACAATACAAAGGTATATGATCAACAATGGAAGGAACCCTCCTAGCTCGGTAACGAACTTCTTGATCCAAACAGCCTCTTTTGCAGCTTCAGAAGCAGCAATGTACTCAGTTTTAGTTGTAGAATCAGCGATAGTTTCTTGTTTCGAACTTTCCAACTCACAGCACCACCATTTAACATGAATATAAATCTAGACTGCGACTTACTATCATTCTTGTCAAACTGAAAACTTGCATCAGTGAAGCTACACACTTCCAAAGTGTGTCCTTCATAAACTAAGAATAATTCTTTAGTTCTTCTCAAGTATTTAAGAATACTCTTGACAGCTACCTAATGACATTCACCAGGATTAACTTGGAATCTGCTCGTAACACTTAGAGCATAGGAGACGTCGGATCTCGTACATAACATAACATACATAATGGATCCTATTGTCGAGGCATAAGGAACATTTTGCATGCTATTAATCTTGACAGGTGTCTTAAGACATATGTCTCTCGAAAAAGTAATTCCATGTCTTATAGGTAAGTACCCCTTCTTCGATTGCTCCATGCTAAATCTCTTTAGCATCTTGTTTATGTATGTTGATTGACTGAAACCAAACAACCTCTTGGATCTATCTCTATAGATCCTAATTCTCAGAATATAGGTTGCCTCTTCTAAATTTTTCATGGAGAAACTTTTGGATAGCCATACCTTTACGGTTTGTAGTAAAGGTATGTCGTTTCCCATAAACAATATGTCATACACATAAAGTATTAAGAAAACAACAGCGCTTCCACTTACTCTTTTGTATACATAAGGCTCGTCTTTGTTCTTCAGAAAACCTAACTCTTTGATTGTCTCATCAAAACGAATGTTCCAACTCCTTGAAACTTGCTTAAGTCCATAAATGGACTTTTACAGTTTGAATACTTTATGACTATCAATGGAGTCAAAACTCTCAGGTTGTGTCATGTACACATTCTTTTGCAAATTCTCGTTAAGGAATGCAGTCTTGACGTCCATTTGCCAAATCTCATAGTCATAATAAGCAGTTATGAAAAGCAAAATCCTTATGGATTTAAGCATAGCTACCGGCGAAAAAGTTTCTTCAAAATCAATTCCTTACCTTTGTTTATAACCTTTTGCCACTAACCTTGCTTTATAGGTAACAATGTTACTATCCCTAGGCAGTCTTTCTTTTAAAAACCCACTTGCACCATATGAGTTTTATCCCTTCAGGTGGCTCGACCAAGATTCATACCTTGTTCTCGTACATGGAATCCATTTCGGATTTCATGGTTTCGTGCCACTTCAAAGAGTTTACATTAGACATAACTTATTCGTAGCTAGTAGGGTCGTTATCATTTATGATTAACACATCATTGCTCTCACTAATGAGAAATTCATATCTTTCAAGAGTATAACGTGTTCTACTAAATCTACGAAATTCTTGTGTAACTTGAGCTTCTGACTACGCCTCATCAACATGTGGCGTAAGCTCTTGTTTCAACTGTTGACTATTTTGTGGTTCTTGAATTTCTTCAAGTTTTACTTTACTCCTACTACTTCTTTCAAGAATAAATAATTTTTCTAAAAAAGTAGCATGTCTTGAAACAAACACTTTTTGCTCAAGGAGATTGTAGAAGTAGTATCCATGACTCTCTCTAGGATATCCCACAAACAAGCATTTGTCAGACTTAGCCTCTAACTTGTCTGACACGTTTCGCTTCACATAAGCAGAACAACCCCAAATCTTTAAATGATTAAGATTTGGTTTCTTACCATACCAAATCTCATAAGGTGTAGTATCAACAGATTTTGATGGAACACGGTTGAGTATATAGGAGGCGGAATCTAAGGCATATCTTCAAAACGAACTAGGAAGTGATGCATGGCCCATCATGGAACGTACCATATCTAATAACAATTTCAGCTTTAAAGATTTTGAACTTTTCAAAGGTCTCGGATTTGTGCTTTATAAGAAACACATAACCATATCTAAAACAATCATCCGTGAAAGTGATGAAGTAGGAGAAATCACCTCTAGCATGGATCGATATTGGACCACAAACATCAGTATGTATAAGTCCAAGAAAATCACTAGCACGTTCACCCTTTCCAGTAAAAGGTGTCTTGGTCATCTTACCAAATAAACCAAATTCGCATGTTCGAAATGATTCATAATCAAATGAGTCTAAGTATCCATTTTTATGTAACTTGGATATGCGTTTCTCATTTGCATGATCAAATCTACAATGTCAAAGGTATATTTGGTTAACAATATCTAATTTTTGTTTCTTGGTGTTTATGTTAAGAATGGACTTTTGTTCATCTAGAATATATAAACCATCAATTAATGTATCAGTACCATAAGTAATACCATCACGTGAAAAAGAACAACTTTTATTCCTTTGAATGATGGTAAAACCATCCAAATCTAACAATGAGATAGAAATGATGTTCTTTGTAAGTACGCGAACAAAATAACAGTTTCTTAATTTTAAAATAAGCCCAGTGGGCAAAGAGAGTACATAGGTTCCTACGGCTAATGCAGCAAATCTTGCTTCATTCCCCACGCGTAACTCTACCTCTCCCTTTGCCAGAAATCTACTATCTTAAGACCCTGCATATTATTACAAATATGAGATTCCAGATCCGGTATCTAATACCCATGAGTCTTGGTTAGTAGATAAATTAATCTCAATCATAAACATACCAGAGGTTGAAGCTTCACCAAGCTTCTTTGACTTCAGAGAGTCAAGGTAGGCCTTGCAATTCCTCTTCCAATGCCCATCTTGTCCGCAATGGAAGCATGTGCCCTTGGGTTTGTCCTTCTTAACCCCACCCTTAGGCTTAGTTCTCTTCTTCTTGGACTTCTTAAGCCCAGAATTGGGCTTCTTTTTCTTGGAGTCCGAGACAAGCATAACAGTACCCTTCTCCTTCTTAAGATTGGGCTTAGCAGTCTTGAGCATGTTCATCAATTCAGTCAACGTGGACTCAACTTTTCGCATGTTGAAGTGCAGGATGAATTGTGAATAGTTCTCAGGGAGGGACTGAAGAATTAAGTCAATACTTAACTCATTGTCAGAGACGTGTCCCAAATCAACTAATTTTTCAATTAATCCGATTATCTTCAATACATGGGTAGTCACTGAAGATCCTTCTGCCATTTTGCATTGATGAAGCCCCTTTAAGGTCTCATACCTCTCATCTTAACTTGTGCATCGAACATTTCTTTTAAATGCACAATCATGGACGGAACATCCATCTTCAGATGTTACTTTTACAATGTCGGGGACATAGCAACTAACATGATACATGTTGTAGCATCATTGTCAGCTTTGTGCATCTCATATGCATCTATGTCCTCAGGTGATGCAGTAGCAGGTAGAGGAGGGGGCATGGGTTTATCGAGGACATACTCAATTTTTTTCATATTTGAGAACAATTCTCAAATTGATATTCCAATCCTCAAAGTTGGTTTCATTGAGTTTGTTGTCAAGAATCGGTCGCAAATTCACGTTAGACATTCTACAAAAGTAAAGACAAAAAATAAGTATTTGTTTTATATTATATATGCAAACCAAAAATGTGAATTTGTAAATTTATTTGGTTTGCTCCCACTATTTTACTTCAAATCAATAACCCTCAATATTGATTCGGGAATTCATTGGAAATTCCTAATGGATTAGGATCCTATCTAATTATCTTTAAACTTGACGGTGGGCCAATAACCCAAAGATAATTTTGATTAGGTAGGTAACTTTTACCAATCACAGCCCTTGTGACTCCTATTTTGACGATAGGCCAACAAGTTATATAATTTTTGTTAAGTCATACCCATTATTCAGAGATCAAATCTCATAACAAAAACATATTCCAAGTAAGGTGATCTTGACGGTGGGCCAACAAGTCAACACTTAATAAGAACTCTTCGTTTTTGTTATAATAATGGGAGGCAACTTAAATAGATGACTTAATATTTAAATTGGAGGGATTTTAGTTTAAAATAATGTCTCATCATATTATACAATTAAAATATATCAATCATATAAAATAAAAGCATAATAAACGTGGATGATTATGGATTTTAACTAATAATATTTTCTTTGACCCTTGAAGAAAAATATTTGGTTAAAATTCCTATGGGACGTTTCAACTCTTTGATGCTCCTCCTTGGTTGCTCTTTGGTGCTATCTCTATCTTCTTGTACATTACATATGTAATTCTAGTCGAAACAATTTAAAATAAACCTATTCCTAACCTATACTTTGTACATTACAAGTATTGATCAAGAAATCTCGAGTTACATTCGAGGGGAGTTTAGGTGAGAAGAGAATTACATCAGAAAATAGAGAGGGAAGGACACGCAGACCCTATTTATAAAACCAATACAAGCCAACCATAAAAGAAATAATAACCATTCAATCACATTGTTCTAATCCATAATCATCCACCATGCCATCATAATATTTAACAATTAAATAAATTTATTTATTTAATTTTAATCATAAATCATATGGTTTAAATAAATTAGATTAATACTCTTGAAATTTATTTGTCTAAAAAATATAGCTATAGAAGGTATAGGTTTCCAAATTCTAACTTTCCAAATATTAACAATTAAAATTGAAAAGTGTTTTAATAGAGAATTTACCAAAATTCGCGTTTTTTCAAAAATTTAGGAAAATCCCGCTAAGATTCTGCCTACAAATCGTAGGATAAAACGTACGCGGGTTCATCCACGGTTTGTAAACCGTGGAACAAACCGTGCACGGTTTTATCCGCAGTTTGTGGACAGAAATTACGGGATTTTGACTGCGGGTCAAAACGCGCGTGGGTTTTCGCGCGGTTTATGTTCAGAAAATACGATCTTTGAAATTTTTTGGCGTTTTTTCAAAACTCTTTTGAATCAAAACATGTTAAAAACCCTTTTAGCATGTCAAAACAATTTAGAAACCATAAAAACAACCTTAAGAACTTATCTTAATTATTTAAAACACTTTTAAACAATCAAGAACTTTTCTTAAAAAACAAACTCTTGATTTTTCTAAAACAATTTTGAGACAAATTTCATCAAGAACAAACCATCCATATTTATGACAATTAAATAAACACAAATCATATATATATAATCAAAGGAGGCTCTGACACCACTGTAAGGTAATAGCATAGGTAATGCAACGGAAAAATAAAAATTTTATTACCTTAACCATGGATCTCTTTGACATATCTATATGATTAATAATAGGGTTCACATGAAGATTACCTTAAGCACAGAAGATTCTTATACTTCTAGGCAAAGATCCTTCGAAAAAGATGTTAGATCTACCATGAAAAAGCCCTCCAAGCGTAGAGCCTCTAACAATATCCATACGAACAACTTCTTTGGGAACCTTGTAGGCTTATTTGTTTTGACTTTTGAGTGCTATGAATTATTGAAGAACACAAGAAGAAGAAAAACCTAACAATTTGGAGAGAGAGAGAGAGAGAGAGAGAGAGAGAGAGAGAGAGAGAGAGAGAAAGAAAGAGAAAGAGACGCCTAGAGAGAGAAAGAGGCGTGCCTTTTTCTTTCTTCAATTTTTTCTCACGAGTTTTCTTTTGTGTTGCAATAATAATTCAAGAATCAAAGCATGAACCTATTTATAGAGGAAGTATTCTAGTCTTTTAGGAAATAAAACTAATTAGAAACCAAGAAGGTTTAGATAACTTATTTTAAACTAATCATTCTCCTTTAGGAAATCTATTCCATAAGAAAACCAATTAGTTACTTTATTTCTTTTAGGAAACTAATTTCCTGCAAGACTTAGAATATTTATAAATAAGTTCTTTAAGTTAATTTATCTCATAAATTAACCCCATAAGTATCTCATACTTATCTTAATTACATTTTAACCCAAAGATTTTGTTCTTTATGTGTGTGGCCCATTAGGTTCCATTCACGTTGGTAATAAGTATAAATTATAACTCATTAATTAAGCTAAATAAATTAAACACTTTTAATTTATCATTAATTCACTAATTAATCAATTCATACTTATAGATCATGAGTGGCGTCTAGCAATGCATCATGACCACCTAAGTGAATAGGAAAATCATATTGTTGACCATACCCTTCAATGACAATGTTATCGTGTAATTAATATATTTTCACCACACTATATCCCAATTAGTCTATAAGTATAGTGTATACTTTTAAATGACTAATTTATATTTTCTTGTTCTAGAAATACAACTCTCCATGATGTATAATCTTGAAACTACTTCCAAGTTATACTATCACTTCTGCAGAATATTTATGAGTTAATATTTCCAACAAGTGGCCATAAAGGGATATACTCTCCTATTAAGGAGTGGTGAATCCTATATTGATTACTGACTATCTTTCCATGTTTCAAACTATACCCAATTTCTAACCTATGAGCTACCCTTTTACGAGTATCGAGAAATAGAGTCAAAGTATAGCAATCCACACTCAAGATATTATGGTAATCTCAAGTCAAAGGATCACTTACACCATTGCCATTAAGAGTTTAACCATTGGCACTATAGTTAAAAGTCTTGGCGGATCAATCCAATGAACTTGTTCTCAAACAAGCATTCACATACCAGCTTAAGTGTCATGCACACCATAGTCAATGAGATCAACTACTACTTATCATAAGTAGAGGCAAAGCATGTGCTAGTCTATCCACATTAATGATGTCCAATCTCATTAATACTACGACTAGGGATATTTAAGAATATGACTTTATGTATTAGAGTCTCATAATTGTAACCCTTACAATCTCTAATACACAGTCAATATTCTAAGGACTTTATCAATCAAACAAGTAACATGGAAATACAAGTATGGACGATAAAGAAAAAATATCACATGGATAAATATAACATATAAAACACCTTAAATCACCTTGGTTTTAGGACATACACTAACAACAAGAAGAAAAGTGACCTAATTATTAGGGAGATAGAAAGGAGAAAGATGTTAGTGTATGCCCTAAAGCCAAGTAGGTTTTTGAAATTTATATATTACGCTTATGTCATGTTATACAATTTTTTTTTATCATTTAATACTTGTTATTTATATTACTTGTTTATTTGATAAAGTTTATAGAATATTAACTCTTATATAAGATATTGTAAGAGCTACAATGATGAGACTATTATTGCACAGAAAGTTATATTTTTAAATATCCCTAGTCGTAGTATTAATGAGATTGAACATCATTAATACAGAAAGACTAACACATACTTTGCCTCTGCTTAAGGTAAGTAGTAGTTGATCTCGTCAACTATGGTGTGTGACACCTAAACTGGTATGTAGATGCTTGTTAGAGAACAAGTTCATTGGATTGATTTACAAAGAGTTACAATTCATAGTGCCAATGAATTGTACTCTTAATAGCAATGGTGTAAGTGATGCTTAGACATGAAATTACCATAATATCTTGAGTGTGGATTGCTATACTTTGACTCTATTGCTCGATGCTCGTGAAAGAGTAACCCGTATGGCAGAGATTTTATATAATATAATACATGGAAGGATAGTGAATGATTCATATAGGATTCACCACTCTTTATTTTAGGAGAGCATATACCGTATTGGCCACTTAATGAAATATAACTTAAATAATCTTTTGCGTAAAAATGAAAGTATGACTTGAAAAAGTTTTAAGGTTGTTCTTTTATGGAAAGTTATATTTCGAGAATAAGAAATCATTAATTAGTCATTTAAAGAGTGCGCACTACACTCTTAGACTAATTGGGATATAGTATGGTGAAAGGATATTAATTACTTGGTAACATTGTCATTGTCATTGTCATTGATAGGTGTAGTCTACCATATGACTTTCCTATTCACTTGAGTGGTCACGATGCATTGTTAGACGCCATTCATGATCTATAAGTGTGAATTAATTAATTATTGAATTAATGATAAATGAAAGTGTTTAATTTATCTAGTTCTTGATTAATTAACTAATGAGTTATAATTTGTACTTATTGCCACCGTGAATAGAACCTAATTGGTCATACACAATAAGAACATGGTCTTTGGGTTAAATTATTATTAAGATAAGTATAAGATATTTATGAGATTAATTTATATGATAAATTAACTTAAAGGACTCATTTATAAATATTTTAAGTCTTGCAGGAATTTAGTTTTCTAAAAGGAACTACGGAGCTATTTGGTTTCTTTTTAGAATAGATTTTCTAAAGCAATAGGATTAGCTTAAAGTAAGCTTCCTAAACCTTCTTGGTTTCCAAACTCTTATTTCCTTAAAGACAAAGTTGATTTAGCATGTTCTAAAAAAATCTATAAAAAGTGATTTTTTAACCAAATGACCAAAATATCCGTATATATTGAAAGTAAGGTTTTTATGTCAAATAATAAATTTTTTAATTGCATTTTCTAACTTGTTAATGTGAACCAAAGGACCAAAGCTCAAGCAGAATCAAGGTATTTGAGTAATTTATAGAGCACTACCTGAATGGAGGCCACCACTGACCCCTAATGAAGGCTTAGAAGCACCCAAAAGGGGGCACGAAGGGCTGGAAGAAGAGGTCATCTATGGCTGAGAGGAGTATGCTTGCAAGTGGGAGGTAGAAGAAACCAAGAATGACCTTTTGATTCTATTTGCGAGAGGTATCCGCACGTGGATAAGGTCACGGATAGCGGCAGAAATGGATACCGCCAGAATCAAGTTTTTGGTTATATTCACGCCTGCAATCCGAGTACAGATACGGGCAAAAGTTAAGCATTTCTATTGTTTTGTATGGGTTTTCAATTGTATCAAACTATCTAACTTTTAGCAGTAGTTTAGGGTTGTTTTTCATATATCGATGTGTGTGTGTGTGTGTGGTTTTTAATTGTTAAAAACATAACATTGAAGATTAATAATATTTTGGTGAGGCTTTTCCTTCTTTGATTCTCTTAGTGAGATCTTGATTCTTCGAGCGGTTCGTTGAGTTATTGTGATATCTTAAGTTCTAACCAACACGTGGGGTGAGAGTTTGGGATCCTATTTCAAACTAGTTTCAATTCTCGGGTAGAATTGAGATTAGGTTATCCTTTGATACACAAGAACGATTCTTTGGGAGAGTTATCCTCTGGATTGCAATCGTTGTGAAGGTTCTCGTTAGGAGAATAACATGGGGTCTCGGGGTAGATCACATCACTTGTTAAATGAAATTGGAGCCTAAAATAATCTATTTCATATAGAAATTTTTGTAATGTAAAGTATTTTAATCGCATTTTTTTTTGTAATGAGGCAATGTGTATATTATTCACATTAAATAGAGAAAATTGTAATTTTGGTACCAAATATTTGGGGTATCGACAGTTTCAGTCCCTAAAGTTTGGATAAAAGCAAATCTAGTACCAAATATTTTAATTTTTAACACATTTAGTTCTATTAATCAATTATACAAAAATCTTATCGGAATTTGGTCGCATGATACTCATGTGCCGGTTACAAAAATTTTAAAAAAGAATTAGATTATAGAAAAAAATTTTAATTGCTATAATTTGTAATTAAAAGCATTAATTTGAGTTCATAAATGATAAATAAGCAGATAAAACTAAAAAAATTCACTTGGATAGTGCATTTGCTCATGTGCCATTAATTACAAATTATGGCCATTAAATCTTTTTCTTTTTAAAATATTTTTGAAAACTTTTGTAATCGTCACGTGATTTCTATGTGCTCGGATTCTAACAAGATTTTGAGAAAACTAATCAATAGGACTAAATGTGCTAAAAAATTGAAACATTTGATACTTAATTTGCTGTTGTCCAAACTTTAGGGACTAAAACTGTCGATACCCCAAACATTTGGTACCAAAACTGTAATTTTATCCATTAAATATATAAAACATACAATTTTTTAAACTTCAGAAGTGTACTTTAAAATAAAGAAATATAAGTTATGATGTGTTCTACAATATCAATACGAATGACAACAACTCTAGAAAAATTTAAATTGATATATAATGTGAATTTGAAAAGTTTAAAAATACAATAAACATCCATATAACAAAATTAAAACCATTTGATATGAACATCTAAACAAAGAAAATAAAGTATTTAAACTAAATTTAGTAAAGCCACAATCATACACTACTATCATATCTAATCTTACTCTTTTTACCGAACCCAACTCAAAGTATAAAAATTAAAAAAAAAAAGAAATTCTTATCATGAAGTAGCTAAAACAAGTTCACATTATGCATGTAATTATAACCAAAGACAACAAAATACCAACTAAACTCAAAATTTTAGCAACAAAGCTCAACAATCTTCCATTAATGTTTGCTATAAAATCTTAACCTGTAAGATCTATGTCCAACTTCAATCTACTCAAGTTGCACAATCCACTAAAGCAATTAGAAAAGTAAACTCCAATCAACAATAAAATCTATTCAACGTTCTTTAATAGTAATAATATTCAACAACTCTCTAACAATCTCAAAAGAATTCAAAAGGTGGAGTAAACTGCATCTTCAATCGCTTCAAACATGTCTCATCACTCCTATGTGCGACAAACATCTCTCTGTAAGCACGTTTTAAGAATAGGTTGTCATAAGCGTGTAATTAGGTGAAGAGTATGCCAAATAAAATCAATCAATTCACACAAGGACATCAAGTTTAATTCCTAATTATCCTATTATATATAGCACAGGGTAACAGGGTCGAACCTACAGAGAATGGTTTGAAGTACTAGTACTATTGAACTAACTCTATTATTTATGTAGACACCAAATTTTGACACACCTTTGGTAAAAATATGTGTGTTATTTTATTTTAGGGGGTATTTTTTATTTTTCGGGGTCGAATACAATTTTCGCATATTATGACTAATTCGCCACGTCAAGGGCAAAATGGTAATTTCACCATGTAAATATTAGTTTATTTTATTTTATTTCCTAAATACATGACTTTACTATTTTTATCATTATTTATGATTTTAATGATTTTTAGGAGTCATTCATTATTTATTTAAAATTTTAGTATTTTTTAATTCAACGGCACGTTTTCCAATGCGCTATTTTTATGAGAATTTTCAAGTGAAAATTTTATATATGCATTTTTGAATACTCATAAATTTTCTGTAAAAATCTCATAATTTTTAGATGTCGTTTAGTATTTATTTAATTTTGTCTTTTTATTTATCAAGGGCACGTTTCCCAAGAATTGCGTTAATCTTAAAAATTTTGAGTGAAAACTTTAGTATATGTGTTTCATGAGATAATATATGTTGTGTAAAATTTTTTGTGATTTTTAAGAGTCATTTAGTATTTTTTGTGATTTTCATAATTTTTGCCATATTACGTCACGTTTTAATGCACCTTTATTTACGAATTTTGTCTGTGAAATTTTTATATGTGCATCTAATATTTGTAGATTTTATGTAAAATTTTTTTTTGATAATTAAAAAAAAACTATTTAGTATTTATTTCAAATTGTATCCTTTTATCTATGACATATTTTTCAATAGTGAATTAACTTTAAAACTTTAATTTTTTGTTATTATTGAATTTTCTTTTTCTAGTAATGTTGAATTTTAGTTTTAATTTTATTTATTTACCTTTTATTTTTTATTCTAAGAAGTCCATAAGATTTTTATTTTTATTCCAATTTTCTTCATTTTCTTACATTTTTTTTTCTTTTCTTTTCTTTTTTCTTCTTTTTTCTCTTCTTCTTCTTTTCTTCTTTTCTTTTTATCTTTTCTCCTTCTTTACAAAATTCAAAAAAAAAAAAAAAAGGGGCTGGAGCAGGCTGCGTTTTGCAGCCTGCTACAGCAGCAAAACAGTTGCTCAAGCTGCAAAGTATCTTCATGGCCATACTTTCAGCCATCCCCTATCACCAACTCCACCTTCCCCTCAGCAGATTTTGAGGGATTAGGAAGAGATTTTGTTCATTTTTCCTCACTTCTTCATCATCCTTCTCCCTACCAGTTTTCATTCACCAGTTTCATTGACAGAAAATCTCACATACTTCACTCACTTCCCTCTTCTCTCTCGGCCTTCCCTCTCTGCACCTTCACCACACACATCACACACCTCACTTTCACTCTCAATCTAAATCCCCCAACTCTAGACATCACACGCCTGCACTCCCACACTGGCACTCACAGACCATTCTCTCAACTCTCTCTCGATCTCCCTCTGCCTCACCATCTTGCACGACAACACACTCACCATTCACACCCCCTCTCAGTTTTCTTCTTCCATCAGACACACAAAACCAGAACACATACTACACACACCTCACGCCTCACTCATCTGCACCTTCACCACACAGGCACATACACAAACCTGCACCTCACAGCTCACAATCACAGCTCACACACATCTCTGCAATTAAGAACACAGAACACACCGCACACACCAGCACACACACAACTCACGCACCAAATCACACACCACAACACACACCAGCACACACACAACTCACGCACCAAATCATACACCACAACACACCACAGCACACACACAACTCACGCACCAAATCACACACCACAATACACGCCAGTTCACTCACACACCTGCAAGACACACACACACAGAACCTGTCACAGCACATACAAACACATACACGCACAACACACAGAAACAGATCACCTCCCCCTCTCGGCTCAAGTTTCACCCAACCAAACACACACTCACACACCCCTGCACAATTGCAGCATTACACACACACCTGCATACACATAGAACACGCATACAATCAGCAAGTCACACATGCACAGATACACTAACATCCACACACTATATACACCTGCACGAAATCAGCATTAAAAAAAAAAAAAAAACAACAACAACAACACCAACCAACCCCAGTCACCTCCCTCCCCCTCGAGTTCTCCTCCACCAGTGGCGTCGGAGGCCGCCAAAATCACCCTCGAACCCACCGCCGGACCACTCCCTTTCTCTCGACCCAGGTAAGAACTCTCAACCTCCCTCAAATTCTGTTTGCCTATATATTCGTTCAATCCATGAAATGATATTGGGGAATTTGTGTTTAATTTGGATCCAAAAGAGGTTTGGGAGATTTAGTTTGAAATAGAAAGAGAAATCCGGCGATAGAGAGAGAGAAAGGGAGAGAGTCACACCGGCGAGGCGAAGAGAGAGGGGAGAGAGAACCGGACGGAGAGAATGGAACCGGGGGGGAAGGGAGAACAGATCGGAGGAAGAACTAGGGGGGAAGGAAGAAAGAGAGAAGAAGAAATCTGGAAGAGAGAAAAGAAGAAGAAGAAAAGAAAAGAGAGAAAAAGAAAGAAAAGAAAGAAAGAAAGAAAAAAAGAAAAAAAAAACTGAAACCGGTAAAAAAAAAAAAAATAGTTTTAGTGAAACTACGTCGTTTTGACGTAGTTTCACTCAAAACTACGTCGTTTTGATTAGTTTAGTTTTTTTAATTTATTTTAATTAATAATAGTTATTTATTTTATAGTCCTTGTACTTTCATTAATGCTACTGTGGCCATGAAAATTTTTGATTTGTGCGTTTAAGTTTCTGTTTATTATAGATTGACCCCTATAATTTTATTTTCTTTTCGATTAGGTCCCAATTAATTGCATTTAGGTCCCCCAACTTTTAGATAATTATAATTTTTGCCCCTGTATTTTTCAATTTCCATTTTTGACCCCTATATTTCTCGGTAATTACATTCTGACCCTTAGATTTTGCTGGAATTGCATTTTTACCCTCTGATATTTATGGAAATTGCAATTTTGCCTCCCAAGCTTGCTGTTATTGTACTTTAGGCTTTAAATGTTGCTAAAAATTGCATCTTGGCCCTTATACATTGCTGAAAATTCTATTTTTGCCTTAGAATACTTGCTGGAATTATATTTTGATCCCCTATTGTTGCTGGAATTTATATTTTGATCCTTTATGTTGCTGGAATTTGTTTTAATACCTCCATTAATTGTTAGAAATTGTAATTTAGTCCCTATTGTTGCTGGAATTTATATTTTGATCCTTTATGTTGCTGGAATTTGTTTTAATACCTCCATTAATTGTTAGAAATTGTAATTTAGTTCCTAAGTTGCTGGAATTTCATTTTTAAAACTTTATGTTGCTGGAATTTGGTTCTAATTTCCTAGAATGCTTGCTGGAATTTTATTTTGTTCCCCAACATTGCTGGAAATTCTTTCTTTGCCCTAGAATGCTTGCTGGAATTTTATTTTTGTCCCTCCAACCTTGCTGGAATTTTATTTAAATCACTATACTTGCTGAAATTACATTTTTGCCTTTAAATATTTGCTGTAAATTATGTATTACTTAATGATTTTGCTGAAATTGTATTCTTGGCCTTAAATATTGCTGGAAATTTTTATTTTTGGCATTATACTTGCTGGAAATTATATTTTAGCCTTTAAATTTGTTGTAAATTATATTATTATTTTAACTATGGTTTGAAATTATAATTTTACCCTTTAGTTTGTTATAAATTACATTTTTTTTACTTTAGAATGTTGTCTAAATTTCCATTTTTAATCCAAATCTTATAATATTTTATTTTATTATTTTTTTGCCAAAAAGAAAAATTAAATTAGTTATGTCTTAAAGCTTTGAATTATTTCTTTTCACATTTTCTTTATTTATTTTATAAAATTTATAATTAATGTTCTAAAATTGGGTCTTGTTAGTCTAATTAATGTTCAAATTAATTTTCTTTATTTTCCTTTTTGTTATTTTAATAATTCTTATTTGGGGTTTTAAAAGTTTAAGTACGTATTATTGAATTTTTATCTTCTATTATTATTATTTCTTATTCTCGTTGTTTTGCTTTATTTATTTACTTATTTATTTCTATTTAAACAATTTTCATTTTTCTTCCTAAATAATTAATTATTATTATCATTATTTTTCTTTCTTTTATTTAATTATTTGAATTATCATAGTATGTCATAGCCATTGATATGAAATTATTTAATTAAGTGTTTATTTATTAAATAGTGGTATTTTTAACATGTTTGTTCATTTAGTAGCAATTGGTACCGAGTTTACGAGTGGAAGGTACCTCGATTACCCTTTTAATTTTTTTTATGTGCTCCTATGTATTTTTCTATGTATTTTCTTGTATTTTGTGTTTATAATTTTTGTTCATGTGTGAGTGTTTATTTATTCATGTTATATTATTTATTTAAATTTAATTTTTGATTAAATGTAATAGATAGGGAACATTCTATTTAGCAAAATTGTGTATTTAGATAGCTAATGTAATAGATAGTTTATATGTTATCTATTTAATAAAAATTTTATGTATTTTTAGATAGAAAATGTAATAAATAGGTTAGATAGGTTATCTTTTATTTTTATTTTTTAGATTGTAATTAGGCTTCTCCGGTGTAATAGTTAGGGTTTTGGGTGCTATGTGTGCTACGTGCTTATGTGTTTTATTCGCCTTCTTTAGGACTTTGCATCTAGAATATCATGCTTATGTGTTATGTGCTCCTACGTGCTATTATCTGCTTTTATGTGATTATTGCTTTAATACATGTTTTATTCATTTACTTGCTTTATTATTATATATGTGTATCGTCGTCACACTAGTCCAACACTAGTTGTGATTAATTTCGGTTTCTTCGCTAGTCCAACGCTAGCGGAGAATTTTTAGAAAATAGGCTAGTCCAATGCTAGGCCTTTAGGTCATTTTAGTATTAGGGTCATTTCTCGCGTGTTCATTCCATGCCATTTCACACACATTTTTTTTTAGGTCTTTTTCCATTTTGTATGATTTTTTTATACTCTATCATTTATTATCTATTTTTAAAAACACATGTTTGGTGCATAACATTTAGATTCCACCACACATAGAATTTTAGGTCACTTGTGTGATTTGACTAGAAATAGTTATCTACTCACGTGGGAAGCGATGGCGTACGTGTCGTTCCCCCCTCCGGGAGTAGAAACAGTTAGTCACGAGTCCATTCGTCCCTCGTACCCGTTATGTTGCATCCCTACTTTCTTTGTTCACTTACTATCTATACTACTATTTTCTTTTCTTTTACATTCCATTTTGCATCTACACTCGTGACTCCGTCGAGGTCTACATTCGGGTTTCGCAATTAATGCGGTAATTCCGACTAAACTTCAATGGAACATTTTGTCCCTTAACGATATTCATTTTTAGGATTAGATTTGCATTCATATAGTTGCATCCAAATGCGATAAAATCTTAGGGTTATATTTAGGAAAATTTAGACTAAACCTCGCAACTAGTTTCGGTTAGGTTGAAAGGGTGCCTTAGGCGCGAGCCTTTGCCTTCCCTTTCTTCAACTGTGACTCCCGAACATTTTTCTCTTGTTTTTCAAAGACCTGGAGTCGTCTAAAAAGGTTTTCTTGTTTTTCCCTATTTTTTCCAAAAACCATTTCTTTAAATAAATCGTTTTTTATTTTCTTACCTTTTATAAAATATTTTTGGTGACTTGGTACACCAAAACTCAATACCAAGCGGTGACTCCTTTTTCACTAAAAAAACCCTTTTTAGACTCTATTTTCGGGCCCAAAAATCGTCGCATTTTCAAAGTCCCATTTTAGGCCCTTTTTCTTTTATTTTAAAAATAAAGCATTTGTTCGTCACATTTTTATCGAATCATCTTTTACAACGTATTTTCCAAAAATTATTTTTTACAAAATTAACACGCTTCACGCTTCTTTTCCCAAATAAACACAACCACATTTAACACTTCCTTTTCATTTTCCGACTCACCACACTATCTCACCATTATATCTACTATCTACTATTATCTATTAATTATTTTCCTCTTTCGAAAAATGGGGCGCGACAATTTAAACAATAATCAAGATGTAATTAATCAAAACTACACTAAATTACGTAATGAAAGCACATAAATGAGAACACAAAATAGCAAGGATGAGAGAAACTATCAATTCAAAGTATTTAGGACTTAGATTCTACTAATGACCTTGGGATAATACCAATTGCTTCAATTCACACCTTTATCTTGCCTTGTTTAGGGCCCAATTCTAAGTTTACTCAACTTTCACTCTCATGACAAGTTAACAATTACCTCCCTATTAGTTCTTTCCTACTCTCACGGTAAAGATTCTAGTATTGATTTGTTAGCTTCATGAATTGCCTAGTTGACCATCTAGAAGCACCACTACTCTCGTGTGACATGCAATCTAGGCTTCATCTATTTCTTTTCAATCATTATTACCAACTCTCGTTGCTATAACAATGATTTAATATTTACAATTGATGACCAGTCAATCATAAATCATGATGATCGAAATAGTGAATAAACATACAAGACAAGGCATGAATCTTAAATCAATTAGCACATAATCCCTTATTCATTAGTTTCCTCTAACCCCTAGGCAAGGGAATTAGTTACCCATAGAAAATTGAATAATAAAGATCAAACCTTTACATTGAAAACTCATAATAACACAAAGATAAAGAAAAGAGATTAAGAAAGCTTAATGAATAGAGTAGTCACTTAGGATCCATCCTGTCACGCTTTCTTAAGCTTGACCTAATTTTAATATGATTGAGCTCAAATTAACTTTCATTGAATTTGAGTAAGATTTAATTGTATGATGTAGTCTAATTGAACTTAATGAAATTTGAATTGCAGGTAAGTGTTTTCAGTTTTTAGTTGCTTGATGCAGTCTAATTAAAATTAATACTTTGAAGATGGAAGGCTTCCTACTTGCATCAATTTATATTACGGAAAGTTTTAGCTGTATACTTTACTGAATGCCATGATAATTCTCATTTTGATAGAACTTGATTGTCTTATTTATGCCTTATTTTTCTTTTCACTTTACTCCAAAATAATAATGTTAATCCCAAAGACATAGGTTATGATCCATAGTCAAAGACATGTATGAAAATCAAAGCAGATCACGCTTTTTTATCTTCGTATCTTCTCTTTGCCTAATTACTCTCTGCCAAAAAAAATATTAGAAACGAAGAAAAAGAAAATAAGTGACATAAACATATTTTCTTTGGGCATTGTTATTGCCAGAGCAACATATATTTTGCCAGAGCAATTTTACTCCAATTGACAAAATTACCCCTCATTAATTGTATTATTATTTTAACTTTATCTCCTTTGGATGCCAGGTTAATGCTTGTCTCTGTTTCCTCACCTCTATATTCTTTATTCATCTCCAACCCTTACCCTTATCTTATCACCACTGTCTCCAACTTTATACCCTTATCTTACTACCACCTTTTTTTCTTCAGCGCTCTCCTGTTTCATTTATAGCCACAGGCGTTCGATTACTTTTTGCCTTCTCTTTTACCCCTCTATAAACACTTGCTATTTCTTGCTCCCTTTTCCTCAATTTTCTAATTTGGTTACAAAAATATTTTTTTTTAATTTATGAAACAGAAAACTACATTAAGAAATTGGTAGAAATATCTTTTCATATTAATACCTTTCGATACAATCACAAAAGAAATAAAGTTTAGAGGGGGAGCCCAATCCAAATACAATTCTTGCATGTTTGAGTACAATAATTTTTTCTCTAGTGTTTAAATGTTCAAGAATTACGAATGGATATGAAGATCCCAAATTATTTGGATTTCGAGTGTTTTGACAGCTTTAAGAATAAAAGTCTTCTAGAAGTGTTACGAGGAGGATTCTTGATGATTCTGTAGCATTATGGAGAGGAACAAAGGGTAGCCAACTGGCTGGAAGGAGAAGGATGGGGTAGTTAGTGGTGGTATACAATGGAGTAAAGGCAAAGAGGCCGAGTACGTGAGTGAGGCGAAGGAAGAAAGATAAGAAAAATAGATGAACTGGAAGGGTTGTACAGAGAGTGGATTGTGAATTACAGAGGGATTGAGGCATTTTTATTGGAGAATAGAGAAAAACAAGCCAAAAACAAGCGGTTGTTGTAGAAAAAATAATGGCCTATCGACTTTATAAAAGGATAATTTTGTCATTAAATTAAAATTGCTCTGATAGGATATAAGTTGCTCTAACAATAACATTACCCTTTTTCCTTTTTCTTTTCTATCCTTCTGTTGGGAAGTAATATGTGGTCTGCACACATACCGCATTGTTGTATTCACAATTTTCTTTGTTAGGCAATCCTAAGTTAGAGCCTAGCTAATAATTCTATCAATATAACCAATGATTGACAAGGGTTTGCAAGAAACACAACCGTTTCTGAAAATGAGCAAGGCACGCAAAGCTTTGTAAGAAACACAACCGTTTCTGAAAATGAGTAAGGCACGCACCATATTCAATCAAAACATTGCCAATTTTTTGAATTTTTAAAAATTCCCAAATTTTTGGCAAAGACAACCTTACACAATTGCACATATATCAGATTCTTTTGGACTTGTAATTGGAAGAACATTCTCACATTCATTTGCTAAAAAAAATCTAGATACAAACACAACAGATTTTTTTTCCTCTCCTAGAGACCCCATCCTAGATAGACCTTGTCTGTGACTCCAATGCCCTTTGATAAAAAATTCAATCCATCCCCTATTTTAATCCCTTCTTGTCTGTACAATCAGCATTTTCATGGGCACTTATTGTTGATAGCATGCTTTTCCATAAGGAATAATATTTCCTAAGATATTGACACATGCACGCACCCTATTCCCGCACCCTATTATAACTCTAAACAAGGAGTGAGTATTGCGTGCACCACGCGCGCCACGTGGCGTGCCACGTGGTGCACTAGAACCAATCACACATCGCCAAATAATACAAGGTATGGCCCACCATTGCCACATGGCGATAAATTATTGGTTCTAGTACACCACGTGACAATGCACGTGGTGTATTATATACTTTTCCCTAAACAAGACCACCAGTTGAGCTTTTCATAGGCTTATTCATTTTGCAGCCTAATCCCCAAAAAGTTCCACAAAGCCATTCTTTATAAGAAGTATTACGGGATAGTCTAGTTTCAAGGCTGAAACTATAAGATTTCACCAAAAGCAATTTTCTAGGTATCCTTGAGTTCAAATTAGAAAACAAGAAACTTCAAAATTTTTGTCTCTAACATCTTAGAAACAATCATCTCAAAATGCAAAAGCCCTAGACAAACACAAACTCTAAGACATTATATAGAAGATATAAAAAGGACCCCCTCTGCCCTCAAAACTTTCCTTTTCCTTTTCCTCTTTATCCAACGGTGACATAAGTTCATATATGAGTAACCAACATTAAACTAGATAAAAGGAACACTCCTCGACAGTGTTGACTTCCAAATTTTATTCACAATAGCTAAAAACATTATCTACTAGAACAAAAAACAACTATTTTGGCCTCTTGAATCACATATATCCATCACATTTTTGTCTCAAATTTGAGCCTTGATTTTTTTCGTTATTCTTTCATTGCCCCCTTTCCAAATTCTATTGCACTCAATGTTTCTCCCAACATTATTGTACCAAAAGTACAAACAACATAATCAAAACACATAAAATATATTCACATAGAAATATTATATATCTATACTTGTGCATAGAAGCCGAAAATAAAAAAAAAAGAAGAAAAAAAGACCACAAAATTCAGAAACAATGTATAAAAAACAAACATCAACAATCATAAAGATACAGATATTCAAGGACATATTCTATTAAGTTTATAAAATTGAAAGAAAATAACTGAAAAATCAAAAGAATTGAAAACAATTAAGGCAAAAGAACAAACGAGATCACCATTCGTTGATTTGCACCTGAGATCATTGGAGATTCTTTTTCAGCAAGTTCATTGATTTCCACCCAGAGATCACTGGAGATTCTTTATCGGTGAGTTTGTTGATTTCCACCCAAAGATCATCGGAGCTTATTTTTTAGTGATTTCCTTACCAATTAGAGAGGAGATGAGAGAGAGACGATCGGGTTTTTCCACTTATTGGAATAACGGGAGAGAGATGAGATCGGTAAAGGGAGAGAAAAAGAGATTTTTTTTTTTGCAAATAGACAATTATTGGAGTCATTTTTGTCATGTAAGAAAGAGGCGTATAGAATCTGCAAAATCACGTTTAGAATAGCTTCTACTCTTCAGTTGTATAAAAAATTTTAAATCTCATTTAAAATTTAATTGAAAATACTATTAAAATATATTATTATTAATTTATAATTTAAAAATTGATTAAAAAATTTATTGAGAACAGACGCTTATGATTAAACGTCATTTCATTGTTGAATTTAATTGTCCAAATCAAAATCTTGATACAATATATAGGCAAATCATTCGCACTGAAAAACATAAATATAAATATGAAAACATAGAAACACACACGAAAATTATGGAATCATCCACGTCATGAGTCCAGCATGGCACCGCGTTTTCTCTCTCTTCTATGGCATCGGCGTTTACCAGTCTTTTCTTCCCCTTTTCCTACCTCCCTTCCTAAGCTCTCCTTTCCTCATCATTTCTTCCATTAGTCAATCATCTCGTTTCTCAACCCCTAACCCCAAAATTTCAGCCAAAAAAAAAAAAAAAAAAAAAAGAAAAAACTGAATAATTCACTTCCCCTAAAAAATCAACTCGAAGTCGAAGCTAATTCATGGATCAAACCCACTGTAACAATGCATCGTTTACCAAAAATCTTCAGTACTCATAAAAAAAGCAGCGGCGGCGGCAGTAGCAGCCGGAGCCGGAGCCGGAGCCGGATGGACTCCATAAGCAGCCGAGGTGGTAGTCCGGCCAAGCCTAAGCCGAGGTTGGAACGCCGGAACGCGATGAAGAATATTGATTATGAGCCTTCAACTTCTTCATTATCTTCCGAATATTCGTCGGTTTCCTCGGGGTCTTCATCGGCTGCGGGGACGGCGGCTCTCAGAACTCGATCGCTCGATTTGCATCCTTTGTCGGAAAAGACTAGCTTCAGAATCGAAGGAAACGAGGGCGAATATGATCGCATTTTCAGAAGTTTGGGCCTCTCTGGACCTGAAGATCTTGCTATTCCTCCTGATGTTTGGGAGACTATGAAGGTTAAGTCTTCTTCAGATGTTCGTCCTCGTTTTTCTCGGCTTAATTATAGTATTAGTAGTCCTGGAGCTACTCCAGTAGCTAATCCTAAAGTTGAGGAGGTTACTGATTTTGAAGTTCATACTGCTTCTTGCCCTAAGGTTAGTGATGTAATTAGTCCGAATATTGAGGGGATTCATTTCAGATCTTCGGATCGTTCTCTTGTCAGCTCTAGGGCTAATTTAACTGGTACGCAAGTTGTTGGTATTGATTTCGGATGTGAGGATAGTTCTCTTGCCAGCTCTAGGCCTAGTTTAACTAGTACGCAAATGGTTGGTATTGATTTCGGATGTGACGATAGTTTTACTACAAATACGGGCAGTGATCAAAGTAGCAAGAGGACAAATTATGGATTTTCAGATCATTATACTACTAGTAGGCGGGGTGATGTCCTTTGGAACAGTGATAATTTTATCAGCAGTGTTGATGGTGGCAGTAGTGGTGTGGCTGGTAATTGTGTGTCGGAGTTGTCAGATAGGTTTGTAGATAGCGTTAGGGTAAGTGATGTAATTTTGAGTACTAGTGAACATGTTAGTTTAACTGCTGTTAGGGGTAGTGATGCGATTCTTAATGGGAATGAGGTTGCTAAGGTGCCTGGCCGCTGTGGTATTAAAGGTGTGCGGCCACCGGCTTTGGCAGCGCCACCTGTGATGTCATTACCTGTTATTGATAATGGGTGCTCAACTTGGGATATCTTGAGGTCGTTTGCTCCGGCGGATGATACAGTCCCATTGAGATTTGTTATTGAGTCTCATAGTTCTGATGATGAAGACGGTGTAAAGGAGTTTAAGGTGGAGAAAGAGGAGGTTCATGATGTGGCAGTGAGGAGGACGATGGCTGCAGTGAATGGTGGGCTCTCGGAATCATGTTCATTTACCACTAATTCAAATGATGATGATTCATCTAGCACTACTACGGAGCCTATGTCGAATATTTCACCCAATGGCAGGTTTAGACGCGTTATCACATTTTGGGAGAAAGGTGAGCTCTTGGGACGTGGATCGTTTGGGTCGGTGTATGAAGGGATTGCCGAGTAAGTTCACATTATTTGTATTTGATTTTCCTTTTCCCTCTTTATAGTAATTTTGCTTTTTTGTTATCTTGCCAGTAGGGTTTTGACACACTTTCGGATTGCTTACTTCAAAACATTTGCTCATTTGTTTGATCTTGATAGTTGAAATTGAGTTGCTGAATCATTTAAGATTGAGAATTAATTTGAATAGATGTTTAGTTTGCTAAATAAATTGATGTAGATGTTGGCAAACTTATGGCTTATCTGATAAACCATTTCGGGTTCTAATGCCATTTGTCATCTGTTTTAGCAACCCAGACTTCTAACTAAGATGCGGATATACCTCAATTTTTGTTCAAGACAATTCACTTAAATCTGATTTATGAGAATCATGTGGCCATCTTCTATGAGCTTCTTGTGGAAGGAACACTTCCTTCTTTACTATCCTTTTGTTGAGTGAAGAAGCACATGCTTTGGTTATATGCCAAAGTCTTATGTTGGAAAATTACGGTGTTTTTGTGTATTTAGTTCTTTATGTATTTTAAAGCTGGTCAAGATCTATGGTTTGTAGTTTAGGTTCATTGTTTCTTGTAGACCTCAATGAACATAGTTCTAAGAAGTAAGAACGAATAAATTGGGGCTGTTTAGTAGCATTGTTTCATTTTATTTGTTTATTTTCACCAAAAAATAAAAAAAAACATAAAACACTGTTTGTTAAAAATGTTCGTGTTCTTCCCAAACTAGAAATGTTTGTAAACTTTGGACCTGTTTTCTGAAACGCTGAAAAGGTTGTTTCATTTTAAAAGCATGTTTAAATGGCAAAAGATGTGTCGTAGTGATTCTTTTTTAATGAGATACAGCTATTGAATATTATTACCAAGCTTCTAAGTTTCAACCTAATCCTAAATTCCCTTTTCTCCTACTCCTTCTTCATCCTTGCTCTCGCTCTCGCTCTCTCTCTCTCTCTCTCTCACAAAATATCCATCCAACTCCTTTGCGACTATTTATCTGCCCAAGTGCCTATCCCATCTCTTTGCCAGCCAACCGAAACCTTCTCTCTCTCGCAGTAGGGACCTGCCCCTTCACCTTCGCCTTTCCCTGCCACTTTCTGATACCCCCTTCCTGGACAATCTTTTCCTCTTCGCCAGACTTAACCTGCCCCTCCCTATCACTTACACCGCATCCCCACTCACCAGGACAGATTTCTCCTCCTTACAAACCTTCTGTCTTCCCCTTTCCATGATGCCGAACTCCCAACTCCTTTTCCCTCATCAATGTTTGGTACTTTTTGTTCTTCTTTTTGTGGACTGGTGAACTTTTCTAAAATTTTTTTGTCCATTGATTTGAGTACAACTTTGGTGTATTTGGATCTAATTATCAGGTTATTTGATGGCCGTTATTACTTAATTTAGGGTTATTGCATTGAAATTATAAATATCTTTTAGCTAAATGTTAGCTATTTTTGTGTTGATAATTAACTCTGAGTTCTGTTGCAGATATGGGGGGTATTATTTTTGGTAAATTTGATCTGATATTGCTGTGCTTGGGATAAAAAATTTTCTTGGGCTGTTATATAATGGAATTAGCAGAAAATATTATTGTTAATTTGAATCGTTTTGTGAGAGCAAAATGGAAAAGAGAGAAAGGAATATTTTTCATTTTAAATTGAAAATGGATGGTAAAATTAATTTTGCAAATAAAAAATTTTTACTGTTTAGATGAAGAATTTATTTTCTGACATGTAAGATCTGAAAGGTTTAGAAACGTACTCTTTTACATTCTCACATTGTGTACATAAAGATTAGACAGTGCTTTGATTTCAGCTCAATAAGAACGAAAATCTTGTGTAAAACTTGTCGATTTTTTAGTTAAATGCAAACATTTAACATGAAAGTAGTCATCAATGAAGGTGGCGAAACACCTAAAACCGGATTTAGGGACAACCAAACACGGACTTCAGATATCAAAATGTGCTATGTCAAAGGGAGACGCAACCCATTCATTGACTCTATGCAATAAGGCAAATAACGATATTTGGCAAACTGACATGTCTCACATTGTAAATGAGATATCTTGAAAACTTGGAAACAACTTCTTCAGCACAGCTAAAGAAGGATGGCCAAAGTGATAGTGAACATCAAGAGGTGTCAGGGTGCTTCAACATGCAATAGATGGCACTTTCATTGGAGGATTTTAAGTAAATAAAGGTCTCCAGTTGTTCTCTACCAATCATCTTCCTTGTCATACGATTTTGGAACACTCTTATATTTAGGGGAAAATGAGAGAAAACAATTGAGTGCTTGAGAAAAGCAATTGAGAGCTTGAGAAAAAACAATTGAGAGCTTGAGCAATTTTACTGATAGAAATTAGATTGAACAAATAGTTAGGCACAAACAATACAGATGACAATGAGATTGACGATGTACGAATGGCTAATCCAAAACCCACAACTGAAATATTTGACCTATCAGCCAAACTAATACTTGGAACATTTGTGTGAGAACTAAAGGAGGAAAATACCTCTATCACCGATCATATGGTATGTAGCACCTGAATGAATGACCCATTTGCTAGAGAATGACACAAGAAAGCAGTAGGTTTACCTGACTGGTTAATAGGAGATGGATTGGTAGAAATAAATATGGATTTATCAGAAGATGTAGCCAACGTACTTGCACAGTTGCTTTCTTGAGTTGGAAAGTTAGCAATCTGAGAATACTATTGATTGCCATGAAATAACCAACACGTACGCTTTGTGTGACCAGGTTTTGGACAATAATACACGTTGGTTCTGTTTGTATTTTTCATGATCAGCACTCCCACCACCTTAAAAAACCATGTCCATTTCGATTGTCATTATCACTGCATTTTCTTCGCTAGAGTACTTTGGCTCACAAGGGCACTAGTGACACTAGGAGGAGAAGGCCAAGATCCCTTCTGATGGCAGCTTCAGTATTGTAGAAGGTTTTGTTAAAACTATTTCGCTCCCGCCCCCCTCCCAAAACCCAAACAACAAACAAAATAAAGAAATAAATAAAAAAATGAATTATGTTATGGAAGAATGGGATCTGGTGTTTCGTGACTTACCTTATTTCCTGATCCCAAACTGGCTTGTGCCTAGCTTTCGTCACCCCAACTACCTATAGCGCAATTCACTACTCCCCCATGCCACTGGAGCTAGGAGGTAAGCCCTGTAGCTTTTATTTTCTCTCAATTTGTTCCAACACGTGGGAAGTTAGAGTCGGCCTTATTGAGATGTCCTTCTCTTTCGTTTTGTTTTAATGAAGATGCACAAACAAGAGACTTTTTCTTTCTTTCCCTTTTCTTGTTCCCGAGTCCCTTGCTTTTCTACTCCCTTTTTTCCATCCAAAGTAAGCCTAAGTGATGGACCTTAAAAAGTTAATACTCTCTCTCTTTGTTACTTTCTAGTCCATTACATATGTTCTTCTATTTATCTCGGTTCTGTTATGGCTTTAACTTATTGCTTTAACCTACCATAAGTACTGTTTTTTGTTCTGTGGGATGTGCATATTCATAGCGTTGCTATATACAATGAAATTTTTAGTAGCAGAAGTTTTGTGAAATTTGACATTTACAGTCTTGTTACATAATTGTCAATATCATTTACAACCTCTTCTTTTGTTTTGTTGTATCGGTCAGTTTTGCCACGGTCAGATCTATGAGGTGCTCTTGTTTATCATCATTAAGATGGAAATCATTAGAATAGCAGAAATGTGGGTACTTTTTGCGTAATCTATATGATGCTAAATGTTTTCATGATGTATCTTTGTTGCAGTGATGGGTTCTTTTTTGCTGTAAAGGAGGTATCTCTTCTTGATCAAGGAGAGGAGGGAAGACAGAGCATTTACCAGCTTGAACAAGTAAGTCAAGTCTTTGGTTTGTCCTCGTGTACTTTAACTGTGTCTTCGAGTTAGGTGCCTTGGTCCCTATATTATTTGTTTCCGATTTTTTTGATGCAGGAAATTGCTCTTCTGAGCCAGTTTGAACACGAAAACATTGTTCAATATTATGGCACCGAAAAGGTATTGTTTTCTTGGTTTATTGTGTGTTCTCAGAACTTTATTTGGCTTTATGGCTTTCTTCTTTTTATGTTTCATAGATGCTTTATTGGCCATAAGCATGGTGACAAGTAAATTAGTTGCTATAATTTTCTCCTTATCTGAGTAAACATATGCTGTAGTGCTGGCAACCTTACATATATAGTTGATCTTTTGCAACTGGACTTGGTTGAATTAGATGTGAAAAGTTTCTCTTCATGAGTTCATTTGTTGCTTCCTTAACTTATTTGGTAGAGCATGGAAATTTTATTTGCTGGCTGATGTTTTTGCAGGATGATTCAAAACTCTACATCTTTCTTGAGCTTGTAACCAAGGGATCCCTTTTAAGTTTGTATCAGAAGTATAACCTTCGAGATTCCCAGGTCTCTGCATATACAAGACAAATTCTACATGGTTTAAAGTATCTTCATGACAGAAATGTGGTTCACAGGTAATAAAGCTCAACTACTGTCTGTAGGTGTTGCCTTGTTGCTTTTGGTAATTTTCTTGATCTTTGTTCTGTAAAGTACACTATGTTCTGAAATGTTATACAATGCAATGCTAATTTCTAAAGCATTTGAACATCTGATGGTCTTGTTTAATTTGCTCTTATGAGCTGAGGTTTGAACAGTTTTACTTTTGTCCGGTGGTTTCCCTTTTTGACAATTTTTACTTGTTCTGTTTCTGTTAGAAATGATAATCATACCTGTTTAATTTGCTTTCTAATGTCTCATATTTTACAACTGTCTTCCAGGGATATTAAGTGTGCAAATATATTGGTGGATGCTAATGGATCTGTAAAACTTGCTGATTTTGGTCTTGCGAAGGTTGTACTCTTATACAATCCTTTCTTCTCGTACGTACAAATCTATTTTGCATAATTTTTCAGGAAATGGTGTTTTTAAGACTGCTATGGTTATGTTCTGCAGGCCACTAAGCTGAATGATGTGAAATCTTGCAAGGGTACTGCATTTTGGATGGCTCCTGAGGTTTGTCTTATTCTTTTTTATGGCAATTACGTATACGTATACTTTCAGCTTTTCAATGTAGTTTCATGATTCGGGTTGACATATAGTGTCCTAGTTGGTATTCACATTATGTAATCTGGGTAATCTGGGTATGCAATGTGCTGAATTTTATTTGTGGTGATGAAGATCTGCCCTCCTTCAAATGAGTAGTGTGAATACTATATTTAATATTGAGATGTTTATCATGCAAGTCTTGCTCAACAGGTAGAATCTATCCCTTTTCAAGTCATGTGTTCTGTGTAACGTAATTTACTTTTGAGGTCAGACCTGAGTAAATCTAACTAGGTTGCCTATGTACTCATGATTGAGAAAACACAGAGGTCAGATTGAATGTAGTTTGTAGGTTTCAAGAAAAAGAACTGTGTTTCATTTTTGTATGCGGGTTTTATTAACACAAATATATGCTTTCATCAATGAGTTGATTTATTTAAGACCTATATCAAACTTTGTGGCATTTTTAATTGATGGAAAATTTTGTTGCCTTAATCTAAATAAATTATTTAATTAAGGTCCGTCAGTGACATATGTAGGTTTTAATACTCAACATTCATGTTGAACCCATTTAACGGTATCTTGATGTATTTCAACTGGGGGCATATCTGAATCAGAATCCAGCCACACGTAGTTCTAAAAGATGAGATTTAATTAATTTTTTTCTGTTCGGTTGAAATTTTATTTTTTTTATTACATTGGTGTATTTGGCCTTTAGTGGCATTAAATGGCCCTAGGTGCCTCAGTTAGAGAACTACTTCAAATGAAGTGTTGGAAGCATTAAAATGAATTTATGCAATCTATCTGGTAAATCCTTGTTAATTTTGTTCTTGAAGTTTTAGTTGGTCCCCTAGTGCATAATTTTGTTGTAGTTATTCCTCTGTTTGATAAACATTATACATTATTATCATGCAATGATTTTTAGCCTTTTAAGATATAGATGAAACTAAAATGGGTCTGTTGGTGTTAATGATCACTCAATATGGAAATTAAACATTAAAATCTAAATATCGAGCACAAATATAGTGCGGAAGTCGTTTTGGTAGACTCTATTTTGGAACATATGAACTTGGTTAAATTTAAGATCATTGTGGGAGAGAAACTTGAAGAAGATATGAAAAGAGAGAGTGCCTTTGCTACAGGGGTGAGAGAGGGAGGTGGGGAGGGACAGGGACTAGGGAAGGTAGGGGTGGGAAAAGGAGATGAAGTGAGGGTAGTAAGAACTTTATGGTGTTTGGTTTCAATTGTTTTTATGGGAGATTGTCCATTGTTTTACTTGCATGATACACGTATGAAGGTTTTTCTCCAAATGCATTCATTTCTGAAATTGGAAACTAATGTGAACCCTACGGGACAGATATTTCTTTTTCATCATTGGTAAAAGATTACATTTGGAATTTTGTTCTTACTTTGCATGTTCTCTCTCTCTCTCTCTCTCTCTCTGTGGAGTTTTTACTCATGTTTAATTAGTAGCATGGTCTGAGATATCACTCTTCCAGTTATGGACATGCCATCATTTTATGATTATTAATCCTTTTGACTGCAGGTTGTTAATTGGAGGACTCAGGGGTATGGTCTTGCAGCAGACATATGGAGTCTTGGCTGCACGGTCTTAGAGATGTTGACGCGCCAGTTTCCATACTCTCATTTAGAACCTGTAATTATCAGTGTGTCTTTGTCATCTTCTTAGGTTCAACAATATATGCTCTGGCATGGTTTTTGTTTTCTAATAAACCTATAATGAATTTAATATTGGATGAAAGTTGGTTAACTTTGTTTTCATAAATGTGATGCAGCAGCTGAAAAAGTGCAGTTCAAATAAAACCCTTAGAAAATCACACCTAGGAACTACTAGGAGTCACATGTAGTAAAAGTAAACAATTGTCTTAAGAAGAATGGCTATCACGCCAAATTGGAAAATCAAAATGTTATTTCTGCTAAAAGTTCCATCTACATTGACTTGTATCCATAGAGGAGGTGTTCATTATCTGTGGTCACTAGTTGGTTATACTTCAAACTGTTAGTACCCTTCTGGTTTTCTAGATTGATGTGATTCCCACTAAAAAGCTTGCTGGAAGTATACTCTAGTGTGGGGTTGGTTATTGCATCAATTTCGAAAGAATAAAGTAGTTGCTGAATTTGTGTTACTAGTTTTTGAACTCTTTACCAGAAATTGTCAGACCCTAGCGGATTTGTAGATGGATTGCACTATCCAAAATATGGATAATCAGCAATCCAGAATGCTATTTTTGGTGTTTAGAAGTTGAAAGAGAAATGAAGGTTTTAATTTGTTGTTTCATAAAATAGTTGGACAGAAATCATGGTATTGAGCAAATTTATTTGTCTAGTCCATATCTTAATAATTTCTCTACAGTGATGCCTAAACAGGCTCCCTTTTTTTTTAATGATTTGAAGAAACCTTTTGTGCAATTGAGCTCTGTTCCGTCTAAATAGTCCAAAGAAGCCTGTCATTCTGCATTCCGCATTATCTGTGAGAAGCATTATATTATCCCAATATCATTCCATGTATCAGAACAATCAGCAATCTAGGTAGCCCTGGTTTTGATTTGCTGGCTTGTAATTGAATTTGAGTCAAAACAAAAATAGCTTATGTTCATTGTGCATTTTAGATGAGCTGCAGTTATTTTGTTTTCATTGGAAACCCAGGCTTTTGTCTTGAGAAAAGCATCTTTCATGATTTTTTCCCCTATCCCTAGTTAATGCTGTCAGTGAGGTAATTTCTCGACAACCAGACTTCTTTTTATGTATTTCACATTTTGTTTTTTTGCCTCATGCGGATTTGTTTTGATCATGTAAATCAGTAGGTTTAATGTTGTGTGCGCACTTTAAGATATAAGAACCACTTGTGCTACCAACACAAAAGTTGTCCACCAAGAATTATGGTGGACTGCTTGCTTCAGTTTTTAAAGTATTCCATAAAATTTGTATTATGGTTTCCCGAAGCAATATGTAAACATTTGAATGTTAGTAGCGCTTCACCAGTAGTTTTGACTATGGAAAGCAACGTAAACGATACCTAGGCATCAGTGTATTATTTTGAACCCTTCTAAATACAACTGTTATGGTTTGATATTGGCAAGTCCTTAAAATAAGGAACAAGTATTTTTTTGTGATCTGGATACCTATATTGCTAGCTGCATTTGTTTAGTTCATATTTGTGCTTTGTGTACTTGTTAACTTGAGGGGTTATAGATTTTGTGGTTATGAATTCCCAGATAAAGACATTTCTCCTTTAAAGTTCAATTTACAATTCAGTTGAGTTCATTAAATGTATCTCCTTTAGGTTATTGGGCCATCCTGATATGTGATTGTCATCTTAAAGATTGATAGTAGTTATTTTGTGTATCACAAAAACAGATGGCGGCACTGTTTAGGATCGGAAGGGGTGAACCACCACATATTCCCGAGACTCTTTCCGGAGATGCAAGGGAGTTCATCCTTAAATGTGTACAAGTTAACCCAATTGCTCGCCCAACTGCTGCTCAGCTCTTGGACCATCCATTTGTGAAGCGGCCACTTCCCTCATCTTGTTCAGCATCTCCATACCATCCTAGTAGGCGTGTTTAATCAAATCTTGTTATGGGTCTAATCTTGTAAGTATACAAGTCATGTTTAAATTGAAATGTTTTCATGGTATTGCATGATGCAAGCAACTTAGGGTGTCAGTTACTGCTCTTTTTGTCTGTCTGAAGTGACATGATGGTCGTTCTTTCTGGTTGGTGACAGACTGGTTCTTTTTTGATTGCATACTCTTGGTTCAGGAGGCTAAGTTTTGGAGCATGGCAGTTATTGGCAGTTATGTATACTTTTCAGACGTTTCCTGATTTTAAATCTTTGAGAATTTTGGTGTCATCACACAGAATTGATGCTTCGATATCTTTGGTCAGACACAAGTTGCTCTGAATTTATCCTATTTGTTCCTCCGGAGAAACTGGTTTCTTGCCAAGGCTGGGTTATTTCTAGTTGCATTCTTTTTTTCCCTCCCGTTTATTCCTTGTTGGGACTTGGGTCCCAATGTAGTAGTATGTAAGTGGATGTATCTGCTTTAGCACTGGTTGTAAAGGTTGAACAACTTGCATAAAGTGTAAATAGATTTCTTTGTTCAAGCAAGGCTTACACACACTTACATTCTTTGAAGCTTGGACCCTTTTTATGGTTGTTTTATTGGGTGTTTTTTTAAGAATAGTATTGTAGCAGTTTTAAAAATTATTTTTGAAAACTATATATGAGAAAAAGTTAGTTGGAAAATATATGTGAAGTTTTTAAAAAATATATTTCTAAAAAACATAACCAAATAATAGAGTGAAAAAGTAGGTGTGGACACCAAAGTTAATTGTAAGGGATGGGGCATGCAGGAGATTAGCCAACGTAATAAAGGTTGTCCGGCGTGTGTAGGAGATTAAATGCTGAATTTTCAAGGATGGATTGTAAACACGCTATAATTTTGGGTCAGTACTGCGTCAGAAAGAGTCTTGAAATTGAGATTTCCAAATAAAAAAGAAAGAAGGGACTAAAATGGAAAATGCTATTTATCTATGAAGAAAAATGAAGAGTCCATCCAAATTTCCAATTGAAATATCAATTCTCTTTCTTCTCTCGTTTTCTCTGAAGTGCCCTATTCGTGGCAGAAAAAGATACGAGAATATACTATTATTGATTTGAACATTAAAAGTTCGATAATCCAAAAGAAAGAAGAATTAAGGTCTCGTTTGAATGCATAGATATTTGTTTGTTGCATCAGTAATTGTTTTAATATACATTCACTCATTTTCGCATTGAATAACGAAGAAAAAAAGTATTTCAGCTCGCAACTAATTTAAGGTTTATTAATTTTGAACATTTGTATTTTTTTTTTTTTTTGCACTATGAAGTAGTTACTTGTTACTTATTCTATTAGTTGTAGTGGTCTTCTTCAGAATGCCCGTATCCCATGTAGGGAAGCGTTCTGTTTTAGAGAGAAATCTCCGATAAGTAGAAAATATAGTTAAAATCCTAGGTAGAGAAAAGGGGGAAAAATACGATGCTGACTAATTTATATCCTAGTTTAGGTTTGCATTAGAAAGTAAAAATATTAAATGCATGCTTTTTTGACATTATATTCGTAGACGATAATTTTGAAAATCTTGAAAGAATGTATAGTACATTCCGCGTTATGTAATTCTAAATTAAACATTGAAATAAGAAGCTAGGCTACTTTTTTGTCTGGATTCGTGAGTGTATCAAAATATAATAAGCAATATCTATCCTGTGAAATTACATTATGAAAAATCACATTTCAAATTAATTTCTACCAACCAAACGAAGCTAGATAAACTGGCTTTCAGGATTATGAGGAAATTACAAGATCCTATAATCAAAAGAGTACAAGATATTTGAAGCAAAAAGTTGCCAGCTTCTAAACTCTTTGGTTCATTGTAGTGGTAAGAAATAGTTTTTGGGAGCAAATTAATGGGACATTATCTGTTTTTGATTTTTAATTTTCGTTCAGATTGGTTATCTAGTGTCAATTTACAAAATAAAATGACTCCTTTTATTTTTGCACACAATACACTGGATATAATAATGACTGTGAGATAGGGAGAATTCAGGTTTGGATTCAATGTAAAGTAGGACTCACAAACCTACACCATCCAGGCAATTACTGACTTGAGGAGGGGTTGTGGACCTTATAAATACACTCACGCACAAAAAACCCACTGATGTGGAAACTTGTTTTCTTTTGAAATCAAACACCAAAGGGGTAGGGCATAAAGGGGAGGGGATGTAAGGGTTACATCCCCTCTCCTTTGTAAGGTAATAAGGGGAGTAACGCAGCGGAAAATTTAAAAATTTATTACCTTAACCATGGATCTCTTTGATGTAATCTATATGATTAAAGGGTGTTTAGCACAAATACCTCAAGTATAGAAGATTTCTATGCTTCAAAGGACAAGATTTTATTCGATGAAGGTGTTGATCTATCATAAAAAGCCCTCCAAGTGTAGAACCTCCAACGGTATCCACACGAACATGATCTTTAGGAACCTTTGGGCTTACTTGCCTTGCCTTTTGAGTGCTAGCTCCCTTGAATGATTCATGAAGAACACAAGAAGAAGAAAGAAACCCTAACTATTAGGAAGAAGAGATGTGGCGTTTTTCTTGGGAAGAGAAACGCCTCTCATGCTCTCAATTTTTCTCTCTCTAGATTTTGTGTTGTGTTTCATCCATCTTTCAAGAGTCAAGGCATGGACTTATTTATAGATGTAGTATCCTAGTCTTTAAGGAAACAAGAGCAATTGGAAACCAAGAAAGTTTATGAAGCTTGCCTTAAGCTAATCCTATTCCTTTAGGAAACCTATTCTAAAAAGAAACCAAATAGCTTCTTAATTCCTTTTAGGAAACTAATTTCCATCAAGACTTATAATATTTATAAATAAGTCCTTTAAGTTAATTTATCACATAAATTAACCCCATAAGTATCATATACTTATCTTAATAACAATTTAACCTAAAGACCATGTTCTTATTGTGTGTGACCCATTAGGTTCTATTCATGTTGGCAATAAGTACAAATTATAACTCATTAATTAATTAATTAAGAGCTAGATAAATTAACACTTTAATTTATCATTAATTCACTAATTAATTAATTTGCACTCATAGATCATGAGTGGCGTCTAGCAATGCATCATGACCACCCAAGTGAAAGGAAAGTCATATGGTAGACTACCCCTATCAATGACAATGTTACCGTGTAATTAATATCCTTTCACCACACTATATTCCAATTAGTCTAAGAGTGTAGTGCGCACTTTTTAAATGACTAATTAACGATTTCTTGTTCCTGAAATATAACTTTCCATAAAAGTATAACCTTGAAATTCTTTCAAGTCATACTTTTATTTTTGTGCTAAAGATTCTTTAAGTCATATTTCAACAAGTGGCCAATTTGGGATATACTCTCCTATAATAAGGAGTGGTGAATTCTATATCGATTACTCACTATCCTTCCATGCTTCATACTATACCCAATCTCTACCGTATGGGCTACTCTTTTATGAGCACCGAGCAATAGAGTCAAAGCATAGCAATCCACACTCAAGATACCATGGTAATCTCAAGTCTAAGGATCACTTACACCATTGCCATTAAGAGTATAATTTATTAGCACTATGAATAGTAACTCTTGGCGGATCAATCCAATGAACTTGTTCTCTAACAAGCATCCACATACCGGCTTAGGTGTCACACACCATAGTTGACGAGATCAACTACTACTTATCATAAGTAGAGGCAAAATATGTGCTAGTCTTCTCGTATTAATGATGTCCAATCTCATTAATACTATGACTAGGGATATTTAAGAATATAATTTTATGTGTAACAAGAGTCTCATCATTGTAACTCTTACAATCTCTTATACACAGTTAATATTCTATGGACTTTATCAAATAAACAAGTTATATTAATAACAAGTATTAAATGACAAAGAAAATGCCACATATATAAGTATAACATGAAATAAGCGTAATAAAAATCTCAAAAACCAACTTAGTTTTAGGGCATACACTAACATTCTTTATCCCCTACCCTTTTGGGGTTTGATTTCAAAAGGTTTGGATTCAATGTTATTGCACACTTTCTACAATGCTAACTTTCAATTAAACTCATATTACTTTGTTAAACAAAGCATCTTGTTTTATATCAATAGAGTTGAACGGTATCCCTTGGATTTAGAGCGCTCTCATTCTCATTGTACCTACAGTTCTATATTTGTGTTACCATTGATGAGAATACTTAACCACTGTGAACTTTCAATTTCAGCAATGAACTACCTTCAACTTTTAAAATTTCACACAATTTTAAATTATTATAGCCTGGGCCAAAAAATGAATGCTTTGATTGGTTCACCCTCATTTTTTTCTTCCTAACTTCTAGAAATATTCTGCCAAAATTTGATTTTTTAGAAGACCCTAATTACTTTATCCCATCTCTTTAATTTCATCCATCTCATTCTTTCGACTTATATTGCCGTCTTTTCTCTAAAAAAAAAACAACTTTGATGTTTTAACCAAAGAAGAATTAGAAAAGAACCATATAAAGATTTAGTGATGTGCGCACGGTTGCATTGCCAAGAAAGTCTTGGATTTCAGGTATGCAACTCGTTAAACTCAAGACCTCGTTTGATTCGTGAACCAAGGAACTCTTGACGTGGAGTTGTTTTGCCTTGAATCTCCCTTGAAGAAGATGAATACGCCTAAAACAAGCTAGATTAAACCAAAGTTGAGTGAGTACAATCGTTTAACCTAAATTACCTAAGACTTGATAAAAAACACAAGAAAAACTCCCAGCTAAGTTGGTGGTCACCACAAGCAAACATGATAAGACCAAGAGTAGTTCTTAATTAACAAAGAACCAAGAAAATTTCCAAAGGAAACTCACGAAAATATGCTAAAATCTGATTAAATTTGCAACTAAAAATAAGGCCTATAAATAGGCATACAAAGAACATTCTAGAGTTGTGAAAATAGACTTAACTTCTATGAAAATTCCTAAACTAATTAAACTCATAAATCAAAGCATGAATTAACTAAACTAACTAAGTTTATTACAACTCAAAGACTAAACATAAAAGACGCCTAAAACAACCTAATGGGTTGGTCGAATTTGCTTAAGCCCATTGGAGCTTCAATTGGGCTCTATCTCTTCAATCTTGGACTTCGTGTGGCCCATGAAGCTTCCGTGATACGCACGGAATTGTGGAACGTTGCCAAGACCGCTTGATGAACTCCAAGCCAAACGCCTCGAGCCCTTCTTCAATGAAGATCATGAACTCCTAAGATCCTAAACTAGACCAATTTGAGCTAGTTCAATATGCTAGTTTAAGGCTTTAAGAATTGATCAAACACGAAAGAAAATCACTCTAAGCAAGAATTTAAGTCGCCACAAGCTTAGGCTTGATAAGACTTAGAGTAGTTCTAATCCAAGAACCAAGAAAACACTCTTGAAAAGAGCTCTCACTGTTCACGAATTTTTTTGAGGAATAATCTGATTATTTCATTGAATTATGAAGGCCTATAAATAGGCTTACAAGAAAATTCTAGAACTTGAAGTTTAAGACAACTACTAAAAACTAAATATTCAACTATTTGGAAAACTACCAAAAACAACTTGTAAACAATTTCGAAAACTAACAAAACATAAAATAAGATCTAGAAAATATAAAAAATTCATCCATAAAAGTCTCCTTGGGCTGGACACCTCCATTGTGCACTATTGGGCCTCCATCTTGCAAGTTTAAGAGCCCTCCAAGTGAGCTCAAGTAACCAGCCCCTTGTATACTTGTTATGAACAACTTAGAACATTCAATTGGGCTATTAGATTTGATCCAAAGCCAATACATTAAACCTTGAGCCCAATCTACTAGCTTGATCATTACATAACTCAAGCCTAACATTCATGCTCAACTCGTATGAAACACTTGGACAACATTCATGCATGCTTATATCATTGATGAATGACTTCCCTTTTAGCTTGAAACATGCTAGGAAATGCTTCACATGTGTAAGTGATCCTTGGATCTTACCATTCCTTCCTCCCTCGAAAGGATTCGTCCTCGAATCACCTACAAGATATAGAACAACACAAGTGATACTAGGATTGATAGGTAAGTACGTATAGCCCTCAAAAACACTTAGCACAGGAAACATGTCATGCAAATTGAATGGCTCAATGCATACATGAACACAAGTAACCAAAAACTCATTGTTCTCTAAAGATGAAACATTGTAGAACACAAAAACACAACTTCAATGTGCAAAGGCAGATTCTAACCTAAAAACAACAAACATGTCTAGATGATTAACATCCCTAAAAACATGTAAAAGAAAGAACATACATGGACTATGAACAAAATAAACATATTCACCTTGAACACTTAGTACACAAAGTTGCTTAGAAAACCTGTTTATCCCCATGCATGCATCAACAAAAACAAGACAACATTCAACATTCCCTAAGGATGCAACAATGTAAAATTTACACACATGCAAGAATATTGCAAGGACAAATTCATGTTTAAGAATAATAAACTCATTTTGATGAGTGTCGTCTTTAAAAACATGAACAAGACTTAGCAAATATGGACTCGAAAGTAAACTCCAATGTCTAGCAACAAGATGAAACGATTCAAGGGATATATCTTGAACAAGAGCACGATGAAGATCATAAACAAGACTAGTATGCTCACAAGTGCAAGTAAGACTCAAAAACAAGATCATTATGACTAGCTAAAACACTTGAACCTATTGAACAGATTGCATAAACATTAGCATACGACATTAGACATAAAGAATCATGCAAGAAATACTCTAAATAACCTAAAACATGATGATCTAACATAATGAAATACCTAAGACAGGATGCATTACGAAAAATAAAACATGCTGAATGTAAAACATAATTACTAACCAAAACAAATGAATGAATTGGATAGAATGCATACATAGGCATGTAATCCTTATCACAGCATAAAAACTTATAAAAGAAATACCAAAAATCATTTAAGACATCATGACGAAACACAAGAACTTTCTCAAGATAGAATGAACTATGAGAAGTAAAACATGCTAGATGCAATACATAATCACTTATTCTAACAAAATAAACATGCAAAACAGAACTATAGTGTAAATTAAAAATACTAAAATATATGTACAATGAACCTAGAGAATTAACACAAAGCAAAGCTTCAAAAATAGAATAAACATGTTTACTATATGTAAATGCATCATGCAACAAACAACCTAAAGCATTACCAACAATGAAATTACTAGAACAAACTAAACCTAAACCATTAAAATTAGAATGTAATTCATGCAACTTATAATGAAACTTTATATGCAACACATACTTATCTCTACTACAAAAGACAAGATGAACATCAGGACTTAGAACACTATGATTACTAAAACTCAAAATGAATTTCCTAGGAGAAATACTACGCACAAAATGAAAATTGTCACATAAATTACCAATAGACACTATATGCAATGTAAAATTATTCACATTAATGCTATAGACAACATGTAAAGAATCATGCAGAACTAAATTAAAACACAAAATACGTATGAACTTAAAGTTAGAAAACCAATTGACACCATGCCACCAATCAAACATGTATTTGATCAACCAATTTGTGTTGATACCATGAAACCATCTTTTTGTCTCAAAGCATTCCTTCTTCACCAAATCATGCTTTTGAATAAGTTGCATCTCCTTGCTTGATAATGATAATGCTCCATCAATTTGCAACTTTACACCATTGAATGAGCAATTTTCTAGTGGCATCTCTCTTTGAAATTGATTTCCCTGTTGCTGCAAAAAAGAAACAAAAGCACTAGGAAAACAAGTGTTAAGAGTGTTAGCAAAATAATCTACTTGTACAAAGGTACGTGAAGTTTAGGTCTTTCACTCAGAGCACTATTTTCTTCCTTTTCACACTCAACAATTTCCCCTTTAATGTTGTCCATTATGCTCACATCACACTCCTTCTTTTCTTGAACACACTCTTCTTTGTCTTCACTCTTTTCTTTAGATTGTGTGCTCACTGATTTTTCCCACTCTTTGCAATCTTTTGCAATTTTCTCTCTATCTTTATTTGCTTCAAGTGGTAACAAAGGACATAACTTGATATTCTTCCCATTCCACATGAATGAGTATTTGTTATTCACCCCATCATACTTGGCATTCTTTTCAAGTTGCCATGGATGCCCCAAGAGTATATGACAGGTCTCCATTTGTACTACGTCACAAAGAACCTTATCACGATACTTGCTAATTGAAAACTCCATCTCCACTTGATTGGTCACCTCCAATTCTCCATTGTCAGTCAACCTTTTGTATGGATTTGGAGGCTTCAACAGGGGCAAACCTAGCTTTCCAACACACATAGTACTTGCCAAGTTAGTGCAACTATTATGATTGATATGCATACTACATACCTTGTTATTCACAGTGCATCTAATATAGAATTGACTTTCATGTTGCACTTGTTTATCATCACTACCAGCTTTGAGTGATTGCATTTCCTCATCACTATTGACTTTCATGATCTCCTTAGACTTTGAAGTTGATGGTTTATCATTCCCTTCAAAGGCATCAATATTTCTCCAATAGATATGACTTGATGAATTGTGATCCTTTATTGATGGTTTAGATTCCTCTTCACGCATCATTCCACAAGCTTTCTCCTTTTGAGTAGCTACAAGTGCCTCATATTCTTCCCATAGAGAATCACGATGTTGCCTTCTAGAAGGTCTAGAATTCAATGGTCTTTCCCTTCTCCTTGAAGCAATGCCTTCATGGCCACAATCATCAATGATAGACTCTTCAGAAGAACGATAAGATTGAGAACACTTCGATGGTACTTTCCTCTCTACTGTAGACACTAAATTTTGACACACCTTTTGTAAAAATATGTGTGTTACTTTATTGTAGGGGGTATTTTTCATTTTTCGGGGGTGGAATACAATTTTCGCGTATTATGTCTAATTCGTCACATCAAGGGGCAAAATGGTAATTTCGCCATGTAAATATTAGTTTGCTTTATTTTATTTCTTAAATACATGATTTTACTATTTTCATCATTATTTATGATTTTAATGATTTTCAGGAGTCATTTGTTATTTATTTAAAATTTTAATATTTTTTAATTCAATGGCATGTTTTCCAATGCGCTATTTTTACGAGAATTTTCAAGTGAAAAATTTTATATATGCATTTTGTATATTCATAAATTTTTTGTAAAAATTACATAATTTTTAGAGGTTGTTTAGTATTTATGTAATTTTTGCCTTTTTGTCTATTAAGGGCACATTTCCCAAGAGTGCATTAATCTTAAAATATTTGGGTGAAAAAAAAAACTTTAGTGTAGGTGTTTTGTGTGATAATATATTTTGTGTAAAATTTTTGTGATTTTTAAGAGTCATTTAGTATTTCTTGTGGTTTTTATAATTTTTATCATATTATGTCACAGTTTCCAATGCACCTTTATTTAAGAATTTTTGTGTAAAATATTTTATATGTGCATTTAATACTTATAGAGTTTATATTTGTTACTTATTTCAAATGATATCTTTTTATCTATCACATATTTTTCAATGATGAAATAATTTTAACATTTTAATTATTATTATTATTGAATTTTCTTTTTCTAGTAATGCTGAATTTTAGTTTTATTATTTTATTTTATTTACTTTTTATTTTATTCTAAGAAGTCCATAGAATTTTTATTTTTATTTCAATTTTCTTCATCTTCTCACATTTTTTTCTTTTCTTTTTCTTTTTTCTTTTCTCCTTTATTTTTCCTTTTTCTCTTTTCTTCTTCTTTACAAATTTTACCAAAAAAAAAAAAAAAAGAGTAGAGCAAGCTGCGTTTACTGTAGCAGTATGGCTACCATCAGACCAACTTCACCATCATCACAACTCTCCCAACTCCCCTGCAAATCAGCAGATTTGAGGGGATTTTGGGGAGATTGACTTCCTTCCCCACCCACTTTCATCATCACAATCACAAAAACACTCAAGCTCACCATCCTCTCCCTCTCTGTTTTCAATATACCAGCAGCCCAAACACACATCCAGTTTCATTCACACAAACGCATTCATCAGTCCACAGAACTGACTCACTCACGCACAACACACACACCTGCACTCTCACTTCTCCCTCTCGGTCATTTGCCCTGCACCTTCATCACACACCACAGACACACACCAATTCACAGCCTTCCCCCCACCCTCTCTGCCTCCTTTTCCCCTCACCAGTTCAAACGCACTTCCCATACGCACAAAGCACACACCTGCATACGCACATTGCACTCACTCTCATACGCACAAAACACACACCTGCATACACACATCAGTTCACTCACTCACGCACAAAAACACACACCTGCACTCTCACTTCTCCCTCTCGGTCTCCCTCACTCCCTCTGCCTCCCCTTCCCCTGCACAAACACACACAACACACAACGCACGACGCACCAAGCACACACATTTCATTTGCACCACCACTTTCACAAACCAGTCACAAACACACACTCAACACACAAAAATACACACACAACACACACGCCAACACACAATCAGCAAGCAAAATCACAGCCTAGAACACCTCAACCACCTGCAAAAAATAACAGGAAGTAACAATCCAAACAATTCACACCCAACCAGCAAACAAAATCACAGACACGCACACCTGCAAAACAAAAACAGAAACCACAAAATCACCACCCAACCACAGCCAGAAATCCCTCCATCGACTTGCAACCACCACCATTTTACAAACGCCATTCTTTGCCCTCAGAAATCACTCCACCGCCTCCCTCCCTCCAGGTAAGATCTTCGGCCAATCTCCTAAATCTATATGTGTATACTTTAATAGATAAATTGTTGGTGAATTGATGACTCGAATCGGACTTGAGTAAAAAGCAGTGGCAATTTAAGCTGCATATTTGGAAATTGTGGGTGTAGAAATGAGAGATTTGCGAGAGAGAGAGATAGGGAAACCGAGAGAGAAGAAGACTAGAGAGAGACCGAGAGGGGCGGAGAGCGAAGAGAGAGAGAGAGAGAGAGAGAGAGAGAGAGGGAAACCCGGATAGGAACCTGTTGAAAAGAGAGGTCCGGCGAGGCGAGAAAGTGAGATGACCGAGAGAGAGTCAGAGAGTTGGAGAGAAAAGGGGGGAAGAGAAGAAAGAAGAAAAAAGAAAAGAGAAAAAGAGAGAAAAAGAAAGAAAAGGAAGAAAAAAAATAAAAAGGAAATCTGAAAAAAAAAGAGAATGAAACCGGGTAAAAAATAAAAAAAGAGTTTTAGTGAAATTACGTCGTTTTGACGTAGTTTCACTCAAAACTACGTCGTTTTGATTAGTTTAGTTTTTTAATTTATTTTTAATTAATAATAGGTATTTATTTTATAGTTTTTATACTTTTATTAATGTCACTGTGGCCCCGATAATTTCTGATATAAGCATTTAAGTTTCTGTTTTTATAGATTGACCCCCATAATTTAATTTTCTTTGCAATTAGGTCCCAATTAATTGCATTTAGGTCCCCTAACTTTTAGATAATTATAATTTTGGCCCCTACGTTTTTCAATTTTCTATTTTGACCCCTATATTTTTATAAAATTATATTATGACCCCTATACTTTTCTGAAATTACATTTTTACCCTTAAATATTTCTGAAAATTTTGTTTTACCCCCTTTTTATTGTTGGATATTACAAATTGGTGTTTAATGTGGCTATAATTTACAAATTGAACCTTGAATGTTTCTTAAAATTGCAATTTGGTTTTAAAACTTGTTGGAAATTGTATTTTTCATATTTTAACTTGCTGGAATTTTATTTTTGTCCCCCCAACATTGCTGGAAATTCTATTTTTGCCCTAGAATGCTTGCTGGAATTTTATTTTGTCCCCCCAACCTTGCTGGAATTTTATTTAAGTCACTATACTTGCTGGAATTTTATTTTTGGCCCCCTATTGTTGCTGGAATTTATATTTTAGTCCTTTATGTTGCTGGAATTTGTTTTAAAACCTCCATTAACTGTTAGAAATTGTATTTTAGTCTTTTATTTGTTGCTGGAATTTAAATTCTAATATTTATAGCTGCTGGAATTTTTTATTTTAGCCCTTTTATATAGCTGAAAATTGCAATTTGATCCTATACATTGCTGTAAATTATGTATTATTTAATGACTTTGCTGAAATTATATTCTTGGCCTTAAGTATTGCTGGAAATTTTTATTTTTGGGCATTATACTTGCTGAAAATTATATTTTAGCCTTTAAATTTGTTGTAAACTATGTCATTACCTTAATTAGGGTTTAAAACTATAATTTTACCCTTTTGTTTGTTGTAAATTACATTTTCACTTTAGAATGTTACCTAAATTTCCATTTTTAATCCAAATCTTATAATATTTTATTTTTGCCAAAAAGAAAAAAAATTAAAATTAGTTAAGTCCTCAAAGCTTTAAATTATTTCTTTTCACATTTTCTTTATTTATTTTATCAAATTTATAATTAATGTTCTAAAATTGAGTCTTATTAGTCTAATTAATGTTCAAATTAGTTTCTTTATTTTCCTTTTAGTTATTTTAATAATCCTTATTTGGGGTGTTAAAAGTTTAAGTATGTATTATTGTATTTTATCTTCTATTATTATTATTTCTTTATTTTTGTTGTTTTGCTTTATTTATTTATTTACTTATTTATTTTTACTTAAACAATTTTCATTTTTCTTCCTAAATAATTAATTATTATTATCATTATTTTCTTTCTCTTATTTTGTTTATTATTGCTATAATTGTTTAAATTATGGTAGTATGTTCATAGTGATCGGTAGGAAATTATTTAATTAGTGATTTATTTATTAAATAGTGGTATTTTTGACACAATTGTTCATTTTAGTAGCAATCTGTACCGAGTTTACGAACGGGAGATACCTTGATTACCCTTTTTATTTCTCTTAATATGTTTCTACGTGCTCCTATGTGTTTTTCTATGTGTTTTCATGTATTTTTGTGCTTATAATTTTTATCCATGTGTGAATGTTTATTTATTTATGTCCTACTATTTACTCGAATTTAATTTTTGATTATTCAAAAAAATGTAATAGATAGGTAATATTCTATTTGGCAAAATTTTTTGTATTTAGATAGTTAATGTAATAGATAGTTTATGTGTTATCTGTTTAATAAAAATCTCATGTATTTTAGATAGAAAATTTAATAGATAGGTTAGATAGGTTATCTTTTATTTTTATTTTTAGATTGTAATTAGGCTTCTCCGGTGTAATAGTTAGGGTTTTGTGTGCTATGTGTGCTATGTGCTTATGTGTTTTATTCGCTTTCTTTAGGACTTTGCATCTAGAATATCATGTTTGTGTGCTATGTGCTCCCACGTGCTATTATTTGCTTTTATGTGATTATTGCTTTAATATGTGCTTTAATTATTTACTTGCTTTATTATTCTATATGTGTATCGTCGCCACACTAGTCCAACGCTAGTTGTGGTTAATTCCAGTTTCTTCGCTAGTCCAACGCTAGCGGAGAATTTATAGAAAATAGACTAGTCCAATACTATACTTTTAGGTCATTTTAGTGATAGAATCATTTCTTGTGTGCATTTCATGACCATTACACACACATTTTCTCTTTTTAGGCTTTTTCCATTTTTACATAATTTTTATATATATTTTTTATCATTTATTATCTATTTTTAAACATATGTTTAGTACACAACATTTAGATTCCACTACACATAGAATTTTAGGTCATTTGTGTGATTTGACTAAAAAATAGTCATCTACTCACGTGGGAAGCGATGGCGTACATGTCGTTCCCCCCTCCGTGAGTAGGAATAGTTAGTCACGAGTCTATTAGTCCCCTGTACCAGTTATGTTGCATCCCTACTTTCTTTGTTCACTAACTATCTATATTACTATTTTTCTTTTCTTTTTACATTTTATTTTGCATCTATACTCGTGACTCCATCGAGTTCTAGACTCGGGTTTCGCAATTAATGCGGTAATTCCGACTAAACCTCAATGGAACATTTTGTCCCTAACGATATTCATTTTAGGACGAGATTTGCATTCATATAGTTGCATCCAAATGCGATAAAATCTTAGGGTTATATTAGGAAAATTTAGACTAAATCTTGCAACTAGTTTCGGCTAGGTTGAAAGGGTGCCTTAGGCGCAAGCCTTTGCCTTCCCTCTCTTCAATTGTGACTCTCGAACCTTTTTCTCTTGTTTTCAAAAACCTGGAGTCGTCTAAAAGGGTTTTTCTTGTTTTTCCTATATTTTTCCAAAAATCATTTCTTTAAATAAATCATTCTTAATTTTCTCACCTTTTATAAAATATTTTCGGGTGACTTGGCACACCCAAACTCACTACCAAGTGGCGACTCCTTTTTCACTAAAAAAACCCTTTTTAGACTCTATTTTTGGGCCCAAAAACCGTCGCATTTTCAAAGTCCCATTTTAGGCCCTTTTTCTTTTTATTTTTAAAATAAAGCATTTGTTTGTCACATTTTTATCGAATCATCTTTTACAAAGCATTTTCTAAAAATTATTTTTTACAAAAATTTACACGCTTCTTTTTCCAATAAATAAAATCACATTTAATTCTTCCTTTTCCTTTTTCCCGACCTTCACACATCTTATTATTTCCCTTTCGAAAAATGGGGCGCGACATCTACCTTTCTTGAAGCATAGGTAGTATAATCACAATCATTGGTGTACCCCTTAGAGGATTTAGATGTGACATTGTGATCAAATTGATTTGTTCTTTTGAGCACAACACATTCCCAAGCCATATTTAAACCTGCAAGAAAAGTTAGTGACAAAGAAAAACAAATAATATAAAAATAGCCTCACCACTCCCTTAGTGTATACACTCAAGCACTCGTGTATCACTCAATGTATATGGCTTTTCCTCTCTAGTGAGCTCACCTCTAAGCCTTTTTCCACTCTTGAGATGTTTTCTTGTTGGTCCTTTGATGAAAACCTGCTCAATCAATCTTACCAAGAGCAAATAGCAACCCAAACACAAAAATAAAGATGATAGTAGTCAATTGTGGAAGCTTAGAGTGGGGTTTGATCAAGAGAATTTCAAAGAAAGCAAGAACGATCAAGATTGACTCAAGAAATACACAATTTGGAAACCCTAACGTGTGGTATTCTTGTGTGAAAAATCTTGATTTTTAATGTACTCTTGAAAGAAAATAATATTCTTGTGTAAAAATAAAAACTCAAGCTTTCCTAATAAAGTTAGGATTTATGAAAACCCTAGCTCAATTAGGTTTTGGAAACTTTGGACAAAAAAAAAAAAAAAAAAACAACCACTTCCAATTAGGAAACTCAAAATGCACGGTCAAAAGGAAACAAATTGCAGGTGGAAACCCTTACCAACTTAACTTGAACAATTAGGAAACCAATCACCCTTAGGTTTGGACTAAGTCTCCTTGTTTCCTTTTCTTTCTTTGGTAACAACTTTCCTTGTTTCCTTTTTCCTTGTCAACAGCTTTCCTAATCCTTTAGGACTAGGATTCCTTTTCTATTTAAACACCAAATCAGCTCCTTTTCTTCCCTTTTTAAGATCAAAACAAGCTGGAAATTCAGAAAAAAATTCGTAGGTAACAATCAACCAAAATTCCAGCACCACAATTTCAATCCAGATTCAAGAATTAAGTTCAAGAACTTGTTCCTACCACTTTGTCTATTAATCTTGATGCAAAAACTCACCAAAACAGCCCAAGAACAACCAGAAAACGTTCTATAACTACCCAAAATCCCAGATTCAAACAACGTTCACCTATCTTTCAAAAAGAGGAAGTTATGTGATCAAGAAGTTCAAGAAATCAATTTCCAGCAACTATGTTCTTCAAAAACTTCAATTTATCACTCAAGAACTTCAAGAAACCTCAAGAACTTGTTCAAGAAACTCAAGAAACTCAAGAACAAATCTGGACAAATTCAAGAATTCCAAGAACTCAACAAGTAAGTCCAACAACTTCAAAAATTCACCAAGAAACAACCAAGATCAATCAAACAAAGGTCTTGCACGGCTCTTTCACTTGTGCAGCCTCTTTTTCTTTGTGCTTGGCTTCTTCTTTTTAAGCACGCCTCTTGTCCCCTCTTTTTTTCTTTCTATTATTTTTTTAACACAAAACAAACAAAACTGGACAAACTTCTTCGGATGAACAGTAACGCCCAATGACCACTAACGACTCTTTTTTTCTTTTTTTTTTTCACCAAGAACAACACAAAACGACTAAAACCCTTCAAGAAACTTCAATCCAAGGCTTGTTTGTCCAAAAAATTTGATTTTCTTGAAAAAGTTTTAACACAAGAAATTCAAGAAAACACCAAAAACAGTCAAGATTTCAAAAATACCACACACAACCTAAAATTCTTGATTGGAGACAACCAAGAACGACTCTAAGACCCTAAAAGAACTCAAGAAAACACAAGAACAAGACAAGAACACAATGAACAAAACAAAACAAAGCTGGACAGAATTTGGAACGAGAACAAAACCCAAGAAACGTTCAAGAATAAACGTGACACAAAAGGAACACAAAAAACGGATGGAAAGAAAATAACAAAGGATGATATGTCCAAATTTTTCAAAGAAAAATTGGACTAAAAACCTGAAATTATCAAGAAAGTAGGCTCTGATACCAATTGATACGCACGGAATCGTGGAACGTTGCCAAGACCGCTTGATGAACTCCAAGCCAAACGCCTCGAGCCCTTCTTCAATGAAGATCGCGAACTCCTAAGATCCTAAACTAGACTAATTTGAGCTAGTTCAATATGCTAGTTTAAGGCTTTAAGAATTTGATCAAATACGAAAGAAAATCACTCTAAGCAAGAATTTAAGTTCCCACAAGCTTAGGCTTGATAAGACTAAGAGTAGTTCTAATCCAAGAACCAAGAAAACACTCTTGAAAAGAGCTCTCACTGTTCACAAATTTTTTTGAGGAATAATCTAATTATTTCATTGAATTATGAAGGCCTATAAATAAACTTACAAGAAAATTCTAGAACTTGAAGTTTAAGACAACTACTAAAAACTAAATACTCAACTATTTGGAAAACCACCAAAAACAACTTGTAAACAATTTGGAAAACTAACAAAACATAAAATAAGATCTAGAAAATATCAAAAATTCGTCCATAAAAGTCTCCTTGGGCTGGACACCTCCATTGTGCACTATTGGGCCTCCATCTTGCAAGTTTAAGAGCCCTCCAAGTGAGCCCAAGTAACCAGCCCCTTGTATGCTTGTTATGAACAACTTAGAACATTCAATTGGGCTATTAGATTTGATCCAAAGTCAATACATTAAACCTTGGCCCAATCTACTAGCTTGATCATTACATAACTCAAGCCCAACATTCATGCTCAACTCGTATGAAACACTTGGACAACATTCATGCATGCTTATATCATTGATGAATGACTTCCCTTTTAGCTTGAAACATGCTAGGCAATGCTTCACATGTGTAAGTGATCCTTGGATCCTATCATTCCGTCTAAAGTTTGTTCAACCCAAATCATATTAATGAGTTCGTTATGTTGCTCCTTTGAGCCCAAATGCAAAGCCTCTTTATATAAGTCCAATATGAGTCCATGCATTGCATCATTTATTCTTCTTGTCCTTGCTCTAGTCATTGGACCATCCAATCATTTAAGCACATCATTGAAGCTCCTCAAATCCGGGTTTTGCTCCCTTGAACGCCCCCTGGAGGTCCTCTACTTGGGACTCATCATTTAGCTGGTAATGATCTAGAATAAATTTCAAGAGAACTCCTCCTTTTTGCAAGTTTTTACATGTATAATATCATGTGTAATATGTATGATGAACGGATCTGTAAGTTTTGAACTTCCTATGTGCAATCTATGACATGTAGAGTTAAAAAAAGATAAGAGTTTTATTTGTCTTTAAAGAAGTGATCTATTATCGTCACATATAGTTGATGGGTGTGCAAGTGGTCCCAAAAAATAAATTTTTGTTATAAAAATGAAGAATGTTTTTTTGTTGTGGTTGCATGTAGTTCTAAATATAAATTAATAAAAATTCAACAATTTTTGGTACCATAATAACTATCATAATTTTTTGTTTGACAATTACTGAAATCTATGCCATATCGCTTGTTTATTTTATGGCTGTTGTTTGTTTATTATGCTAATTTTTGTATGCAGAAAACATGAGTAAAGAACAATATGTTCTTAAAATCCATCACGAGGGGGTACTTGTAAGGGTGCCAAATTACATGAAATATGTAGAAGGAACAATTGCATTTACTTATATGGACCCAGATAGAGTTGGGCTTTTTGACATGCAAGATGAAGCTAAAAAATTAGGTTACAAAATAGGTTGGTATAATATTTAATTTTTTGTACTTGATGTTGAGTTAGATGGTGGACTTGGGCCTTTAAATGGAGACATTGATGTGATGGACATGTGTGTTGCATATGAGGGTAGAACAATTATAATGTTTATGTTGAAACTTGGACCTTATTGATGATGTAGTTGATGTTGAAGCCCTACATGATGTTGAAGTTGATATGGGGTGAATCCCTGAAGGATCAAATGATGGGGAAAAAGTTGAATGTTGTAGTGAAAGTACTTATTATTGTAGTGAAGATATTAAAAGCATATCAACAGAAGATTTGTTATATTTTAATGAGGGAGAGAGTTGTGATGATGAATGCACCAACATTACAGTCTAAATAGAAAGATTTATGTATTATTGAACCTATGATCATAAAATAGAAAATAGTTGCCACCACTAATGACAATGATGGTAGTGAAAGTGATATAGATAATATGAATACTCCTTTGAATTCTAATGATGAGAAGAGTGGCAGGAAGTATCCCGTCTTTGATGAGAGAAAGATATATGTAATCCCAAGTTGAAGTTAGGCATGATTTTTAAACTTGGTACAGTATTTAGGGCATCGATTAAAGAAAACTCAATTGAAGATTGTTACGAGATTAGATTTAAGAGAACGATAGCAATAGGGTTAGTGTGGTTTGTATTGAAGAGCAGAGCCCTTGGAGAATTCATGCGTTTAAGATAAAAGGCAGCAACACATTTTTTTTATTGGCTAACCCCGTACATGGAAGAGAGCACCACTCCTAAATTTTATTAATGATAAATGAAGAGGAGGACATAAATCTTACCTCAAAAAAGTTACAGTGGAGAAACGGAGGAGGACAAACCCTTACCTCCATTAATCACTAAAAAAAAAAATTAAAGCTTACACTTTCTAAAAGAAGGAAATCCTAGTCTATCAATTCTCAATTCTCCTCTAGCCAATTTTGGTAAGCTTTGCTCTAAAAGATAAGATCTATCCTATTGATTTGAGTAGCCTTCATTTGCTAAAATATCTGCAACTTTATTAGCTTCTCGGTAGCAATTATTGAGGGTCAAGAAAGAGGACGATAGCTTCCTCAACTCTTGAATTTCTGAAGTGACTGCTCGTGGATAGTGAGCCTGATTCTTCAATGTACTAATCAAAAGGTGAGAGTCACATTCAACATGAATCAAATTGAACCCAATTTGAATAGAGTGACGAGCTCCAAATAAAATAGCCTTTGCCTCGGCCTGAATACTCGTTCCAAACCCAAAATAACAAGAAAAACCTGATAGAAGATTTCCAATGGAGTCCCGAAGAAGACCCCCTCCACCACATAAGCCCGAGTTCCCTCTAGAAAACCCATTTGTATTGAGTTTAATTTCTAAATGAGAGGGGCAATTCCATCTAACCAATTGTATCGAGAAAGGTTTCTTCAACTTAACTATTGACTGAAAAAATAAAAACTAATTTTTAGTATCCACACAGAACTTTGGAAACCACTGCCTGAACATAAGAAGGATGTTGCCAAAAATTAGGGAGATAAGAGAATCAATTGAAGTACAGGTGGTTGAAGTAGTTGATATGCCAATTGAAGGGGCTGGAGTACCGAATGGTAGAGTCGAGAATATCACGTAGATTGATAATGCTAATTTGGGAGTAATTCCTAAGGCCGATTGTCACATGGAAACTGAAGATCAGCCTGTTGATCCTGATGCTTAGGTTGAGTGGGGAAGAAGAGACGTATGAATCTCTTACTGAAGTTGCTGGAAATTTATCCCTGAGACCTATAGCTTCTGGTCATGTGGTAGCCTTTCATTCTAAAGCAGGGATTTTAGATTCTTCTAGTTATCATCCTTAGGCTATGAAGGAGATTGTGAAGGGCAGAAGAGCAAAATTCCCATCAGATAGGGAATTATGTTCTAGGTCCAAATAGGTCAGTAGTTCTGTTGATGTTATTACTCAATGATTAACACATTGTTTTGGAACATAAGAGGGTCTGTCTCGTCCCTCAAATTTTAGACATTTGCGTAGGTTGATCAATAATCATAAGGTGCAATTTCTTATTATATGTGAACCAAAATGTGCTGTTTCTTTGTCACAAAATGTGTTGTTTCTTTGATGGTGTGCTTTGCAATGATCATGGATCTATTTGGGTTTTCTTTAAATCTCCTTTTGTAATCAATAAAGTTGGGGAGAGTTCCCAACATCTATCTACATCAATGTAGCATCCACAGTTGGCTAGTTTGGTAACTTCATCCTTAGTTCATGTTGCCTGTACTCCTGAAGACCGAATGCAGCTGTGGGCAGATTTGCTTTGCAACAAACTGAATGGTCCTTGGATAGTAGGGGTGATTTTAACTGTATTTTAAATGAGCATGAGAAGAAGGGTGGGAGACCTTTTAGATTGAAAGAAGCGAGGGATTTTCTTTCTTTTATTTTTGATGGAGAATTATCTAATGCTGGCTTCTCTGGAGCAACTTATACCAGGTGCAATAATAGGAATGATGCAGCTCGTATATGAAAAAGACTGGATCGTTTTTGGATCAATGATGCAGTTTATGAATTTGGCTTGCAAGTTGCCATTTCACATCTGGTCCGTGCTCCCTCTGATCACACACCTTTATTAGTTTCTGCAGCGACAAGGACGGACAATAAGCCTAAATCTTTTCGATTCTATAACATGTGGGTTTCTCATCATGGTTTCCTGGATGTTGTTCAAGGATGTTGGCAGCAGGATTTTGAGGGAAATCCATTGATAGTTTTGATGAGTAAACTTAAGAAGCTGAAAACAAAATTGAGAGCATGGAATAAACACTTCTTTGGAAATGTTTTTGATCGAGTTAAACAGGTTGAAGAGGCTGTGGAACAGGCTGATCTTGCTGCCCAGCAAGCTTCTACTGGTGACACTAGGACTGCTATTTGCATTGCACAACATAATCTTAGGCAGGCTTTGATAGATGAAGAGAATTTTTTGAGAAAAAAAGCATGGATGAAATAGTTGGAATAAGGAGATCATAACTCCAAATTTTTTCATGCATGCATTAATCAGAGAAGGATCAATTTAGCGATTCATAAAATTAGAGCTGAAAATGGAGATTGGTTAGTTGATGACCATGCTATTGGAGAGGAGGCAGTAAAATATTTCCAGCATGTGTTCTCAAGTCCTGAGATTTCGGACTATGGGGATATCCAAAATTTAATTCCTAAACTGATATCTAAGGAGGACAATGATATGCTTCAATCTATCCCTTCAAATGAGGAGATTAAAAGTGTGATTTTTGATATGGATGGTGATAGTGTTGCTGGTCCAGATGGGTTTACAAGCAAGGTTTTTACATCTTGTTGGGATGTTATTTCTGAGGATGTGGTTAAAGCAGTCAAATGGTTTTTCTGTGGTGGGTCCTTACCAAGATGCATGACTTCTACTTCTTTGGTGTTCATCCCTAAAAATCAAGCTCCACAAGACTTCTCTCATTTCAGACATATTAGTTTGTGTAATTTTTTTAATAAATTATTATCCAAACTATTGGCTAACAGACTTGCTTCCGTGTTGCCTAAGCTGATTTCCAAGGAACAAAGTAGATTTGTCAAAAATTGTCTCATCTCAGATAATTTTTTGCTCGCCCAAGAATTAATATCTGGAATTGGTCACAAAAATAGAGGAGGGAATGTAGTGTTGAACCTGGACATGGCAAAGGCCTATGACAAGGTTTCATGAGTTTTTCTGATACAGGTATTACATTTTGGTTTTGGAGAGTGTTGGATTGACATGGTCTGGCATTCAATTTCCAATTGTTGGTTCTCTATTTTAATCAATGGTGCTCCGGTTGGTTTTTTCAAGTCTAATAGGGGTTTGAGGCAAGGGGATCCCCTCTCACCTACCTTGTTTATTCTTTCTACTGAGATGTTATCCAGGTCTCTCAACCTCCTTCATATATGTCGTAGTTTTAAAGGTTTCTATATTCCAAATGGCTGCCCAGCTATTAATCAATTAGCTTATGTAGACAATGTGATGATTTTTTTATCTGCTGCATCTAATTCTTTGAGATTGATTTTGAAGGTGTTGATACATTATCAGCAGGTCTCTGGACAAGTGATTAATGTGCATAAAACTTATTCTTTGGTTCATGATAAGCTTTCGCGTCAGCATAAACAATTGATAGCTTAGATAACGGGTTTTTCTGAAACAACTTTTCCAGTCAAATACCTTGGGTGCCCTTTGTTCTATGGGTGTTGTAAAAAGGTGTTTTTTTGCAGATTTATGCCAAAGAATACAACAAGGGTTTTGACTTGGAAAGCTCACCTATTATCTTCGGAAGGTAAACTCATTCTCATAAGACATGTTCTTTCTTCGATTCCTTTGCATATTTTGTCATCTGTTAGCCCTCCTAAACAGGTCTTTCGTGACATGGAAAGAACTTTTGTTGCTTTTTTATGGGGTTCAACTGATAGGGGCCGAAAATTTAATTGGATCAAATGGAGGGATCTTTGTAAGCCAGAGAAGGAAGGTGGAGTGGGGCTAAGATCATTGGAAAATATCTATCAAGTGTTCTCCATTAAGCTATGGTAGAGATTCAGACAAAAAGAATCATTATGGGCAGAATTCTTGATGGCTAAATATTGAAAAAAGAAACACCCAAATGAGGTTGAGCTACATGCTATGGACTCACATACTTGGAAAAGAATGTTGTTGTTTCAGGAATTTGCGGAATCTCATATTTAGTTTTTGGTTAAAAATAGAGGTTGTAATTTTTGGTGGGATAACTGGATTGGTGATGGACTTCTAGCACACCAGGTTGATGTTCTAGGGAATCATGCCGTTTGTGATTTTGTTTCTCATGGTCTATGGAACTCTCAGAAGCTTCAAGAGATGGTGCCGCAACCACTTGTTCATAAAGTGCTAGTGAAAAGACCCCCAACATCTTCTCTTTCGGATACTATGGTTTGGAAGTAAACATAACATGGTAAATTTTCTTTGTCTTCTGCTTTCATGCATGCAAGGAGAGCTGCCCCATTGTCTTTTATGTTTTCCATGATCTGGCATAATGTTTACCTAAGAAAATATCCTTTTTTATGCTTCACTTGCTGAAGATGAGACTATCATTATATCCAATTCTTTAAAAATTTGGTGTGCATGGACCCTCGAAGTGCTTTTGTTGTGCACGTTTGCAGGTTGAGTCCATTGATCACCTTTTTGCTAATGTGACTTAGCCCGTCATATTTGGATTTTGTTTGCATCTATTTGTTAAAAACGGCCACCAGGTAATTTCATTCAAACTATTTTGGCAGATTGGTGGTTTGGTTATAAGCACAATAATTTCTTAGGTTTTATTTTTTGAATTCTACCTTATTTGGTGTGCAAGTTTTTATGGAAAGCTAGAAACTTGGCTTGTTTTGATGATGTTCATATTCCAGTAGAGACAATAGCGTCTTGGATTTTTGATGAATTGAGGCATTTATTCTCTATACAATTTGGTTTCTATCTTCATCAAATTCCAAATTCATGGGCTGTTTTTTATAGTTGGGCTACTAAGCTCTCTAAAAGACCAAGGGTGGTTTTCACTCATTGGATTAGACCAACTAGTGGAGAATTAAAGCCCAATACAGATGGTTGTTCCAAGGGGAATCCGAGAGTAGGTGGAGGGGGAGGTGTCCTTAGGAATGATCGTGGTAATTTGATTTTTGCTTTTGCTTGTCATTTCCCTCATGTTGCGAGTTTGCAAGCTGAGGTAAAAGCTTTATTAATTGGGGTTAAACTACGCCTGGAAGGAGGTTTTGGTCAGTTTCATGTGCAAATTGATTCTTTGTTGTTGGTAAACATTCTTTCTAGAAAGTTTGCTTGTCCATGGACTATTGCTGAAAGCTTGGATATGCTACATGAATTTTTGAATGCTTTTCTTTTAGTTTCCCATTGTTTTCGAGAAGTTAATAAAGTGGTAGACATTTATCAAATGAAGGATGCTCGGTTGAATCTTTGATTATCTATAACACAGAGTTAGAGTTGCCAAAACTTGCTAAGGGAGAACTGCGGATTGATAGAATAGGTTTATCTTCTATTAGAATTTGTTAGTTTTGTTTTTCATTTTCTCATAGTTTGCTATAAAAGGAGTAATACTCCTCATTTATGCTTTTCTTTTGTGATAACGAGGTAAGGTTTGGTCCCCCTCAGCTTTTTATTATTATTAATAAAATCTAGGAGTGGAAATCATCAATATTTTTCCTTGAAGTCTGCCTAAGTTCCTCCACTTCCATAAATGCCAACAAATTACCATAGTTAAATTTTGGAACACAAATGACACATAAGGGTTTAAATCATCCTTAAACCACCAAGATGCCAACACAAGACGGATGGATGAATACAGCTGCCAAAGACCACAACATGCAGCAAAATACGACCAATACCTGCTTTGCTACCTCGCCTGAACTGAAGAAATGATCAAAAGACTCCTCCCAGGAATGAACACAACAAAGGCATTTTAAAGGACCAATAAAACCAAGCTGTCGAATAGTCAAATCCATTGGAATTTTCTGTTGCAGTGGTCTAAGCATGAATAGAAAAATCTTAGTTGGAATGTATAAATTCCATATCCTATCAAACATAAAGGAAGTACTCCTCTTATGTCTAATGAGCTCAAAAATCAAAGACAAAAAAATTTCACAGAACTATTCAGTTTCCAAATGCAAACATTTGCATGTTGTGAAACTGGAGGTGGATGTTGAACAATAATATCCAGAATAGAAGAGTTAACATGCTGCCCAAGTACATGAATGTTCTATCATCCATCATGCACAAAATTAATAACATTTTTTTGAAAACACAAGTTCAACTCTACTTACCAAAGGCCCTTCACCAACCCAATGATCAAACAAAAAGCTTGATTCTCCATTATTAAGCTGCCAAAACATGTTTTCTTCAGCCATGGTTCAAACTCAAATTGTTCGCTTCCAAGTCAAGGAGGATGAAATGGATGCCACAACTTGAGTAGGATGAATCCCATTGCAATACTTAGCCCTCATGAAATCGCCCCATAGAGATTGTTGAGTTTTGAAAAGCCACCATAAGTTGACTGAAAATGCATAAAAAACATCCCCTAATGCACGAACGCCAATTCCACCTTCTAAGATTGGATAACATAAATCCTCTCATCTACTCCAATAAAATCTCGAGCTATGCTCATCATTCTCCCAAAAGAAATTAGCCAGAGCTCTTTCAATAATTTTGAAAACACCTTTCATAGGATTAGAGGCCACTAGAATGTGAATTGGAATATAGGCCAAAGCATGCTTTATCAGAACTAGTTTTCCACCACTTGAGAGAATACAGTTTTGCCATGAATTAATTTTATTGATCACCGACTGACAAAGGTCATAAAAATATATAGACTTATGCCGATCTGCATATAATGGGTAGCCCAAGTATCGCATAGGAAAAGCCCTTGCTGAGAAACCGTAACCTTGGATATTTGAAGCCGCCTTTGATTGGAAATGCTATGATTGTTAGTGTATGCCCTAAAACCAAGTTGGTTTTTGGGATTTTTATTACGCTTATTTCGTGTTATACTTATATATGTGGCATTTTCTTTGTCATTTAATACTTGTTATTAATATTACTTGTTTATTTGATAAAGTCCATAGAATATTAACTGTGTATAAGAGATTGTAAGAGTTACAATGATGAGACTCTTATTACACATTAAGTTATATTCTTAAACATCCCTAGTCGTAGTATTAATGAGATTGGACATCATTAATATGGGAAGACTAGCACATACTTTGCCTCTACTTATGGTAAGTAGTAGTTGATCTCGTCAACTATGGCGTGTGACACCTAAGCTGGTATGTGGATGCTTGTTAGAGAACAAGTTCATTGGATTGATCCGCCGAGAGTTACTATTCATAGTGCTAATGAATTATACTCTTAATGGCAATGGTGTAAGTGATCCTTAGACTTGAGATTACCATGGTATCTTGAGTGTGGATTGCTATGCTTTGACTCTATTGCTCGGTGCTCGTAAAAGAGTAGCCCATACGGTAGAGATTGGGTATAGTATGAAGCATGGAAGGATAGTGAGTAATCGATATAGGATTCACCACTCCTTATTATGGGAGAGTATATCCCGGATTGGCCACTTGTTGAAATATGACTTAAAGAATCTTTTGCGCAAAAGTGAAAGTATGACTTGAAAGAGTTTCAAGGTTATACTTTTATGGAAAGTTATATTTCGGGAACAAGAAATCATTAATTAGTCATTTAAAGAGTGCGCACTACACTCTTAGACTAATTGGGATATAGTGTGGTGAAAGGATATTAATTACACGGTGACACTGTCATTGATAGGTGTAGTCTACCATATGACTTTCCTATTCACTTGGGTGGTCATGATGCATTGCTAGACGCCACTCATGATCTATAAGTGCAAATTAATTAATTAGTGAATTAATGATAAATTAAAGTGTTAATTTATCTGGCTCTTAATTAATTAATTGATGAGTTATAATTTGTACTTATTGCCAACGTGAATGGAACCTAATGGGTCACACACAATAAGAACATGGTCTTTGGGTTAAATTGTTATTAAGATAAGTATAAGATACTTATGGGGTTAATTTATGTGATAAATTAACTTAAAGGACTTAATTATAAATATTCTAAGTCTTGATGGAAATTAGTTTCCTAAAAGGAATTTAGAAGCTATTTGGTTTCCTTTTGGAATTGGTTTCCTAAAGGAATAGGATTAGCTTAAGGCAAGCTTCCTAAACCTTCTTGGTTTCCAATTGCTCTTGTTTCCTTAAAGACTAGGATACTACATCTATAAATAAGTCCATGCCTTGACTCTTGATTGATTGATGAAACATAACACAAAATTTAGAGAGAGAAAAATTGAGAGCTTGGTGGCGTTTTTTCTCTCCAAGAAAAACGCCACACCTCCTTCCCTAATTGTTAGGGTTTCAACTTCTTTCTTCTTCTTGTGTTCTTCATGATATTCAAGGGAGCTAGCACTTGAAAGGCAAGGCAAGCAAGCCCAAAGGTTCCTAAAGATCATGTTCGTGTGGATACTGTTGGAGGCTCAACACTTGGAGGGCTTTTTATGGTAGATCAACACCTTCATCGAATAGGATCTTGCCCTTTGAAGCATAGAAACCTTCTATGCTTGAGGTATTTGTGCTAAACACCCTTTAATCGTATAGATTACATCAAAGAGATCCATGGCTAAGGTAATAAATTTTTAAATTTTCCGCTGCGTTACTCCCCTTATTACCTTACAATGATGAACCAGGAAACAACTTTTGCTAGTATTTACTTGCTGTCCAGAGACCATCTGATAATTTTTAAGAAAACTTCCATCACCCGATTCAAAGAGTTTGTACCTGCATTAACAAATATTAAAATGTCATCCGCATAAGCTAGATGAGATATATCTGCAATTGCCTTCTTCTTTGTCAAACCACCTGAGAAGTATCATGGTTAGCCTTCAATTTCCTTCTCAAGTGATGAGGTTCAGCAGATGTCCACTCCATTTCAGTTTGCTTTGGTGGGTAAATTCTCTAAAGGGAGGCCATCAATGGAGTCTCTTCGTGAGGACTTTCATTCTGTTGGTTATAAGGGGCCTTACAATCTTGGCCTTTTGGATCCTAGAAACATTTTAATTTGGTTTGATCTTGAAGATGACTTTCATAGGTGCTAGTTAAGGGGGCTATGGTCTTTCCAAGATTTTGTCATGAGGGTGTTCAAGTGGTCTCCTTTCTTCTCTGTTGAAGTAGAATCCTCTATAGTGCCTGTTTGGATTAGATTTGATCATTTGCCTGTCCATCTTTTTGCTGAAGGTCTGTTATTTTCTATTGCAAGGTTGATAGGCAATCCTTTGAGGCTTGATGCTTCTTCTACAACTCTCTTTAGGCCAAGTGCGGCTAGGGTATGCGTTGAGCTTGATCTTTTGTAGTCTGTCAGAGAAAATTTGGATTAATAATGGGGTGGTTGGCTTTTGGCAAAAAGTTGTGTATGAGAACCTCCCATCTTACTGCCACTTGTGTAGGAAACTGGGTACACCTGGCTGATGATTGTCATAGTGTATCGCATTAGTCTCAACATCTTGCTCAGCACCAAACAAAAAATCGAGAATAGTTTGTTAAACCTAGGGTTGTTGATGACTTGGCTTAGAAACCAGTCGGTGATAAATCAAAAGGTATATCCTAGAAGGTTTAAGATGAATACTGTGACTTCAATTTGGGTTGTCGAAAAATATATGAGCAAGCTAATTGATGGTCTTAAAAAGAAGGTAATGGCTTAATGAAGTTAGCAAAGAGGGATTTTTGGTGTCATTATAACCTTAGATTAGGCTTATAAGCAAAGTGGAAGACCTTGGAGATAATTGATGGCAAGCACCAACTTTAGGATTCAAAAATTGGGAATTATTGTGAAATGATAATGATGCAAAACAAGTGTGGTCAGAGTTGTTGCTAAGAGAAACTACTACATCTACATATTTTTAGAAAATGTTCATAATGTTTGACGCACAAAAAAGAAAATTATTATCAGGTTGCAGGCCTGTCATTGGTCTGGATGCATGTTAGTTGAAGGGACCATATGGGGAGCAATTGATTTGTATTGTAAGTAGGGATGTGTAGATATCAAATTTTGACACACCATTTATTTTTCTAATACTAGGGGGCATTTGTTTTAACTTTCAGGGTCAAATCTTGATTTTTGAAAAAAGGGCAAATTCAACAATGTTGGGGGCAAAATAGTAGTTTTCAGCTGTAAATATTTTTTATTAGTTTTGGGGTTTTAAATTCATATTTTTGTACTTTCATACATATTTCTAAATTTTTATATTTTTTTCAAGTTTAATTAATATTTTTCTGTATTTTGCCAACATAGGGGCAAAATGACTATTTTGCCTTCCGAACACTATTTTCACTCATTTTAGGTCCCAAATTTGTTTTTTTGAATTTTTAAGTATGTTTCTAATTTTTTATTTTTTTGAGGTCAATTACTATTTTTTCGATGAATAGTGCGTTCAGGGGCAAGATGGTCATTTCACCTCTCGAATGTCTTTTTGTCAAATTTGTTGGTTTAAGATTCATTTTTCAGGTTTTTTGAGCCTAGTTATAATTTTTGGTAATTTTTCGGGACCCAACTTCTATTTTTCTATAAATATTGCATTTAGGGGTAAAATAGTAATTTTGCATAGAAATGTATTTTTTTCTGAATTTTGTTAATAAATTTGTTATTAGCATTTTTTTTTTGCACTTTTTGGGTGTTTTTTAGAAATCATGACATTCTTTAATTTTAATTTTTAATCTTTTGCGTAAAAAAAATCATTTTTAAAGGTAAATTTGTGATTTGATGGTCAAGGGCATTTTGGTCATTTTGTACTTTATTGGGGGGGTAAGATTTCCTTACCCTATAGATACCTGCTTGGATTAAATAAAAAGGGGCATTAATTAGAAAATCTTAGGATAAGTCTTGCACGCACTTTCACTTGAAGCACACATTAAATCCTACTCACACATAAACACATTTTTCAAGCATACACAAAGATCATTCACACAAATAAACACACACTTTTTACACACATTAAGATTAAAAGAGAAAAAACACAAGAACAACAAAAATACTCCTTAACAAATTTCAGCTACTCAAGACCATTAATCAGGTACTTTCTTATCTTAAACCTAGATTTATTTGATTCATTTTTCTATTTTTGTTGTTCAAGAATAAATCTGAATTTTAAGATAATTTGTTTTTTTTTTTTAGTTCATGTTTTTGTTGATGTTTTCTTTAGGGTTTTTTCTTTTGTCTTTCTTCTTTCTGGTTTTTTTCTCTTTTTTTTGGGTTTTTGGTTTTCCTTTTTTGAGTTCAATCTCCCTCTTCTCCCCTATTTCTCTCACCGCTAGTTCATTAAGCCACCATAGGTCACTTTCATTCCACTTCATCCTCAGGTCAGACAACAGCCACCACCATCTACTCAACCAGTTCCTTCCCTTGAATCACAGTCTGACACATACAACCAACAACAACCCTAACAACCTAGTTTTCACCCAAAGTTATCACCAATTCCTACCCAAAACCATCATCAGTCACAAACTAGTCTCTGTTAGCCTCAAATTCCACCACCCAAATCACAAAAACCGCCACCGGAACAACCCATGTAAGGTAATAACACAGGTAAAGCAGGGGAAAAATAAAAATTTTATTACCTTAACCATGGATCTCTTTGATATATCTATATGTTTATAAGGGGGTTTGCACGAATATTACCTCAACCACAGAGGATTTTTATGCTTCTAAGGCTAAGATCTTTCGGTGAAGAGGTAGTATCTAACACAAAAGCCCTCCAAGTGTTGAGTTTCTAACGATATTCACACAAACAAATCTTTGGGAACTTCTCAAGGCTTGCTTGCTTTGACTTTTGAGTGCTAGCTCCTTTGAATTAATTAGAGAACACAAGAGAAGAGAAAAAGCCTAACAATTAGGAAGAAGAGAGGAAGAGAGAGAGATAGACTCCAAAGAGAAGGTGGTGGATCTCTTGGATTTTTCTCTCACTAGATTTTCTTTTGTGTTGCACTAATAATTCAAGAGTCAAAGCATGAACGTATTTATAGAGGTAGTATCCTAGTCTTTTAGGAAATAAAGTTAATTGGAAGCCTTAGAAGGTTTAGGAAGTTTACCTTAAATTAATCCTTCTCCTTTAGGAATACTATTCCACAAGGAAACCAAATAGCTTCGTTATTTATTTTAGGGAACTAATTTCCTTGCTATACTTAGAATATTTATAAATAAATCCTTTAAGTTAATTTATCTTATAAATTAGTCCCATAAGTATCACATACTTATCTTAATTACATTAGGTTCCATTCACGTTGGCAATAAGTACAAATTATAACTCAATAATTAAACAGTTAAGAGTTTGATAAATTAAATATTTTAATTTATCATTAATTCACAATTAATTAATTTGTACTTATAGATCATGAGTGGCATCTAACAATGCATCATGATCACCCAAGTGAATAAAAAAGTCATATGGTAGACAACACCCATCGATGACAATGTTACTGTATAACTAATATCCTTTCACCACACTATATCCCAATTAGTCTAAAAAGTATAGTGTATACTTTTAAATGACTAATTAATATTTTCTTGTTCTCGAAATATAACTCTCCATGATGTATAACCTTGAAACTAATTTCAAGTTATACTATCACTTTTACAGAAAATTTATTGAGTTAATGTAAGGTAATAAGAGTAACGCAGCAGAAAATTTAAAAATTTATTACTTTAGCCATGGATCTCTTTGATGTAATCTATACGATCAAAGGGTGTTTAGCACAAATACCTCAAGCATAGAAGGTTTCTATGCTTCAAAGGGCAAGTTCCTATTCGATGAAGGTGTTGATCGACCATGAAAAGCCCTCCGAGTGTCGAGCCTCCAACGGTATCCACACAAACACGATCTTTAGGAACCTTTGGCCTTACTTGCCTTGCCTTTTGAGCGCTAGCTCCCTTGAATATCATGAATAACACAAGAATAAGAAGAAAGAAAAAGACAAAACCCTAACCCTTAGGGAAAAGAGGGTATGGCATTTTTCTTGGGAGAAAAACACGCCTCTCTCAATTTTTTTCTCTCTCTAAATTTTATCTTGTGATTTATCAATCTATTCAAGAGTCAAGGCATAGACTTATTTATAAATGTAGTATCCTAGTCTTTAAGGAAACAAGAGCAATTGGAAACCAAGAAGGTTTAGGAAGCTTACCTTAAGCTAATCCTATTCCTTTAGGAAACCCATTCCAAAAGAAAACCAAATAGCTTCTTAATTCCTTTTAGGAAACTAATTTCCATCAAGATTTAGAATATTTATAATTAAGTCCTTTAAGTTATCACACAAATTAACCCCATAAGTATTATATACTTATCTTACTAACAATTTAACCTAAAGACCATGTTCTTATTGTGTGTGACCCTTTAGGTTCCATTCACGTTGGCAATAAGTACAAATTATAACTCATTAATTAATTAATTAAGAGCTACATAAATTAAACACTTTAATTTATCATTAATTCACTAATTAATTAATTTGCACTTATAGATCACGAGTGGTGTCTAGCGATGCATCATGACCACCCAAGTGAATAGGAAAGTCATATAGTAGACTACACCTATCAATGACAATGTTATCGTGTAATTAATATCCTTTCACCACACTATATCCCAACTAGTCTAAGAGTGTAGTGCGCACTCTTTAAATGACTAATTAATGATTTTTTGTTCCCGAAATATAACTTTCTATAAAATTATAACCTTGAAACTCTTTCAAGTCATACTTTCACTTTTGTGCAAAAGATTCTTTAAGTTATATCTCAACAAGTGGCCAATTCGGGATATACTCTCCTATAATAAGGAGTGGTGAATTCTATATTGATTACTCATCATCCTTCCATGCTTCATACTATACCCAATCTCTACCGTATGAGCTACTCTTTTATGAGCACTGACCAAAAAATTCAAAGCATAGCAATCCACACTCGAGATACCATGGTAATCTCAAGTCTAAGGATCACTTACACCATTGCCATTAAGAGTATAATTCATTAGCACTATCAATAGTAACTCTTGGCGGATCAATCCAATGAATTTGTTCTCTAACAAGCATCCACATACCAGTTTAGGTGTCACACACCATAGTTGACGAGATCAACTACTACTTACCACAAGTAGAGGTAAAATATGTGCTAGTCTTTCCGTATTAATGATGTCCAATCTCATTAATACTACGACTAGGGATATTTAAGAATATAACTTTATATGTAATAAGAGTTTCATCATTGTAACTCTTACAATCTATTATACATAGTTAATATTCTATGAAATTTATCAAATAAACAAGTAATATAAATAACTAGTATTAAATGACAAAGAAAATGCCACATATATAAGTATAACACAAAATAAGCGTAATATAAAAATTCCAAAAACTAACTTAGTTTTAAGGCATAAACTAACAAACTCCCACATGCACTAAAGCCAATCACCTATGGGTTTTAGGCTGTAAGCATGACTATCGTGCCTATTCTGGGACAAGGCCATGGTAAAAGGATTAGTAACACTAACATTGTGGGAACTTCCTCTATCTTTTCATCATTTGTACCAAACTATTTCCACAAATAGATGGTGGCACAAAAGTACACTTTAGGATCATGGATGAGACTTTAGCTCCTTGAATAAGCGTTGGCAAAATTGTTTTCATAAAACGATAGAAGGAACTATTCTTTGTCCAACAAAGAATCCCTTGATCCATAATAACTTCTAAAGCTACCATGTACTCGCATTTGTTGTAGAATATGTTGTAGTGTCTATCATAAAATGCTTTCATCTACTACAGCTCAACGTGAATCACCAATTCATCTCATGATTTACTTATCATCACTATTGGATTAAAAAGCTTGTATCTTTAAATCCACACACTTCCTAAGTGTGATCTCCATAGTCAAGAATAGTCTTTTAGTGCTTCTCGAGTACTTAAGAATATTCTTTGATAACCATCTAGTGACACTCACTAGAATTGCTGTAACACTTAAAGTTAGGAGACATCGGGTCTTGTACATAAGATAGCATTCAAAATAGAACCCATTGCAGAAGCATTCGAAATCTATTTCACGCTACAAATGTCAACAGTTGTCAAAGACATATGTCTCTCAAAATAGTAATCTCTATCACGTAGGAAAAACCCCTTCTTCGATTGCACCATACTAAACCCTTTAGCATCTTTTGCCTATGTACTTGGATCTAGTGAGACCAAACACCCTCTTGCATCTATCTATATAGATCTTAATTCCTAGATTAAAGATCGCCTCTCCTTATTAAGAAATTTTTGGACAACCATACCTTTAACTTTAAAGTATGTTGTTTCCATCAATGATATGTCATCCACATATAGTATCAAGAAAATGACAACGCTCCCACTCAACTTTACATTTACACAAAGCTTGTCTTTATTTTTGAGAAAATCAAACTCTTTGATTATCTCATCAAAACAAATGCTCCAACACCTTGACACTTGCAAGAGTCCATGAATGGGCCCTTAAAGCTTGTGTACCTTATGACTATCCATGGAAGCGAAGGCCCAACGGATGTGTCATATACATACCTTTTTAATTCCCATTAAGGGATGGAGTCTTCATATCCTTTTGTCACAGCCATAAAAGTAGCTATTGCAAGCAAAATCTTAAATGGATTTAAGCATGGCTATTGGTGTAACCATGTTACCATCTATATCAATCTTTCTTTTAAAGACCTACCACCCTATGGGTTTGATCCCATTGGGTGACTTGAGCAAGGTCTATACCTTGTTCTTGTACATGGAATCTATTTTGGATTTTATGGCATCTTGCCATGTCCAGGAGTCTTCATTAGACAAAGCCTCTTTGTAGGTTTGTCACCATTTATGACTAGTACATTATTGCTCTTGTTAATGAGAAATCTATATTTCTCATGTGTGAGAAAACTATATTACTCAGAGTATAACGTACTCTATTAGTCTTTTGAAGATTTTGTGTACTTTGAGTTTCCGTTGTGCCTCATCAACATGTGGCATAAGCTCTAGTTCCAACCATTGATCTATGTCAGCTTGCGGTTCTTGAACCTTTCAAGTTCTATCTTACTCCTACTGTCTCTTTTAAAAATAAACTATTTTTCTAGAAAAAGATATTTCTTGAGACAAAATATTTTTCTCAAGGGGATTATAGAAGTGATATATATTGTTTTCACAAGGATACCCCACATATAGACATTTGTTGGAACATGGCTAAATGTAAAGGAGTTGGCGTCCCTAAAATGAGGTTAGGAATTATAGTATGGCTCATCATGGTTTGCGCCATATCTCATAGGGTACAACTTCTCCTCTTTCACACATCATTAACAATGGTGTGTCAAGTGGAGACATTGATAAAGAATCACATTCTTCTTTAATTATTTTGAAACACTTGACATTGAGTATTATCCACATAAATCAAATCTTTAGGGTTTTAATACTCTTATCAACTTGTTTTTCTTACTTCAATCCTAATGACTTTGAACACTTCAAAGGCCATGGATTTGTATATCATATGATACATGATCATATCCCATATGATCAACCATGAAAGTGATGAAGTATGATAAACAACCTCCAGCGTGGATCGACATTAGGCCAAAAACATCTGTATGTTAAAGCCTATGAAGATCACTAGCACTTTCACCTTTTCAAATAAAGGGTGTTTTGGTCATCTTTCAAAGTAAATAAGAATCGCATGTCTCAAATGATTCATAATCAAATGAGTTCAAGTATACATCTACATGAAACTTAGAAATGCATTCCTTATGTACATGACCAAATCTATAATGCCAAAGGTATGGATGTTTAAAAAATATTGAGTTTTTGTCTATGTTTGAGAATGGACTTATTAAGGTCTAGAATTTGTAAAACGTTGTATTAATAATCTAATACCACAAAGAACACCATTACGTAAAAGAACAATATATATTCTCTTTTATAATGGTAAATCTTTTCACATTTACTGTGAATTGATTTCATGTTCTTTCGTAAGTATCACAACATAACAATGTTTTAAATTCTAGAACAAGCCCAGTTGGTAAAGAGTGCATAAGTCTCTACGGCTAGTGTAGCAACTCTTACTCCATTTATCATACGTAGTTTGACTTTCTCTTTGCTTATTGTCTACCATGCTTAAGACCTTGCATATTTTTACAAATATTGATCCACATCCGGTATCTTATACTCAATGGTCTTCATTAGTAGATGAGTTTATCTCAAAAATAAACATACTTAGAAGTAGAAGCTTTACTAGGCCTCTTTATCTTCTTAGTAATAAAACGAGCCCTACAATTCCCTTACCAATAGAATTGGAAACATGTGCCCTTAGACTTGTCCATTTTGATCACATCTTTAAGTCTTGTCATAGCTACTTGGGTCTTCTTAAGACCACGCTTGGGTTTTCCCTTTGTAGCAGCCCCACCTTACCCAGAGGCGCACCAAAGGGCTTAGCGGACTGCCTGCCTAGCTCTCGCCAGGTCTCGAATCACGCACTCACACAAGTATCCGAGCATACTTAACTTAAAATAAAGCAAAATAAAATACACTCATATTAAATACATGCATAGGATTTGCTTGAAAGTATAAATATCACAAGAGTTTTACATCACAAAATATAAATAATATTTACAATAAAAGCCTACACATTTAGGCTATCCCAATACATGAAGCAAAACATTTACTATATCCAAAAGCAGCTTTCCAGCTTTAGTATTTTGGGAAAACCTGGTTAAGGAAAACAAATGAACGGGATGAGCTATAATAGCCCAGTGAGTGTCCAAGACAAGCAGCATGCCAATAACCAGGTAACATTTAGTGACAACAATTAACAAGTTCATGACACAAGAAACACACAAGATGAAGTATCATATAGTCAATGGCGGATACGGGCTCACTGTAGAAGCAAGCTCAGGTCCAGAATACTCGTAAAATTCAATCCGGAGTTACCCTCTTTGAGGAATGAAACTCTTATCGGAAAGAATATCAAGCACCTATATTCTCCGGCACCTTATATCACCCCATTCTCACCCAAGGATTCAAGTTCAATCATGAGTTAGCCTCTTCGAGGACTTTACTCAGATATGAACATTAACAAGCACCGAATATCGCCCAGCACCTTATATCTCACCCAATCTCACCCAATTTGACTAACCGTGGAAAACAATGAAGTTAACCACGGAAGTCGCAAACACAAGTAACACATTGATAGTGAATGCATTTAACACATTGCGGAATAGATGCGATAAAGTACACATCTTTCCTCAAGTAACATAGGTCATAAAATAACAAGTACAAATTTAACGTAACATTTCATGATTTAACATTTCTCAAGTATGACATTACATTTCATGCATCGTACACACATAAGGACACTCACATACTACATTGAGACATGTCACGAGTATCAAATACAAATAAAATCACATTTGGACATGCATCATGCATATATGAAGAAACGCTCATAAGCACAAGTGAGGGAACACTCACCTGAAGCCTAAGAAAAGATTTCGTAAAATGATTGCGTTTCACTTCCGGATCCTGAAATTCATGAGGAAATAATCGTATAAAAATCCTGACTAAAATCTAAGAAATTTTATAAGGAAATTCAAGAAATACCCCAAGTCTTTCTAGGGTTTAATTTCTAAGGTTTTGGAGCTTAGGGTTTTACCCTAGGGTTTAGGGTTTTCAAAATTAGGGTTTCCTAACCTTCTAGGGTTTTGGCTCGGAAAGGTTTAATTCACTGATAGCTAGTCTACGAAAATTTCTGCACACTTAAATCACTAAATTATAGCTTATAAAGTCTTAAATCATAGCCTAATCACATTTATTTCCTAGGTTTTACCGAAATTTCGGCAGCACTTCCCCTATAACCGGACTAACCCAAAAATTTAAACCTGCAAGAAAACATCCAACAACCCAATTTCAACAAGTTCTACAACTTTTATATTCAATTTAAACCCAAATTCAATCAAGATTCCACTCAAATTCAAAATCCCTACTCCAAGAATCATCACCCAAATCTGCACAGGGTTGGTTTTCAGCCAACTTCGTGCCATTTCTGGGGTCAATCCACCAAGAAACAGGGAATTCTGATTACATGGTTTGAAAGTACGTTTATAGGGCTACAACTTTCATGAAGATCATCACTTAAAATTCCAACTAGAACAGGTTCAAAATCAGGCCCCAAGTTGGCTCTTCATCAAAACTGTTTACGCAGAACCGAATTTTCAGCCAACTTTGCAAGTTTTCTGCGATTAATACACAATGAACCACCATGCAAGCTTTATACCGTTTTAAAGCCCTATGAATCTAGTTTCTAAAACAACAAGAATCATTCGAATCCAAGTTATCTACACCAAGTTATGAAAGTTTTACTAAAACTGGTCTAACATGACTGTTTTAAGTGTTCTTAAGTTCAAGCTTAAATCTTCAACCAAATCAAACTTAAATCATGTCATTTCAAGTTTAAATCACTATCTACAAGTCATACAAGTCCATAATTCAAGCTTAAATCTTCAACCAAATCAAACTTAAATCATGAAATTTCAAGTTTAAATCACTATCTACAAGTCATACAAGTCCATAAACCTCATATTCATGGAATAAAACTTCATATTCATGGCCAAAATCAATCATACTTAACAATCAAAACATGTCTTATAAACTATAAAACTATGATCTTTATACTTGAAATAAGATGAAAAGTTCTTGGGAAATACCTTTATTAAGGCAAGATCTTTGCTTAGGAGGAAGATCAACTTAATTTCTATGGATGAAAAATGATTAAATGGAAGGAAAAGCTCCAAGAAAATGAAAGAAAATGGAGAGAAAAATGGAGAAAGAGCAGCCGGCCAGCAAGAAGAAAAAAAAGAAGAGAAAAATTGGGTAAGTAGGAAGAAAAGAAATGGAAAAGAATTGGAAAAAAAATTTGACCAATCAAAACAAGACAAAACCAAAGAAATCTTGACTTTCTTAACAATGGAAGACTACACTTGGCATGAACTAATTAGAAAGAATTTTTGTTATTTATCTTCACATAAGTCTTGCAAGAGATGCTAGGTACAACTCTTAAAGAACTAAGTACAACATGCTCATTTTTTTTTTCCACCATTTTCGGCCATCACTTTTTTTTTTTTTTCTAATGAGCATGATACAAAATAAATAGTTTTGGCATGAATTTCTAGGGTGTTACACCCTTGACAAGCAATAAAGTGCCCCTTTCTTCCTTGACAGATTACTCCTTAGATATCTCATATCTAATGGTCAGAGATTGTGTATCAACAACTCTTTGAGATGCACAATCACGGACAAAAGATCTATCAATTTGTGCTACTTTTATAACTTAAGAATTATAGATGACATTATGATATAAGTAGCAATATCATTATCATCTTTTATGCATCTTGTATGCACATTTTTTCCTAACTATAATTGTCACTATAGGATAGGTGGAAGTGGGTATCAAGGACACAGCCAAATGTGCTTCAGAACTATTCTCAAATCTTACACTAGTCCAAGAAAATTGTATATAAATGGAGATATAGGGTGATAAGTGTGTTCATGTGTACATTCATTCTACAACAAATGTAAAGATAGTATAAGTATTTATTTCATGTTATAATTGCAAACAAAAAATGTGGGTTTCGAATTTATTTGGTTTGCTCCCACTATTTTACTTCAAATCAATAACCCTCAATCTATTGATTCAGGAATTCGTTGGAGATTACTAGTATGATGAACCTGCAATTATACACAAAAATTGTGCATTAAATTTACTCAAGTAAAGATTCCACCTTAAAAACCCTAAATCTGATAAAATTCAAATTCTTAGCAATTGTTGAAAAATGAGTTATTTGTAGCCAAAAGTATTATAATTATGCAAAAATAAAATTAAAGCATATAATAATATATATAATAACATTGGTAAATTTATTACTTATCAAACTCCCCCACACTTGAATCATTGCTTGTCCTCAAGCAATTGGAAAATCAAGAGGTCAAAAACATGATTCAAGGCTTGAAATAACACATGCCACATTGTTAAATACAATTCTACAAAATAAAGTAATAGGCATTATGCAATTCCTTGTAAAGTTTCTAGTACCAATCATATCAAGTAAAATGGAAGTAATTATATCAAGATTAAAACTATGTTCAATAAAATTTCAATGCCTTACAAAATTTGACACACTAAGTATTCAATATGGACAATTATGTATAATTCAATTTACACACAATAGGGACATATTGCACTTTATAATTTGCAAGTGTCTTTTGACGCGAAGGTTGACATTTGTAGATGAAAACCCCAGATTACTCAACACTTTTTTGTTATTTTAATCGCTTTTTAGTTTAAGTTTGAGAAGTGAATTTGCCTTTTGATGAAAAGATCAACATTGGTTGATGAAGATCCCTTATTACTCAACAATTCACTTTCAATCAACCTTGCTATGCATACTCTTAATTCAATGCCGTTTGACACGAAAATCGACATTTTGTGATGAAGATTCCCGGTTACTAAGCAATTTGAATCATTGGAGTAAAATAAGTGAAGATTCATCCTTGAACTCCATAAAATAATTGTCCCTTAATTCACGTAAGTACACTTCTTGTCCATATTCAACCACTTAGAATTGTAAACTTAAGTAAAGAAATGAAATTTAAAATCTAACATGCTAAATCAAGACATAATTACAACCATTTTACAAGATATACTTTCCTAAAAACAACACTCTTAATCACATAATGACTATTTCTTCAAATATTGTAGAAAGTATTCAATCAAAATTGCATAAATTATTTCAAAAAGTAAAGAAATTTAACACGTTTATGGCATGAAAGCATGTTAATGAAGCAAATTTTAAAAAATTTTGGCCATTTTTAACCAAAACAATATCTTGACACCATTCACACCAAATCTCAACCAAACATTATCTTATACCTCCCCCCCACACTTAGAATGAAACATTATCCTCAATGTGTAAAGAAAATCTTAAGAATGAAAGATAGAACAAGAAAACTCCCCTTGTTTGGTTGAGAGGTTCCAAAGCTTGATATTGTTATGTCTTTGAAGTCTGATGGCCTTGTCAAGTCTCTTTTTGCAATGCTTCATCAAGTTCCTCATTTAATCCTAACTTGCTCATTTTTCTTGCTTTCAAATCTCAAAACACTTGAATGCCATGTTAAATAATGAATAGATAACTAATGCAACACAAAATCATCATAGCATACTTGAATCTTATGATTTCTCCCACACTTAGTTTGTGCAATGTGGCTCCAAGGGGGTGAAAATTTGAAAGAACAGTAATATGAGCAAATGTAATGTTCATTGATGAAGTAAGAGATAAAAGAAACTTGTTCAAATTTGTTTTATGTCAAAATGCAACCATTTCATGCCATGTTTCAAAATTACAAAGTTAAACTTAAATTATGAACATGCAAGATTGGAACATGTTAAAGTGTTAATTTGATTGTTCAAAACATGTATACAAACTATGAAACACATGTAGCAAGTGAACCAATTGAAAATCAATGAAAAAGAACTTGAAAAACCAATTTGAACAGTGATCTGCGGGTGTGTACCCATGGTTCATTTAACCTGTTCGCAGATCTCTGTGTGATGGATCACATAGACCTCCCAGAAGTTGAAATGAGGATTCGATCCGAGAATTGTTACCCGCGGATCTGTGCCGTGGATCACTTCTTGCAGCAGGCAGTGAACTACTTTCATTTGTGCTATTGTTCCATTGGTTATTTCCCTTTTCTGCAGAACTTTCAACTTTAAATTTAACATTTTGTAAAACTCTTTAAAAAGAATCAAGTTTGAATAATGAAAATACACATGTAGATACAAATTTATCAAATCTTGCATCAAAATCACAACATCGAGCATAAATAGAGCATGAATTCCCAAGTTGCATAAATTGCAAAATTTGAATGCACATTCCAAACCAATAATGCACACATGTTTCTTTGAGCATATTAAGCATAAAAACAAGGCCAAACATCATATAATCTCAATAAATTACCAAATGACCTTTTTGCTCAAAAAGTTTATCAATCATGAATAGTCACTTTCATCAATTCCAACTTCTAAAACACCTCATATAACACATAATACACATGTTAAACATTCTTATAAGTATGAAATGCTAAAGAAGAAGGGATTTTAGAGTCAAATTCATGATTGTATCATCTTGAATCCAACTTGATCTTCAAGTTCCAACTTCCATTACCTACAAAATAAATAATTTAAACACACTATAAACTACAGAATACATATCAACACAAACTAAAATTTTACAAAAATATTAAACACGTTGGGTTGCCTCCCAACAAGCGCTTCATTTAAAGTCTAGAGCTAGACTTTGTAGGTGTGAATTTCACTTTAGAGGACCATAATCCAAAGTATTCTCCACTCCTTTGGATGTAGTTATGTCAATGAAGTGCACTTGGTCCTTTCTTCTTGTTGTCCTTCTTCTTGTGCTTCCAAAGCCTAGAAATGATACATTTGACACATCATCATTCAAATCATCAACCAAATACATGTTAAAAGTAGAAGAAGGTTGTTTCATCATATCGTTTAAATCAAAAGTTATTTCCTCATCTCTTACTTTTAACTTTAATGTGCCATTCTTAACATCAATTATTACACCGGCAGTAGCAAAAAAGGGTCTTCCAAGTATAATAGGCATATTAAATCATCCTCCATATCTAAAACAATAAAATCTACCAGGATGATGAATTTATCCACTTTCATTAGAGCATTTTCAAGAACACCTAATGGGTGCCTAATGGACCTATAGACTAGTTGCAATGTGATGTTTGTGTTTTGAACTTTCTTAAAACCTAGCCTCCTAGCTATTGACATGGGGAGTAATGACACACTAGCACCCAAATCACATAAAGCATTGGAAAAATTAACATCACCATTAGTGCATGGGATAGAAAAACTCCCTGGATCCTTGAGTTTTTGTGGCAATTTGTTTTGGATCCTTGCACTACATTCCTTCGTGAGTGCTATGGTTGCAAAGTCATCAAGACTTTTCCTCCTTGTCAAAAGGTCTTTTAAAAATTTGCTGTGCTTGGGAACTTGCAAAAATGCATCTACGAAAGGAATGTTTACATGCAATTGCTTAAGCATTTGTGCAATTATTCCCAATTCTTTTTCTTGCTTCTCAGTCTTAAGCCTTTGTGGAAATGGAATTTGACATGGAAAAGGGATAGTTTGTAAGGTCATATTTTCAACACCAAGTTTATTATCACTCAATATTTCTTTCCCTTCTTCTTTTTTTTTCATATTTTTCATTTCCACATTCTTCAATGATTGGTTCATTTAGTATTTTACCGCTTCTCAATGCTATTGCTTGGACTTGTTCCTTAGGATTAATTTCGGTTTTACTTGGTAATTTCCCTTGCTTCCTAAGGTTTATTTGTTCAGCTATTTGGATAATTTGATTTTCTAAAGATCTAGCCATTCCTATCATTCTACTTTCAAATTGCTCAACCCTTTCCATCACTTTCTCATTTGCCACCTCCCAAGTTGGTTTGTTTTTTGAAAATTCGGATTGAGTAATCATCTTTGGTTCCCTCCACCCAAGATTTGGATGGTTTCTCCATCCCGAATTATATGTGTTGGAAAAAGGATTATTAGTAGAAGAAGAAGGTTTATAGTTGTTAACATATTGAACTTGTGCAAAAGTAGATTGATCATGAGAATCACCACACAAATGACAATACGCAACACTATTTGATGAATTTTGACTACTAAAGACATGTTTATTAAAAACATTCATCATGTTTTGTATTTGAGCAGGTAACATATCCAAAGTATCAAGTTCATACATACGTTGAAATCTTCTATTAATACTTCTTTCATTGGCCCATTGGTAGTGATTTGCTGCCATTTCCTCTATCAATTCTTGGGCTTCTTTCACCGACTTTGCCATGAGAGCTCCCCCTGCAGCTGCATCTATATTGATTTTTGTTTGATAATTAAGTCCATTATAGAAGGTTTGTACAATTAACCAATTAGGGAGTCCATGGTATGGACATTTTCTTATTAGGTCCTTAAATCTTTCCCAAGCTTCATAGAGAGATTCTCCTTCGCATCGGTTGAAACTTGTTATGTCCATATGGAGTCTTGCGGTCTTTCCTGGTGGGAAATATTTATTTAAAAATGCTTTGGAAAGGTCTGTCCAAGTTGCAAATGTATTTGGTGGAAATGATTGAAGCCATTGCTTGGCTTTGTCTCTTAAAGAGAATAGAAATAATCTAAGCCTTATGGCATCTTCAAAAACACTATTTAATTTTATTGTGTCACATATTTCCAAGAAATTAGCCTAGTGTAAATGTGGATCTTCATTTATATTACCACCAAATTAGTTTTGTTGAACCATTTGAATTAATTCCGACTTAAGTTCAAAGTTATTTGCATTTACCGGTGGTCTAATTATACTATTGTGAAAACCAGTTGGATTCAGCATAGCAAAATCTCTTAAAGAACAAGCGTGAGGGTTAGGATTTTGGGTTACCTCCTCTATAGCTATTTCGTGTTGATCTTGAGGTTGAGATGTACTTGAGGTGTCACTAATCTCCTTCGACTTAGCTTGTTCTTCTTGCCTTTGTCTCCTTGTCTTTCGTGCGGTTCTTTTTATTTCTGGATCAAATGGAAGAACAATTCTTAAGATCCTATGCATACAACTACAAAACAAGAGAAAATAGTTATTTACAAGCAAATATGTACAAAATTTAGAGTAATAAAGTTAGCTTTGGCCTTAATATTACCTTGATTCCCCGGCAACGGCGCCAAAAACTTGACATGATATAGATTAGGTAAACAATTATGAACAAAAACACTCAAATCAAGTAATAAAAACCTAATCTCCCAGCTTAATCTGCAAGTGCATGGGTCGGTTGTAGTATTTGGAGTATTAGGTGTCGAATCCCACGAGGAATCAAATATGTGCAATTACTAAAGCTTTTTCACTAACTTCTATTATTTAAACATAATCCAAGTAAGATGAAGATGGGGTCCCTTCAATAGAGTAGGTATATGATTGAGAATTTATGTAAAATTCAATACAAAGAAGCCTAGAACATAGAAACCACTAATGAATCATGCATGGATGACTTACTAAGTTTTACCTTGCCTTGTTTAGAATTCAATTCCATATGTGTCATAACTAGATCTCTCTATGAAATAACAAGATTTCAACTATTTTCATGATGAAACATTATGATAACATGAATTGTATTGATTCACTTAAGCATCTATTATTCTCATATGAAAGACTTAAGCATTACTTGTTCATTTTCCATTGTTACGTGCATCCCTCAATGTCAAGTAGCAACGAAATGACTTGTTTAAGTTGGCCAAGCAAAAACAAGTGTTAAAGCTTGAACAAGTAAACAAACAAATGCAAGCTTAGTAAGTGCAATGAAGTTAAATCATTTTTGTTGACTCATTAGCTTTATCTATGGTCTAGATGAAGCTTTTAGTTCAACATAGTTAGTGAAACAACTAAAAGTTCAACTTCAAAGAAAGAATTTATGGCAACCATTGAAAGTAAAAGAGATAGAGTTTGGAAATTGCTGAACCAATATGGAATAAGCTTCTCTTCTTTATTCACCTTCAAAAGTTTCACTACAAAATCTCTTACAATGATCCTCACCACTCTATTGAAGGATTAAGAGAATTTTATTAATTCTCTACCAAGTTAAGTATAAAACTAGAGACTATAACTACTTTTTACTACTAAAACTTGTTTCAAATGCTTTTACAAATGACTCCTATTTATAGACAAATGTTCTTCAAGTTATTTTTCAACTTGCATGAATCATTAATGCATGGAAATGATGAAGATTGCTTGGGGATTCCAATTGAGCACAAAAGTCTTCATTTATATTTCCAATGTGTTCGCCAACTTGCAAAACCCTATCCTTACCTGATAATATCTGCAAAAACAGCTAGAGAAAGATGCAAGTTGATGCCTTAGAAGAATCCCAGCCAACTTGCGATCCGCGGATGGAGATTCGCGAGTTGTCATCCACGAATCCATCCCGGATCAACCTTTGTGGCCCCCACTTAATTTCTAATTTTTCTGGGTTGGACTTCATGTGTGCAAGCACATTTCACTTATTTTCAAGCATTTTGATGAAAAATTGGATTTTTCATTATTTTTGCACATTTATTTCTTTAAGTTGTTCATCCAACCCTAGCTCTTTGAATCATCTTTGCATTTGTTTTTCTTTTACTCCAATTGATCCAAAATAAGTTTAAGTATGATGAACCTGCAATTATACACAAAAATTGTGCGTTAAATTTACTCAAGTAAAGATTTCGCCTTAAAAACTCTAAATCTGATAAAAATCTAAATTCTTAGCAATTGTTGGAAAATGAGTCATTTGTATCCAAAAGTACTATATTTATGTTAAAATAACATTTAAAATATATAATAATATATATAATAACATTGGAAAAAAATATTACTTATCATCTACCCTGTTTCTTTTCTCACGCTTCTCATTCTCTATTTCTCTCTCCAGCTACTACTCTCTATCCGCCTCTCTCTGTTTCTTTTGTGTCTCTCTCTACCAATTCTCTTTTCCCTTTTCAAAATTCCCTTTCTTCTTTTGCTCTCTCTTCTTGGTCTATTTCTCTCTCTCAGCTTTGACTCAAATAGAAAGACTCAAGCTCCGTTAAGCCCAAGCACTACTATCTTCAAATGAGGAGAGGGAATCTAATTCGATTGAGAGGGGCTAGCGGTAGTGGGTTTTGTGAGTGAAGTGATTGCCTCGGCGATGGAGAGAGGAGAGGTGGAAATGGTGGAGGCATGGTTATGGGGTTTGGTCATAGAAGGGGATAGGTGGTGCAAGAGGGGTGGTGCGTAACTGTTCTGGGTTGGTTCTTAGTGAAGGGGCTGATGGATGTGAGGTGAACTCTGCAGAGATTTGTGCTTGTTTGTAGTTCCCTACAGATGTTGGCTAATTATGGGTTGAGCAATAGTGGAGATTGAGCTGTGAACTGGAGGTTGATGGTGGTTTTTGGGTGGTGGTGAGTCACAGCATGAATTGGAAATGTTCAGGGGGACTATTTGCTGGTTTTTGTGCATTGTGAAGTGGTAGAGGATAGCTTGTGGCATTGCTGATGTTGGAGTGACTGGTGGTTCTTTGGAGGATAGACAGGTGGTGATTTTCGGTGGCCATTTGGGTTATTTGAGACAATTTTGTACAGTTATTGTTAGCATGTAAATCTGTGTGCGATTTTCGTATATAAATCTACGTTGTCATTTGTGAATTTTTCATTTTTGTGAATTTGTGTGCCACTATTCGTGTTTGTGCGTGTGGTGAATATTGGGTTTTTCGATTGGTTGCGGTCTTGTGTGATTGCTGGTGGTGTGGCTGGCTATTATTTGAGTGTTGTGGGGGGGGGGGGGGTTGGATGGTAGGTGGTACTAATTGCTAGTGAAAGGTGGAGAAACTGTTGGTGGAGGTCGTGGTGGTGTGTGATGCGGGTGGATTAGGTCTATAAAATATGCAATAAATCCTTCCAATTTCACTAACAAACAAGTAATAAATAAAGCATAATTCCCCAATATTGCAAGTGTACAGGTCGTATTTGAGTATAGGGATAAATTAGGGTCGATCCCACAGGGAAACTTAAGGTGGCAATTACCAAAGCCAATAACTTGCTTTATTATCTAAACAATCAAAAATCAAGTAGTACGAAAAATAAAGAGGTAAACAAATTAAAGAAAATTCAATTTCTTGTAAGATAACTAATGGAGAAAATTCACAAAATGCTTGTAATAGGGTTTAGAAGCCATTGATTCTTACTTGCTATTAACATCTTGATTTACTAGGGATTGCAATTCCATATGTAATCAAAACTTGTTTTCACAATGAATTGACATAAACTCACCTATCACGTGATGAAGATTTGTGAAATTCATGAATTGTGGTTTAAAACAACCTCAATCCACCTAAGAGTACAACTATTTTCATGTCATACTACAAAGGTTTCATATATCATATTTCCATTGCTATGTTGCAAGTTTAGTTGTCAACTAACAACTAGGTAGTTTGTAGTTAGTGATCAATCAACCACAAATGTTTAACCTTGATAGATGAAGAAGTAAAATTAAGATATAGCAAGTTTAATTTCATTCAAGACATAGAATTAGTTTCATCTAACCCTAGTACAAGTATTTAGCTTAACATAAAATTTATAACTTCAAAGATCAAAACATCAAAGTAAAAATTAATAACAAGTAGTAAATGAAAAGACAAATATAAAAATTGCTCATTTGGTAGATGAACAAGGATCCATAGCTTCCATTTCCTCCTTGAAGATGATTTGATACCACTAAAATCTCCAAGAGCTTCCTTACAAATATTGAATTTTCTACTAAAACTACAAGAAGATTTCTAGTACACTACACTATTTCTCCTAACATAATATCTCCTAACCTTCACATATATAACCTCCTCCTCCAATATGTTAACCAAGGACCCCTATTATAGAACATTGGGACTCAAGTCCTTGTTAACAATTTCTTACAAATTTTGTCCTAAAAATGAAAATTCTAGGGTTTGAAAAGTCAAATATATTTGTGTAGAGAATTCTTCAAAATTCTAATATTCTCCAACTTGCAATGCAAGTTGTCTTCCAAATTTGTCTAGAATTCTCAAGAGATTTGTATTGGGCTTAGCAATTTTAATTTGACTCAAATTCCTACAAGTTGCTCTAGAATTATCTTGAAAATTAAGTGTGAACATGCTGCAAGTTGCTTCTCTAGAGAATTCCACCACCATTTGGGCCTAGTTGGGCCAACTTGGGCTAATTGGGCCTTTTGACATTTTGGGCCAAATTGGGCTTTTCAACATTTTGGGCCAAATTTGCAAGTTGGGCCAATTTGGGCCTTTCAACTTTTTGGTCCACAAGATCTTGGCTCAAAATATTATTTGCGAGGATGATCCATGAATCCCATAGTTGATTTGTTGGTGAATTATGCTCCCAAATGTTGAACAATCTCCAAGTTTTGTGATGTTTTTTATCCAATATTGAATCAACTCAAATTGATATAAGTTGTGCTCTCATTGATCCAAATATCATAAAACCTGCAAAATCACATAAACTTGTGCATTAAATTACTCAAAATATAAATTTTGAATCAAAATCCCTAGTTTCTAAGGAAAAACCTTAGTTTGAGGAAAATACTATTTCTGGAGCCAAATTCCTTTTAAATATATTAAAACACACTAAAAACTTATAATAAATCATATATTAAAGTACGTAAATTTTACACTTGTTAGTATAGTTGGGCTACTTGAATGACTGATTTGATATTATTTTGATTGGGATTGCAGTGATGTTTCAACTGGTAATAGGGGGATGGTGGGTTTTGATGGTTGACTGGAGTGGTAATTGGTAGAGGTTAAGGCTTGGATTGGATTTTATGGACGTTGTTGGTGGTGGTAATGGCCATTGTAGACACCAAATTTTGACACACCCTTTATAAGATAATGTATTTTACTTCATTTGGGGTTACTTTTTATTTTTCGGGGGCTAATTGTAATTTTTGTATATATTATGTCTAATTAGATGTATTAAGGGCAAAATGGTAATTTCACAATGTAAATATTACTTTATTTTTATTTTATTTTATTTCATTTCCTAAATACATAATTTTACTGTTTTATCATTATTTCTAATTTCAATGATTGTTGGGAGTCATTTATTATTTATTTAAAATTTTAGTATTTTTAAATATCAATTTAGTAATTTTCATAAATTTTATAATTTTGCCATGTTTAGGTCACACTTTCCAATGCACTTTTTATTTAAAATTTTCTTTAGGAGAATTTTGTATATGTGCATTTTATATACTTATAAATTTTATGTAAAAAAAATTCATAACTTATTTTTAAGACCATTTGATATTTATTTTAAATTGTATTTTTCTAATGTTGAATTAACTCTTAATTTTGTTACACTAAATTTTTTTTCCTTCTTATAATGTTGTATTTCAGTATTCTTTTTAATATATAATTTAAAAGAGTTCAAATAGTTTTTATTTTGTTCCATTTTTCATTTTTCTTTATGTTCTTACAAATTAAAAAAAAAAAAAACAGAGCAGCAGTAGCGTTGTAGCTACTGCTGCTGCAACTGTAATGGATGCTAAGTAGCCATACCTCTACCCAAAACACCATCATTTTTGCAGGACATTCTAACCCACCAACTCCATCCTCTAATCACATCACTCCCTCACTTCTCTTGGCCTGACTTCACCTGCATACACAAGCACACAGCTCACGTTCCTGCATTTTCCACTCCTCACCATACACTCAATCCACTTCACACAACTTCACTCAACCTGCAGACACCAATCTCCCTCTCTCGGCTCTCCTCACAACATCACACACTAAACTCACATCTCACTCAAATCACAGTCACACTTTGGCACTCTCACAGTCGGACAAACACTAAAACACACACGATACAACACACACCAATCACACAAGTCCCATTCAAATACACATTTGCACACACAGACCATTTTCTTCTTCAAAGTAGACACACACCTCTTCCTTTCACTTCTCTTCCATTCACAAGCACAGACACAAGAACACACTAACACCTCCACACAACCTTACTCACTCTTCACTAAATCACAACACCACACTTCACACACCTGCACATTCACACATTAGAACACACACAATCAAAAACACCTTCATCACACTCATGCAATTCACACACAACACTTACACACAGTCACAAAAACACTTGAACGTTTCTTCTTTACCTGCAAAAACACAAACACTTATGCTTGCACAATTCACAAACGCACACACCTGTCACAGCACATACAAGCACAACACTCAGGCATACAAGCGGACCTCACAGCACACACAACCACACTGGCGAATCACACACGACACACACAGTCACATGCCCAGTTCACGCACAAGCACACACAAAATCCTGCAAAATCGACCCTCAATTCCCAGCTCCAAAATCAACCCAAAGCTGCCCCAAATCGTAGCCCCAACACCCACTTCCAGCCTCCCCAACAACGCCGCCGGTGACTCATCCAACCAACCAACCGAACTAGCACCACAATCTCCGCCAATTTCTTGGCCAAACCAGGTAAGATTCATGGCTCCCCTTTTAATTTCTTGTGCATAGATGATATTGTCATTTTTTTTATTGATTTTGGGTGAAGAAAATAATTTAGGGAGGGGAAAATTGATTCGGGTAGATAAAGAGAGAGAGAGACTAATTGAGAGGGACGGAGAGAGATAGCAGGCTGGAAAGAGAAATCCAGCGAGGCGAGAGATAGAGAGAAAGAGAGAGAGAGAGAGAGTAGAGGGGAATTGGGAAAAAAAAGAAGAAAAAAAAAAGAGAAATCTGGAAAGAAGAAAGAAGAAAGAAGAAAAAAAAAGGGAAAGGAAGGAAACTGAAAAAAAAATTTTTTTAGTAAAACTACGTCGTTTTGACATAGTTTCACTCAAAACTACGTCGTTTTGTTGGTTTTGTTTTCTAATTTGATTTTAATTAATAATATTTATTTATTTTATAGTCTTTAGACATTTATTAATGTTATTGTGGCCCTGAACATTTACAATTTGTGCATTTAAGTTTTTATTTTTTGTAGATTGACCCCCATAATTTTATTTTCTTTTCAATTAGGTCCCAATTAATTGCATTTCAGTCCCCTGACTTTTATATAATTATAATTTTGGCCCTTACGTTTTTAATTTCCATTTTTTACCCCTATATTTTCAAAAATTACATTTTGACCCCTATATTTTTATAAAATTACATTTTGACCCCTACACTTTTCCGAAATTACCTTTTACCCTCTAATATTTCTGGAAATTGCATTTTTACTCTCCAAGTTTGCTGGAATTGTATTTAAGCCCTTGAATGTTGCTGGAAATTGTAACTTTGGTCCCTCATGTTGCTAAAAATTGCATTCCTGTCCCCTAACCTTGCTGAAATTTTATTTTTGTCATTATGTTTTGCTGGAATTACATTATTGCCCTCCAATATTGCTGGAATTTATATTTTTGCCCTCCCAAGTAGCTAGAACTTGAATTTTAGCCTTTGAATGTTGCTGAAAATTGTATTTTTACTCTTGAATGTTGCTGAAAATTATAATTTGGTGTTTGATACTTGCTGGAATTTACAAATTGGGGCTTATTGTTGCTGTAAAGTTCATTTTTATCCTTGAATAATTGCTGGAAATTGCAATTTAGTTCTTAAGTTGCTGGAATTTTAATTTGATCCTCAAATGTTGCTAGAAATTTGATTTTTACTTCATCAAGCTTGCTGAAATTACATTTGTTGCCTTTAAATGCTGCTATAAATTATGTATCATCCCATAACTTTGCTGAAATTACATTTTTAGCCTTAAGTATTGCTGGAAATTTTTATTTTTGACATTATACTTGCTGAAAATTATATTTTAGCCTTTTAAATTTGTTGTAAATCATGTTATTACCTTAACTATGGTTTGAAATTGTAATTTCACCCTTTAATTTGTTGTAAATTATATTTTTACTCTAAGAATGTTGCCTAAATTTCCATTTTTAATCCAAAACCTTGGAACATTTTATTTTTGCCAAAAAAAAAAGAAGAGATTTAATTAAGTCCTCAAAGCTTTTAATTATTTCTTTTCACATTTTATTTTTTATTTTATTAAATTTATAATTAATGTTCTAAAATTTGGTCTTGTTAGTCTAATAAATGCTCAAATTAGTTTCTCTATTTCTCTTGTAGTTATTTTGGTAATTTTTATTTGTGTGTTAAAAACTTAATTATGTATTATTGCATTTTATTTTTATTATTTTTATTTTTATTTTTATTTTTTTGTTCTTTTAACTAAACAAAATTTTTTTCCTCTTTTCTTTTTTATTTATTTATTTAATTATTGTTTTTCTTTATTTTTTTGTTTATTATTGCTATAATTGTTTTGAATTATTGTAGCATGTTATAGTGATTAGTATGAAATTATTTAATTATTGGTTTATTTATTTAAACAATGGTATTTTTGACATGTTTGTTCATTTTATTAGCAATTTGTACCGAGTTTACGAATAGGAGGTACCTCTATTACCCTCTCAATGTCTCTTTATATGCTCCTACGTGCTCCTATGGGTTTTTCTATTTTTTTTTATGTATCTCTTTGTGCTTATAATTTTTATTCATGTGTGAACATTTATTTATTTATTTCATGTTATTTACTTGAATTTAAATTTTAATTATTCGAAGAAATGTAATAGATAGGTAATATTCTATTTGGCAAAAATTTTGTATTTAGATAGAAAATGTAATAGATAGTTTATATTTTATCTATTTAACAAAATCTTATGTATTTTAGATAGAAAATGTAATAGATAGGTTAGATAGGTTATCTTTTATTTTTATTTTAGATTGTAATTAGGCTTCCTCGGTGTAATAGTTAGGGCTTTTGTGTGCTATGTGTGTTATGTGCTTATGTGTTTTATTCGCTTTCTTTAGGACTTTGCATCTAGAATATTATGCTCGTGTGCTATGTGCTCCTATGTGCTATTATCTGCTTTTATGTGATTATTGCTTTAATCTGTGTGTTATTTATTTACATATTTATTATAATATATGTGTATCGTCGCCACACTGGTCCAACGCTAGTTGTGGTTGAATTCCGATTTCTTCGCTAGTCCAACGCTAGCAGAGAATTTCTAGAAAATAGGCTAGTCCAATGCTAGGCCTTTAGGTCACTTTAGTATTAAAATCATTTCTCGTGTGCATTTCATGCCATTTCACACACATTTTCTCTTTTTAGGCCTTTTTCATTTTTGTATGGTTTTTATGTATTATTATTCCTTATTATCTATTTTAACATATATTCAGCGCATTGACATTTAGGTTACATTTACACATAGAATCTTTAGGTCATTTGTGTGATTTTAGACTAGAAATAGTCATCTACTCACGTGGGAAGCGGTGGCGTACATGCTGTTCCCCCCTTCCGTGAGTAGGAATAGCTAGTCACGAGTTATTAGTCTCCCCGTACCCGTTATGTTGCATCCCCACTTTCTTTGTTCACTTACTTATCTATATTACTATTTTCCTTTTCTTTTTGCATTCCATTTTGCATCTATACTCGTGACTCCATCGAGGTCTAGACTCGGGTTTCACAATTAATGCGATAATCCCGACCAAACCTCAATGGAACATTTTGTCCCTTAACGATATCTATTTTTAGGATCTAGGTTTGCATTCATATAGTTGCATCCAAATGTGATAAAACCTTAGGGTTATATTAGGAAAATTTAGACTAAACCTCGCAACTAGTTTCGGCTAGGTTGAAAGGGTGCCTTAGGTGTAAACCTTTGCCTTCCCTTTCTTCAACTGTGACTCCCGAACCTTTTTCTCTTGTTTTCAAAGACCTAGAGTTGTCTTAAAAAGGGTTTTCTTGTTTTTCTTATATTTTCTCAAAAAATCATTTTCTAAATAAATCATTCTCGATTTTTTTACCTTTTATAAAATATTTTTTGGTGACTTGGTACACCAAAACTCAATACCAAGTGGCGACTCCCTTTTCACTAAAAATCCTTTCTTAGACTCTATTTTCGGGCCCAAAAACCGTCGCATTTTCAAAGTCCCATTTTAGGCCTTTTTGTTTTTTTTCAAAATAAAGCATTTTCTAAAAATCACATCCTTTGTCAAACTATCTTTTATAAAGCATTTTAAAAAAAAACCATTTTTACAAAAACCTACACTCTTTTTCCAATAACACCACAACATAATTCCCTTTTTTTTTGTCTTTCGAAAAAATAGGGCGCGACAGCTGGTGACTCCACTGGGGATCATTAGTGAGTCCGAGCACTAGGTTTAGTCATCTTCTTCCTTTTCTAACCCTTTCATTTTATCGCATTTGGATGCTTAGGATTGCATTTTTCTTTTTAGGATTTTTGCTTTATATTTCACATACGCCTTTTCGTTTCTCGCTTTTATGTGATGGATAATTTATTTATTTGTAATGTATGTTCGTATCGCGCTTGCATTTGGGGAAGGGGTCAGTCACCCTTAGAGCCTTTTGCGTGTTTAACAATGTTGTTCCCTCCTCTCAAAGGAGCACTATCATACGTGCATACGATTATTTTAAACCCTTTTTTTTCTGTTTTGGTGGTTGTCACCCACCAATCCCTTTAGGAATTAGGATCAATCTACTTGGATATGTGAGCGTGGCACGATGTGCACGTGACCATATCTAGGAGATCTCCTAAATTCTCGGCTTGAGTCCACAAGTCTAGAGATTTGGGTTTTAAAGAATAGATCTACTCGGACACGTGGTCGGGGCATGATGTGCACATAGCAGTGTCTGGGGGATAACTTGAGCCACCGACCAAGGGTTTTGTGATTGATGACCCTTACCCTCAGGTCTGAAGGCTTGGGAACCGACAGCCTAATCGAGTCTAGATGCATTAGTGAACCCAACCTCATACATCCATTTAGAATAAGCCTAAGATAGAGTCAGCCTTACCCTATTAGGTACACTAGGCACGAGAGGAGGGAATCCACCCCTCTTTATTTTTCTGTTATACTGTATATTGCTATTTGCTTTATCAGTGTGTTGTGTGATATTTGTTGAATAAGCTACTGCACTCTCTCTTATTCTTTGATCGCATTCACAACTATAAAATCAAGAGCCCTAGCATGGTGCTCTTGTAGGAAACCAATCCATTATCAGCATGTTTAAATTTTTTGTCTTACCATTAATTTCTTCGAGAAAGATCGAAATGAGATTTTCATAAAATTTTATAAATTGCATTTTTTGTTGTAAATAAAGCACCCCAAGGGTCCAATCATTGTAATTTTTGTAAAATCTCAAAAAATTTGATATTTTAACTTGTATATTTTAGAATAAGAATTTTATTTTTAAACCCTTTTCAAATTTACCCATCCATGTTGTACTTGTCAGTTTTATCCGAACTAAATTTTCTTAGAATCAATAAATGCACCCAAGTGGTCAAACTTTTGCACAGTTTGCATTTATTCTTTTTTCAAAGAAATTAATGCGTCATTTTGCCATATCCCCCACCCTCCCATCCCACATTACACAAAATATAATTTTTACACATATTTCATTTGACTTTAATAAATTGGCATTTTCACTTGTATATTTCTAGATAAAGTCACGATTTTTTACCTTCTTTCAATGTTGTGTTTCATAACCTCTTGTGGCTCGATTTTTCAAACAAATAAATTTGAAATCAATAATCCTTTGTGTGACAGCCCCACCTTACCCAGAGGCGCACCAAAGGGCTTAGCGGACTGCCTGCCTAGCTCTGGCCAGGTCTCGATACGCACTCACGCAAACGTTCGAGCGTACTTAACTTAAAATATAAACTAAAATAAAATCAAATAAATAAAATACACTCATTTTATTTAACATAAGGTACAATTCACATCAAAAGTATACGTGTCCTAATATACATGGATTTTCACAAAAATAGCCTAACACAGTTCGGCTATTACAGTAACTGAAACTTTTATAGTAATCAAAAACTAGTTGATCCAGCTTTAATTTTCAGGTGACCTGAGTAAAGGAAAACAAATAAAATGGAATGAGCTATAATAGCCCAGTGAATGTCCAAGTCATGCAATCATATCAAGAACTCATTATTTTTAGTAAATGAAATAATCGAACAATTAAATTAATAAATCAAGATATAAACAATTTAATTTAACATGTAGTCAAGGGAGGATACAGGGCTCAACTACGGAAGCAAGCTTAACCGCAGGAGTATCGAACATGATCAAGACAACAAGGATATCGAGACCGAGGTAAAAGCTCAGGTCCGAGATACTTGAAAATTCAATCCAGAGTTACCCTCTTCGAGGAATGAAACTCATATAGGAAAGAATATCATACACCTATACCCCACAGCACCTTATATCACCCCAAACTCACAAAGTTGACTAACCGTGAAGTAACGGTGAAGTTAGCCACGGAAGTCCAAAGTCAGGCATAAAGTTCAAGCATGAGTTAGCCCTTTTCGGGACTTTACTCAGATATGAAAATTAACACACACCGAATAACACCCATCACCTTATATCTCTCCCATACTCACCCACGAAAGTCACACGCACAAATAACACGTTGAATAGTGAAAGCAGGTAACACATTGCGGAATAGATGTGATAAAGTACACATCTTTCCTCAAGTAACACATGTACTCACATAGTGATTTAAATCTTAGCATAATATTTACCAAATAAAATATCACATTTCATGCATCATACACACATAAGGACACTCACCTTGAAAGCCTAAGAAAATATCTCGTGAAACGGTCGTGCTGTGTTTTCGGACCCTGAAATTTAAAAGAAATAATAACATAAAAACTCAATTAAAATCCTAGTAAATTTAGTAAGAAAAGTCAAGAAAATACCCCCACTTATTTCTAGGGTTTTGGTTTTAGGGTTTCTAGGGTTTAGAGTTTACTTATTCTAAGAAAGTCTAATCTATCACTAGATCATTTCTAAAAATTCCTACACTTAAATTTCCCTCAATTGAACATATTCTAAGCTTAAAATTTCACTTATCCATTTTTCTTCTTTTAATTCTACCGAAATTTCGGCAGCATTTCCCCTTAAATCGGACTAACCAAAATTTTTAAACCTGCAAGAAAATTCAACAACCCAATCCATTCAACATGTACCACAACTTCTATGTTCAATTTAAACTCAAATTCAATCAAGATTCCACTCAAATTCAAAATCCCTACTCCAAGAATCATCACCCAACTCTGCACAGGGTTGGTTTTCAGCCAACTTCGTGCCATTGATGGGGTCAATCCACTAAGAACTAGGGAATTGTGATTACATGGTTTGAAATTAAGTTTATAGGGCTACAACTTTCATGAAGATCATCACTTAAAATTCTAACTAGAACAGGTTCAAAATCAGGCCCCAAGTTGGCTCTTCATCAAAACTGTTTACGCAGAACCGAATTTTCAGCCAACTTTGCAAGCTTTCTGCGGTTAATACACATTGAACCACCATGCAAGCTTTATACCGTTTGAAAGCCCTATGAATCTAGTTTCTAAAACAACAAGAATCATTCGAATCCAAGCTATCTACACCAAGTTATGAAAGTTTTACTAAAACTGGTCCAGCATGACTGTTTTAAGTGTTCTTAAGTTCCAACTTAAATCTTCAACTAAACCACATATAAAACATAAATTTTCAAGGTTTAAAGCCATATACTAGTCTATCTAACCACAAGAACACTTTATATAGCAAGTAATTCTCAAGTTCTAACTAATTTCTCTAAGTAGTATTAACAAAAAACTTAGTCTTAAACTTGCATAAAAACTAATTAAAACATGAAATTAATAAGATAAGTTCATGGTAAATACCTTAGATATGCTTAGAACTTTGCTTAGAAAGGATAGAAGCCCACTTCCTATGGTGGATTTGTTCCAACTTGAGAGATGAAAGTCCAAGAAGTTGGAAGCAAAAATGAGTAAATGAAAGTAAAAGCTTCAAGAAAATTGAAAGAAAATGGAGAGAAAAGGGGAAGAGAACAGCCGGCCACAATGAAGAAAAAGAAAGAAAACTAAGCTAAGTAAAAATGAAAAGAATTGGAGATAAATTGGAAAAAGTAGTGGCCAATCAAAACAAGACAAAACCAAAGTAAGTCTTGACTTAACCATGGAAGACTCCACTTGGCACTAGGTAATTAGAAGTGATTTTCATTAGTTATCCAATAATTAATCTTGCAAGATTTCCTAGGTACAACTCTTAAGGCACTAAATACAACATGCTCATCATTTTTTTTTTCCTAATGAACATAATACAAAATGAATGGTTTTGGCATGAATTTCTAGGGTGTTACACTTTGTACAGTTCATTTGCCATCTTTCTCAGAGAAATTACACACCATTATTAGAATCAAGTCTTTAGGATATTTGGCATTTTTATATTTATTTAGCTTGCTTTAATAAACTGACATCATGCATAAACTATAGAGGGAATGTCATTTCAGGAATCTCATGATAGGAAAGCCGCCCTTTTTGTCTTGGGTACATAACCCTAAAAGACGTGCACGTTTATATTTTCAGTAAATCTTGGCAGGTGAGACCCTAGGTAAAGTAACACGAGCAGAATAGAGGCATTTCTTCTCGGCAGATCTGGCGCATCCTCGTTAAAAGGGGGGTCTTACCCTAAAGGATTGCATTTCATGCTAGGCCTACCCTTGGCACCATAAGGGCTCCCCCCTAGGGCATGCATCTGTTTTTGTTTTCATTTATACTAATTTTGATTTTTTTATTTTTTACAGGTCATCTAGGGAGCAACAAATTGGGAAACATGTCGAATACATATTTGATTCAAACATTTTAAATCATAGTTTTACTCCAGTAAAGCATCATACACTTGACACTTATAAAACCAGTGTTCTTTTCAAACTATAAGAAGGATCGGGGGAATCCAGTTTGTCGCGCCCCATTTTTCGTTCGAAAATAAGTGATTGAAGAAAAAGGAAAAGGATTAAATGTGGGTGTGTTAATTTATTGAGAAAAGAATGCAAATTTTTTGTAAAAGTAATTTTTACAAAATTCTTTACAAAAGATAGTTTGACGAAAATGTGACAAACAAATGCTTTATTTAAAAAAAAAACAAAAGAAAAGGGCCTAAAATGGGACTTTGAAAATGCGACGGTTTTTTGGGCCTGAAAATAGAGTCTAAAAAGGGTTTTTATTAAAAGGGAGTCGCCACTTGGTATTGAGTTTTGGTGTACCAAATTACCTGGAAATATTTTATAAAAGGTAAGAAAATCAAGAATGATTTATTGAGAAAATGATTTTTTGAGAAAAAAATGTAAGAAAACAAGAAAAACCCTTTTTAGACAAAAAAACAAGAGGAAAAGTGTGACAGCCCCACCTTACCCAAAGGCGCACCAAAGGGCTTAGCGGACTGCCTGCCTAGCTCTTGCCCAGACTCGAATCACGCACTCGCTCAATACATACATGTAATTAATGCAAAATAAAACACATTCTTAAAGAAATATATTCATAAAATCCATTTGAAGTACAAGTATTACAAAAGGTTTTACACACTAAAATTTACATAGTATGTACAAGAATAGCCTAAACAAGCGGCTATCAAAATACACAAAACAAAACATGCACAATGTCCAAAATCAGCTTTTCCAGCTTTAGTATTTTGGGAAACCTGGTTAAAGAAAACAAATGAACGGGATGAGCTATAATAGCCCAGTGAGTGCCCAAGTCATGCAATTCATACAAAGAATCTATTATTTTATTGAACAAAATAATTGACAGATTAAGTAGACAAATTATGAACAATTTAATTAACAAGTAGTCAATGGCGGATACAGGGCTCAACTACAGAAGCAAGCTTAACCGCAGAAGGAGCAAGTACTGATCATGTAACCATGATGTTAGGACTGAGATAATAGCTCAAGTCTTTATCAAAGGTCATGCCAGTATTATCAAGCAAGAACCTTAACCACCATTCACCTTATAACCTCCGTACAGGCTACCACATCCAGGGAGAAATCTCAACCCTGGAGGGCCAACACGCAAGAAAGTTCAATCCGGAGTTGGCCTCTTTGAGGATTCACAACTCATAAGGGAAAGAACATCACGCCCTAAAACAACCAGCACCTTATATCCTCCCAAGCCTGTCTGGGTTGACTATCCGTGAAGTAACGGTGAAGTTAGTCACAGAAGTCTCATGCACAAGTAACACATTGGATATTGAAAGCGTGTAACACATTGCGGAATAGAAGTGACAAAGTACACCTCTTTCCTCAAGTAACACATGTCATAAAATAACAATTTCAAGTATAACATAATATTTCATAATTTAACATTCTCAAGTAGGACAAGCATTTCATGCATCATGCACACATAGAGACACTCACCTGGAATGCCTAAGAAAATATTTCGTAAAATGGTCGCGATTCGCTTTCAGGTCCTGAAATTTAAAAGAAATAATCTAATGAAAAATTCAATAAAAACCCTAATTAATTTAGTAAAGAAATTCAAGAAATATCCCACTTATTTCTAGGGTTTTGGTTTTAGGGTTTCTAGGGTTTAGGGTTTTCTTGCCCTAAGAAAATTTCATTCATTACTAGGACATTATTCCAAAAATTTCTGCACACTATTTTCCCTAAATTTAACATGTTCTTGGGTAGAAATTTCATCTACTATTTTTTTCCTTTTTATTTCTACGAAAATTTCGGCAGCACCTCCCCTTAAAACCGGACTAAACCAAAATTTCCTGCAAGAAAAATCAACCATCGAATCCATTTTTCAACAAGTTCTACAACTTCTATATTCAATTCAAACTCAATCCCCTTCAAAATTCCACTCAAAATTCAAGTTTCAAGCCCAAGTTTCTTCATCCAAGCAACACATAATACATGAAATTCCAAGGTTTAAAGGTTATCTACTAGTCTATCTAAGCACAAGAACACTTTATCTAGCAAGTAAATCTTCAATTCAAACTATGTTCTTCATGTAGTAGTACCAAGAATCTAGATATAAACTTGTACAAAACACTAAATAAAACTTGAAATTAGTAGGAAAAGTTCATAGTACATACCTTGATCAAGCTTAGAAGGTTGCTTAGGAAGAAGAAAAACTAAATTTCTATGGTGAAATTGCTCTAATCTTGGAGAGAAAGCTTCAAGAAGTTGAGAGAAAATGAGAGGAAAAGAGGAAACAAGAGGGCCAGCCAAGAGAAATGAAAAAGAGAGAGAAATAGGCTAGAAAAATAGAAAAGAAATAAAGAAAAAGGTAGGTAAAATAATAACCAATTAAAGCATAACAAGAGTAAGACTAGAGTTTAGTCTTTTAATGCATTAGGTGTTAACTTGGATTAATCTAATTGGTGGAACTCTTCACCTCTTTATCACCTAGTAATTAGTAATATTATGGAATAAATATTAAAGCAAAAGAGAGAAGAAAAGAAAGAGTGAAATTCGGCCACAAGAAAAGAAAAGAAAAGAGATAAATTCGGCCAAAGAAAAAAAGAAAGAAAAGAAGAAAATTTGACCAAGAAGAAAAGAAAAAAAAAAGAATTTCGGCCAAGAAAGAGAGAAATAGAGATAAAAAAATTTCAGCCAAGGAAAAGAAAATAAAGCAAGAGAATAAGTGAAATTTTTTAGAGAAATTTGAGCTAAAGTTCAAGTAGTCAAAAGTCTAGAAAATAGTAGAATAAGCTAGTCAAAATCAAACACTATTATAAATTAATGGTCCAATGAAATTAATCCAAATATAGTACTTAGGTGTCCCACTTAAACATGGAAAAATCTCATATTCTTAACCTAATTAACTTAAGTAATCTTCCAACTAATAAATCAAGATTAACACTAAATCCTAAATAAAAGAAATCTCCTTATAAAATGTATTTCGGTTTTCCTTTTCTTTTCTCTTCTCTCTTTTTTTTTTCTACTAATAGACATAACATGAATCAAATGATTTTTGTATGAATTTCCGGGGCGTCACAAAAAGGTTCGGGAGTCACAGTTGAAGAAAGGGAAGGCAAAGGCTCGCGCCTTAGGCACCCTTTCAATCTAGCCGAAACTAGTTGCGAGGTTTAGTCCAAATTTTCCTAATATAACTCTAAGATTTTATCACATTTGGATATAACTATATGAATGCAAATCTAGTCCTAAAAATGGGTACCGTTAAGGGACAAAATGTTCCATTGAGGTTTAGTCGGAATTACTGCATTAATTGTCGAACCCGAGTCTAGACCTCGATGGAGTCACGAGTGTAGATGTAAAATGGAATGCAAAAGAAAAGAAAAATAGTAATATAGATAATAAGTGAACAAAGAAAATGGGGATGCAAACATAACGGGTACGGGGACTAATAGACTCGTGACTAACTATTCCTACTCACGGAGGGGGGAACGACATGTACGTCATCGCTTCCAACGTGAGTAGATAACTATTTCTAGTCAAATCACACAAATGACCTAAGATTCTATGTGTCGTGGAATCTAAATGTTATGTCCTAAACATATATTTAAAATAGATAATAAGTGATAAAGTATATATATAAAAATCATACAAAATGGAAAAGGCCTAAAAGAAAAATGTGTGTGAAATGGCATGGAATGCACACGCGAGAAATGATTCTAATACTAAAATGACCTAAAGGCCTAGCATTGGACTAGCTTGTTTTTCTATAAATTCTCCACTAGCGTTGGACTAGCGAAGAAACTGAAATTAGCCACAACTAGCGTTGGACTAGTATGGTGACAATGCACATATAGAATAATAAAGCAAGTAAGTAAATAAACAAAAAACATGGATTAAAAGCAATAATCACATAAAAGCACATAATAGCACGTAGGAGCATATAGCACACAAGCATGATATTCTAGATGCAAAGTCCTAAAGAAAAGCGAATAAAACACATAAACACATAGCACACAAAAGCCCTAACTATTACACCGGGATAGCCTAATTACAATCTAAAAATAATAATAAAAATAAATAAATAAAAAAATAAAAAATAAAAGCTAACCTATCTAACCTATCTATTACATTTTCTATCTAAAATACATAAGATTTTTATTAAATAGATAACACATAAACTATCTATTACATTAACTATCTAAATACAAAATTTTGCTAAATAGAATATTACCTATCTATTACATTTCTTTGAATAATCAAAATTAAATTCAAATAAACAACAATGACATAAATAAATAAACACTCACACATGGATAAAAATTATAATCACAAAGATACATGAAAACACATAGACAAACACACAGGAGCATGTAGAAGCACATAAAAAGAAATTAAAAGGGTAATCGAGATACCTCCCGTTCGTAAACTCGGTACATATTGCTACTAAAATGAACAAACATGTAAAAAATACCACTATTTAATAAATAAACCACTAATTAAATAATTTCATACCGATCACTATGAACATACTACGATAATTCAAACAATTATAGCAATAATAGACGAAATAAGAGAAAGAAAATAATGATAATAATAATTAATTATTTAGGAAGAAAATGAAAATTGTTTAAGTAAAAATAAATAAGTAAATAAATAAATAAAGCAAAACAACGAAAATTAAAAAAAAATGATAGAAGATAAAATACCATAATACATACTTAAACTTTTAATACCCCAAATAAGAATTATTAAAATAACTAAAAGGAAAATAAAGAAACTAATTTGAACATTAATTAGATTAACAAGACCCAATTTTAGAACATTAATTATAAATTTGATAAAATAAATAAAGAAAATGTGAAAAGAAATAATTTAAAGCTTTGAGGACTTAATTAAATCTCCCTCTTTTTTTGGCAAAAAAAATAAAATGTTCCAAGCTCTTGGATTAAAAATGGAAATTTGGGCAACACTGTAGAGTAAAAATGTAAGTTTATAACAAACTAAATGGTAAAATTATAATTTTGAACCATAGTTAATATAATAATATAATTTACAACAAATTTAAAGGCTAAAATATAATTTCCAACAAGTATAATGCCCAAAAATAAAAATTTACAGCAATATTTAAAGCCAAGAATATAATTTCAGCAAAATCATTAAATAACACATAATTTATAGCAACATTTAAAGGCAAAAAATGTAATTTCAGCAACTTAAGAACTAAATTACAATTTCCAGCAACTATTCAAGGATAAAAATGAACTTTACAGCAACAATAAGCCCCAATTTGTAAATTCCAACAAGTATTAAACGCCAAATTATAATTTTTAGCAACATTAGGGACTAAATTGCAATTTCCAGCCACATTCAAGGTTCAATTTGTAAATTATAGCAACATTAAACATCAATTTGTAATATCCAGCAATAAAAGGGGGTAAAACGAAATTTCCAGAAATATTTAAGGGTGAAAATGTAATTTCAGAAAAGTATAGGGGTCACAATGTAATTTTATAAAAATATAGGTGTCAAAATGGAAAATCGAAAAATGCAGGGGCCAAAATTATAATTATATAAAAGTGGGGGGGACCTAAATGCAATTAATTGGGACCTAATTGAAAAAAAAATGAAATTATGGGGGTCAATCTATAAAAAATAGAAACTTAAATGTACAAATCAGAAATGCTCAGGACCACAGTAACATTAATGAAAGTATAAGGACTATAAAATAAATATCTATTATTAATTAAAATCAAATTAGAAAAACTAAACCATCAAAACGAGGGAAAGTTGATTTTGTACAACTAAACCATCAAAACATGATTATAGTTCCATTCCAACATGTCAAACTATAATCATGTTTATACAAAATAAATTGAAAGAAAGGGGCTTGGGAATTTTACCTTGTGCACCGAGGGAAAGTCTGACTTGGTGGCGCTGATGGGGATCGTTGATGGGCAACGGCACTCGAGCGCGACTAGGTTGCTGGCTTCTTGTTGTTGTGCAATGGGTGGCGAAGCTCAGGGGCAACGCATGTGTAGCTGGGATTGGCAAAGGTTAGGGGTGGCGCAGCTTGGGTGGAGGAGCCTAGTTAGGCTGTTTTGGGTTGTTTGTTTGCAAGTTAATTGATGGGGGGCTGTGTGAATCGGTGGGGCAGAGGGAGTGAGAGAGACCAAGAGAGAGTTGTGTGAAGTTTGTAGGTGTGTTTATGATGCTTGTGCAGGTGTGCTGTGTGTTTGTGGTGAGGCAGATGTAGTGAGGGTGAGAGTGAAGAAGAAAGTGTAATATCTGTGTGTTTAGGGAGCCGAGAGTGGTGAGATGAGTGTAGTGAGTTGGTGTTTTCGATTGTGGATTGTGTGCAGATGAAATGTGAGAGAGGAGAGGGAGAGGTCTGTGAGTGCAATGTGTATCTGTGAGTTGTGTCTGTGTGCAGATGAGAGTGATTGTGATTTTCTGTGTGTGTGGTGTGTGATGTTTTGTGCGTCCGTGTGTGCAAGGAGAAGTGCGTGTGTGTGTGCTTAGTGTCTGTGTTTATGGATGCTTGATGATGTGCCTGTTTTTGTGTTGTGTGTGCTTATGAGTGTGCGAGCTTTGTGATGCTGAAGTGAGAATTGAGTGTGATTTGGTGCATTTCTGATGTGTGAATGTGTGCAATTGGTGAGATTTCTAGTGCAAATTGTGAGATAGTGTGTGCAAGTGTGTTTGAAGTGTGAATGTGTGGAGAGGTGTGTATGCGCAGGTGAGGGTGAATGTGAAGGAGAGGGAGAGTGAATGTGTGTCTATTTGATTTGATGAAACAAAAAAAAAATCCCCTAAAATCTAGTAGATTGAGTGTAAGTTGGAAGGTGATGATGAGAGGAGGCATGGCTTGAGGCTGTCATTGCAGAAAATGCTGTTGCTGCTGTTCATCTTTTTTTTTTTTTTAATGAAGAAAACAAAGAAAAATGAAAAAATAAAAAAATAAAAAATAAAAAATAAAATAAAATAAAAACTACTTGAACTCTTTTTAAATTATATATTAAAACTGAAATACAACATTATAAGAAAGAAAAAAGAAAAATTCAGTGTAACAAAAAAAGTTAATTCTACGTTAGAAAAATACAATTTAAAATAAATAGCAAATGTTCTTTAAAATAAATAAATAAATAAATAAATTATGAAAATTTTCTTTACGTAAATTTATAAAATGCACACATACAAAATTCTCATAAAGAAAAATTTTAAATAAAAAAGTGCATTGGAAAACGTGACCTAAATATGGCAAAATTATAAAATTCATGAAAATTAATAAATGACATCACAAAAGTTTTACACAACATAAATTATCACATAAAGCACAAATATTATAATTTTCACTCAAAAAATTTTTTTTAGATCAATATGTTCTTGGGAAAGGTGCCCTTAATAAACAAAAAGACAAAAATTAAATAAATACTAAACGACCTCTAAAAATTATGAGATTTTTACAGAAAATTTATGAATATACAAAATGCATATATAAAATTTGTCACTTGAAAATTCTCGTAAAAAAAGAGTGCATTGAAAAATGTGCCATTAAGTTTAAAATACTAAAATTTTAAATAATTAATAAATGACTTCCAAAAATCATTAAAATTATAAATAATGATAAAAAATAGTAAAATTGTATATTTAGGAAATAAAATAATATTTACGTGGTGAAATTACCATTTTGCCCCTGATGTGACAAATTAGACGTAATATACACAAAAATTATAATTGACCCTTGAAAATAAAACATACCCCCTAAATAAAGTGATACACATATTTTTATAAAAGGTGTGTCAAAATTTGGTGTCTACACAGTTTTTAGAATTGAGAGTGCTAAGGGTCCAGATTGATGAGTTTGAATTGAATGATTAGTGCGATAGATGAAATTGTAGTTAGATAATGGTTCATTTAGATGTCATAAGAATAGGAATAACTTAGTCACTAATAACGGTTTTCTTTTTGTAAATTTAAAATTGCCTTGTGTTCAAAATTCTTTCTCGGATGAAGCACTAAACAAGTTGCTTTTTCAAAATTATTTGTAGCATGAGATTTTTCCTTCATATTTTTGTATTTAGTTTTGAAAATGATTTGCTTCAAATCTTTTTGTTATATTGAGTAAATAATTCTTTGATGAGGCCTCAAAATAAATCACATTTTTCTCAAAACCTAATGCTAGGTTTGTGTAATTGTAAGGTTTTCTCTTTTGATGAGTTAATGAGTTCAAATTGAATGAAAAGAAAAACATTTTCTTGAATGTTTTGATGGTGAAAATAAATGCCTATGGTTTTCGGATGTCATCTTATTTGAGGTTAATAATTGGCGCTCTGGTATCTTTCTGATTCCAAAATAACGTAAAATGTTAAGGAGAACTAGAGTGATAAAAAAAAAAGGAATTTGAGATTCCATGTTAAGTATGCCGAACGATGCAAAAAAAAAACAAAAAAAAAAAAAAACAAAAGGAACCCGTGCTTAACTCAAAAGAGACAGAATGTCAACAGTGGTATTGAGGCAAAATGGCAGATCTATCGCTTAGATTCTCACTTTTGAGCATTCGAGTCTTTAAGATAGAGGGTTGCAATAGATTGTCAAACAAGTTTCCGATGCATATTTGGCAGATTCAAGCACGACAAAAGGGACAAACATGCTGGGGATACGACTTCAACCCATTCACCAGGAGAGTTTATTGTTTTACATCCTAACTGTTCTCACTTTTATGTGGAGTGCATTGTATAGGTTATTTCGGAGGTTAAAATAAAGTCGTGTCACATGTTTGTGAGTTGTAGTTAGTAATTTTGATTTTGTCTAATTCTCTTACTTGTTGAAATTACTTTATGTGCATCAACAAATGTTTTCTTTGGGCAATAAAAAATAATTATTATGTGGTTTGGAGTTTTGTTCTTATAGAAAGTATATCTTGTAAAGTGGTTAGAATTATGTCTAAATTTTGTATGTTTGATGAAAATTTCTCTTCTTTACTTAATTTCACATGTTAAATGCTGATTATGGTCAATTAGCGCACTCATGTGATTTAACATCTATTATGAGGGGTTTTTATGCTAAAAAAAAAGAAAAAAAAAAGAAAGAAAGAAAGAAGAAAAAAAAAGAGAAGAAAAAAGAGGCAAAGAAAGAAAAAAAGAATAATGTAGCTTTTTTATACTCCAATGGTTCTTATACTTAGTAACCGGGAGTCTTCATCTACAAATGTTGACTTTCGTGTCAAACGGTATTTGAATTATGAGTAATGCATTGCAAATTTGTGCAAGTAAATTGTTGAGTAACCAAGGATCGTCATCCAACGAATGTCGATTCTTGCATAAAAAGGCAATTTTACTTCTCAAATACAGTTTTTGCTACTTGCTTAAGGGTTGAGGTGTTGAGTAACCAGGAGCCTTCATAACCTGTAACACCCTAGAAAATGCACACATAAGATACATTTTTCTCTAATTAGGGTTAAGTGATAGACCTTGATTTATTACTTGGAAGAGTTCTTGAATTAGTTAGGTTACTTAATTAAAGGTTTCATTAGTAAGCAAGAATACCTAAGTACTAAAGTTAGAATAATTTCATTTGACCATTTAATTTATACTAGTGTTCAAATTTTGATTAGCTTATTTTATTATATTCTAGTCTTTTGATTACTTGAATTTTAGCTCAATTTTACTTGAAAATCTCAATTATTTTCTCACTTTATTTTCTTTTCCCTTGACCGAAAATTCTTCTTTTTCTTTTCTTTTCTTTTGGCCGAAATTTCTCTTCTTTTCTTTGGGCCGAAATTCTTTTCTTTCTTTTTCTTCTTGTGGCCGGTTTTCCTCTTTCTATTTTTGTCCTAATTTGCTTTAATAATTTATGTCTATTTATTGAATATATATAAGTGATAAGAGTTATTAATTTTTCACCAATTAAATTAATCCAAGTGGCCATTCTTGCATTAAATGACTAACTATTTACTTTACTCTTGTAAGGATTTAATTGGACCACCATTTTTCCCATCTTTTCTTCTTTTCTTTTTCTTTTTCCTAGCCTATTTCTCTCTCTTTTCCTTCTCACTTTGGCCGGCCAAGCCTTTCTTCTTCTTTCCCCATTTTTGCTCTCAAATTTCTTGGACTTTCATCTCTCAAATTGGAACAAATCCACCATAGGAAGTGGACTTCTATCTTTTCTAAGCAAAATTCTAAGCATATCTAAGGTATTTACCATGAACCTACATTATTAATTTCATGTTTTAATTAGTTTTTATTCAAGTTTAATACCAAGTTCTTGTTAAGATTACTTGAAGAAATTAGTTAGAACTTGATATGTACTTGTTAGATAAAGTGTTCTTGTGGTTAAATAGACTAGTATGTGGTATTGGAACCTTGAAATTTCATGAAGAACATGTTATTTGGGTGAAAGTTCTTGGAGCTTAATCCTTGAAATTTGTTTTCGCGATAAAAGACACTCTCGTATCTTGAGTGATTAGTTCACTAAAAGAAATTTCCCTCAAGTGAAAAAACGAAATTTATTATAGACATGGGATGCACTTTGATTGATCATATGATTTATTTACTTGTGAAATTCGGTAAAGTGAAGAAATTTAATTGAACCGGCTTAGTTGTGATATAATTCCTTCCCCTTTGTTTGATATTAGGAGTATTAAAGACAAAACAATAAATTACATAATGATTTTTTACTCGACCTTGAGGAAATACATTTTAGAACACACGTGTGATTTCAATGCTTGAATCATTATTTGATCTCGCATTTTCCAAATCGTTTGAGGTCAAATAACGATTCAAGTGTGGGAGAATTAACAAAGGTCAAAATAATGCATTTTTTGTATATTTGCTGACTCAAAATTTAGAATTTTCTTTGAGGAAAAAATAATTTTGAGTAGATTAACACACCAGTTTTTGTATTTTTTGTAGGATAATGACGTTTAAATAGAGTTCAGATTAGTTGGTGCACGATTGCTGTAACAGCCCCACCTTACCCAGAGGCGCACCAAAGGGCTTAGCGGACTGCCTGCCTAGCTCTCGCCAGGACTCAAGTCGAGCACTCACTCAGAACATGCACGCGTGTTTAACTCCAAATAAAATGAAATAAAATAGAATAAAATAAAATATATTCATATTACTTAATTTAAAGTACAAGTAACATCAAGAAGTTTACACGTCACAATATACATGATTTTCACCAAGATAGCCCAAAATAGTTTGGCTATCAAAATACACGAAATAAAACATGTACACGTCCAAAATCAGCTTTTCCCCTTTAGTATTTTTGGAAACCTGGTTAAAGAAAACAAATGAACGGGATGAGCTATAATAGCCCAGTGAGTGTCCAAGTCATGCAGTCATACCCAGAATCTATTATTTTATTGAACAAAATAATTGACAAGATTAAATAAGTAGGGCATGAACACTTTAATTAACAAGTAGTCAATGGCGGATACAGGGCTCAACTACGGAAGCAAGCTTAACCGCAGAAAGAGCAAGTACTGATCATGTAACCATGATGTTAGAACTGAGATAATAGCTCGGGTCTTTATCAAAGGTCATGCCAGTATTATCAAGCAAGAACCCTAACCACCATTCACCTTATAACCTCCGTACAGGCTACCACATCCAGGGAGAAATCTCAACCCTGGAGGGCCAACACGCAAGAAAGTTCAATCCGGAGTTGGCCTCTTTGAGGATTCACAACTCATAAGGGAAAGAACATCACGCCCTAAAACACCCAGCACCTTATATCCTCCCAAGCCTGTCCGAGTTGACTATCCGTGAAGTAACGGTGAAGTTAGTCACGGAAGTCTCATGCACAAGTAACACATTGGATAATGAAAGCGTGTAACACATTGCGGAATAGAAGTGATAAAGTACACCTCTTTCCTCAAGTAACACATGTCATAAAATAACAATTTCAAGTATAACATAATATTTCATAATTTAACATTCTCAAGTAGGACAAGCATTTCATGCATCATGCACACATAGAGACACTCACCTGAAATGCCTATGAAAATATTTCGTAAAATGGTCGTGATGCGTTTTCGGACCCTGAAATTTAAAAGAAATAATATAATGAAAACCCAAGTAAAACCCTAGTAAATTTAGTAAGAAAAATTCAAGAAAACACCCCACTTATTTCTAGGGTTTTGGTTTTAGGGTTTCTAGGGTTTTAGGGTTTACTTATTCTAAGAAAATTTAATCTATCACTAGATCATTTCTAAAATTTCCTACACTTCAATTTCCTTCAATTGAACATATTCTAAGCTTAAAATCTCACTTGTCAATTTTTCTTCTTTTAATTCTACAAAAATTTCGGCAGCATTTCCCCTTAAAATCGGACTAACCCAAATTTTTTTCCTGCAAGAAAAATCAACAATCCAACCCAATTCAACAAGTTCTACAACTTTTATGTTCAACTCAAGTTCAAATTCAATCAAAATTCCACTAAATTCCAAGAATTCTACTCCAAGAATCTTCAACCAAACAACATATAACACATGAAATTTCAAGGTTTAAAGGCCATATACTAGTCTATCTAACCACAAGAACACTTTATCTAGCAAGTAAATCTCAAATTCTAACTAAGTTCTCCAAGTAATACCAACAAGAATCTTGGTTTAAGCTTGCATAAAAACTAATTAAAACATGAAATTAATAGGAAAAGTTCATAGTAAATACCTTAGATATGCTTAGAACTTTGCTTAGAAAGGAAAGAAGCTCACTTCCTATGGTGGATTTGCCCAAACTTTAGAGAGAAAACTTCAAGAAGTTGAGAGCAAAATGAGAGAAGAAGAGAAAGGGAGATGGCCGGCCAAGAGGGAGAAGAAAGAGAAAGAAATAGGCTAGGAAAAATGGAAAAGAAATAAAGAAAAGGTGGGAAAAAGATTAACCAATTAAAACCTTACAAGAATAAAGTAAAAAGGTAGTCTTTTAATGCAAGAGTAGCTAACTTGGATTAATTTGATTGGTGGAGCTCATTAACCTCTTATCACTTAATACTAGCAATAATAAGACACAAATTATTAAAGCAAAAAGAGAGTAAAATAGGGAGAGAGAATCCGGCCATAAAGAGAAAGAAAAAGAAAAAGAATTTCGGCCAAAAAAAGAAAAGAGAAGAGAAAAGAATTTTCGGCCAAGAGAAAAAGAAAAGAAAGAGAAAAATTTCAGCCAAGGGAAAAGAAAATAAAGCAAGAAAATAAGTGAAATTTTTGAGTAAAATTGAGCTAAAATTCAAGTAGTCAAAAGACTAGAAAATAGTAAAATGAGCTAATCAAAATTTAAACACTAATATAAATTAAATGGTCAAGTAAAATTATTCTAACTTTAGTACTTAGGTGTTCTTGCTTAATAATGAAAATCTTAGCTAATTAACCTAATTAACTCAAGAAATCTTCCAACTAATAAATCAAGGATTAACACTTAACCCTAAATAAGAAAAATGTCTCTTGTAAGTGCATTTCTAGGTTGTTACAATTGCTCTCATCAAAGAGAAAAGAGAATAGGCATTATGTGACAGCCCCACCTTGCCCAGAGGCACACCAAAGGGCTTAGCGGACCGCCTGCCTAGCTCTCGCCAGGACTCGATGCACGCACTCACGTGGAAATCCAAACGTACTTAACTTAAAAAAAATAACATGAAATAAAATGGAATAAAATAAAACAAACTTCTATTATTTAACTTAAAATTACAAGTCATATCAAAAAGTTACAAGTCATAATTTACATAATTTTTCACAATAATAGCCTAACACAGTGTGACTATTACAACAACTAAAACACTTATAATAACCCAGAAACCATTTTGTCCAGCTTTAATTTTTCAGTTGACCTGAGTAAAGGAAAACAAATAAAATGGAATGAGCTATAATAGCCCAGTGAATGTCCAATTCATGCAATCATACCAAGCACTCATGATTTCAGGTCATTAAAATAATCAATAAATTAAATAAACAATATATGAGCAATTTAATTCACATGTAGTCACTGGCGGATACAGGGCTCAACTACGGAAGCAAGCTTAACCGTAGAGGAGCAGGTACTGATCATGTAGCCACGATATTTAGACCGAGATAATAGCTCAGGTCTTTATCAAGGAACATATCAGTTTTATCAATCACAAGCCCTAACCGCCAATCACCTTATAACCTCCGTACAAGCTACCACATCCGGGGGAGAAAAATCTCAACCCTGGAGGGCCAACACACAATCAAGAAAGTTCATTCCGGAGTTGGCCTCTTTGAGGATTCACAACTCAAAAGGAAAGAACATCACACCCTAAAACACCCAGCACCTTATGTCCTCCCACTTGCAGCCCGGTTGACTAACCGTGAAATAACAGTGACGTTAGTCACGGTAGTCTCACACACAAATAACATTTTCAATAATAAAAGCGTGTAACACATTGTGGAATAGATGCGATAAAGTACACATCTTTCCTCAAATAACACATGTACTCACATAATATTTGCAAGTTAAGCATAATGGTCACAAAATAAAATTATCACATTCCATGCATCATGCACACATAAAGACACTCACCTGGTGCCTAAGAAAATATCTCGTAGAAAGGTCGGGTCTCACTATTGGATCCTGCAAATTGAAAGAAATAATCTAATGAAAAACCCAATTTATACCCTAATTAACCTAGTAAGAAAATGCAAGAAATACCTCATTAAATTCTAGGTTTTTTTTTTCTAGGGTTTAGGGTTTAGGGTTTTCATTCTAGGGTTTTATTTTAGGGTTTTCTAGGGTTTTTCTAGGGTTTTTCTAACAAAAATTGGGCATTATTTCCCCTAAATTTCGGCCCTTCCAATCTTGTTTTTCATCAAGATTTCAATCATCCAACCCATAATTCATCAAGTTCTACAACTTCTTAGTTCAATCCAAACTCAAATTCAATCAAAATCTCACTAAATGTCAAGGATTAAGCTCCAAGAACTTTCACCCAAATAACATGTTCTTCATGAAATTTCAAGGTTCCAATACCACATACTAGTCTATTTAACCACAAGAACACTTTATCTAACAAGTACATATCAAGTTCTAACTAATTTCTTCAAGTAATCTTAACAAGAACTTGGTATTAAACTTGAATAAAAACTAATTAAAACATGAAATTAATAAGGTAGGTTCATGGTAAATACCTTAGATATGCTTAGAATTTTGCTTAGAAAAGATAGAAGTCCACTTCCTATGGTGGATTTGTTCCAATTTGAGAGATGAAAGTCCAAGAAGTTGAGAGCAAAATGAGGGAAGAAGAAGAAAGAGCTTGGCCGGCCAAGGGGAGAGAAAAGGAGAGAGAATTAGGCTAGGAAAAATGAAAAAGAAATGAAGAAAAGATGGGAAAATGGTGGTCCAATTAAATCCTTACAAGAGTAAAGTAAATAGTTAGTCTTTTAATGCAAGAATAGCCACTTGGATCAATTTAATTGGTGAAGATTAATAACTCTTACCACTTAATATAATCAATAATTAGACATAAATTATTAAAGCAAAATAGAACAAAATTAGAAAGAGAGAAGCCGGCCACAATAAGAAAGAAAGAAAAGAAAAGAAAAGAGAATTTCGGCCAAGAAAGAAAGAAAAGAGAGAGAAAAATTTCGGCCAAGGGAAAAAAGAAAATAAGGTAAGAAAATAAGTGAAACTTTTGAATAAAATTGAGCAAAATTTCAAGTAGTCAAAAGACTAGAAAATAGTGAAATGAACTAGTAAAAATTTAAACACTACTATAAGTTAAATGGTCAAGAGAAATTATTCTAACTTTAGTACCTAAGTGTTCTTGCTTAGAATGAAAATCTTAACTAATTAACTTAATTAACTCAAGAAATCTCCCAACTAATAATTCTAAGATTAGCACTTAACCCTAAATAATAAAAAAAATGCTTCTTATATGTGCATTTTCTAGGGTGTTACACATTACCCCAGGAAAACCGTGTTCCAGCAGAAGTGAATGGTCGGATCTTTTCCTGGATCATTAATTCAGACACCACAAAAGACTTTTTCATTTGATTTAGTAAATTTTCTTTTAAAAAAAATTGTTGCAAAAGAGACAGATCAAAGCCAGATCATCTTTCTTTTTCAAAAAAAAAAAAAAAACCTTTTCTTCTCTAGTTTACTGTTGGAGCCTCCAAAATATGTGATTTTCATTTGACAGCCCACTTGAAGGTCGCCCCCCCTTCCACACTGGGACAGTTTTGTGATATTTCGTCCCACACTAGGACAATTTTATTTCGACTTGCGTTTCAAAAAAAAAAGAGAAGAGAAAAAAAAAGAAGAAAAGGAAAAAAAGAAAAAAGAGACAAAAAAAAGAGAGGGGAACTCAAAAGAAAGTAATAAATTGGGGCAAATTTTCTTTTTAGAAAAGAGAAAGGAAAAGAAAAATCTCAAAAGTCAATGGCAAAATTGGGATATAAAGAAAACTTGAAAAAAGAAAAGAAAAGAAAAGGTGAAAATTGTCAAAACTGGGGCAATTTTCTTTGCAAATGCGACCTCAAGATTGTTTAAACCTCTCATAAATTCTGCTTTCCAACCTTAACATTTTTGACACCTCACTTGACCCCATTACAAAAGCCGAGAATGTTACTGACCTCCATCTTTATCTTGCAATAATTTTTAGAATGAAAATTTGCAAATCAAAAGTGGCATATGATGTTAATAAATCTATCCCAAATTATCAAGGAAAGACTGCCTTACTAATGCCAAATGTTTTTTGAATATTAGTCTGTTTTAATGAGAAGGGGAACGATTACTCAGGACTTGAAAGTTGTCTGCTCTCATTCTACTTTACAAAGGCGAAAACCCTGAAAGGACACCTCCAAAAAAAAATCAAAAACAAAAAAAAACAAAAAAAAAGAAGAACAAAGAAGAAAAAAAAATCCTTTTGCTTTCTTCTTGCAAAAAAAAAAAAAATCCTTTTACTTTCTTCTTTGAAAAAAATAATTCCTTTTACTATCTTCTTTCAAAAAAAAAAAATCCCTTTGCTTTCTTCTTTCAACAAAATAATAATAATAATAATAATCCTTTTGCTATCTTCTTTTAAAAAAAAAAGAGAGAGAAAATCAGTTAAATAAAAAAAACAGAAGAGAGGTGATTTCAAATTGATTCAAGATACAAAACTAGGGCAAATTTTTTTGAAAAAAATTTGATTTTTCATTGATTCTGATGCTTTGAGTTTAAGGCAAAATGTTATAAAAGATTGATTTACACTGGGGCAAATTGAAAAATGGATGACAAATTGATTTTATTTTATTTATATTGGGACAAATTTTTCTTAAAAAAAAAAGGGATTGATTGATTGCAAATGAATTTTCATGTTACACAAGTCTCAAGTTTGAAAAATATGATTTCAAATTCATTTGATTCCATACACTAGGGCAAAAATTTTTAGGAAAAATTTTTGACAGTTCCGTTGATTTGAATGCAACGTTTGAACAATTGTTTTTAAGTTTTCGCATGTCATATTTTTCTCTATGCATCCATTCAGCAGTCTGAATGGCATCTATTCATTTATGTTTCCAAGTCTGGCAACCCAGACCTTGCATTGCATTTTATGATTCCTGGCAGCCCAAGATCATTTATTTCCTTTTCAAGTTGGTAGCCCGACTTTGCATTCATCAACCTTGGCAGCCCAATGTGATGCATCCGTCCAGCAGCCTGGTCGGCATCTGTTCATTTATGTTTCAAGTCTGGCAGCCCAGACCTTGCATTGTATTCCATGATTCCTGGCAACCCAGGATCATTTATTTCCCTTTCAAATTGGCTGCCCAACTTTGCATTCATCAACCTTGGTAACCCAAGGTCATGCATCCGTCCAGCAGCCTGGTCGGCATCTGTTCATTTATGTTTCAAGTCTGGCAGCCCAAACCTTGCATTGTATTCCATGATTCCTGGCAGCACAGGATCATTTATTTCCTTTTCAAGTTGGCAGCCCAACTTTGCATTCATCAAACCATGACAGCCCAAGGTCATGCATCCGTCCAGCAGCCTGGTCGGCATCTGTTTATTTACGTTTCAAGTCTGACAGCCCCGACCTTGCATTTAGATTATCAGTATTTATTTTGTCCAGTAGCTTGGACTCATTTTTTTTGTCTATTAGTTTAAGCACTTTATTAGGTCTTGCAGTTTTCATCGCTTTATGTTATCGTTATTCAGCAGTTCGAATGTTATGTTCCCTTCTCTATTTTGATAAAAACAAAAAAAAAACGAATGCTTGTGTTACCAATTGCAATTGTGTTATCATTCGCGTCAACAATTCACTTGCATTCGAACTATGTTTTGACCTGATTCTCTTATGTGGGATACGTAGGCAGCTCTTAGAGAGTTCGGTCACATTCTTACTTTTTCATTTGTTTACATTCTTACGCTATGTATATTTAGATATTTGTCTCATTCTGCATTTGCATTTGTTTTCATGTTTAAGTGAGTCAAAATTTGGTGTTGTCTACATCTTTGTCTGAAATCTTTGCGAGATTCCCGACAAAGAGGAGCAAGTTGAAGACACCAAATTTTGACACACCCTTTATAAGATAATGTATTTTACTTCATTTGGGGTTACTTTTTATTTTTCGGGGGCTAATTGTAATTTTTGTATATATTATGTCTAATTAGATGTATCAAGGGCAAAATGGTAATTTCACAACGTAAATATTACTTTATTTTTATTTTATTTTATTTCATTTCCTAAATACATAATTTTACTGTTTTATCATTATTTCTAATTTCAATGATTGTTGGGAGTCATTTATTATTTATTTAAAATTTTAGTATTTTTAAATATCATTTAGTAATTTTCATAAATTTTATAATTTTGCCATGTTTAGGTCACACTTTCCAATGCACTTTTTATTTAAAATTTTCTTTAGGAGAATTTTGTATATGTGTATTTTATATATTTATAAATTTTATGTAAAAAAAAAATTTCATAACTTATTTTTAAGACCATTTGATATTTATTTTAAATTGTATTTTTCTAATGTTGAATTAACTTTTAATTTTGTTACACTGAATTTTTTTTCCTTCTTATAATGTTGTATTTCAGTATTCAACACATAATAAACACATTCTCTCTCTACTTTCTCTCTCTACATTTTTCTCTCTAGTTGCCGCTTCCTTTCTTTTCAAAAATTAGGGTTTATGGAGGCCCTTCAACCTAGGGTTGAAGGGCAACCAATCCTTCCAAATAGATCCTTTGCGGATGGTTTGATCAACAAGACAGTCTCTCCCTTGAAAGATCAAACCTGTATCACTACACAAAGGTGAACCTGCTGTGGCCTTTTCTCATGCAGACGTCCAGAAACTTGCAGCCCCTTTCCAGTTTGCCTTAATTGGCAATTTCTCTCATGGTCGGCCAAACATGGAATTGGTTCGAAAGGCATTCTCTTCAATTGGATTTGCTGGCTCTTACTCGATTGGTCTACTGGATCAGTGTCATGTGCTTCTAAGATTTGGGACTGAAGATGACTTCTTGCGTTGCTGGTTAAAAGGAGTTTGGATGATCCATGACTTCCCAATGCGTGTTTTTAAATGGTCTACGGACTTTAAAGCTGGAGATTGAATCCACCCAAGCTCCAGTTTGGATTTGCTTTGAAGGATTGCCCATCCACTTTTTCGACAAGGCTGCTCTCTTCTCTATTGCTAGCACGATTAGTACGCCTTTGAAGGTAGATGCTGCAACAGCAACACTGTCAAGACCACACATGGCTCGTAGCTGTGTGGATATTGATGTTTCCAAAGAGCTTCCTCGTAGGGTTTGGATTGCTGTTGGTAATGCTGGTTTTTGGCAGAAAGTTACTTATGAAAATCTTCCTCTTTACTGTCACCACTGCTGTAAACAAGGGCACCATCAGTCTCATTGCCGATTGTTGAATCAAAAAGAGAAAGTCCCAGGAGAAAGAAGAAATTATTCACCAGAAGAATGGATCCCTTTATGTGCCTAAGTTGAAAATTCTACAAAAAGATAATCAAGTAGTCCCAATCCCAGAAGAAATTACCAAAGGAAAGGAGAATGGCGACCCTAGCAAACTGATGGAAGGCCCTAAGGCTACGGATATTGAAGAAGGCCAACTAATGGATTGTCAGGTAGAGAATCCAACTTTAGTTTTGCCAACTACTATGGAAAACCAATCACAGGTGTAGAATCTGGACCCTAAGGTTGATTGCGGGTGCTGAGCATGACACTGAATTTTAGACAGTTGACAATGTCCCTGATGATGCATGTGCTACTGCTAATGAACAAGGACATCAGGTGCATTCTTCGAATCCTTTACAGAGTAAAGCAGACGTGATTAGTGACATGCAACTTCTTCCTGAAATACCAAAACCAGGTGGAGACGGAATTTCCAAAGAACTACTTCAGGAGGCAGAATATATTGCAGGAACTTTATCACCAAGAGGTGAAGTCTTGGCTGAAGTACAACCTATCTCTAATGCTGATGATCACTCCCACAGCAACTGCATGGTGGAGGAAGCTGTACATTGGAAAGCTCCTGGGCGAGGTAAAAAGAATGTTTCCTGTCTTTGTGTCTGATAGAACATTGCGTTCCCACACTCGTTCCTCTTCTGTTAAACTATCCCCATGATTAGCTTCATGTTTTGGAATATTAGGGGGGTGGCTAAGCCCTCTAATTTGAAAAGACTGAAACATATGATTCGGATACATAATTTGGAATTGGTAGCTGTAGTAGAACCTAAGGCTAATGTAGATAGGATGTCTGGAATTTGTATGAAACTAGGTATGGATATTGGTATTGCTAATTCTTCTGGAATCTGTTTGGCTATTTTTTAAAAATTCAACTGCTGTCTCGGTGGTAGCTGAATCTGAACAACACTTGACTGTCTTGGTTGGGAACTCACAACTTTCAGCTAGTTGCAAGATTACATTTGTTCATGCGAAATGTTTGGAAACTAAAAGACAAATGCTATGGGACTCTTTAAAGCTGGAAAGTGTGGATAACTCTCCTTGGTTAATTGCTGGAGATTTTAATGTGGTCATCTCCCAGGATGAAAAGCGAGGGGGCAGACCTTTTCGAATCTCTGAAGGGATGACCTTTATGGAATTCATGCAGGACCTTCAGTTGATGGACGCTGGTTTCACTGGCTCGCCTTTTACGTGGTGTAACAACAGAAGGGGTCAAGCGCGTGTGTGGAAAAGATTGGATCGTATCTTAATTAATGATTCTTTCCAATGCTTGAATCTCTCTATTGTTGTGCAGCATCTAGCTCGAACACCCTCTGATCATGCCCCTTTACTCATAAAAGCTTCCACAAAGCATTGATGGCTTGCCTAGACAGTTTCGGTTCCTCAATGCATGGACATTCACACAGCCAGTTTCTGGAGATTGTTTGGAAGCAGCTGGCACTTAGATATCACCTGCTCACCATTGCTTATGTTGGTTTCTAAGATGAAAAAGGTCAAGCAGGCTCTTCGGTTATGGTCTCGACAGTCCTTTGGTGACATTTTTGAGACTGTGAAGAGAGCCGAAATACAAGCTGCTGCTAGCTGAAAGAGAACATGATTTGCATGCTTCTGAAATCACTTTGACAGCCATGCAACGTACTCGGTCTGAACTTAGTAAAGCCATTTGTGTGGAAGAAAATTTTTGGCGTCAAAAGGCACAGAATTAAATGGTGGAAAGAAGGTGAGTCTAACTCAAAATTTTTTCATTCTGTGGTTGCTGATCGTCGAAGAAAGGCTATTATCCATGGCATTAAAGATGATAATGGGAATTGGCTAAGAGAGGGAGAAGATATTGGGAATGAAGCTTGTAGTTTTTTCTCACGATTGTTCTCTTCCGAGGACCATCCTGCTGAATATTGTTTGAATCATATTCCCAAATTGTTGTCTGAAAATGATTGCAACATGTTGGATGCGGATCCAACTATGGAAGAAGTTAAGAGAGTTGTTTTTTCTATGGATGCAAATAGTGCCTCGGGGCCTGATGGTTTTTCTGGCAAATTTTTTATGGATGCTTGGGAGGTTATTGCTGATGATCTTTATCAAGCTAGTATTGGCTTTCTTTTGTGGAGAGAATATCCCTCGGAGTATTACATCTACTTTACTCATCTGATCCCCAAGACTGTACAACCGCAAGATTTCTCACAGTATAGGCCAATCAGTCTGTGTAATTTTTTAAATAAAATTATTTCCAGACTGTTGGCAGACAGACTGGCATCGATTCTTCCACAGATTATTTCTCCATAGCAAAGTGGTTTTGTGAGAGATAGGCAGATGGCAGAAAACTATTTACTTGCTCAGGAATTAATATCAAGTATTGGGAAGAAAAATCGTGGAGGCAATGTGGTTATTAAAATTGATATGGCTAAGGCCTATGATAGAGTTTCATGGAGTTATCTGATTGGTGTTCTTCGGGCATTCGGATTTGGGGAACAATGGATTGACAGGATATGGAGACTGGTTTCAAATTGTTGGTTCTCTGTGCTTATTAATGGGATTCCTAGGGGGTTTTTTAAATCTACAAGGGGTTTGAGGCAAGGAGATCCTATCTCTCCTGCTTTATTTATCATTGCTGCAGAAGGTCTATCTAGAGCCCTTAATGGCATTCATCAAAGTAGAAGCTTTGTGCCTTATAAAGTTCCTCGTAACTGTCCTACTATTTCTCACTTGGGTTTTGCAGATGATTTAATTTTGTTTTCAGGAGGGGACAAAAGGACTTTGAGGCATTTGATAGATACTTTAAGGACTTACGAAAAGTGCTCAGGACAGCTGATCAATACATCCAAAGTGCTTTTTTCTGTCATCCTAGCACTTCTCGTCGACGAATATTAATTATTCAGCAAGTCACTGGATTCATGAGAAAGTCTCTTCCGGTAAGATATTTAGGTTGCCCCTTGTTCTATGGTCGTAGTAAAGTGAATTATTTTTCTGAGATGATTCAAGCTGTTGCTAATAGAATCTTGAAGTGGTGTAATAGATTTTTATCTTCTGGTGGGAAACTTCTATTAATTAAGCATGTTTTATCTACCATTCCTTTGCATATTCTTGCTGTTTCTTCTCCTCCTAAAAGTATTTTTGTGCAAGTGGAAAAGTTGTTTGCTAGATTCTTGTGGAATTCTTCTGGGGATGAAGGTAGGCGTCACTGGATAAAATGGCAGAATCTTTGTCTCCCTGAAGATGAAGGTGGGGTTGGGATTCGGGCTCTAAAGGATGTTCATCATGCCATGTCTATGAAACTCTGGTGGAGATTTCGTAAACATGAATCTTTATGGGCTAAATTTATGCATGCCAAATATTGTGCAAGGTTCCATCCTTCACAAGGTACAGGTCACTATGGGAGATTCAATAACATGGAAGAGGATGCTTACTGTTAGAGATATTATAGAACCTAATATTCGGTGGCAGCTAAGGAGCGGTGGGGTTGACTTTTGGCATGATAACTGGTTGGGTTCAGGTGCTCTTTCCGTATATAGTCTGCACCAAAATTCAGGTTTGGTTCGTGATTTTATCGAGAATGGATCCTGGAATGTATCTCGACTTCGGCAAATCCTTCCTGCTTCTGTAGTACAAGCAAGTTGTCACACTTGACCCCCCCCTTTGATGAGGTGGGAGATGACATTATTTGGGATGTATCGTCTTCGGGTAATTTTTCACTCTCCTTGGCGTATGCTTGCATCCGCCATGCTAAGTCCCCCAGTTTGTTTCCAGACTTTGCTGGGGGTCTTTCATCCCTCCTAAGATTTCATTTTTTCTCTTACGATTGCTTTCTAGAAAAATTGCAACTAGTGATGTTCTTCAGAAGTTTGGCATTCAGGAACCTTCTTGGTGTTTTTGTTGCACTAACCCATCTGTGGAGTCAGTTGAACATATCTTCAGTTTGGGTGTCATTCCATCCGCCATATGGAATTACTTTGGCATGCCTGTTGGATTTGTTCCTTCTCAGCTGATGATTCGTATGAGGTTAGTCAAATGGTGGACTCTTGCGTGTCAGAATGGGATGGTACGCTTTTTATGTCATATCACTCCTATTCTCATTTTATGGCATTTGTGGAAAGCCAGGAATGATTGGTTTTTCATGGGGAATATCTCTTCTTGGGAGGAAATTGCTAGAAAAATATTTATTGACATTAAATTAGCCTTTGAGTTGAGGTTTAAATGTCATATTCCTGTACTATTCTTGGTCAGAGTTATTTTGGAATATTTCTCACCAAAAGCAAATTGTCAAAGTTATCTTGGTGAAATGGCTTCCTCCTATGGGTTTCTTCAAGTTGAATACCGATGGGTGCTCCAAAGGTAATCCTGGCATTTGTGGTGGTGGAGGAGTATTGCGAAATTCTCAGGGAGAGGTGATACTAGCTTATGCTTCTTCCTTTGAGGTGGGTACGAGTTTAGATGCTGAATTTCAGGCACTATTATTGGGAGTTCAAATATGTCATTCCAAGGGCTTTAATGAGATTATTTTGGAGTCGGATTCCTTAATCTTAGTCAACATTTTGAAAGGAGTGGGATCTTGCCCATGGAAAGTAAGGAAGTATGTTGGGACACTTGGTAAACTAAAGTCAACTTGAAAAGAGATTCTTCATTGTCATAGACAAGCTAATGTTCCTGCTGATTTACTAGCAAATGAAGGGGACCTCTCTCTATCAAGTGAGGATTTATGAGTCAATACGACAACTCCCACGATTCAGTTAGAGGCGCCATTTGCATGGACCAGCTGGGTTTTCCTTATTTTAGATTTAAGAGAACTTCATTGTAAATGGATTAGTACTCCTACGTTATTGCTTTTGGTACATTTTCTATTGTAATCTTCAGAAATATTCCTGTGATTTTCCTTATTTAATAAAATCTGGGTGTGGCGTCCCTCCCAGTGTATGGGGTTAGCCAATTAAAAAAAAAGTATTCTTTTTAATATATAATTTAAAAGAGTTCAAATAGTTTTTATTTTGTTCCATTTTTCATTTTTCTTTATGTTCTTACAAATTAAAAAAAAAAATAGAGCAGCAGTAGTGTTGTAGCTACTGCTGCTGCAACTGCAATGGTTGCTAAGCAGCCATACCTCTACCCAAAACACCATCATTTTTGCAGGACATTCAAACCCACCAACTCCACCCTCTAATCACATCACTCCCTCACTTCTCTTGGCCTGACTTCACTTGCATACACAAGCACACAGCTCACATTCCTGCATTTTCCACTCCTCACCATACACTCAATCCACTTCACACAACTTCACTCAACCTGCAGACACCAATCTCCCTCTCTCGGCTCTTCTCACAACATCACACACACTAAACTCACATCTCACTCAAATCACAGTCACACTTTGGCACTCTCATAGTCGGACAAACACTAAAACACACACCATACAACACACACCAATCACACAATTCCCATTCAAACACACATCTGCACACACAGACCATTTTCTTCTTCACAGCAGACAGACACCTCTTCCCCTCACTTCTCCTCCATTCACAAGCACAGACACAAGAACACACTAACACCTCCACACAACCATACTCATTCTTCACTAAATCACAACACCACACTTCACACACCTGCACATTCACACATCAGAACGCACACAATCAAAAACACCTTCATCACACTCATGCAATTCACACACAACACTCACACACAGTGACAAAAACACTTGCACATTTCTTCTTTACCTGCAAAAACACACACGCTCATGCCTGCACAATTCACAAACGCACACACCTGTCACAGCACATACAACCACAACACTCAGGCATACAAGCAGACCTCACAGCACACACAACCAAACAGGCAAATCACACACGACACACACAGTCACATGCCCAATTCACGCACAAGCACACACAAAATCCTGCAAAATCGACCCTCAATTCCCAGCTCCAAAATCAACCCAAAGTTGCCCCAAATCGTAGCCCCAAGACCCACTTCCAGCCTCCCCAACAACGCTGCTGGTGACTCATCCAACCAATCGGTAGAACTCCTCCCCCAACCAACTGAACTCGCACCACAATCTCTACCAATTTCTCGGCCAAACCAGGTAAGATTCATGGCTCCCCTTTTAATTTCTTGTGCATAGATGATATTGTCATTTTTTTTTTTTACTGATTTTGGGTGAAGAAAATAATTTAGGGAGGGGAAAATCGATTCGGGTAGATAGAGAGAGAGAGACTGACTGATAGGGACAGAGAGAGATAGCAGGCCGGAAAGAGAAATCCGGCGAGGCGAGAGAGAGAGAGAGAGAGAGAGAGAGAGAGAGAGAGAGAGAGAGAGGGAGCAGAGGGAAATCGGGAAAAAAAAGAAGAAAAAAAACAAAGAGAAATATGGAAAGAAGAAAGAAGAAAGAAGAAAGAAGAAAAAAAAAAGGGAAAGAAAGGAAACCAAAAAAAAAAAGTTTTAGTGAAACTACGTCGTTTTGTTGGTTTTGTTTTCTAATTTGATTTTAATTAATAATATTTATTTATTTTATAGTCTTTAGACTTTTATTAATGTTATCATGGCCCTGAACATTTATAATTTGTGCATTTAAGTTTCTGTTTTTTGTAAATTGACCCCCATAATTTTATTTTCTTTTCAATTAGGTCCCAATTAATTGCATTTCGGTCCCCCGACTTTTATATAATTATAATTTTGGCCCCTATGTTTTTAATTTCCATTTTTGACCCCTATATTTTTCAAAAATTACATTTTGACTCCTATATTTTTATAAAATTATATTTTGACCCCTACACATTTTCGAAATTACCTTTTACCCACTAATATTTCTGGAAATTGCATTTTTAATCTCCAAGTTTGCTGGAATTGTATTTTAGCCCTTGAATGTTGCTGAAAATTGTAAATTTGGTCCCTCATGTTGCTGAAAATTGCATTCTTGTCCCCCAACCTTGCTGAAATTTTATTTTTGTCATTATGCTTTGCTAGAATTACATTATTACCCTCCACTATTGCTGGAATTTATATTTTTGCCCCCCCGAAGTAGCTAGAACTTGAATTTTAGCCTTTGAATATTGCTGAAAATTATTTTTTTACTCTTGAATGTTGTTGAAAATTATAATTTGGTGTTTAATACTTGTTGAAATTTACAAATTGGGGCCTATTGTTGCTGTAAAGTTCATTTTTATCCTTGAATAATTACTGGAAATTGCAATTTAGTTCTTAAGTTGCTGGAATTTAAATTTGATCTTCAAATGTTGCTGGAAATTTGATTTTTACTTCATCAAACTTGCTGAAATTACATTTTTTGCCTTTAAATGCTGCTGTAAATTATGTATCATCCCATAACTTTGCTGAAATTACATTTTTAGCCTTAATTATTGCTGGAAATTTTTATTTTTGGCATTATATTTGTTGAAAATTATATTTTAGCCTTTTAAATTTGTTGTAAATCATGCTATTACCTTAACTATGGTTTGAAATTGTAATTTCACCCTTTAATTTGTTGTAAATTATATTTTTACTCTAAGAATGTTGCCTAAATTTCTAATTTTAATCCAAAACCTTGGAACATTTTAGTTTTGCCAAAAAAAAGAAGAGATTTAATTAAGTCCTCAAACCTTTTAATTATTTCTTTTCACATTTTATTTTTTATTTTATTAAATTTATAATTAATGTTCTAAAATTTGGTCTTGTTAGTCTAATTAATGCTCAAATTAGTTTCTTTATTTCTCTTTTAGTTATTTTGGTAATTCTTATTTGTGTGTTAAAAACTTAATTATGTATTATTGCATTTTATTTTTATTATTTTTATTTTTATTTTTATTTTTTTATTCTTTTAACTAAACAAAATTTTTTTCCTCTTTTCTTTTTTTTTCTTTCTTTTTATTTATTTATTTGTTAAATTATTGTTTTTCTTTATTTTTTGTTTATTATTGTTATAATTGTTTTGAATTATTGTAGCATGTTTATAGTGATTAGTATGAAATTATTTAATTATTGGTTTATTTATTTAAACAGTGGTATTTTTGACATGTTTGTTCATTTTATTAGCAATTTGTACCGAGTTTACGAATGGGAGGTACCTCTATTACCCTCTTAATGTCTCTTTATATGCTCCTACGTGCTCCTATGGGTTTTTCTATATGTTTTTTTTTATGAATCTCTTTGTGCTTATAATTTTTATTCATGTGTGAACATTTATTTATTTATTTCATGTTATTTACTTGAATTTCAATTTTAATTATTCGAAGAAATGTAATAGATAGGTAATATTCTATTTGACAAAAATTTTGTATTTAGATAGAAAATGTAATAGATAGTTTATATTTTATCTATTTAACAAAATATTATGTATTTTAAATAGGAAATGTAATAGATAGGTTAGATAGGTTAACTTTTGTTTTTATTTTAGATTGTAATTAGGCTTCCCCGGTGTAACAGTTAGGGCTTTTGTGTGCTATGTGTGTTATGTGCTTATGTGTTTTATTCGCTTTCTTTAGGACTTTGCATCTAGAATATTATGCTCGTGTGCTATGTGCTCCTATGTGCTATTATCTGCTTTTATGTAATTATTGCTTTAATCTGTGTTTTATTTATTTACTTATTTATTAAAATATATGTGTATCGTCGCCACACTAGTCCAACGCTAGTTGTGGTTGATTCTGATTTCTTCACTAGTCCAACGTTAGCAGAAAATTTCTAGAAAATAGGCTAGTCCAATGCTAGGCCTTTAGGTCATTTTAGTATTAAAATCATTTCTCATGTGCATTTCATGCCATTTCGCACACATTTTCTCTTTTTAGGCCTTTTTTCGTGTTTGTATGGTTTTTATGTATTATTATCACTTATTATCTATTTTAAACATATGTTCAGCGCATAACATTTAGACTCCACTACACATAGAATTTTTAGTCATTTTGTGTGCGATTCGACTAGAAATAGTCATATACTCACGTGGGAAGCGGTGGTGTACATGCCATTCCTCCCTCCGCGAGTAGGAATAGCTAGTCACGAGTTTATTAGTCCCCCGTACCCATTATATTGCATCCCCACTTTCTTTGTTCACTGACTATCTATAGTACTATTTTCCTTTTCTTTTGTATTCCATTTTGCATCTATACTCATGACTCCATCGAGGTCTAGACTCAGGTTTCGCAATTAATGCGATAGCCCGACCAAACCTCAATGGAATATTTTGTCCTTTAAGGATGTGACAGCCCCACCTTACCCAGAGGCGCACCAAAGGGCTTAGCGGACTGCCTGCCTAGCTCTCGCCAGGACTCAAACACGCACTTGCTCAAATATCCAAGCGTACTTAGCTCAAAATAAAATGCATTCTTAAAGAAATACATTCATGAAATTTACTTGAAAGTATAAATATCACAAGAGTTATTACATCCCAAAACATAAATAATATTTAAAATAAAAGCCTACACATTTAGGCTATCAAAATACATTAAACAAACATGTACTAGGTCCAAAATCAGCTTTTCTAGCTTTAGTAGTTTTGGAAACCTGGTTAAAGAAAACAAATAAATGGGATGAGCTATAATAACCCAGTGAGTGCTCAAGTCATGCAACTATACCAATAAAATATAATTTTGTTCAATAAAATATTTAACGAGTAAATAAACAATTTGTGAACAATTTAATTAACAAGTAGTCAATGGCAGATACGGGCTCAACTATGGGAGCAAGCTCAACCTCAGAAGTAGCAAGCACTGAACATGTACCCAAGACGTTCGGACAGAGATAATAGCTCAGGTCCTTGCTAAGGAACATACCAGTATAAACAAGCAAGTATCTTACCCACCATTCACCTTATAACCTCCGTACAAGCTACCACATCCAAGGAGTAATCTCAACCTTGGAAGGGCCAACAAGCAAGAAAGTTCAATCCGGAGTTGGCCTCTTAGAGGAATTCAACTCAATTGGGGAAAGAACAACACGCCCTAAAACACCCAACACCTTATAACCTCCCAAGCACGACTGGGTTGACTAACCGTGAAGTAACGGTGAAGTTAGTCACGGAAGTCTCAAGCACAATTAACACATTTAATAGTGAAAGCATGTAACACATTGCGGAATAGATGCGATAAAGTACACATCTTTCCTCAAGTAACACATTTCATCAAATAATAATGTCAAGTTTAACATGACATTTCATGCAACATGCACACATAAGAACACTCACTTGAAGCCTAAGAAAATATCTTGTGATAAGGTTGAGTCTCACTCGCGGATCCTGAAATTCAAGAGAAAATAGCTGTATAAAAATCTGACTAAAATCTAAGAAATTTCATAAGGAAATTCAAGAAATACCCCAAGTCTTTCTAGGGTTAAATTTCTAGGGTTTTGGAGTTTAGGGTTTTACCCTAGGGTTTAGGGTTTTCAAGATTAGGGTTTTCTAACTTTTTAGGGTTTCGCTCGGAAATGTTTAATTCACTAATGGTTCGTCTACAAAAATTTCTGCACGTTCAAATCACTAAATTACAGCTTATAAAGCTTTAAATCATAGCCTAATCACTTTTATTTCTTAGGTTTTACCGAAATTTCGACAGCACTTCCCCTATAATCGGACTAACCCAAAATTTTAAACTTGCAAGAAAAACATCCAAACAACCCAATCTCAAGTAATTCTACCAATTTCACATCAAACCCACTTCAATTTCACCCAAATTCATCACAAAAACACATAAACTACTCCAAGATTCTTCAACCAAATCATCCTTAATTCATGTCATTTCAAGTTTAAATCACTATCTACAAGCATACAAGTCCATAAACCTCATATTCATGGAATAAAACTTCATTTTTCTACAAGCATACAAGTCCATAAACCTCATCCAAAATCATTCTCTTCAACTCTTCATCCTTGGGTATAAAGATTCGGTGTCGAAATCTCAACAATCCCTCCAGGTCCCACATTATATTCAGGTAAGATCCCCGCTTTGGCTTTCTCTATCCGCTTTTGTAACGTAGGATCTCTACCTTGAGCTTCTTTAATTTGCCTCAACAAGTCAAATTGAACACTTATATTTCCACAAATCACCTTTGAGCCAACTATCCGTAGGTTGCTCTCGCTAACTTGCTCTAACAATCTCCACTCACGGATGGCCAAACTAGCCACTTGCACCTTTCTACTTAGAGCGTCTGCGATAACATTAGCTTTACCCGGATGATAATTAATAGTACAGTCATAATCTTCCAATAACTCCACCTATCTACGCTGTTGCAAATTTAGCTCCTTCTGAGAAAATAAATACTTCAAGCTCTTATGATCAGTATATACCTCAAAAGTGACTCCATACAAATAATGCCTCCATTTCTTGAGTGCAAATACCACAGCTGTTAACTCCAAATCATATGTGGGACAATTCCTTTCGTGAGGTTTCAACTTACGGGAAGTATAGGCAATTACTTGTTTCCCTTGCATTAACACACATCCCAGACCTTCCCATGAAGCATTCGTGTACACACTAAAAGTCTCCTTTCCACTAGGCAACGCTAATACCGGAGCTGATGTTAATCGCTTCTTAAGCTCATAGAAACTCTGCTCACACCGTCCATCCCAATTAAACTTAGCATTCTTCTGAGTTAAAGTAGTGAGTGGTGTGGCTATCTTTGAAAAATCTTGAATAAATCATCGATAATAGCCAGCTAAACCTAAGAAACTACGGACTTCAGTTGGATTTTCAGGGCATCTCCAATTAACTACGGGTTCCACTTTTGAGGGATCTACTGCTATTCCTTCCCCCGAAATGACATGACCTAAGAAAGCTACTTGGTCTCTCCAAAATTCACACTTGCTGAACTTGGCATACAACCTGTTGTCTCTCAAAGTTTGTAGCACAACTTTCAAATGTTGCTCATGCCCCTTGTGAGACTTGGAAAATATCAAAATATCATCAATAAATATCACTATAAATTGATCCAAGTACGGCCTAAAGACCCTATGCATCAAATCCATAAAGGCTGCCAGGGCATTCGTCAATCCAAATGGCATCACCACAAATTCATAGTAACTATATCGAGAATTAAAAGCAGTTTTGGGCACATCTTCTTCCTTAATTTTTAACTGATAGTATCATTGCCTAAAGTCTATTTTAGAAAATACTACCGCTCCCTCCAATTGATCAAACAATTCATCGATGTGAGGTAAAGGATACTTATTCTTGATTGTGACGTTGTTTAATCCTCGATAGTCAATACAAAGCCTAAGGGTACCATCTTTCTTCTTTCACAAATAGCACTAGAGCTCCCCGATGGTGAAATACTGGGCCTAATAAATCCCCTTTCCAACAAATCTTGAAGTTGAACCTTAAGCTCTCCGAGTTCCGCAGGAGACATGCGATACGGGGTTTTAGAAATTGGCAAGACTCCTGGGACCAATTCTATGCCAAATTCCACTTCTCGTTCAAGGGGTAGAGAGCTTAATTCCTCCAGAAAAACATCAAAAAACTCTCGCACCATAGGCACATCTTCAAGCCTAACTTTATCTCCAGGGGTATTAATTAAGTATGCTAGATATCCCACTGCCCCTCTAAACATCAATTTCCTAGCTTGCATGGCAGAAAGAAGGTTTGAAGAAACTAGGGTTTTCTGTACATCCAACCTTAAAATAGGTTCTCTCAGATATATTAAAATCTACTACTTTCGTCCCACAATTCAATTGAGTACTATATCGGACTTAAACAATCTATGCCTAAAATTACATCATAACCCCGAATAGGCAACGCTATGAGGTTCGCAAAAATTTTTCTCTTTCCTACCCAGAGTTCACAATCTTGGTAAACAAGGTTAGTAGTCAAACAATGATCCCCAGTAGGCGTCCTCACTTCAAATTCATAAGGATAATCTAACAGGTTGTATTTCAACAGTAGTCATAAATTGGGGATTCACAAACGAATGGGTAGAGCCAGGATCTACTTAATAATTTGGCGAGATAGTGGAAAACAAGAATCGTACCTTCAATAACTGCCTGACGACTCCTATGCATCGCGCTTGTCTAAAGCATAGACTCGAGCTGGCACTTTCCTCTTATTCTCGCTCTCCTTAGCTTGACTAGGTTCTGTGCCCAGGTTGAGGTACGCTCGGTCCACTAGTTCGCTTGCTTCGGACATTGACTGATTTGATGCTCACCGCTACCACAAAGCAAACATTTCTGATTCTTTCTCCAACAAGCATCTTCAACGTGGCCACCTTTACCACAATACCCGCAAACCACTGGAGCAGCTGATGATTGAGTTCCCCTCTGGGTATCCTCCTTCCGTTCATTTCTTTGTGGTGTCCGCCCCGATTGGAGCCCCTCTTGCCCTGCCAGGTTGAGTGCCCTGCCAAATTCTTGCTCCACCAGTTCCTCGTCCAGCTTTAGGGGCTGGGGCACCTCCGGGTGACTAGACGAGAATCACTAGCATTTCCCCGTTTCTTTGCTTGAAAAGTCCGAACCAAAGATTTAGTCTCCTCTACCTGCTGTGCTTTCTCCACTGCAGATTCGTACGTCTCTATCGTAGCGGCAGCAAGGGCCTCTTGAATCTCCAAATTTAAACCTTGGATGAAACTGCCTCTTCCTCCTTCTTTCTGTGGCTACCAACTCAGGTGCATATCGTGACAATTTGGTAAATTGGGCTTCATACTCCGCCACAGTCATTAGTCCCTGTCTCAACCTCAAAAATTCATCCTCCCGCTTTTCTTGTACTCGTGCAGGAATATATTTTTCTTTAAACTCCCGAGGTGAAATTGACCCAAGTTCTTGGGGTCTGGTAGCGTTCCCACTTAGTGTTTACCAAATTCCACCAGGGTGTGGCAGCACCTTCCAGTTGAAATATAGCAAAGGTCACCTGCCTTTCATCAGTGTATCTTAAGGCAGCGAAAATTTTCTCGATGTCTTCCAACCATTTCTCAGCGATCTCCGGGTTTGGACTGCCATTGAACTTGGGAGGGTTAAATTTTTGGAATCTCTCTAAGGCGACATCATCTCCTACTATTGGATTCCTATGAGGGTTACCAACTTCCGTTCCGGGGTTTTGCCGATTCCCAGCTGGGTCAAAACATCGGTCATGCGATTTAACACGGCGATCATCGGGTCAGCCCCAGGGTTTGGGTTTTCGCCCGACGTGTTGCCCTCCTCGCGATCTTGTCGACGAGGTCGTCCTCTTCCTCGACTTGCCATCACTTAATATTCTAAAATAATATTAACGAGTTATTTCGAGATCCACGTGATAATTAACGAGGCGTATAAAATGCACTAATTCATGAATGAGACAAGGAAAGCAATTATCATGCCAAATAGAGTCACATATATATACATGTCATTCAATTTATACATGTCAAAAATCTCACGTAGAGAACATAGTATGACATACATAGATCCAAAAGTTTTTACATACCAAAATATATCACAACTACAAGCATAACAAAATAAACATAAGCTCTGTACATACTCCTATCTAAGGATCTATACTAACTGTACGGATCCAACAGGGCTCATATCAATGAGCTCCTAACCAAAAACTAAAACCCTAGTCTAGTTCCCTACGGAACTAGCAGAATCCTCCACTGACTCCTCCTCCTCCCAAGGCTCCTCCTCGGGACCCCCCTCGATCTCCGGAGATGCAGGTACCACGGGTCCAGGTCCAGCAGGAATCTCCTCCTCACCTCGGGCCTCTCCTATCACATGCTCAAGAGTATGCGCGCACTCATGGAGGACATGACCTAAACCATCACGGACATGCCCAGCTATACGAGTCAATCTCTCGCGGGACCTCCGGAGCTGCTGAGTCAAAGCCAAAGTCCTCTGTCTCTCTCTCACAAGCTCCTCCTCCAGCTCTCCAATATGGTGAGCCTGACGGCCCACCTCGTCTCTCAAACTGCGGACGCTCGCTTGGGCAGCAGCAGAAGTGCGAGCGAAACTCCTATTCTCCTCGATTAGTGGGACTACCACATAATCGGGATAGGAGTACATCCTCCAGCATCCACAGGGCGGTCGATCCGGACGGCAGGTGAAAAGCACAAATATGGATGCCCCATCTGATGGCGATAGCGAGCTACGGGTCTACACCTCGGCCCCTGATACCTCGATGGTATCACAGTCAAGTCTCGTACCTCTGACGTCTCACCTCGACCCTCGTCAGACATACCTACATATTTAAATAATAAATCGATTAGGTCTATCCCAAAAGTACTTAATAATAAATAATACTTAAATGTTACACTCAAATATCAAGCTTAAAAGTAACCTAAACCCATGCTCAAGCATATTCACAATAGCGTCCGAGGTGCGAAATTCGGATCTTATCTCTCACACTCAGGTTGATCAGGCCCAAGAGTAACCGACTCAACCCAAATTTCCTACCCGACACCCAAACAAGACTAGCACTAGAGACAGGATTCATCCTAAGCTCTGATACCACCTGTGACAGCTCCACCTTACCCAGAGGCGCACCAAAGGGCTTAGCGGACTGCCTGCCTAGCTCTCGCCAGGACTCAAACACGCACTTGCTCAAACATCCAAGCGTACTTAGCTCAAAATAAAATGCATTCTTAAAGAAATACATTCATGAAATTTACTTGAAAGTATAAATATCACAAGAGTTATTACATCCCAAAATATAAATAATATTTACAATAAAAGCCTACACATTTAGGCTATCAAAATACATTAAACAAAACATGTACTAGGTCCAAAATCAGCTTTTCCAGCTTTAGTAGTTTTGGAAACCTGGTTAAAGAAAACAAATAAATGGGATGAGTTATAATAGCCCAGTGAGTGCTCAAGTCATGCAACCATACCAGTAAAATATAATTTTGTTCAATAAAATATTTAACGAGTAAATAAACAATTTGTGAACAATTTAATTAACAAGTAGTCAATGGCAGATACGGGGCTCAACTACGGGAGCAAGCTCAACCGCAGAAGTAGCAAGCACTGAACATGTACCCAAGACGTTCGGACCGAGATAATAGCTCAGGTCCTCGCCAAGGAACATACCAGTATAAACAAGCAAGTACCCTACCCACCATTCACCTTATAACCTCCGTACAAGCTACCACATCCAGGGAGTAATCTCAACCTTGGAAGGGCCAACAAGCAAGAAAGTTCAATCCGGAGTTGGCCTCTTAGAGGAATTCAACTCAATTGGGGAAAGAACAACACGCCCTAAAACACCCAGCACCTTATAACCTCCCAAGCACGACCGGGTTGACTAACCGTGAAGTAACAGGTGAAGTTAGTCACGGAAGTCTCAAGCACAATTAACACATTTAATAGTGAAAGCATGTAACACATTGCGGAATAGATGCGATAAAGTACACATCTTTCCTCAAGTAACACATTTCATCAAATAATAATGTCAAGTTTAACATGGCATTTCATGCAACATGCACACATAAGAACACTCACCTGAAGCCTAAGAAAATATCTCGCGATAAGGTTGGGTCTCACTTGCGGATCCTGAAATTCAAGAGAAAATAGCCGTATAAAAACCTGACTAAAATCTAAGAAATTTCATAAGGAAATTCAAGAAATACCCCAAGTCTTTCTAGGGTTAAATTTCTAGGGTTTTGGAGTTTAGGGTTTTACCCTAGGGTTTAGGGTTTTCAAAATTAGGGTTTTCTAACTTTTTAGGGTTTCGCTCGGAAAGGTTTAATTCACTAATGGTTCGTCTACGAAAATTTCTGCACGTTCAAATCACTAAATTACAGCTTATAAAGCTTTAAATCATAGCCTAATCACTTTTATTTCTTAGGTTTTACCGAAATTTCGACAGCACTTCCCCTATAATCGGACTAACCCAAAATTTTAAACCTGCAAGAAAAACATCCAAACAACCCAATCTCAAGTAGTTCTACCAATTTCACATCAAACTCACTTCAATTTCACCCAAATTCATCACAAAAACACATAAACTACTCCAAGGTTCTTCAACCAAATCATCCTTAATTCATGTCATTTCAAGTTTAAATCACTATCTACAAGCATACAAGTCCATAAACCTCATATTCATGGAATAAAACTTCATTTTTCATGGCTTAAATAAATCATACTTAACAATAGAGACATGGTTGAAAAGCTACAAAACTACAAATTTATACTTGAAATAAGAAGAGAAGTTCTTGGTGAATACCTTTAATAAGGCAAGATCTTTGCTTAGGAGGAAGATTAACTCACTTTCTATGGATGAAAAGTGATCAAATGGAAGTAAAAAGCTCTAAGAAAATGAAGCAAATGAAGAGAAAAGAGAGAAGAGAGAGCCGGCCAAGAATGAAAGAAAAAGAGAGAAATTAACTAAGTAAAGAATGAAAAGAAATAGAGAAAAATTTGAGCAACACTTGGACCAATCAAAGCAAGACAAAAGCAAATGTAGATCTTGACTTTCTTACCATGGTAGACCACACTTGGCTAATGGTAATTAGAAGGGATTTTTTGTCATTTATCCTATAATTAATATTGCAAGACTTCTAGGTACAAATCTTAAGGGAAATGGTACAACATGCTAGTAAAATAGAAAATCATTCCTTATTTTTTTCCACTAATTTCGGCCCTTCTCTTTCTTTTTTTTTTTCTAATGAACATAATACAAAATAAATGGTTTTGCATGAATTTCTAGGGTGTTACAAAGGATCCCTATTTTTAGGACTAGATTTGCATTCGTATAGTTGCATCCAAATGTGATAAAACCTTAGGGTTATATTAAGAAAATTTAGACTAAACCTCGCAACTAGTTTTGACTAGATTGAAAGGGTGCCATAGGTGTAAACCTTTGCCTTCCCTTTCTTCAACTGTGACTCCCGAACCTTTTGCTCTTGTTTTCAAAGACCTGGAGTTGTCTTTAAAAGGTTTTTCTTGTTTTTCTTATATTTTCTCAAAAAATATTTTTCTAAATAAATCATTCTCGATTTTTTTACCTTTTATAAAATATTTTCTGGTGACTTGGTACACCAAAACTCAATACCAAGTGGCGACTCCCTTTTCACTAAAAACCCTTTTTTATACTCTATTTTCGGGCCCAAAAACCGTCACATTTTCAAAATCCCATTTTATGCCTTTTTGTTTTTTTAAAATAAAGTATTTTTTAAAAATCACATCCTTTGTCAAACTATCTTTTATAAAGAATTTTAAAAAAAATCAATTTTAAAAAAACCTACACTTTTTCCAATAAACAAACCATTAATTCCTTTTTTCCGTCTTTCAAAAAAATAGGGCGCGACAGCCATGGCTGGACTGGTGTGGTTGATGATTGGACAATGGTTCAGGGAAGGAACTGTGGACTGATTCTTTAGGGAATTATGCTGGGTTTCTAGTGATTTTCATGGTGGTGATGATTGGTCTTGGGCATCGATGACTGGTGGTGAAAGGTGATTGAAAATGGAGGCTGAATTTTGTTTTTGTTGGTAGTTCTGATGTTTTGAAAGGCTATTATGGTTGATTTTCTAGTAGTTGGCTCTGAAATTTGATGGCAATTGCTTTGTGTGGGTTGTGGGCTTGCTGTCGGTTTTTTGCAGTGGTGGTGACTTGCAAGTAGAAGAGATGATTTTGGTAGGTTGCTGTGAGTGGTTTCAATTCTGGTGAGAGGAGGGCTGAGGAGCTACTGATGGAGATTTTGGGGTTTACTGGTGGTTGAACAGTGGTGGAAGAAGGGCTCAAGCCCAAAAAGAAGATCAGTAAAAAAAAAATCCTAGAACATTTTTAACAAAAAACAACACAAATAATCATAGATTTTATTATTGCTTTTTATTATCTAATCAAATTTTCAGAGTAAAATGATGGAAGATGAACAAAAATTTAACTAAGATATTACCTTTTAAGCTTGAGTGTCAGTTGATGATGAATAGTGGCGAATGTTTGAAGATGATGAACAGTTTCCAAATTGAATCTGGCAGTTGGAGTGTGTGAGTTTTTGTGTATGAGTGTGTGTTTAATCCCCAAATGGATAAAAGGGCATGTGTTTTAGGGTTTTTCTTTTTCTCTCCTTCTTCTTTTTTTTAATGGGGATATTTATAGAATCGAGTAGTTTTGGACTCTAAGAATATCCAAAAATAACCAAAATGTCACTAGCAAATGAAATACTAATTTTATTCTAAAAATAAGTTTTGATACACAAAAAATTAAAATTACTACAAAAATGACAATGAGCTCCAAAATTTATCAAAAAAATTTAAAACAGATTTAAAAATCTAAAAATAGAAATTAAAGCTTAAAATTTGGCAAAAAAATACATTCAAAGTGTGAAATGACTTTTTCGTCTGTGTAATGACAAAATAAATAGAAAAATAGCAATTATCCCTGAAAAAATCAGAAAAATTTATAAACATGTCTACAAACACGAAAAATAAATATAAAACTCGAAATGACCAAAACTGGTGTTCGCGAGACGAAATGACCATTTTGCCCTTGAATTGACAAAATTTACAAAAAATAATAATTAATCTGAAAAATTATAAAAAATTAACATGTGTGAAAGTTCAAAATATGCCTTTAGAGCCTCAAAACTAATGAAAAATATTTACATACTAGTTACTGTTATGCCCCCCGCAAATTTGTTGACTTTATTCCCTATTTATTGAAGAATTATAATTTGACCTCAAAACTATAAAAATGCTCCTAATGTTGAAAAAATAAACGATGTGTCAAACATTTAGTGTCTATAGTTTGCCCCTCTTTGTCAGGAATCTCGCAAAGATTTCGGACAAAGACGTAGACAACATCAAATTTTGACTCATCTAAATGTGCAAACAAATACCAATGTAAACTGTAACCTCTAAACATGCATGGTATAAAAATGGGGTGAGATGTAAACCAATGAACAAATGAATATAGAAAACATGTGATCGAACTTTCTAGGAGCTACCTACGTATCCTGATGAAGGGAATTATGTCAAATGTAGTTCAAGCGTGAGTGAACTATGGATGCGAAACACAACTGCAAATGATAACAAAAGGATTCTAATTTTTCAACACTTGCGATCAAAATAAAGAAATGCAACATTTGAACTGCTAAACTAAGATAACCTAGAGCGATCCAAGCTATTGGACAATAAACTCATAAACTAAATGCAGAAAGCGTGCTCAGACTGCTGGACAAAATAAATACGTAAACTAATAGATCAAAAGGAGTCCAAGCTGCTGGACAAAATAAAGACTGATAAACTAAAACAAAGTTTGGCCTGCCAGACTTGGAAATGTAAATAAACTGATGCCTTTCAGGCTGCTGACCGAATGCATGATCCGAGGATGCCAAAATTGATGAATGCAATACAAGGTCTGGGTTCCAAACTTGAAAAATATAAATAATAAATGCCGACTAGGCTGGTAGACGGATAATTACCTTGGGCTGCCAAGGTTAATGAAAATGCAAAGCAAAGAAACTTGACTTAAGTGAAACCTAACCAAACCATGGATTGATGTGGTGACTAATTTATGCTGACATAAAAAGAAACGAAAGTGTTAAAAGATTGAGCCAACCAAAAATTGAAAATAAAAAATACGTGAAACGAAAACACAATATGCAAATTATTAGACACATTAAAAGAACATGCAATATGCTAGACATATGATAAATAATTACTAGGTAAATAAAAATTTAGAAAAATGAAACATGCAAATGAAGTGCGGACTGACAAATGAACATATGAATATGAACAAAAATGCAGACTCTAGGATGCCAGACTGAAATAAATTGAAATTAAAACTCAACAGATGAGTTAGGGCCCAACAAACGAGTTAGGACTTAATAGAAATTAAAAACCCAACGGACGAGTTGGGGCCCTAAGATGGGTTGGGACTTAACAGAAATGTAAACCCAACGGATGAGTTGGGGTCCAACGGACGAATTAGAACATAATAGAAAAGTAAACCCAACGGATGAGTTGGAACACAACAGAAATGTAAACCCCGTTGGGCCCTAACAGAAAAGTAAACTCAATGGACGAGTTGAGGTCCAATGGATGAGTTGGAACTTAACAGACGAGTAAACTCAACAGACGAGTTGAGGTCCAATAGACGAGTTGGAACATAACAGAAATTAAAAACCCAACAGACGAGTTGGGACCCAACGGATGAGTTGGGACTTAATAAAAAATTAAACCCAACAGATGAGTTAGGGTCCAACGAACGAGTTGGAATATAACATAAATTAAAACCCAATGGATGAGTTGGGACTTAAAGGAAAGGTAAACCCAATGGACGAGTTGGGGTCCAATAGACGAGTTAGAACATAATAAAAATCAAAAACTCAACGGACGAGTTGGGGCCCCAACAGATGAGTTGGGACTTAACAAAAAAGTAAATTCAACGGACGAGTTGGGGTCTAACAGATGAGTTGGAACATAATAGAAATTAAAACCCAACAGACGAGTTGGGGTATAACGGACTAGTTGGGACTTAATAGAAAAGTAAATTCAACAGACAAGTTGGGGTCCAACGGATGAGTTGGAACTTAACATAAAAGTAAACCCAACAGACAAGTTAAGGTCTAACGGACGAGTTGAAACATAACAAAAAAGTAAACTCAACGGACGAGTTGGAGTCCAACGGATGAATTGGAGTCCAACAGACGAGTTGGAATATAATAGAAATTAAAATCCAATGGACGAGTTGGGGCCCAACGGATGAGCTGACGGGCGAGTTGAGGCATAATAGAAATTAAAAATGTGTGAAGTACTGGACAAAATCAAAACAACATGCAACATGCTGAACAAACAATAAATAAGTGTCGATTCAGAAAAGTAAGACATGATGAAGTAGTTTAGGCTGTTGGACAAAATGCATGAATGTATGATCTTAGTGTGATGAATAAAATGCAATATCTGGACTGCCAAACTAAAAGAAATATGATAGGGTCCAAGTCGTTGGACAAAATGCATATGCAAATTTAAGACATAGGAGGATTTAAAATAACTATCGAACATTGCATCCAAATTAACTCAAAAAAAATTTCAAAAATTTTTACTCCAGTGTACGGTATTAAACCGATTTGAAATCACTCTTTTCAAGATTTGGGGCTGTGTAAGGCATCAAAAATCTATTTGAAATAAATCCTTCTAAAAAATTTGCCCCAATATAAATCAAATTGAAATCCATCCTTTAAATTTGCCCCAATGTGAATTATTATTGATCAGACCTTGTCGATTTGTGCCCCAATCATAAAGTATGAAAATCAATTTTGAAACCAAATTTGCTTTAAAAGAATTTGCCCCATTTTTTTGTTTCTGATGAAGGCTCCAAATGATGATGGTGTGATCTCCCTACAAAAGAGAAACACAGCTGTAATTGCAAAATGATGCCACCACTTGGCAGTCTCTTGATTTTACCAGCATATATAAACATGAGTATTGCCATCTTGAATCTATGATACGATCCTTTGCTTTGCTTTCTGCGAGTTTCCAATTCCATGGCTCCGATTCACGATTCAGATCAAATCTCCCAAATAGTCTTGCAGTTGATGTTTGACTCTGACTTTAATAAATTTAGGATTGCCTTTGCTTTTATTTCAAATTTAAACAAAGCAAATGTCAAATTTTTCAAAACATAATTGATTAGAAAATGGTTCATATGCAATAATGTAAAAGAAATTATGTGCAGTAAACAATACGAAACACGCAAAGACTAAATGAAATACAATTAAATGAAATATTTTTTTCAAAAAATTGATTTTGAAATGATGCCTTAAAATATGCCTTTTGATCTTTGGATGTCATTCCAATTTGAATTTTGACATTGCCACAAAATGATCAATACAGCAGAGGAGTCTCAAGCAACTGTAGTCATCGAATCTCAAAATAGTCCAATACAGGCATACTGACTTTCTCATTCGTGAGCTTTCAAATGTCGCATCTTCCTAACCATGGTATCCTTTCAGATTACCAACTTCTGATGAAGAAATGAAATGAACAACAGTGTCTAAATTTGAAATAGTATTTATCCCTTTTCGTTAAAACAGACAATACTTGAATAATGTTTGGCATCAGTAAGGCCATCTTCCCATGATGATTTAAGATAGATATATTAATATCATATGCCACTTTGATTTACAAATTGTCATTTAAAAAAAAATCAGCACAAAATGAAGACAGAGGCCATTAACAATCTCAGCTTTGGTAATGGATCAGGTAATGTGCTAGAAAGGCTGAAAAGTAGAATTTAAGCAAGATTTAAACATCTTGAGGTCGCATCTGCAGAGAATTTGCTCCAGTTTTGACAGTTTTTACCTATTCTTTTCTTTTTCAAAATTTTTTCATCCCAGTTTTACCATTGGCTTTGGGGTTCTTCTTTTCCTTTCTCTTTTCTAAAAAGAAAATTTGCCCCAATTTATTACTTTCTTTGGGGTTCTTCTTTTTTGTTTTCTTTTTCAGTTGTCTCTCTTTTCTTTCCTTTTCTTTTTCTTTTTTTTTTTTTTTTTGCTTTGACAAACGAAAATAAAATTTCCCCTAGCGTGGGGTGTGACCATTAGGTAGGTTATGAAATGAAAATCACATATTCTGGAAGTTCAAAGGGGACAACTGGGGAAAGAAAATATTTAAGGAAAAGAAAGAAGGCCCGACTTTGATCCGTCAATTTTGCAACCAAAAATTTTAAAAAGAAAATTTACTAAATCAAATGAAAAAGTCCTTTACGGTGTCTAAATAAATGATCCAGGGAGACATCCGACCGTTCATGCAATGCTTCTTCTCTTTTCTTTTTGATGAGAGAAATAGTGTACCAATTGATCCAGTTCCATTCAAATGTCATTATCCTACAAAAATCATAAAAACTGGTGTGTCAATCTGCTCAAAATTATTTTTGTCTTAAAATTCTAAATTCAAATGAAATATATAACAAAATGAGTTAAATTCACATCAAAACAAACAACTCAGAAGCATAATTTTGACAATTTGTCAATTCTCCTACACTTGAATTATTGTTTGCCCTCAAACGATTTGAAAAACGTGAGATCAACTAATGATTTAAACATTGAAATCACACATGTGCATTGTAAAATGTATTTCCTCATGACCCTGATGCACTTTATTGTATGGTCTTTAATACTCATAATATCAAGGAAAGGAGAAGAAATTATATCACAATTAAGCCAGTTCAACTCAATTCTTCACCTTACCGAATCTCATAAGCAAATGAATCATATAATCAATCAAAGAGCATCTCATATCTACGATTGATTTCATTTTTCTCCCGAGGGGAAATTTGTATTATTGAACTAGTCACTCAGGTCAAAAATCAACATTAGTTATAAAGGTTCCTAGTTACTCAACATCTCAATCTTTAAGCCAGTATCAAAAATTGTATTTGAGAAGTAAAATTGCCTTTTTACTCAAGAATCGACATTGGTTGGATGAAGATTCCTGGTTACTCAACAATTTGCTTGCTCAAATTTGCAATACATTACTCATAATGCAAGTACCATTTGACGTGAAAGTCAACATTTTTGGATGAAAACTCCCACTTACTAAGCATAAGAACCATTGGAGTAGAAAAAACTACATCATTCTTTTCATTTTCCTTCATTCATTTTCTTCTCTTCTCTTCTTCTTCTTCTTTTTTTTTTTTTTTTTTTGGCAGTATAAAATTCCTTGTAATAGATTTTACATCACAGATCACATGAATGCACTAATTGGCCATAATCAAAAAATTTAACTTGTGAAATTGAGTAAAGAAAAGATACTTTCATCAAATATACAAAATTTAGACATAATTTCAACCACTTTATAAGATATACTTTCTATAAGAACAAAACTCCAAACCACATAATAATCATTTTTTAGTACCCGAAGAAAGTATTTGTCAAAGTTCATAAAATAATTTCAACCAATAGGGGAATTAGACAAAATCACAATTGCTAACTACAACTCACAAGCATATGACATTATCCTATTTTTTCACATTTATTCTACACAATGTATTCCACAGATAAAGATTAAGAATATGAAACAATAAAACTCCCCTTCTAAACTGGTTGAAGTCGTATCCTCTACACGTTCGTTCCTCTTGTTGTGCTTGAATTCTCTAAACATTCATCCAAACTTGCTTTGTAAAGTTTGCTAAACATTTTCAAGGTCTCTAAAGTGAAACTGCATCTTGTCCTAACTTCTTAACCCATTTCTTGGTGCCAATGGTTGTAGCTTCTTTCTCTTTCAGGTTAAGTATGGATTTCCTTTTTGTACCATTCAGATTCCTTAACACAAAGTCCAAATTTTTGGTGTCACTCTAGTCTGCCTTAACAGTTTGCATTATTTCATAATCCAGAGAGATATCAAAGTGGCAATCATCAGTTTCAAATAAAGTGACATCCAAAGATCGTAGACATTTATTTTTGGTTATTCAAAAAAAATGAAAGGCATGGGAACAGCTAAATAAATAGACAAAAGAGTAAAAACTTATATTTCATTGAACTCAAACTTGCATTTTCTTAGAAAATGACTATTTACAAGCACATAAACTAGTACCAACCTTTGGGAAAGTACTAAACACAGTCCAAATCTTAAACAAAGTCATTTTTCTTAAAAGTAAATAGAGACTCACGACAACAAATTTTTTTTTTCGAAAGCAACAAAACATGTTATGAGCCAGACATCAAAATCATTTGAAGAAAGAAATCCATTGCAGAGCTTTATCTGAAAAAATAAATTTTTGAAACAAAGATAATTCTAAATTCATTATCACTCCTTGGGCACAAGGAAGTGACTAGCCATCCACTTGTTCAACGCTTCTTCATTGATGACCTTGAAAACAGCTGAACTAGATTTTAAACCTATCACCAAATTTTTATGTAGCTCTATCATCCCTACAGTAGGTTCATTTTGAGGCAAAGGATTGTTATCAATATTCAGGACTTGTTCTCTTCCCCTCCTCAATATGATTTTCCCATCGTCAATCATATCTTGAATCTTGTATTTTAGTTCTCGACAATTAGCTATGAAATGTCCCTAACCTCTTGAATGGTAAGCACAAAAACTCTGGGGGTCGTAGTCACAAGGCAGTCTATTAGAGTAGATAGCCTGAAGTATTGTACCTATTTTGTTTGCAGCCTTCAACTGTTCATGGATTTGCTCTATAGGACGACTCAGAGGAATGAACACCCTGTTTGGCCTTTGTGGTTGGTTGGTTTGACTAATGACTACCTAATATTGGGTAGGTGAAACATAGTTGTTAGGATAAGCAGGCCTTGGGTGGTTTTGCATGGGTGGGTGAAGGTTATTTTAGGGTGCGGGTCAAGGATTGTAGAACATATGTTGGATATTTGAACGACTGGGACGAGGAAAATAAGGCTGGGTGTTGGTGTGGTAAATTGGCTAAGGATTGGGATATTGTTGGTAAGCGTTTGTGTATGAAAGATTATGTTGGGTTGTGGGTCTAAATGATAGGCCTTACTCCCAAACAAAGGCAGTCTCTCTTTCTTTCTTCTTAAACGGGGGCTTATTACCGTTATTGTTTTGATTCTGATTCTGAAAAGCCACCAATTGCAGTTTCAAAGCTGTTACATTAACTATTTTGCTTGGCTTGACAAACTCATCATACTCTTCAAGCTTGTTAATGATGGCAGCAAATGAACTTCCACTCATGCGAAAGATCTCCTCAAAATATGGCAGATCATGAGCCTTAATGAAAGTACAAACAATCTCTTCCTCATTCATGAAAGGCTCCACTTTAGCAGCTATCTTTCTCCAATGCTTGGCAATTGTCTTGTAATCCTCCAAAGGTCTCCTCTTGGTACTCTCTGGTGTAGTTCGTGTCGACGCCAATTCACAATTAAACTCATGTTGCTTTACAAAAACTCTTGATAAATCTAACCAAGTCCTTATCTCTTGGAGCTTCAGATTTGAATATCAATCTAACTGATCACCTTCTAGACTCTCAGGGAATAGGTACATGGGTAAGTTCGCATCATCAACTGGTTTGCCAAGTTTGTTTGCAGACATCTTGAGATGAGTCTTGGGATTTCTAATTCCATCATACTTAGTAAATTTGGGAGCCTTGAAACCCAATGGTAATTGAACATCTGGAAAGAGACAAAGATCATCATAACCCAATCCTCCGTGCTTGTTTAGCCCTTAACTTTTCTTCATGAATTCCTCGAACTAATCCAATCTCGTAAGCAAGTTCTTGTCCATAGGTGCGGCAATTTCATCCATAGCCGACCTTCCCTGAGAGGCGACATCCCATACAAAATGTTCTGCTGCATGGTGATGATGTACTTAAGGATTGTGTGGGATATTTGGGTTGATTTGTGGATGGAATTAAAGAAGTGGATAGTTAGGTAAGTTCATTTGAACAAAACTTGGGCGCACAGGCAGCAAGTCACAATTGACGTGGGTAGAGGGTCCTTCAATCGAATTGGGAAAAGGTGGGAGGGAAGCGGTTTGCACATTGGACGTGAAAGACAATTGGTTAACCTGCTAAAGGGAATGGTCAACTACCGGCAGTGGGTTGTTCGGGGTACCACCACTACTGTTTGTAACGAGTTGGTCAATGACTCGCCTCTGTGATGCCATTTCTACACTCAAGTCATAAAACTTGCCTAATACTTTGCTCAATTGAGCCCCCAATGCAGAGAAATCCACTAACATTATTTGAGTCATTTTTTCTGAAACATTCGGATTGGAACTCATGTTTATACGGCTTTGTAATTGACGAGTACGGGATCGCGTCTGAATGGGGTTTCGATGAAAAGAAGTTATGATTTAAAGTACCTGAAATACACATTGGAGAGAAAAATGATTCAGCCGTCCTTTCATTATTAGCCCTGTCGATTTTATTATTTCAAAAGAAAAAGATAAAGGCTAAAGTCAATATGTGTATAAATAATTTGGATGCATGTCTTAGGGGGAACCTTTTTATGTCAAGGGTAGACCTAGCATGAAATACAACACCCTCAAAGTAGAGCTTGTTCACCAAACCTGTGCTTCGGAACACAATGCATTACAACTATCACTTTCATTGATAAAATTTTGAAATACAATATCTACATCATCTCTCAAAGATGACTTTGTACAAGATCATTAAAATTCTTCAACCTATCTATCATAACATCTTTTGATTATCTAAAGTATTGGGTTCTTCATACATGTTTTTTGATCGTACAATTCACTACATTTTCTCTTTAACTCTTGGTTCTTCTCTCTTGCATCCTCGTACAACTCTTTGTTTCATTTTGTCATTCCCTTGCTTAGTTCTATTGATTGTCTCAATTGCATGTTTTCCTTATCCTTCGCCTCGATAATTGCTATCAACTTCCTCACCTTCTCGGATTGTGCTACTTGCGGTTTGTTTTCTTTGAGACTCCGAAACTAATTTTTATACTAGGAAGTGACCATACCCTTTTCTTAGATTTTGGGTCATAGATAATGTTGTCATCATTGGACAGTGTGCCCCAAACAATAGCAGTAGTGATTTGGGTCTTCATTAGAATAGGATCTGGGCAACCTCCTTTATCGAAGCTGATGGTGAAACTGACTAGATTAGGCGTGGGTGGCAGACATTGAACACGTTCAAGCTGTCTGAGAAACCTTTTTGGTGTATGTAGTCTAACGACTTTATACGTAGACCTAGCTTAAGGCAGTCGGTCCAGTCTAATACCCATCTAACTTTTTGGTCTGGTAGTGTTTTTAAGAAGCCCAAATAATCAGACGCATTCATCAGCCTGTCATTCTTATCAACTTTCTTGTGATGAGTGACTATCCAGTTATATTCGACCAACATCAAACTATTAGGAGTGGGTGAGCACCTCTTGAAGTGTTCCATAGCCCATATGTATAAAATTCGATTTGACCCATGAAATTTTTTTTTTCTCTTTGACAATTTGTACACGAGACAAATATGGTCGTCAATATGGTTGGTATTATAGATGCTCTCCGACCTCCAATCCTAAAAAATAAGTCAGTCATAACCTTGGTGATTTTGAAACCGATCTTTTTATCCCTCCTAGGAAAAAGATAAATACCGATCATCACGAACCCCTATACCAACGTCCTCTTATGCTCTCATATCGTCTTGGATGAAAATGTAAAATCTTTCATATGTTGGTCAAACCCATCTTTTGCTGCGAACCGATCAAATAAGAATTTTACATCTATGATCTGATTTGAACCTTGCATCACAGATTCTCTTAACCTAGCTAAATGACAGAATTCTATTTTTTCTGAAACAGTTGGAAACATTGGCACTGTATGTTCTATTGTCAAATTTAATAACTCTGCTACCTCCTCAACAGTAATAGCATCTCTCGATCTCCAATCCTAAATGTTGAGCAACTAGAATCCTATAGGTAAACCAAAGCTTCAACCAGACATCCATCTACCTCTATGTCTTTAAAATCACCAATTGGTCCTAAAACAAATACCACTTGATTGATTTCGCTCAAGGAAAAAAGTGTTGGCCATTTCCTAACTTCGGGCGAAACTGCTAACATCTGATAGATGCATTGTGGACTGTCCATCTGAGGCGCATTACTCACATTAGATACCTTACCTATAGGCCCTACTTCTTTGATTTTACAAAAATTTAAACGTGCAATTCCCATAGCAAGGTTATATTTTCACGGGAAACAAGGTTGGCTTATTCCTACAATGGGGTTCTTTAAATGGCATCCCCTTCTAAGGTTAATTCATAATGACAGTTTATTAAAGCATGATAAAATATGTAAAATTTGAAAAATTTGTCATAAAATTTAGTCCAATCAATTGTGCACGACTTATTTGAGAAAAATGAGCTATGAACTACACAAAGGATTATTGACTTCAAATTTATGCGTTTGACTTTGAAAAAGTAGGTACGTATCACAAAACACTTTTAAAATGAAAACCCAGGGTTAAGACACTAATAAGTCAAAATCAAATTTTGGAGATTTTACAAAATTTACAATGATTGGACCTTTGAGGTGCCTTGTTTACAACAAAAATGCAATTTCTAAAATTTGATTAAAATCTCATTTCCATCTTTCACGAAGAAATTAATGGTAAGACAGAAATTTAAACGTACCAATAGTGGGTTGACTTCCTACGAGAGCACCGTACCAGGGCTCTTTATTCTATGGTTGTGAATGCAATCAAAGAATAAAAAAGATTATGTTAGTTTATTCAATAAATATCACATAACATATTGATAAATAAATAGCAGTAAATGGCATAATGAGGCAAATAAAGGGGTGGATTCCCTCCTCTCGTGTCTGGTGTACCTGACAGGATAAGACTGACTCTACCCTAAGCTTATTTTATATGAATGCATGAGATTGGGCTCACTAATACATCTAGACTCGATTAGGCTGCCGATTCCCAAGCCTTCAGACATAAGGGTAAGGCTCATCAATCCCAAAGCCCTTGGTCGGTGACTCAATTGATCCCCCCGACACTGTTATGTGCACATCATGCCCCAGTCACGTATCCGAGTAGATCTATTCTTAAAGTCCCAAAACTTTAAATTTATGGACTTAAGTCGAGAATTTGGGTGATCTCCTAGACATGATCATATGCACATTGTGCCACAATTACGTGTCTAAGTAGATCAATCCTACTCCTAATCAGGATGGGTGGGTGATAACCACCAAAAAGATAAAAAACGGTAAAATATCGAATGCACATATGGAGTGCTCCTTATGAGAGGAGGGAATGATAAAGCGGGGGCTATAGTGGTGACTGACCCCCCCAAATGCAAGCGTGATCGAATAAAGCAAAGATAAGTAAAACATACATCACATAGATAGACGAGAGACGAGATGTGTGAAATGCAAAAACAAACCCTAAAAGCCTAAAACAAAAATGCAATTCTAACATCCAAATATGATAAAATAGAAGGGTTAAAGAAGAAAAAAGTGATTAAGCCTTATGCTTGGACTCACTAGTGGTCCCTAGTGGAGTCACCAAAATCTGTCACGTCCTAAAAAATAGGTAGGCACGGGTCGGTTCGTGACTGTCACGCCCCGAAAGACAGTCTGGTCTAGTGACCTTTTTCGAAAAGCAAGTTTTTGAAAAAGCTATGCGCGTGTGAGAAAAAATCAAATTTTTAGTAAAAAGGTGCTATTTAGGAAAAATGGTATTCTAGAATAAAAATAAAATAAGGCCGGGACTAAAAAGTGTGTCAATTTTGGCCAACTAAATTTGAAAAAAGATTTTATTTTAAAGAAATAGAGTCGCCACTTGGTATTAAGTTAGGGTGTATCAAGTCACCCAAAAAAATCATTTAACAAAAAAAAAATTTAGAAAAATATTTAAAACCCTTTTCCGACTCTAATCTACGAAAAAAAGAGAAAAAGGTTCGGGAGTTACATTTGAAGAAAGGGAAGGCAAAGGCTCGCATCTAAGGCACCCTTTCTACCTAGCCGTGGCTAGTTGCGATATTTAATCAATTTTTTCTAAATTAACCCTAAATTCTATCGCGTTTGGATGTGTCAATATAAATGCAAATACTAAATCTAAATGTGATTATCGAGAGGGTCGAAATGTCCTGTCGAGACTTGATCAAAATTATCGCATTAATTGCGAAACCCGGAATGAGAGCTCGAGGGAGTCACCAGTGTAAATGCAAAATAGAATGCAAAATGAAAAGAAAAGAAAAATAGTAATATAAATAATAAGTGGTCGAATAAAGTAGGGATGCAACATAACAGGTACGGGGACTAATAACTCGTGACTGATATTATTCTACTTACGGAGGGGGGAACAACCTGTTAATCCACCGCTTCTCACATTAGTAGATGACTATTTCTAGTTGGATCACACAAATTGTCCTGACTTCTAAGTGAAATGCAATCTAGATGTCATACACTGTCAAATGCCAAAAATAGATAGTAATAGTAATAATAAGATATATACCAAAAACCATACAAATATGAAAATTTCTAAAAAAAAGGAGAATGTGTTGTGTTGTGAAATGAGATGAAATGCACGCAAGTGAAACTAGTACTAAAATGCCTTAAGGGTCTAGCATTGGACTACCCTTTTTTAGGAATTCCCCACTAGCGTTGGACTAGTAGAGAATTGATAAAACAACAACCAGCATTAGACTAGTGTGGTGACCGAATGACATAAAACATGAACTAAAACAGTAAAATAGGAACGAAAAAGAAAATAAATATATAAAGACATATAAGAGCACGTAAGGATACAAAACATGTAAACATGATATTTAGATGCAAAATTCTAAGGAAAACGATAAAACATATAAGCACACAAGCACACAAAAGCACATAAGTCCTAACTATTACATCGGGGAGTTAGCTACAACTTTAAGGAGAAAAAAGTAAGAACAACCTATCTATTATATTTTCTATCTAAAGTACAAAAATATTTGTAAAAAATACGAAAAGGAAATTAACCTAACTATTACATCGGCTATCTAAATACAAAATATTACGTTCTTGCCAAATAATAAAAATTTGAAATTAAATAACATAAAATAAATAAATACGCAAAAGCATGTAAAATAAGAAATATATGAGGAAAATGCATAATAAGTCACGTAGGAGCACATTGGAGCACATAAGGCGAAATTAACGAGAAATAGGGATACCTCTTTAAAGACCTTATACAAATGCTTAAGAACACAAAAAATAAGTCAAGGTACCTCGATACAAAAAAATAAAGCCTAAAAATATGTAAGTATTGACAAATTGGATAAAAATGTAAAGTATAGCAACTAAAGGGACTAAAATTAAATTTCTATAAACCTTAAGTCTAAGGAGTAGAGGTGCAATTAAAGTGAAATGGGGGGCTACGCAGTAAATTCTAGCACTATCAAGAAACTTAATTGAAAGAAACTGAATCTAAAAGGGGGGCAATCTGCAATTATCAAGAACCTAAGATGTTGAAAACTAGAAATTATGGAGGTAAACCTACGATATTCAAAAAATTAAGGATTAGAAATAAATTTATAACAATCAAAAAATAAAAAATCAAATTGTAAAAATAAAAGAAGCCAAATTGATTCAATAACCTAAATCGGTTAATTCAACTTAACTATCAAAATTAAACCAATTAAAACCCAAATCATTAACTAAAAGAAACACCATTAACAAAATCTAAAAAAATTAACACTTCTTCTTTCTCTCTTCTTTTACTTTCCTTTTTTCTCTCTCTCTCTCTCTCACCTCACCCACCATTTCTCTCGTCTCTTTTCTCCGCTGTCTCTCCCTCCTTATCTAATCTATCCTCTCTTTCTCTTTCCCTCTCAATGATTTGCTTATCTAATTCCCCTCTTGCTTTTGCATCTCATTCTCTCTCTCAGTCTTCTCTCTTTCTCCTTCTTCCAAATCGTTCTCTCTTTCTTTCTATTCTCTCCTCTCATCTCCATTTCTCACTCTCATTTGCTCCTTCTCTATCTCACTCTTCAGCTACTGATTTTTGTTCTTTTCTCCCCTATTTCTCTTCTCACGCTTCTCATTCTCTATCTCTCTCCAACTACAGCTCTCTATCCGTCTCTCTCTATTTCTTTCGTGTCTCTCTCTACTAGTTCTCTTTTCTCTTTCTAAAATTCCCTTTCTTCTTCTGCTCTCTCTTCTTGGTCTTTTTCTTTCTCTCTCAACTTTGACTCAAACAAAAAGACTCAAGCTCCATTAAGCCCAAGCACTACTATCTCCGAATGAGGAGAGGGAATTTGATTCGATTGAGAGGGGCCAGCAGCAATGGCTTTTGTGGGTGAAGTGATTGCCTTGGTGATGGAGAGAGAAGAGATGGAAATGGTGGAGGCGTGGTTATGAGGTTTTGTCATAGGAGGGGATGGGTGGCGCAAGAGGGGTGGTGCATGACTACTCTGGGTTGGTTCTTGGTGAAGGGGCTGATAGATGTGAGGGTGAACTCTACGGAGATTTGTGCTTGTTTGTGGTTGCCTACTGATGTTGGCTAATTGTGGGTTGAGCAATGGTGGAGATTGAGCTGTGAACTGGAGCTTGATGGTGGTTTGTGGGTGGTGGGGAGTCACGGCATGAATTGGAAATGTTTAGGGAGACTGTTTGCTGGTTTTTGTGCATTGTGAAGTGACGAAGGATAGCTTGTGGTGTTGCTGATGTTGGAGTGACTAGTGGTTCTTTGGACGACAGACGGTGGTGATTTTCGGTGGCCATTTAGGTGATTTGAGACAATTTTGTACTGATACTGTTGGCATGTGAATCTGTGTGCGATTTTCGTATACAAATCTATGTTGTCATTCATGAATTTGTCATTTTTGTGAATTTGTGTGTCACTGTTCGTGAATCTGTTCGTGTTTGTGTGTGTAGTGAATTTTGGATTGTCCTACTGGTTGTGGTCTTGTGTGATTGCTGGTGGTGTGGCTGGCTATTGTTTCTGGGAATTGAGTGTTAGAGAGGGCTGTATGGCAGGTGTTACTGATTGGTGGTAAAAGGTGGAGAAGCTGCTTTGGGAGGTCGTGATGATGTGGTTGGGCTACTTGAATGTCTGATTTGATATTATTCTGACTGGGATTATAGTGATGTTCCAACTAGTAATAGGGGGATGGTGGAGATGGTGAGTTTTGATGGTCGATTGGAATGGTAATTGGTAGAGGTTAAGGCTTGGATTGGATTTTATGGACATTGTTAGTGGTGGTAATGGCCACGGTTGGACTGGTGTGGTTAATGATTAGACAATGGTTCAGGAAAGGAACTGTGGACTGATTCTTTAGGGAATTATGATGGTTTCTAGTTATTTTCATGGTGGTGATGATTGGTTTTGGGCATCGGTAATTGGTGGTGGAAGTTGATTGAAGATGGAGGTTGAATTTTGTTTTTGTTGGTGGTCCTGATGTTTTGGAAGGCTATTATGGTTGATTTTCTAGTAGTTGGCTTTGAAATTTGATGGCAATTGCTTTGTGTGGGTTGTGGTCTTGTTGTCAAATTTTTGCAGTGGTGGTGACTTGCAAGTAGGGGAGATGATTTTGGAAGGTTGTTGTGAGTGGTTTCAATTCTGGTGAGAGGAGGGCTAAGGATCTATTGGTGGAGATTTTGGGATTTACTGATAGTTGAACGGTGGTGGAAGAAGGACTCAAGCCCAAAAAGAAGATCAGCAAAAAAATCACAGATATTATTATTGCTTTTTGTTATCTAATCAAATTTTCAGAGTAAAATGATGGAAGATGAACTAAAAGCAAAATTTTAACTAAGGTATTACCTTTTAAGCTTGAGTGTTGATATGTGCGTGGTAACGCCCATTTTAAACTTGGAAGTTTCATCAATGATATTCGTCAATTTGTGTGATTTGATTGATTCTACAAGGAGTCTTGTGTTTTCAACAATGAGTTTGGAGAATCTGTGGACCAATCAAGGAAATTGGACTTGGAGATTGCGTTTTCGTTTTGGATAAAACATGCATTCAAAAAAGGCCCAACAAGTAGCATATGATCCAAAGATGATGCACATAAGTTGGTTAGGTGTGATGGACCCAAATTAAAGGTCTTAAAATTTCAAGATTGAAGCCCAATGGAATCCAAGGAGGGATGACCAGCCCATTTATTTATTTTATGGCGATTTTTTTATATTTTTTGAAAGAATATTCTAGAGTAGTTTTTATTTGCAAGACTTTAGATTGTTTCCATATTATTTTATGTTAAGTGTTAGAATTTGTTAAGAATTAGTTTTTGGTAGATAGTTTTAGAATTTTCTATTCCATATTCTATGACTTTGTGAGCCTATAAATAGCCACTATGTGTAATATTTTTTATAAGTTTTGATGTTTGATGAATTAATAAAATTATTCTTCTCTTTCATGGGAGTTTTCTTTAGTTCTTGTTGATGAGAACTATGACTTTATCAAGAGTGATTCTTGTAGCAGTCTAAAACCATCCTAGCTTAGGACTTTCTTCTCATTTTGATTAAGTCCTTAGAATAAATTTGGTTAGATAAACGAACTCGCTTGTATCAGTCTAGTAAAGTTTATTCTTTGTTTCAAGATTTCTACAAGAGTTGAATTCAAGACGACCAATCTCTACGTTTTGGTTGCTTTGGTTTACAAATCAAAATTGATCTAAAGTTCAATTAGGTTGTTACTTTCGAAATAATTTGGTCTAATTCAGTGGGAGGATTTGGATTAAATTGTCACTTGTTTCTTCAAGACGATCTTTGGGAAGATATTCCTGTGATATACGAAAGGGGCCACCCCCAATCGTATCAAGTATCAGCTAATGATGAACAGTGATGAATGTTTGAAGATGATGAACAGTTTCCAAATTGAATCTGGCAGCTGGAGTGTATGAGTTTTGGTGCATAAGTGTGTGTTTAATCCCCAACTGGATAAAAGGGCATGTGTTTTAGGGTTATTCTTTTTCTCTCTTCCTTCTTTTTTTAATGAGGGTATTTATAAAATCTAATAGTCTTGGCCTCCAAAACTACCCAAAAATAACCAAAATGCTACTAGCAAATAAAATCCTAATTTTATTCTAAAAATAATTTTTGACACACAAAAAATTAAAATTACTACAAAACTGAAAATGAACTACAAATTTTATCAAAAAAATTTAAAATATATTTAAAAATCAAAAAATAGAAATTAAAGCTTAAAATTTGGCAAAAAAAAAAGCATTTGGGGTGTAAAATGACTATTTTGCCTCTGTAATGACAAAATAAACAGAAAAATAGCAATTATTCTCGAAAAAATAAAAAAAATTTAAAAACATGTCTAAAAACATGAAAAATAAATTTAAAACTTGAAATGAGCAAAAATGGTGTTCACAAGGCAAAATGACCATTTTGCCCTTGAATTGATAAAATTTACAAAAAATAATAATTAATCTAAAAATCACAAAAAATTCATAAACATGTCTGAAAGTACAAATTATGTCTTTGGGGCCTCAAAACTAATAAAAAAAATATTTACATACCAATTACTGTTTTGCCCCCCAAAATTGTTGACTTTGTTCCCCATTTGTTGAAAAATTAGAATTTGACCTAAAAAATATAAAAATGCTCCCAATGTTAGAAAAATAAACGGTGTGTCAAAATTTGGTGTTTGCAACTTTAGCTCTAAAAACTTTGAACTTTTCAAAGGTTTCAGATTTGTGTTTCATTAGAAACACATAACCATATCTTGAATGGTCATTCGTAAAAATGATGAAGTAAGAGAAACCACCCCTAGCATAGATTGACATTGGGCCACAAACATCAGTATGTATGAGTCCAAGAAGATTACTAGAACTTTCACTTTTTCTAGTAAAAAGTGTCTTGGTCATCTTTCCAAGTAAACAAGATTCGAATGAGCCCAAGTATCTATCTTTTTGTAACTTGGATATGTGTTTCTCATTTACATAATCAAGTCTACAATGTCAAAGGTATAAATGGTTTACAATATCTAATTTTTGTTTCTTGGTATTTATGCTGAGAATGGACTTATCTTCATCTAGAATGTATAAATTATTAATTAATATACTAGTACCATAAGTAATACCATTACTTGAAAAAGAACAACTTTTATTCTTTTGAATAATGGTAAAACTATCCAAATCTAATAAAGAAATAGAAATGATATTTTTAGTGAGTACGGGAACAAAATAACAGTTCCTTAATTCTAAAGAAAGCCCAATGGACAAAGAGAGTACATTAGTTCTTACGGCTAATGCAGCAACTTTTGCTCCATTCCTCATACGTAGCTTGACCTCTCCTTTCCCCAGGAATTTACTATCTTTAAGACCCTGCATATTATTACAAATATGAGATCCAAATCTGGTGTCTAATACCATGAGTCTTGATTAGTAAATAAATTAATCTCAATTATAAACGTACCAGTGGTTGAAGCTTCACCAAGCTTCTTTAACTTCAAGGAGTTAAGGTATGCTTTGCAGTTTCTCTTCCAATACCCGCAATGGAAGCACGTGCCCTTGGGTTTGTCCTTCTTAACCCCACCCTTAGGCTTATTTCTTTTCTTCTTGGATTTCTTAAGTCTAGAATTCGGCTTCCTTTTCTTGGAGTCCGAAACAAGCATAACAGTGCCCTTCTCCTTCTTAAAATTGGGCTCAATAGTCTTGAGTATAAACATTAATTCAGTCGATGTGCACTCTAACTTTTGCATGTTGAAGTGCGGGATGAATTGCAAATAGCTTTCAGGGAGGGGCTGAAGAATTAAGTCAATACTTAATTCATTGTCAAAGACGTATCCCAAATCAGCTAGTTTCTCAATTATCCCGATCATTTTCAGTACATGGGCACATACTGAAGATCCTTCTGCCATCTTGTACAGATATAGTTCATGGAGGTCTCATACTCAGTCCTAGCTTGTGCATCAAATATTTCTTTAAGGTGCACAATCGTGGACAGAGCATCCATCTTAAGACGTTACTTTTGCAATGCCGAGCTCATAGCAGCTAACATGATGCATGTTATAGTATCATTATCGGCCTTATGTATCATATGCATCTATTTCCTTAGGTGATGTAGTAGTAGGAGGAGAAGGGGGCATGGGTTTATCGAGGACATACGTAATCTTTTCATGTTTAAGAATGATTCTTAAAATTGATATTCTAATCCTCAAAGTTGGTGTCATTAAGTTTATTGTCTAGAATCGGTCGCAAATTCACGTTAGACATTCTAGAACAAAAGTAAAGACAAAAATAAGTGTTTGTTTTATGTCATAGATGCAAACAAAAAATGTGGACTTTATTTGGTTTACTCCTACTATTTTACTTCAAATTAGTAACACTCAATATTGATTCTAGAATCTATTAGAGATTCTTAGTGGGTTAGGATCCCATCTAATTAGCTTTGAACTTGACGGAGGCCAATAATCCAAAGGTAATTTCGATTAGGTAGATAACTTTTATCAATCACAACTCTTATGACTCCTAGATAGTTGGGTATCAACTCTTGAAATTTACATCTTATGTATAACCCAACATTGCCTCAAAACCATAACCTTGATGAAGGTCAATAAATTTTGTATTTTTGTTAAGTCATACACCCATTATTCGAAAATCAGATCTCATAACAAAAACATATTCTGAATAAGGTGACCTTGACGAAGGCCAACAAGTCAACACTTAATAGAAACTCTTCATTTTTGGCTATAATAATGGAAAGCAACTTTAATTAATGACTTAATATTTAGTTTGAGGGATTTTATTTTAAATATTAATGTTTCATCATATCATACAATTAAAATATATCAACATATAAATAAAAGCATAATAAACGCGAATGATTATGGACTTTAAATAATAATATTTTCTTCAAGCTTTGAAGAAAATATTTGGTCAAAATTCCTAAGGGACGTGTCAACACCTTGATGCACCTCCTTGGTTGCTCATTGGTGTCATCTCCATCTTTTTGTACATTATATATGTAATTCTAATATAAACTGTAACACCCTAGAAATTCATGCCAAAACTATTTATTTTGTATCATGTTCATTAGACAAAAAAAAAATGTGATGGCCGAAAATTGTGGAAAAAAAAAATGAGCATGTTGTACTTAGTTCTTTAAGAGTTGTACCTAGCATCTCTTGCATGACTTATGTGAAGATAAATAACAAAAAAATTCTTTCTAATTAGTTCATGCCAAGTGTGGTCTTTCATGTGAAAGGTAATAAAGGGAGTAACGCAGCGGAAAATTTAAAAATTTATTACCTTAGCCATGGATCTCTTTGATGTAATCTATACGATTAAAGGGTGTTTAGCACAAATACCTCAAGCATAGAAGGTTTCTATGCTTCAAAGGGCAAGATCCTATTCAATGAAGGTGTTGATCTACCATGAAAAGCCCTCCAAGTGTCGAGCCTCCAACGGTATCCACACGAACATGATCTTTAGGAACCTTTGGGCTTGCTTGCCTTGCCTTTTGAGTGCTAGCTCCCTTGAATGATTCATGAAGAACACAAGAAAAAGAAAGAAGTTGAAACCCTAACAATTAGGGATGGAGGTGTGGCGTTTTTCTTGGAGAGAAAAACGCCACCAAGCTCTCAATTTTTTCTCTCTCTAAATTTTGTGTTATGTTTCATCAATCTTTCAAGAGTCAAGGCATGGACTTATTTATAGATGTAGTATCCTAGTCTTTAAGGAAACAAGAGCAATTGGAAACCAAAAGGTTTAGGAAGCTTACCTTAAGCTAATCCTATTCCTTTAGGAAACCAATTCCAAAAGGAAAACCAAATAGCTTCTTAATTCCTTTTAGGAAACTAATTTCCATCAAGACTTAGAATATTTATAATTAAGTCCTTTAAGTTAATTTATCGCATAAATTAACCCCATAAGTATCTTATACTTATCTTAATAACAATTTAACCCAAAGATCCATGTTCTTATTGTGTGTGACCCATTAGGTTCCATTCACGTTGGTAATAAGTACAAATTATAACTCTTTAATTAATTAATTAAGAGCCAGATAAATTAACACTTTAATTTATCATTAATTCTCTAATTAATTAATTTGCACTTATAGATCATGAGTGGCGTCTAGCAATGCATCATGACCACCCAAGTGAATAGGAAAGTCATATGGTAGACTACACCTATCAATGACAATGTTACCGTGTAATTAATATCCTTTCACCACACTATATCCCAATTAGTCTAAGAGTGTAGTGCGCACTCTTTAAATGACTAGTTAATGATTTCTTGTTCCCGAAATATAACTTTCATAAAAGTATAACCTTGAAACTCTTTCAAGTCATACTTTCACTTTTGCGCAAAAGATTCTTTAAGTCATATTTCAACAAGTGGCCAATCCGGGATATACTCTCCTATAATAAGGAGTGGTGAATCCTATATCGATTACTCACTATCCTTCCATGCTTCATACTATACCCAATCTCTACCGTATGGGCTACTCTTTTACGAGCACCGAGCAATAGAGTCAAAGCATAGTAATTCACACTCAAGATACCATGGTAATCTCAAGTCTAAGGATCACTTACACCATTGCCATTAAGAGTATAATTCATTAGCACTATGAATAGTAACTCTTGGCGGATCAATCCAATGAACTTGTTCTCTAACAAGCATCCACATACCAGCTTAGGTGTCACACGCCATAGTTGACGAGATCAACTACTACTTACCATAAGTAGAGGCAAAGTATGTGCTAGTCTTCCCATATTAATGATGTCCAATCTCATTAATACTACGACTAGGGATATTTAAGAATATAACTTAATGTGTAATAAGAGTCTCATCATTGTAACTCTTACAATCTCTTATACACAGTTAATATTCTATGGACTTTATCAAATAAACAAGTAATATTGATAACAAGTATTAAATGACAAAGAAAATGCCACATATATAAGTATAACACGAAATAAGCGTAATAAAAATCCCAAAAACCAACTTGGTTTTAGGGCATACACTAACAAACTCCCACTTGCACTAAAACCAATCACCTATAGGTTTTAGGCCATGAGCATGACTATCATGCTTATTCTGGGACAAGTCCATGGTGAAAGGATTAGTGGCACTTACATTGTGGGAACTTCCTCTATCTTTTTCATCATTTGTACCAAACTATTTCCATAAATAGATGGTGGCACCTAAATACACTTTAGGATCATGGATGAGACTTTAGTTCCTTAATTAAATGATGGCTCAATTGTTTCATAAAACAATGGAAGGAACTATTCTTTATCTAACAAAGAATCCCTTGATCCATAGTAACTTCTAAAGCTA